>CM075861.1:45010818-45760818 GCA_037975125.1 Latrodectus hesperus | reverse complement strand
TTTTTCAAAGAGTAAAAGAATTTTATAAAGTATTTCAATATAAATTATTTCTTTTCCAACGGTGGGCACTTGAGGGTTGAACTCTATGCCACAACAAGGCCAGAAACTGCTACTCATTTGTCATTACCCAGCGGGCACCTGTGAACCAAGTCACGGAGGCGAGTAGCATTACCCGCGTCATATCACTACAAACCCGTTTACAGGGTGGGCCTCATTCATACATAATCACGGAAGAAAGGTTAGAGAAACACAGAGAGAACAGAGAAAGAAAGTAACATCCATGCCCGAACCTGGGTTCGAACCCAGGACCCACAGCTCAGGAGTCAGGAGCGCTAATCACTCAACCATCAGTTGGCTCAATATATATTATACATAAGAGGAAAATTTAATATACTATTAATGAAGAGATACTGAAACATTAAATTTTTATTTTTAGCTTTTTTTTTTTGTTAAATTTCAAGGTAGAGTAAATTGAGGTCTTTGCAAGTAACTTATTTTTAATTGACTTTACTTTTTTGCTTAATTTATGTAGTTAATACATGTTTGTGATACATTTTACTAATATTAAGTAAATTTATAGTTTAATTAATGATATTTCTTATTTCTTAATTAAAAACACTGTGTCCTTAACTTTATACGTTCATGATGCATTTTACAATATTTTTCTATCAGAAATATTTATGTGATTATTGTTTTTTACATATAAGAATTTTTCCAGTATTTTAACAATTATTTTAAAACAGATGTTTTTAGATATTTAGGATCATTAAACTACTTTGTTAGAGATAAATCTTCAGCTTTGCACTTAATTTAAAAAGACTTTAATGAAAGCTTTTAAAAACTAAGTTCTTTTTTGATCTTGGTTATCCAACTCTGGTTAATTTGAGAATCAACATATGCAAATTTTGTCCACGTTTCAAAACGAGTTTTTTTACTAAATTCCAATTTAAATAACTAACATTTATAGTAGCTTTATGTTTGAATACTATAATTACTTCTTCAGCACATTATTTTAATTTTCAAGAAACGAAATTTTAAATTTATTGGTATATTTTTAAAAATATGATGTATGGTAAAATTTTTGTTTTGACTTTTAGTAATATTTATACGAGCCTACATCTAAATATTTCTATATATTACTTTATTTGGCACTATTTCACAATAATTACTGTTTTCAAAGCTATATCAAAGACAGTAAAAATATTTTAATTTTTTACGATAGACATTTTTCTAATTTTCTGCAGAACAAATGCAAAACACATTTCTTAATACGGAAACATTGAAATAATTTTGAAATCATATATGTATACCTCTTTAATTCTTACTAATATTTTCTCTATTTATTCTCAAATGTATTACAATAATAATTAGATAAAAGTAAAATATCTCTGGTAATACATGACTGTATTAAAAATGCAAACATTTTCTTTAGTAATGTAATAATTTTAGCTTAATAATTTCAAACTTAATAAATTTAAAAAACTTAATAATTTTAAACTTTATGTATTTAAAATTAAATTTCATATGTAAATATTTTTTCAATTACAATATAAATGTAAGTAATGAATATTTTAAAGATACACATTTTTTATTAATGTATAACTATAATAATTCTTCAAAAATCTATAATCTACGATTCATAATATGAAATTTTCTTCATGCAATTTGAATTTTAATTAAACTTAAATATATATTAAAAATATACATTGTCAATTTTTTTAATATTAATATCACAATATATCTCCTGATAATGATGTAATGAATATATATATTCTCTTATAAAATATATAACATGCAATAATTCATAATAGTTGATATTGATTAGCCGATGATTATAAATTTGAATCATATATTATACGTTTTATATTTTTCTACAAAAATTAAGTAAAGTAAAATAAGATTAGACACCCATTTTTAAATGAAATATATATTATACATTTTTGCAACAAGTTTACATATTAAATCTAATTTATGAAGTCCAAATAAATATTTCTTAAATAAAATAAAATTTTTGATTTTTGTGCGATAAATCGACGTATATATTTCTTTAATTAATAAGATAAAATTGGCTTAAGTTACGATTCGGAATTTATCATTATTTTATCGCTTATTGCGGAAGAAGATGTAAAATATAATTATTTGTATAAAATACCTCACAAGGTTGATGTAGTAAAATTGTGAATTTTATAGTTAGTTTTTAGATGAAAATATATGAATATATCAAAGAAAGATAAATTAAGAAAATAAAGGAAATATAAATTGGTATTTGTGTGTGAAAATTGAAATTTAACATTTATCACAGCATACTAAAATATTAAGAATACACATAACTAATTATATTTATTAATTTTAGTTTGCTTGTCCACCTTATCGAAAATTAATTTTAGAAAAACACCACTTCTCTTACTTCTTACTTACATAATAATTCTAAGTGTTTACCCCTTAAAATTGAATTCATTTAAGTAATGAAAATAATTCTATCTAATAACAGAGGAGAATAAATACAGTTCCTATAAATGAAAATACAGTATATTTTACTATCTGAAGCAGTAGTTTAAAATTAAATTAAACGATAAATCAAAACATGTAAAAATTTTAAGAAATGTTCAGAAATGGTTTTTTTAAGAATACCGACAAATATTATGTACTATATCCTTCCTCATTCTACTATTCCCAGTTGCTCCCATGCGAAGAGTTGATGTAAAACTCCCGCAACTTCATAGTGGACATACTAAATTTACACACATGCACTTATTTTTGTCTCGGAATGCTCCGATTTGTGACTTAGTAATGTACCTTATACATTATAACACATTTTAATCATTTGTTCCAATTTCAAGGATTTACCTACAGTATTTTTAATACCACATATTTAATTTTATCAGACTTTAGGGCTTAAACCAGATAGAAATTTATTTGTATTTTTACGTGAAATTGGTTTCTTGAATTCTCTGTAAGATTTTTATCCATCTTAATCTTTTAAACAAACTTTTCATGAGTTTTTAATGCAATCTATCTTATACATTTGACTAGCAATTTAACTCAGAAATTTTACCTTTAGTTTTAAATATCATACGGTGCAGAAACAGTACAGTATAGTACAGTAGCATGAATAGGTAAGTATATTGTCTTGCTGACTTTTGCAATTTTTCGGTCAAGAAAAATAGAATTTGACAAAACTTTTGTACGCTTTTTAATTTACAAAACACCGACAAAATTTAAGTCACATTAATGTAAGCAAAATATTCGTTAATCATTACAAGTAGTCGTTTAATTGGTGCTTGGGGAATATTTTCTTTTCCTTTTTTAAACCATGCTAACTTATAATATTGATTCTATACATTTGATTCACTTGTTCATCAGTTGTTGGAATAAATTAGAGGCTATTTTTAAAGTATATAACTAAACCGGGTAATTTTTAGTAATTAACGTAACATTTATGGCAGTATACATAAATTTATTTCTAAAGCAAATACATGCTCCTTAAAAATTTTACTTAGTCTGAGTTATTAAACTTTCAATAAATATATATTACTTTCAGATAATAATATGCTTAGAAATCCTATTTGTTCTAATGTACAATTATAACAGTGTAATTACATTTAATTCCTTTTTGTTAAGTTACATTCTTTCTGAATGTCTTATAGGCTTTAAAGTTTTGATTAAAAATATTGATTATTAGAATGAACAAAAATTTATAAAATACGACACATTAGAAGTTAATTTATAAATACTGGCAATATAGGTCTACGATTACAAATCATCAATGGTTTTTCATTGTTGAAAACATAACAGATGAAGATACGAAAATTATGCTTGTTCCTTTCATAACAAAAAAATTTTAGTGAATATAATTTTCAGCTTACCAATTACGTATTGCTGTATCCCCCATAACAAGAAACAAACAAATATGCGTCTCTAAAGATCTAAATGGTTAAATGTAGCATTCACTCATAGAAAATAATTGAAATGTACTTAAATATTGATTTTATTGTTTTTCAACATAGTGTTTGGAGTCGAATTGTACAAATTGTTGTGAGGAAATGGCAAAATATCTTTAAAGAGTTAATCTGCCTAAAGATAACTTTTCTGATAAACCAAAACATTCCATGAACATATTTCAAACTATGGTATATGTTTCCTTTTCATTTCAGAAAAGGAAACATATTCTTAGACACTTATCAGTAATTAACATATAATTTATAGAAATATTGTTAGTTAACAATTAGTTAAGAATATGCTTTTTGATTAAAATATAAATTATTTAAAAGAAACAATTTTTATCCTATATTATTTAGAATTACTAAGTAAGAATAACAAACAATAATTATAAATTCATGTCATCTAATTTTTTATAGTATTATTTCACTTTCAAAAATAGTGATGTTTATAAATTGTGAAAGAGATTTTTTTGCCAAAAAAAAGCTGTGTGAATATTACAACTTTCAAAATAAATGTATGAATTTCAACCAGTTAACAATTTTAAACGTAAGCAAAGTTCTTTTTTTTAAATTTCGTATGAATATTGCAATGTATTTTTCAACAATTTATTTCATAGTATAAAAAGGAAACAAGAATATTTATTGAAAAATATTTTGAAATAATATTCCAAAACTATTAAATAATCTGAAATGTTTTTAAACCACCAATTTTATCACTGTTTTCAACGTTAAAGTTACAATTTAATTTTTTTAACAACGTTGGTCATTTGCAACGCATTTATCTTTACCGGGTGGATGACAGTGAAACACGTCACGGAGGCGAGTTGCATTACCCACGCCATACTACCACAAACACGTTTATAGGGTGGGGCACCATATATCATCACAGAGGAAAGTTCAGAAAAACACAGAAAAAAGCATCCATCCCTAAGCCCGGGCGTGCAATAAACAGTCTAAAAGTCAGGCACACTAAGAACTTTATTATTGGCAAGCTAGTTTCAAATTAGTAATTTATATATATATATATATATATATATATATACATATATATATATACATATATATATATATATATATATATATATATATATATATATATATATATATATATATATATATATATATATATATATATATATATATATATATATATATATATATACAATACACCTCAAAAAAGTAAAAAGTAATTGATAGATCATTTACATGAAAATAATTTTATTGCATTGTTATACATTATACATAAACACAAAATTTGTATAAAGTACCCATAAGATTAATTATTCCTTTTCATTTAATATGTAAATATTTCACTAAATAAAATATAATGTAAAATATCACCATATAAAAATTCTGTGTAAATTAAATGTAAAAGTTATTAGAATGTAATATATTTTCATGAATTGTTAATGGATTATTTGTAGATTTAATGTTTAATTTAAAATAATTAGCCTATGTTTTAATTCATATAACAGCATAAATTAACATTCTTTAAAATTTATTTTTCAAAACAACGAAATTTAATTTCAATACTTTGAAACAGAGCTTATATTAATTATTCGTTTTAGATTAAATATTCATTTTCATTTAATATATATACATTTCACAAAATAAAATATAATTCGAAATAACTCCATATAAAAATTTTATACAAACTAAATTTAAAAGTTATTATAGGGTAATGTATTTTAATGCATTGTTAATGAAATATATTAAGCTTTTATTGTTTAATTTAAAATAACTTGTATAAGCCTTAATATTGTATTCCAACATAAACTTATATTCTTCAAAATTTGTTCAACAAAAAACACTAGGTTTATTTTTAATAATTTACTTTTTTAATTAATAATTTCTAATATATTTAATGTAACAATATTAACAATTTAATGGATATAAAAATTCAAAATATTATATATTAGGAAATGTGCACGTTATAGTTGGAAACATTGAAAAATATGTAAATAAACAGCTCAGTAAGTGTCTAATACCAAAATATGTAGCATATAAAATTATTTTTTAGTATGGCTCAATTCCAGAACATAATTTTATCCACTAGAATAAACTTTAAGAATGTGTAAAATTGGACACACACATTAGATTTCAATTTTTCGGAAGTTATCTGTCCAAGGAAAGTAATCACTTATATGACTACTTTGCCTAACCTTGTGATCGATGCCCAGAATATGACGGGTGAGAAATGTCAGATAAAATGCAATCCATCACGTGAACTTGTAGACCTTCCTTGAACAGTTAAGGTTAGAAAGTGAACATTTGTTCAAAAGTCATGACAAGAAGTCAAGACACGTGGGATTAAGAATTTCTTATGAAATAGTGAAGAATGCGACGATTTTTCATGTGTCGCAGGAGTTATTAAGTCAAATAATTCTCCAGTATTTTCTTAATATATATATATATATATATATATATATATATATATATATATATATATATATATATATATATATATATATATATATATATATATATAAATATATATATATATATATATATATTTCTAACATGTGCGTATTATATTGAAGAATATGTAAAAGAATATTTGATTTCATGTGATTGAGTTTATTTACAATACAATTAAGGTATTTCATTTCCTGATTTGAAATAATAAATATTAGTTTTGCCCCCTGCATCTTACTAATTAAAATAATAATATATCTTTGTCACTTAATATTAAAAAACTAAATTTGATAAAGCATCAAATCCTTTTTTTTTTACTCATTGAGTACTGGAAATTGAAAGTTACATTGTTTAAGTTGATAAACGTATATGGTTAAAAATTATTTGATTAGCAAGGAAACTAGGTAATTTAAGATTAAGTTTTACACATGCTCAAGAGAACTTTCATATGCAAGGTTTTCCCAAAGTATGATTTTTCACAAGTCATTCATACAAATATGCATACTTACTTGCTTCTATCTATTGAACATAATGCTACAACATAACAAGTAATACTTTTGAAATGAATAATTTTTTTAAAAAAGAAATTGTCTCGGTTTCTGTCTAAGATATTTAATTCAGTAGTTATTTCATTCAACTTTCACATTGTATCAATTTGCAAAATAAAACTATTCCCAGAATTTATGATTACCCTTTAAAACATAAAGATTGCAAAAGTATTATCTAGACTGTATGAAAGAAGATTACGAAAAGAAGTGTAAGTTTATGAAGGACTATAAAACACTGGGAAAACATTATTCACTGTTAGAAAGAAACTTCTCATATCATTTTTAAACTTAACCAATACTTTTAGCAATATAGAAACACATTTATTTGGATTTTATAGCAAAAACATAAATTATGATTTTAAGGAGGAACCGCATTACCATTGCCAACACATTATAAAATAAATTTGCTACTTTAAAGATCAAGCGATTGATATGGAAGCAACGAAAAATGCCAAGGTAATACAGTTTTAATACATGTAGAGAAGAACAACTGATTAATATAACAAATATGTATGTTTAATTATGGTATTATATGTCTTAATCACTTGTTCATTGTAACACTATAAATTCTTACAAAATGTTACTGTTGAAAATATTGTGTCAGAGTACTTATAAATATTATTTGTTGAAGCTTAAAAAAATACAGCCATTTTTCTCATTTTAAAAATTTAACTGTTTAAACTAGTAAAAAACAATATCCAGTAATATAATGCGTGTATATCAGTAGTAAATATAATGTGATTATGCTTTGATAAAATTTGAAAAAGAATACGGATATTTGTTAAAAACAATCTGTGTGTCTTCCTCAACTTAACGTCTTAATTTAGTTATACTTAAAAAGCTTTTCAAAAAATTAATTATTTTATAATTCAGTATCATCTAATAACAATAGAACTTTTAATACGCAATTTTCAGCATACATTTTTTTATTTTTATAGATTAATATTGACAGCTATCTTTATCTGCATAAAAATCTTATTTCATAGACTCTGAATGCAAAACGTAGCATAAGTAAACAAAACATTTGAAATTAATATTATTTGTTTCATTTTTATTTCAATTACACAAATAATGTCATCATTCATAAGAGCTAATTAAATACATTCAAATTTAATTTCTTACGTTGTTTACTAGATGTAATTAAACGTTTACATTTTCTTTTATTTGTGAACAATGTATTCGATAAAGATTGTGACGTTACAGAATATTTCAGAATTCAAATTTTACTGACTTATTCTGTACTCTATACTTTTAAAAAATGACAGGTAAGAATGCTGCTTTTCAGAAATATCTAGTTTTAAAATTTTGTCTTTGGTTCAAAAAGTAAAATTAACAATGTAAAGTAAATAGCAAGAAACAAATTAAATTAACTTTGAATAGTTCATCATGTTTACTCGAAAAATTTTGAAATGAAATGAATTAATTATTCAGCAAAGAAACTTTTTTTGTTTTCAAAAGCTATGGGAAGTTCTTTGTTTCTTTAATTTATGAGAAAGTTACTTTTATCATGGAAATTATTTTTAGTGCTTAGATGAAAAAGTATTTAGAAGAAAATAGCGAGGAAATCAAATATTCCATTTTTGTTTTCTTGTTAAATGGAAATATGTTCTAATGATAACTTTATTTTAGATACATCTATATTAAGATTTTGTGAGTTGATTTAAATAAAAATATTTTAAATTAATAAATTAATAACGGAGTTGGCAGAAAAAAACTCTTACATTGAGTTTTAAAAAATGTATTTTGTTTTAATTTTTATTGATTCTTTTTTCTGTACCTCAACTGAAAATTGGTAGTTTAAATAACTACCAGTTTTCTAATTCACTCATTTATTTCTGATTCATATTTCCATACAAATTTTATCAAAACATTTCTTAAAAATTTTAAAACGTTAGAAGTCAATGGTAGGTGCATTTATAAATGCCGATTTCTTTCCATTGCCCAAAACTAAAACCTGATAATATTTATATGCCAATAAAACTTTTCGACAAAATCATATGAGTACCAATTATTATCATATGAGATGAATATACAAATTGTTGACTATACGCATGTTACATTGCTTTTAATATAATGCTAGTGATATGTAGATTACAATTTTTGACTCAGTTTAGCAACTGTGGCATTATATGAATAAAATGACCTCACACTAATGAGGTTTTAAATAAATAACACAATTTACTTATATATTTTATGTAACTATAACTCATATATTTAAATAAATTATAAAGAATGGCTTAAATTATGTGTGAAAAAATATATATATGAATGTATTAAAAATAACTTCTAAATGATTTGAAACACAATATATTTCAGTTGAGAAATTCTAAACATAAAGATCCAATGATAGGGAATTTTTGAGAAAGCAAAAATATCTGCAATTAAGAATTTTATATGAATTGCAAAAAAGAATTTTATATATTATGTAATTGAGAACTTTTATATTAATAATTTTAAGTTAAAAAATGTTTGAAATGTTCATTTAAATAAACAATTACATAACTTGTTTAAATATTTATTAGCAAAATCAAGAAAATGATTTGGAAAAAATGAATCATATAAAATTTTTATTCTAGGAAGAAATATTGAGTTTTCAATTTTGTGGTATCAGAAATAAATTATTAAATATTATAGAGCCGTTGCAAAAGGTGCTTTATTGCGAAAATAATATCTGTCCAAACTCTACTCTGAAACTAAATTACAGTACTTCAAGTTTGAAGGTTAATGAAATTTTTCGCCGGTGTATGCAGAATGATAAATATTTTTAAATTTTCAACGTGTATTAGCTTTTAATATGACCTGAAGAGATATTTGCTGAAAAGTTTCGATGGAATGCTAAAATAATAAATAATTCTAGAACTACTAAGTTCTCATTAAAAAAAATACTAATGATAAAAAAATGGCACCACACAATACTGCCAAATTTTTTCACTACGCAATACTTCTATGTTTTGAAAGAATATTACTAATTCTAAATGTTAATTTAAGTCGCCCCATTAAAATATTAATAAAAATATTTTTGAGCCTGCCAATTTGTCCCATGAGCCTCCAATCACAATTAAGAGATTCATATCAGTAGCATTGTTGCGATACTAAAATTTTGTTCCTTCAAAAATATATAAATAAAATATAAATATAAAAATGTTAAATAAAAATACAATATAAAATTTTAATATTTTGAGAAGCTACAGAAAATAAAACTATATACTTTATTAAAGACATGTCAATAATTGTTCTATAAAATCCCTCTTCAGCAAACAAGAAATAAAAAATGTAATTCTTCATTTCCTTAGAAATAGAATCAATTGTAAATATTTAACTTTCGCATCCACACACATTTGTTTTTAACAACACGTTTTTCTTCAATTGTAAATATTGAATATTTTAACATACTAATTAAAACATTTTCTTGTGGGTTAGAAATTTGATTCTAAGCAACGTTTGTGTTCTTTGAGTTTCTTACAACATCAAAGTGAAACAAATAAACGATTCTTTATTTATAAAATTAATTTGTGTACCATTTTATCACTTTATAAAAAATGCATAGCTAATGCGTTATACGAAGACTTTTCTTCTGTAGCATGAATGTTTTTGTTTTTAAAATTATCTTGATTAGATTTCACACTCTTAGAAGGAATTATTTCGATCTTTGTCAGAAAAAGAGAAGATTGAGTTGGATGATTATCAGTACTAAGTCCAACATGAACAAGTTGATCATGATATTAAAGGGTTGAATGTACATAGAATGAACTTTCAATGCAGCTCAAGAATTGGAATAAGCTGGAAAAGAATATAAATTTACATAGAAGATAAACTATTTTGGAGTTTACTGATAAAATTTCGAGTATAGTTCTATCTAAAGCTGTAGAGACTTTGGATAAACTAGTTTGACAAAAACTATGAATCTATTTATAAATAATGAGCATATAAATTTATTTATTTTAGTTTGAGAAAATCATAAAAAAGTACCAATGAAATGTTAATCCAAAGAGTCATTTTTAATTAAATAGATATCAAGTACAATTGTTTAAATGTTTATCAAAGACTTAGATGAATAACCAGAAATGTATAATACATCTGATTTACTTTAGGCTTACCGTGTCCTAAAAAAAGATCTCGGCTTTAGTTCTAGCCAATGTTGAACAATGTGGGATGGATGTTACACAATTTTAATTTATTTTAAGCTGTGTTGGATTTAGTTATCTTCTGATTTATGAAGATATTAATTATTAAATAGCAGTTAAATTTTATATCCAGTTTTATCATTTTTATTAAAATTTAACTTTAAAACATATGAAAAGAAAATAGACATTTTAAAATAATTTGTTAAAAAAAATACCAGGATGTTTTTATAAATTGTTATTAAAAATAATAATTGTTCATATAATATAGTAGAAAAATTCTTAGAGATTACAAATGATTTTTTAAATTTCAATGAAAAAATGTACAAAGTATGAAAATAAATGTATACACTTATACAATATGGACCTGTTTAAAACATCAACGTTTAATAATGTTATAAAAAATTCCGGAATAAAACAGAAATGATTTCATCCACCATCAATTTAAGAATTTGAAATTGGCAGGAAACATTTGTTTTCATTATACTATTTTAAATGTTCTGTCAAATAAATAGTTAAGGGCTGAAGTTAAATATTTCATTATGACTAAATTTTTTTCTACTTTTACCTACCGTTAACAAACACAGTCATAGCCAAAAATAGAAATAATAATTAAAAGAATTTTGATTGAACTAAAAACACCTACTTAATTCTGATTATTATTTAGATGATAGATTTGTATTTCATCTTTGTCATTATATTATTATTACTGCAAGAAAATAAATATTTTGCCAATTTCTTGTTTTACCCTTATAGTGTTTGTGAATGTGTGTATGTAAATATCCTAGTTGAAATTTCTAAAACAGATAAAATGCTCATGATAAATAGTGAAAACATCGTCAATAATACCAAGAATAAATTATTCTGAAATTTTATCATCAGATAAACAAACAATATTATAAGTAATAGTCAGTGATAATTTGGCAGACAGATTGCTTTGTTTAAAATTTAAATTGAAATTTTCGAATTGCTTTAACCAGAAATGAAGAATCGCATTTTAAATTCTTATGAGATGGAAATCATTTTTTAAAAGAAGTAAGACTTTTCTTTAAATTGCATATATTGTTACTGCGACATTCCTTATGGTGTAGTATAGTGTTTCTCAACCTTTTAGTATTCACGGCCCAATTTTCATTCATAATTTTCATCGCGCCCACCTCCCCACTGTCGTAGTGTAATACGACATAACCAAGCCCTGAGAAAATAGGTGTGTGTATTTTTATTGCACTTTAAATTTAAGAGTTTCCTCTTTTCCTTTCAAACTAAGCGGGAATAATATAAAGGAAAGGATGTAATAAAAATTGGCACAATGAAACAAGTGCAATAAAAGAATAAATTTTTCCTTTCGGAAGGGATGAGTGATCTGGAGAAAATTGCAAGCAAAGTATATTGTTTTATGATATGTATTATTTGTAAATCTGACCAGTCGGGAATGAGGGGGAGAGATTTCTGACCTGTCCCATAGAAGTATAGGAGGAACTACAGAACTTTGGAAAACCAATGGTGTAAAGAGGAGGAGCAAAGCCGAAAAATATGAAGAGTTAAAAACTTCATCAAAAAACAGAGAAGACACAGAAGCCCCAGAGAAGCCCGACATAGAAAAGGAGTCCACAATTGAGGACTGGGTCCTCATTGAGCATAAGAAGACGCTAAAACGATGTTAGTTGTATACAAAATATAAACACCGTATTCCAGAAGGAACCCTGCCTCGAATTTCCAGAATGGAGCTGCAGATGTCCGCCAAATAAATGAGTGGACGAGAGTCTGAGGAGATATACCAAAGACAGAGTGAAAAGAGGGAAAGCTCATGAGCGATGAGCAAGCCAAGCGAGATCCTGAGCCGGTAATGCCATTGACGTTAGGAGACACCACACTCCAACTTCTAAAAGGGGTGAGTCTGATCTCTCGTTCCTCATTAAGCTGGTCAAATTCAGTTATGATATTAATGTGTAATTGTCATAAAACAAATAATAATTTTAGAATCTCAATTATTTAATCAAGAATGTTTTGATTGTAAATGTAAATTTCTCTTGTAATTAAGTTACTAAAATAAATTATTAAGTTTTATTGTATTTTTGTTTTGAATTTATCTCTGTCATTCAATTATTTAAAAAAACGAATCTGGGTTTCCTCGGGATTCTTCGAAAATTACCGAGTTCACCACAACACCCACCACACACAATAAAATGTATACAATAATAATGTATTTTGGGGTGCTAAACCTACACTATAACCTTAATTTTAAACTTTACAAATTACCAAGAATACAGAAATTTATTGACATTTTTCAGCTCCGATCCAACATTGAAAAAACAAGAATCCTAAGCATTTTTATTGCTCTTGCGTGCCGCCATGTCGGGCATTCTCACGATTTCGCGAGATGTTTCGAACTGTCTGGTAACCTTAAAAGTTAAGTTAGGAGCGTGCGCAGATGTGAACAAATGTTTTCTGATAGAGAGAAAAAGTTCTATGACGCCAATTTCAATTCCAGACAATCTCATTCAAGTCGATCCTTCTATCGCTATTGAATCTATTCTGAATGTGTATGTTATACATACATTTTCATGTAATTGCAATTCACCGATTTGATATTCAAGGCAGCAGACATATTCTGAATCATGGATAAATTTTTAAGCGGGCGTAAGCGAGCATTAGACGCTGGAGAAGCATCAACAAGTACACAGGCAATCGTGGTTCCGAAAATAAAATCAAGAAAATATTCTTAAAAATACTTAAATTTTGGGTTCAGTAGTACTGTAGTAAATGAAGAAGAAAAGCCCCAGTGTATCATTTGCTCAAAAATGTTGGCGGCAGACAGCATGAAACCTATAAAATTAAACGACATTTGGAAACGCTTCATAGTGAGTACGTAAACAAACCCAGAGAATTCTTCAAATTAAAATTAAAATCATATGAAAAGTAAAAACCATTGCTTAAAAAAACTTTGTCTATGAATGAAAAATCTTTAATTGCCTCCTACAAAGTTTCATATAAATAAGCCAGATGTAAAAAGCTTCACGCCATTGGAGAAGAGCTTATTTTGCCAGCCGCAATTGAGATATAGAAATTATGTTTGGAGACAATTTTGCAAAACAATTGCAGTCTATACCTATTTCAAATGATACTGTTGCCCGTCGAATTTTTGATATAGCTGAAGATGTAGAGTGTCAGCTTTGGTCAAAGTTGTTTGACAAATTGTTTTCAATACAACTCAATGAGGCAACAAATAGTAATAAAGATGCTCATTTCCTTGCCTATGTTAGATTTTGTGATGATTTGTCAGTAGTAGAAGAATTACTTTTCTGCAAACCAATAGATTTCAAAGCAACATCACTCGCATTATTTGCTATCTTAAATGATTTTATGAACGAGGCAAACATAGAATGGAAAAAATTGCGTCGGAATATGCACCGATAGTGCTTGTTCTATGTCCGGAAGATTCCAAAGTATTCAAGCACTTGTGAAACAAAAATCGGCACAGTGTGTCTGGACAGGTTTCATGATCCACAGAGAAGCTTTGCTTCCAAAGAAATGAGTCCTGGTTCGCCGTTTTCTTAGAAGAGGAAAACAGACCGCAAGCTGAGAATTTTCGCGATAGTTTATTTGCGATGAAATTGAGCTACATGTGTGTGGTCGACATATTCGAGAAATTAAACAACTTGAATCTTCAACTGCAATGAGCAAATACACATATATTGGATACGAGTGATAAAGTTAATGCTTTTTGTAAAAAATTGGAATTGTGGAACAGAAATTTAAAGCAAGAAAACTTAACTATGTTTGCAAATTTGAATATTTGTATTAAAACTTACAAGGCTGAAGAACAAGATGTAAAAGATGTTTTTGTAACGATTGAAAATCACTTAGCAATGCTAGCTAAGAATTTTAAAAAGTACTTTCTTGCGGACGATAAACTGATAACAAGTTACAAGTGGGTAAGGGATTCATTTCAAAATACTCCCGAAGGACTATAAATTGAAGAGGAAGAAACCTTCATAGACTTCACGGGAAGCGGCGAAACAAAAAGACATTGAGTAATAAATCTTTGAATTTTGGGCAGGAGTGGATGATGAGTTTTCAGCACTAAAAACAAGAGCATTTCGCATTCTACTACCATTTTCAACATCTTACCTTTGTGAAACTGGATTTTCTGCGGTGGCTTCTTTAAAGACAAAATATAGATCTCAGCTAAATATAGAAAAAGAATTGAGAGTGTCTATTTCTATTCTTAAACGCTTCTTCGAAAAAATTTACTCTGAAAGACAGGCCCAAGGAAAAGTCACGAATAATTACTAAATTTCTTTTTAATTTAGTAAGTTGTGTGTTTTAATTTAATAAGTTAATTATTAAATTTGTAGAAATGTATTTTAATTTTTATGTGTGTGTGTTCTTTCCTTTCAGTCACTTAATCAATTTTTTAAATAACTTTTTCCCTTCGATATGCTCGCGCTCCCCCCCATTAGTGTGCTGGCGCACCTCTAGGGGTCACGCCCCACAGGTTGAGAATCACTGGTGTAGTATGAATAAATTTTTTTTCTTTCTTCTTTTCGTCAATAAATGGAAGTACACTCTGAAGCAATGAACATATTTGCAATAGACCAACCCAAGCTATAGACAATAATCCCCAGCTATGGACAATGGGAATTTACTTTTGAAATGTACAGCTTCATTTTAACATTTTTATCCATTTTCCACAATTGATAATTCACATTTTAATAACCATAGATTCAGATTTAGAGTCAGCAAAATTCACAGTAAAGCCTTTCGCAACGCTTACGTTGCTAATGCATGTCCTATTAATTTAAATTTTTTTTTTTTACATATTTTTCAAATGAGTTGTGTATGCTGATTCTTCATTTGTTGCATCATATGTAATGATATCGTTAATCATATGTAATGATATCGTTATGATGCATCATATGTAATGATATCGTTAATAATATTGAAATTATAATTTTCTTTCCAGATAAATTTTAAACTTCAATGATCTCTAACATTTTCTTTATAAAAATTAATTCGAATGCTATTTAAAATGTAATTTGTTTATTTGTTATGTTAAGGTTTGTGTTGTTTAGCCTTTTTATATTTTATATTATTAAAAATATAATATTTTATGCGAGTAAGCAGGCAAAAGCTTCAATGTTGTTGTTGTCATGTGCCAATTTGGGGTGCGCTGCTCCACTTTTCCAACTGAACCATATTTGGTGTAGAGTCCGATTCTTCAGTAAACACATGCCATTGGAAACCGTTTATAAAGTTGGCAACCATTCACACCTCATTCATACATGGAAGGGACAAAGACAGGATAGATAGAGAGAGAAAAAAAGTACATCTATACCCAGGACCTCTTTATCCGCAGTCAGGCACACTGACCACTAGACACGTTGGGCGGATAAAAGCTTCAATATAAAGCAGAAATAACTTGGAAACTAAATTTCAAAGTTTATAATAATGGTTAACAATGGTTTGATACCCATTACTTAATTCTATACAAAACTTTACATGTGAAAGATCATTAAACACTGTTTTAAGACTTACATTTTTCTATATATTTTAACTCTTAAAAATGTATCCATATTATAAAATGATATCTTAATCTGGATAATTAAAGGAATATGTATTTCTACTATATTACGCATTCTTTTCACTTAAAAAATTATATTTTACTTAACCATTGTTGCGCTTACGGTAAAATAATTTTCCTTTGTAACAAACCGTATCTGAATATGTATTGTTGAAGGGAATATTCCCTTAGAAACAATCCTTTTCCAAGCCTTATTAATATGGTTAAAATGATAATTTATAATAATTATATGTTTTATTTAATTAGTTTAGTTGAAAATAAGGTCAATTGAGTTGACTGAAAAATCATAGACAAAATATGAAATGGTTAGTGAACTGGTTTTCTACTGGGAATCCTTTCTCAGTTCAAATTTTGAAACGATTATTAAACGAAGCTTATTATTTCGGCACAGGTGCCGTATAGTCCATGATTCCAAATTCTGAAATTTTTTGGCGATGAAGAAATGTTGCCAAGATGACGTATTGTTTCGTGCGCGATGACGTTAATACTAGGGTTACCAAAATAGAATTTTCTACGTAATTCTAATTGGTCTCCATATGTATGACGTAATAAAAACGCGGTTACCAAATACATAAGAAAATCCGTCAAAAAATCATCAATCTCAGAATTTGGAATCATGGATTATACGGCACCTGTGCCATCATTTCTAATTTTGAAGAAACTAAAATGGGCGATAGATTTTTTTTTTCTAAATGCATAAAATAAATGCTGTTTGTCTTAGCTTAAGTTGCAATTTGAGCTTATTGAACTCATCAAATGTTGAAATGATCATCTACAACCTTTCCATTTACAGAAAATCAATAGTATTTTGCCATATTCTCATGTTTTTGTAATCCCAATATTCATGTCATCTTTTGATAATTTGAATATTGTACTGAAATAATTGGGTTGTAAAGCAATCTAACAACAAAATTTATTCAGTGTAATAGTATATTTTTCGATGTAAAATATCAACGTCAAAAATGTACAATAATTTTCCAAACAGGTTCTAAAAGTAATGTTTATACATAAACTCGACATTTTGAAATAAATTTGGTATTACAAGCAAATCAAAACTAAAATTTGTGACAGTGTTTGAAAACATTCATTACAAAATGAACTTTAAAATTTGGTGTTTCTCGAGTGACTAAAATATAATCTTTGTAGTAGTTAAAATAACGCTATAGTAGCTAGATTATTTAGAAATATTTTTAATTATTTGTTAACTTTGTTCAAACGCGTACTATATTTTATAAATAAAGTTTTTTCGCCTTATTTTCTATTATGACTTTCAATTAATTCAAATTAAAATTGCAATTTTGTGAACTGATGTATATTTTACAGTTTATTTAGCATTTAAATAACGTAAATCAATTTGACTATATACAGACTTAAAGAACTTTAAAATATTCTTTAGAATTACTTAAAATTATTTTTTCTACGCGATAAGTCTCATAATAAATAAAAATATTTACAAGAAATTTTAAAATAATTTGCAAGTAGAATTTCCTGAAAAATGTGGGAAACATGAATATTAACATGCTGGTTTTAATAGTCAATTTCTCGCTGCATTTGAAATATTAATAACACACTTAAGAAATTCATACTTACTAATAAGAAGTAATGCACCATTAAATCCCTGTTACCAGAAAACATACTAAAAATAAAACTTGGTAATGTAATTTCCACTCCATTGGGATAAAAGCACTTTTACAAGAATCAGAGGATAAAAGAAACAAATCACATATAAGTTGGCAAAAAGAACCACGGAATAGCGAATTCTAAAATCTACTTTAACTCCTTGAAAGTCCAATCAGAAACTCTTTTTTTTCCTCTAGCAGGAAGATAAAAACGATTTAAAAGTCTGTTGAGTCCAGGCGCCTGATCTAACACAATTTAATAGTCTCACTTGCCACTTTGGCGAGCTTCTGGAAATGTAAACGTTAATGTGGTACGAAAGGTCTAAAGTAAAAGTTGGCCAAGGCTTTTAGCAAGATAGCCTTGTTACCCAAAGAAATATGCTTCTTCTATATTGAAAGGTGTTGAGGAAAGAAATAGCAAAGTTCAGAATTTTAAGTCGTTTATTACATTTGGTGGGTAAACTCTTAGAGAAAATATGTGTTTAGGTTCATACTTAACTTTGGAATTTGCTAAAAAAGTAAATGAAAAGCAAAAGCAAATGGGTAAACTCACAATATTTTCCTTACGAATATTTAAATTTAACACTCTTGTTTTTTGAACTTTTTTAAAATGTAATTATATACAGCATTTAGTGAATTTAATTAGTATATATATATATATATATATATATATATATATATATATATATATATACATATATATACAGCGTGAAAAAAGTAGAAGGACAGGAAGGACACTAGTATTTTTTCAAATAAGTGAAAAACTTTGAATTTTTACAAAATAATTTTATTACACACCATATAAATTCTCATTTACAATCAGATAACTATATCTGTATAATGAAATAAAAAATTTACTGTTTATTACAATTACAAAATTAATTTAAACGACATTGTGTAAAAAAAGAAGAAAGACAGTTCTAAATAATGAAAATGAAATTCTTGTAAAAGAAATTTTCTCCCATTTGCTTTAATCACTTCCTAAACTACATTTGGTATTGAATCATATATGTTTTGAATCTCAGTTTGTGAGAAATTATCCCAATCACCATTCAAAGCTCCTCGAATTTCGATCTAAGATTCATATTGCTTGTTTCCCTAAAGAAAACAAGCCGAACAATTACCGAACAATACAAGCCGAACAATTATATGTTTTAAACTATATTGGGGCCTGGACTTTAAGTAAGCCATGGGAAAGTTCGAACATTATTTGTTTCAAAGAAATTTTTATTACCATTAGCCAAGTGAATTCATGCCGTTAGCCAAAGTATCTTGCTAAAATATCCAACATTTTCTCCTCCTAGCTCAATGCCATGCGGAAAAGTATGGCACTGAGTTCCGAATTTGAATTTTGAATGTAATGAATAAGTTTCTGTCTTCCATCCAGAAACACTTTATTAGTCTTTCCACCATAAGCAACGGCTATCCAAACCATTAAACAGCATCCTCCCGTTTATTTGGTAGCGCAAATTTTTACTTATGAATCTAAAGTATCCCAATAATATTGATAACCATCTGGGCCCTCTAAATCGATTTTTTCCTCAGAAAAAATAACTGAACTACATTGGGAATTCCAAGACATATCCGGTATACATTGGGAATTTAGACATATCTTAGCCTGCTTTATCCCTTCTGTAAAATGCCTTTCATTCCACTTAGGATGGATTTTTTTTCCTTGAAAATGAATGTTTAAGATCTTATTTCGTAGTTGTAAAGTGTTCTTCTATACCACTGTGATTATAGCTTAATCTTGTGATTTTCCCAATTCTTCCACACGTTTTTAAGTTCTTTAGGAATTTTTCTCTGATCACGTGTTGTCAACTTTTTGGGTCTGCCAATCTTTGCATTCCTCTGACATTATGAATTTTTCAAGAGGTTGAATACAGCGTTTGAAATGATGTGTTCGTGATTTGCAATTTCTCATAAATCTTTACCAGCACCTTTATATATCACAATTCATCTTTTCAAAATTCACTTAAAGGTTTCCTCATAGGCATTTTAACTGTACAAAGATTGACGATTTTTATTTTCAACAAAATATATCTTTTGAAAGAAAAACAGTTTAAAAAACAATATTTTCAATATACTAAACTGATACACATTCCAAAATAAATATATTTTTGCAAGTGTCTTTCTACATTTTATACAGACGAAAAGCCCTTAAGTATTATTTTATAATTTTCCTTAGTGGTAGAGATAAAATTCATTCAATAAAAATAAAAGAAAAAATTGTTTAATAAAATAAAAAAGGAAATTTACATTAATTGTGCTAAAATATAAAGCACAATTTATAAAATAAGAGTGTCCTCTCTCTCTCTGTCTCTCTGTATATATATATATATATATATATATATATATATATATATATATATATATATATATATATATATATATATATATATATATATATATATATATATATATATATATATATATATATATATATATATATATATATATATATATATATATATATATATATATATATATATATATATATATATATATATATATATATATCAGTGTGTATTGATAGTCTTCTATCGTTTACTTTTGAAAGATATTTCGGACGACATTTAAAGGTGTATTGGTTACACGTCATTTATTGTTCTATTACTTTCAATGTTGTCACCAGTTATGGGTATAGAATTGCCTAAAATCCATTATATTTTAATTGATTGATATGGTGAAGCATTAAAAATGGTGTATACTTTTCCTCACGAGTTACGATTAAAGAAATAAGGCTGTTGGTCTTATTTTTTAAATTACTTATGTTTTTAGTGTGTTCCCGGACATTATATTAAAATGATTATCATTGGTCAATTCTGTCCATATGCTATATACAGGATCCAGGACTGCAATAGACAATGAAATTCCTGTATGATCTTCATCCCATTTAGAATTGCTACTGCTATGAAATTCTATAAGCATTTTGAATGAATTAATATGAGTTGAACTTAAGAAGTACAAAATTATTTGTAGATTTCAAGTACTTTTTTAATCAGTTCTACTTAGGAATGAAAGAGAATTAAAGAGCGATAATAAAATAAAACTATTTTGTTCGATAGTATTTGAAATTTACCATTAAAAATTGTATTCTAGACTAGTTTCTTTATTTTCTAATAGCACCATAATTTTCTATTACTAATATTTTCCATTTGTTTAAAAAATATGGAGAATAACACTCATATAAATATATATTAAATATGACTACATATTGAAAATGTAAGTACATAGTAAAAAACGTATTACACCAAAAAATGGAATTTTTTTAAATAAATGATATATTTAATATGTGATAAAGATGTTATAAAAGTTTTACATTGTGTATAAAAATAAAAACACACAAATTAATTATGCGTAAAAAATTATTACTAAACTATAAAAATGTTTTGTTCAGATACTAATATTATTATGATTTACCAAACAGTGTAAAATATTTATTATGGATGTGTGTACAAGCCTTCTTTATAAAAACTAAAATTAAATTCTGTAATTGCTTATGGAAGCTAAAATTAACATATGAGAATAATCTTAAATTAAATAAAATTGTAGTTTTATTAAAAATGGTATTTTCATTGACTTTTGATAAATATATTCAATTTTAAAGCTGTTAATTGAAAAGGGAATACTTTAATGTCGATATTTATTTTCCAGTTGTAAATCAAAGGTATGAAATCCGACTGTCTGATGAATTCGTCCTCCGTGGCAACATGGCCCTTTTACGCTGTCCCGTTCCCAGTTTTGTAAGTGATTACGTTAAGGTGACGTCGTGGGAGAGAATAGATGGATTTCTCATTACTCCAGGAATCATTAGTGGTAAGAGTATTCATTATTCTCTTTTATCTTCTTTTAAGTTCTTTCTTTCCCGTTCATTTTACGAACATGACTTCTTCTTTTTTAAACCTAGAAGCAAAATTTAGGTTCATGAAAGTTTAATGACTGGGGAAATGTGAATAAAAATTAAACACCATTCAGCTTTGAATGTAATATTCATATAATAATGGCGTTTTTTTTTTTTACTGCAGATCTGTATGTAATGTAAAAGTGATTTAAAATTAAATGCTACCATAAAATGTTATACTAAATTTGTAACTGAAAATTTAAGAAAAAATATATAAATCTTAGTTTGTAATTTATATACATGACAGAGAAATATCATTGTGTTTATTTCTTATTATTTAATAAATATTTTCTTTTGCTTTCTTAAACATTTTATATTTTATGTTACACAATATATTGATATTAATTATATTTTGATTATTGTGCTGATTAAATTTGTATACTGCTCAGTTTCGATAAGCGTTTATAGTATTATGTATGATTCTTTTGATAAAAATTTTTAACACTCAATGAATGTAAGATTTTCTGAATATACATTCCATAAAATTTGAAAAATGTATCCAACTATTTTGATTTATGTCATGTAACTCATGAGTTTTTAACATGATGAAAAATTGACAAACAAGTCAGGCTCCCACCTCCTGCCCATCCCTGGTTTAGCAGAAAGACCCCAGGGTGGGCGTTAGAATTTGGAGTGACAAACATCTTCAAACTGCCGTCTCAAGACATCTGAAAAGTAAGACATTCAAATCTGGGAGTAAGGACTTTTAATTGCGCATGAACTTCCACCGATCACTTAATGGATTGTTTGGAGTTCACTCTATGGGATGCTTAAGCGAGTCCCTTGCTGGTGCTCGACATCGCTAAGATTCGTGGTGTATGTGTCTCTTCTAGCTAACGCTAAATCTCTAAAGGATTGGAAACAATGACAACAACAGAAATTGATATTTAATGTACTTATATGCGAGGCAGTTAATATTACACATTAAAAATAAATGAAAATATTTATAAATGATTCATAATTTAATAAGTAAATGTAAAATGTTTATAATTAAAAAAAATGTTTTGTCCTATCATTTGAAGTAAAAAAGAAATATTTTTGAATATCATAATTCCTTGTATTTCATTAGTGTCACGAAAAATATCTTTTAAAATTATTTAACGTTTCGATTTGAATTTTTTATAATTTTCATGGCAATTTATTTAAGAAGTTCATAAGCAGGATTTTATCAAAATGATTTAAGAAAAACTTTAATTTTGATTGGCTAGTCAGAAACTTAAGAAGAGAGAGTTGGTTGGTTTGGTTTTCTGGCGAAAGTTCCCAAAAGGACAAGTTGTGCTAATCTTTGTTTTTTTAAAAATTAATCAGTTTTTACTTATGTATAAAATGTAGAAAACCCAAGCAACATTAAAATCAAAATAATAGACAAAAAACTGCGTGTATAATTAATTTAAAAATTATAATTTTATAATAGGAAAATATTTAAATTATTTGTGAAGATTAAAATTTAAAATGTAAAATTTAAATAAAATGGAGAAAACCTGTTAGTCTTAAGAATGTTTCCATTTGGGAGCTCTCTCAATAAATTAAACCTTGTTAAAATATCTGCTTTAAAAAATTGGAAATCATAATTGTTAAAATCAGGACATGAAATTAAAATATAGTAATCTATGGTTCATCACACGTTTCACACCATGGAATTATTTTGCTTAAAAACAAATGTCTGTGTGTGAAACGTGTATGTTCGATACGAAGGCGAGTCATTCGGACATCTGCACTTCGTAATGTTAAAACTGATAATGAAGTGAGGAATGAGAAAATGGTATGTAGTTTGTTTCCACCCTACATGTAGCATGATTCTCCCCAAAGAGAAGGAATAAAAATTTTTACATTTATCACATCTGAGAGAGGAACCAATGACAAAACTGGATCTGATTCAGCCTTTGCAACTGCATCCGCTCTCTAATTTCTATCAAGACCTACGAGACTTGGTATCCTACAAAATGTTATTTCATATCCCTTGCGAAACTTAAGAAGTCATTAGTTTGTTTTATATCTGCAATGAAATCATCATTTTTTAGTAATTTTTATTTATGCAAAATGTTTAAATTGCTAAGTTTATGCTGTTGTTTTTTCACACTTTAATCAAATATAAGTTTTTGCCTGCATCTGTTGTTGAAATTATACATCTTTGTACAATTGTGACTCTATACTCAGTTATATGATTCAAGCTGATTAAATACATATTGATCTAAAGAGTTTTTCAGTGTAGTTTAAGTAATGTATGCAAAAATAATAAAATAATTCTTTGTTTAAATAAAAGAAAATTATTATTTCATATAATTGGCATATTGGTATCTTAGCAGCCAGATGTTAAAATAACTGGCATTTGTACAATGTTTGATTGAAAAATAAAGGGAAAAATATTATTCCTTCAAATATTATCTTATTGATTCATAATATGCACACATTTTATTGATAAATATGAGATATATCTATAATTCAAATCAAATGTTTTAATAATTTATTTTAAAGATATTTTTTAACTATTTTTAAACAAATTAAGTATAAAGTATTTTAAAAGTCGTATATTAGAGAAAACTTTTAGTAATATGTAGATGTACATCCACAAATATTCAAAATACTTCAACTTTACTTCTAAATGAAAATCAGAAAAAAAAACTTTATATATAAAACTGAAGAATAAATTATAATTATTATCATCTGTTTATATTGTCATCCAAGGAGGGTGCATATTTTTTAAAATTTGAATTTTTATGTTTTCATTTTGTTTTGTGTTTAAAAATTTTCTCTAGGAATTTTGTTTAAACCTAAGAAAACATGTATACAAAAATACATTAAATTCTATGTAAACAATTAAATAATTTAGAAACATTTAATGATGTCAAATTTATAAAGAAAATATTCGATATAATATCTAAATTTAAATAAATGAAAAAGTATTAAAACTAATTATAAGCAAATCCGTATGCGCTTAACTCTTCCTTACAAAATATTTTATATTAACAAATCATAATTAATTAGGGATTAAAACATATTATATAGATAATGGAATTGTGAATTACATAGTAAATTTAAATGATCTGAATTTTGGTTCATATCTAATTGTTGTTTCATATAATAAAAGAATAAAATATCTGAATAGTATTAAATTAAATATTACTGAATCTTTAAACTCAAAGTTTTATTAAGAGAAAAATGTGAAGAAAAATATTTTTCATCACGCACATTTTATTTGTAATTGGTTTGTTTCGTGTCCCAAAATATTTTATAACAATGACTAAACCTCACGTAAGGAATTCTGAAATACTTTTCATTCATGATAAACATTAGATTTTTATATTAGGATTTTTTAAATATTATTCAAATACAATAATTATACGATAAGCATAATCATTATGTTGAATAATATTTTTTTATTAAAAAATAAATTGAGCATGAGAAACTAAAGAGGAGTATCGACAAATAACATTCATAAGAAATATAACTCAACTTTATAAGTTGTATATAAAGATATATATTTAAGCTAAAATAAAAGATATATTTTGTTAAACTAAACTAAATTTTGCCACATAACATTTTCATTACATCTTTTTACAGGAAAATATGGCATTTTACAAAGTGGAGATTTGTATATTCGAGATACAACTGAACACGATAGTGTATACAGTTTTCGATGCCACACAGAAAATATTGTAACTAGAGAAAAGAAAGTCAGTATGAATTACTCAAAAGTAATTGTTACAGGTAAGATAAATATTTGTTGTAATTTATTGCAACCGAAAATAAGCATTAAAATGATTATGTGAATATTGAAAAAGGCTCGATTATAGAAAAAAATGCAACAGTAATGTTTTATATAAAAATACAATTACGAAAAATTTAGTGCTGAGCCGAATTCCATGTTTTGTTAAAATAGTAACGGCAATTTAAAAAGTTTGAGCAATAATTTTGTTTAGAAAAAATATGACTGAATAAGTATATTTTTAATGTATATAATAGAAATTTTAACATTCTGGACTATTATGTAAACAGTGATATTTCGTAATATATTTATATGTAATTGGACAAAAGTTATTAAAAAGTATTCTTTAAAAATATTATTGCATGCATAGAGAAAATTATTATATATTCATATAGCCTAATATTTTTAATGCAAAAAATTAAATATAAAATACAAAACATTAAATATTAATTGTAAAGTATTCAGTAGAATACAATAATTTACATTGAATAATACTTAGTAAATATTCTGATTTAATAGGTTGTTATAAATTTGATGATTGGTTTGTGATGCTTTGGTGATTTGTGAAATATAGTAATGTTAATTTTAACATTACTTTTTTAATTAAACTTTCATGGCATTCACATGGTTCATTTTATCTATCTTAAATACATAAAATATCATGGAATTCAAGAAATTATTACTAAAAATTCCGTCCCCCATAATTTTTTGTTGTTTTAGTTTCATTGCATTAATTTGAATGGCATGTTGAAAACACCGTAATATGAACATTAATATATGTTTGCGCATTAACATCCTTAACCATATTTAATTATGAAATCAAATTAGCCAATAATTTTAAAACAGCTATTTTAAATTAAGCTTCTGAAATTTATCTACTTTTTATAATTTGATCTAATTTTAAATTGAAAATTATTCTGTTAAATAAATATTGTTTTTTTGTAATTTCAAATTCTTAACTTAACGTCACTATGATACCAATTTCAAAACAAATAAAACTGAAAAGAATTTGGTTAGTATTTTTGTTTATAACTATTTCTTTTCATTATTGCTCAGCATATTTATCGTTTTAAAAGAAAACATTGCATTATCCCTATTTAAAATGTTGATATCAATACAAACAATTTCTTTGTTACAAAGTTGGTAAATATTCTATTAATAACCGATGGGTGTTTTAAACACATTGCGGTATTTTAGAATTGGTGAGGAATCTAATTTCACCAGATATTGTTTTATTGTAAATCCATAATTCCGATAAAATTCTATTAAATTTGAAAGATACGAAGGAGTTATTCTTTACCTCTACCTTACTGATGTCTATCATTACAGGAAATGAGCTGTTTGAAATGAAATGTCATTTCCTTTTCTTTGAAATCATAATTTGGGTACTTGAAAATAAGGAGATAATATTGACATTTTGCTCATCATCCGGAAATGGACTATCGATTGATTTCTCCATCCATTTCGTGGAGCAGTAATTGGAGCAAATATTTTTTTATGTTCTCAGCAATGATAAGAACTTTAAACATTAAAGATATATTTCTTATCAATTCTATTTAACAAAGAATTGCAAGAAACTGAAAAAATAATCTGTCATTAAAAACTATATTCATTACAAATAAATATTGTAAGTTATTGAATTTTTTGTCAATTAAAAAAACCCATCATTTTAAATAATAAACATGCACTAAAAATTAAATTTAAACCAACGTATTTATTTATTTTATGTACAGTCGGTCAAAAAAATTGCTTGACCGACTGTAAATTGCACAGAAATAGGAGTCTTATATTTGAAATTTCATGTAATTGAAATATATAGTTTGATTTAGATAATAAAGACACAGGTTTAGCAAAAATAAGTACAAATTTATTTTTCAGTATATGTGGATAAGTAATACATATTATATCGAGACACACAAAGACACAGACACACGCCTATATATAAATGTAATGTTTCCATCAGAAAAAAGCCCCTAGTTTTACGAAAAAAGCTGTAATTCGATAAAATAATGATATTTACTATTTTTAAGGAAATTTACAATTTATTTTTGTTCAAAAAATCTTTTACGTTGCTAAATGAGGTTTTACGTGTACATAAACTAAACGCAAATCAAATGACACAAAAGACTTGATGTTTTTAGGAAATTAATAAATACTGAAATTATGACTCCTTTTAAAAACTGAAAATATCTTCATTTTAATGATTAAAACAATAATTTTTAAACATTCATATAATGTAATTAACATTATTTATTTTACAAAGATTCATTGCAAAACTTTTAAAAGAAAAATATTTGGTGTATATGTATGTATTTTTTTCTTCTCAGCAGTTGCGAATAGTTCACATCTTAAGAAAGGATAAAGAGTGATTTCTCTCTATCTCTAAATTCTAAAACATAACAATTTCTGAACAGTATACATCATGTCATAAATAACTATAAAATAGATTCAAAACGATCTTTATTACAATTACAAATGATTTTAATTACAAATGCTGCAGAATTTTTTTAAATCTGAAACATATCCTTTGTTTTAAATCATAATTAATTTCCATTTTTTATGTAAAACATAGATTCCATTGGACGTACCAAATAGAGGTCAGCATCTTGATGTCATTCTCATTCCATTCTCGTAGCCAATTTCAATTCAACATTAAAAACATTCGATGGTCACATGGAAAAACTTTATTTATATAAATATATACCCTTGAGAGATAATTTATTAAAGAAATAAATTATTTAATGTTTCTGTTGTTCATCTTCTAAATATTATTTTCTTATTAACAGCATTAAGTTGTGATTACCAAGTTAAGTAAATTATTAAATAAATCTTCTTTAGTTTTAATCTTTATGCAATTATTATTTCTCATGTGACTAAACTTTCCTAATTTAACTTTTCTAATGTCCTTAATTCAACATTGATTAGTACTGATCAATTGAAGCTAGAATTTATATTTCCTTATATATTTGGAGTTGTCTTATATTTGTTCTTTGCATTTGTGAAGTTTAACACCTTAGAATTTTTCTATTTTTTTCGTACATTAAAGCAAATGTAATACTGCGAACAAATTGATTACAAGTACTTCAGAGGAAGATTAGTATAATATGCAATACGTATATAAATGGTAGAATAAACGTATTCCTCAATTTGTATTGTACAATTTATGTCTGTTACTGGTGGATTTCTAGTAAATGCTTTCAATGTAGAAAAATGGAACTGTATAAAATACCATGATTTTTTGCTAAAATTTTATTGTAAACAGCAGATAATAAAAAGTTTTCAGTTCTATTTAAATTAACGAGATCTGTATAACTGCAATGGGAACTCTGTAAAAATATTCCAATGTAAAAAATATGTCTTTCATATTTAGATAGTTTTATATCACCTAAAGCCACGATAAGCAATTGATAACTATTAGTGGATGTCCTAACAAAGGAATCCATTGTACAACATTTGCCCACTTTACTCCCTTTTTATTTTATAAATAAGAGTCGTATTATCATAAGATAAAGTAGAAAAGTTGAAATATATCCTAAGTTAGCCATCGAGAATAATAAAGAAGCTAAAAGAAGGCTGATGCCTTCACTTTCACTGTTTAACAGTGTTAGAATGAAACACAAAACCTTAAACTCTAAGGAAAGTGATCAAACAACTAAGCTAAAATAAATACACTAATAAGGTTTTAGATTAAGTGTGGTACATTTTTAGATATTAAATAATTCGTTTTTTATTGAATGGGATGTTTTGACAAATAAACAAAATTACGGTATTTTACTTAAAGATATTTGTTTTTAAGATTTTGGTAGCAAATAATTTATTTTTCGAAATACAAAGTGATTTAATTGTTTTATGAACAGTGAATAACTTACATTACTTATTTCTCATCTATTTTAGCTTTCTTTTAACGCATGTCCATTATATGAATGCTAATAAAATTAATGCAATGTTTTTTACTAAAATATCAACAACTAAGATGAAACTAAAACGCAACTTTTTATTGAAAAAGCTTGAAAAATCTTAAACCATAAAATAATTTATAAAGAGCTTTATGTTTTTCTAATTATATTAATTTTTAAATTGCAGTAAGTCCTATTATTTAAGTATTTTTCATAGTAATATTTACCATATAGCTTTCTAGTTTGTAAGCAAGGATTAAGACAATTGTATCTTTAATAATGAGAAAGGAGAGTATGAGTATGTTAAAAATATTCACAACTATTTTCTACATATTGAACAAAATACTTTTTGTTATTTTCCCCTTAACAGTATGAATGAAAACTCCTTTATGATACACACAATTCAATAAAATATTTTCATTCATTCATTTTTCTAATTATAATATTTTCATAAATCATATATGTTCAGTTTTCAAATTTTAAATGCAATTCCTAAACAAATATATTTTCTCATTAATAAACAACTAAAAATAACTATTTAATATCACTTTATCATTAGAATTAATTGTAAAAATGCATAGTGTAGGTTTATGGCACAAATTTAAAAAATTAAAAAAATGTCTTGAAACATTTTAACAAATTTCAGAAAGACATGATAAAAATAATGTATAAGGGTATCAAATATATTGCTATCTAAAATTCCCTTAATATTAGATGTGATTAAATGCGCTTCGAAGGGTAGTAAATAGCAAAAGAAAAAATGTATAATAATAATTTTTCTATGGATTTGTAGAGAAATATATAAGTAAAAAAATTTCTTTAATAAAACATAATTAGGGCATAACTAAGTAGTGCGCAATGTCTAATATATGACATAATTTAAATACAAGGTAGATTTGCTTACAAATCAAAAGTTACAATATAATTATATGTATTTTTATTGTGAATGTACAAATGAGTAATTTAATTGAAATTAAATAAAAGCATCTTTAAAATTCCCATTACTTTATTGTTGCAAAAAGATTCCTACAGAAGTTTATTGTAATAAATATGCTGAAATCTAACTCCAGTATATAGGAAAATAAATCGTTAAGATTTTAATTTATATTGTTTTTATATATATGCATATATGTATATCCTTAAACGTGCCTCTCAACAAACATATATTTTTAATGATGGGTAAAAATTGGTGAACGATAAAAATTTTTTCATTCTTTAGAACCACATCATAACCAACCTCCAAGAATTATACGGCGTTCTAGTAGGATATCAGTTCCAGTAGGGCAAAAAGCAACACTGTCCTGTTTAGCACAAGGCCACCCAGTACCGACGTATCGTTGGCACAAAGTAGCTGGGGATCTGAGGTCTGTTCCTGAACTAGGTTCAACAGTACGCCAGGAAGGCGGAGTTTTGGTATTCCACAAAGTAGTATCTGCTGATGGAGGTACTTATATATGTGAAGTTGGCAACAGTGTTGGAGAAGATAAAGTTGAAGCCGAACTTATTATTGAAGGTAATAAAATGCTTATAATCTAGGTGTATTTATATGTTTAACTTAAATTAAGTATTAAATCCTTCTTGCTCTGTTTTTATGAAAAATACTACTGCATATTTGTGTGTCTTCTTCTTATGATTTCAGTTTTCAGTAATAATATTTAAGTATTATCATCAAATAATCACATTTATGATAGCTATTTGCATGTCTTATCAAGAATTATTATTTATTTTATTGTAAATATTCATAATTTTACATACGCTTCATATCAATAAATATTCTCAACTCAGGAGTTAGTTCTATAACTTATAAAATGCATCATTTACATGAATCTTTTATTTAGAACATTCATACAGAACAATCTATAAATTCCAGTACATTGTTTATCGCTATAATTCATGAAGACATGATCATCAGAGTAAACTATTCTGAATTAGTAGTTTATGATCAAAATAATAAAGATGGATTTTCCATTATTCCGCATATGCATATATTAGAATTATACTTATTTTGCTTTTTTACAATATATCACATGCGGCATATGAATATGATAATAAAAGTTCTCTATGGAAACTTCAATGGATTACTTTTCTTTTAAAATATATATGTTAAAAAAACAAGAAACACGATATTGAAAAACTAACCCAGAAAAAACTGATTGTTTGAATATTTTATTCAACTATACCCATGGTATGATTAAATATATTTTATTTAAATATTTATTAAATATGTAATTATTTAAATATGTAATTAAATATATTTTATATAAATATGCATTGCGGAAGCAATCTTGCATCTTTTTATATTTTATAAAATTTTATAAAATATTAAAAAGATGCAAGATTGCTTCGGCAATGCATAAAATTGTGTGTGAGTTATATTAATTAATTTAAATTACAAGCACTACTAACATTAAATACAATAAAATTAAGTAATAAACACCTAAATAATTCACTAAATGCAAATATATTTGCTGCAAAAGTAAATATAAAAATTATTCACATTTTTATAAACGCATTTTGAAAGTATTCAAAGCATAAATATCGATATTGCGAATTCATTCTTTTCATATATATTGCTCATTCATGCTTGCTTTATTGTTTTATTTAATCACACACACACACACACACACACACACACACACACACACACACACACACACACACACACACACACACACACACACACACACACACACACACACACACACACACATATATATATATATATATATATATATATATATATATATATATATATATATATATATATATATATATATATATATATATATATATATATATATATATATATATATATATATATATATATATATATATATATATATATATATATATATATATATATATATATATATATATATATATATATATATATATATATATATATATATATATATATATATATATATATATATATATATATATATATAAATACATATATAATTTTTAAAAAATAACAAAAAAAGTTAATTGCGTGTTTTCCGTAATATGCCATTAATTCCATCAAAGACATTCTTGGATTGTTGTTCATATATCTCTTTGTTTATTTAAAGTTGTTCATGGACTGCTAACTTTGTTTTTCTTTAGACTTGAGAACATAATAATTTTTCTAAGAATTGCTTTTAAAAAAGGTCATTTAAGAAAGCAATTTGGGAATAAACCTAAAACTATTTGTGAAATCTGAAACACATATTTTATTTTATAGCATTTGTTATAATTTTTTATATTGCAATTGTTTTGTTTTTCAAATCAAATATTTTCGATTCTAAATAATTACTTTAAATTTAAATTTTTTTCTGTAGTTATTAGTATTGATAATATTCAAAGAAAATTTATTAGATTTATAATAATTCAGAGCCCATACAGCAATATCTAGAACAATTTCAAAACATTAAAGTTAAAACGTCTGATATAGATTTTACGTATGGATTTTATAATTTCTCATTCTTATTATATACTGGATACTATTTGTTTTATTTTGACAAAAATACTTCAAACAAAAACACAGTAATAATTTCATTGAATATTTTATTTATTTAAATATATTGTAACTGAAAATAAAGTACATAAAAGTACTACATCAATAAAATATCACATATTTATAATATCATTCACTTTATTTATGATGTCAAATAGACAAATGTTACTCATCAAATAATTCAAATGCAAATGTCCATTTTGATAACGTTTATAATTAGCCTTGGATTGACAATAGCATTATGTGCACCTAACCTATGACCCCCTTTTGTCTCCCTTGAACAGATATCCAAATCCTGGGTCGGAGCTCTTTGAGGTTAATTGGGCTCAATGTATGCCTAGGATAATTATCTCTCTCATTCTAAAATTCGTATTCATCCCCCTGCCATCACAATTGTCTCCAATGACGTCACTGACAATTTGGGACAGTTTCAAACCGCTCTATTCATGAGAGGCACAAAGCTTTGACTGGATTCGAGGGAATCCATTATTATGTACATTATGACGGTCGAGAATAGCATATTGAAATTCGTAAAGCCGGTAAAAGGGACATTGGCATTAGGCAATTCATACTGCCAAATTTACAGAGATAGTGAACTTGAATTAATATTTTACCATTTGTTCTGTTTAGAAACATCGTTGTATTATTGGTTTGAAAAATTGTCGTTTAAATATGCACTGCTTAAGTAAATGTCATTAAAACTTTAAAAATAAATGTTATGTTCCACTATACCATTTAATGTATTATCAAATTTATTTGTTCGTTTAGCCGTGTAATTTTTATCATTCAATTAAGAGCAAAACACAGAATTTAACGAAAAATGGCTTTAACTTCAATTACATTAAAACGTATGTACTTGAAGTGAAAATTTTCAATGATAAACACGGTGTAATTAGACACAAATATTTCTTTTATACCCATTAAATTTCAGTATAATTAACAGCTAAAGAAATGGAATTTTGTTTAACAATATATATATATATATATATATATATATATATATATATATATATATATATATATATATATATATATATATATATATATATATATATATATATATATATATATATATATATATATATATATATATATATATATATATATATATATATATATATATATATATATATATATATATATATTCAACAAATTAAGTGCTTTATTATAAATTTGTTTATCTTGGATATTTAAAAGGCAATAACATTATAACATTAAGTTCAAATTTAACAATCTTGCATAAGTCACCATAATTTATGCTCAAAATATATGTTTTGTCATTTTTCTAGTTTTTGACCATTTATACTTATTTACAATTGTTATGAATATATTTATAACTCTCCATATTTGAAGTCTTACATCTTAAACAATATCTTTGCATGTTATAGCATATAAAAAGTTTGACGCGGCAATGTAAAAAGATATTAATATTTCTCATGAAAAAATGTCCCAGTCTTTCTATAAAAATCTAGATTACAAGCTTGTAAGGTATGATACGCCTCTCCGTTTTGGTTTCACATGTATCATGGCTTTTAATCTCCTTCACAGGTTCGAAATTTTACATTTGCAATTTTGGCTTTCATTGATATTTTCAAACTACATGATTATACTTAACATTTTTCAACAAATAATTAATTTCATACTGATATTTTTAAATATACATGATCATAATTAACATTTTTAGCAAATAATTAATATGATTCTGCAATGCATCAATATAAAAGATCAAAATGTAACTTTTTTGAAGAAGTCCCATTTAATAAGTAAGCATTGTCATCACAAAGACAAACTGATGAAACTTCGAATGAATTCAAAAAAAATATTTAGTGCGTACATGTAAGCATATATTTGTATTTGTATGTATGTATGTATAAGGAAATATATGGAAAGACTGGAACATAATTAGTATATTCTGATTTCGTAAATAAGTTTCTTCATAGAATATTTGTCAATGTGTCAAGTGTAAAAAGCTATCACAGAGGACTTTTGTGTCACAAATATATAGGCTTTAATATATTACTAAAATCCTCACATCACAAAGAGTACTTTGAACTCGCTCTTTTGATGTCTAAAATGTAAAGATAATTGTGTGAGCGAGATGTCGTGGTTGCAGAATCAGTTTAATTACAGTAAAATCTAATGTCTATGAAGCTCTTACAACCCTCAATCGGGTAACATATTTGTTTTCTTTATGATACATATATGATTTGGTCAAAGATAATTAATTTGCTTATATTGCTATTTTAGATGCTTCTAAAAATTGTTAATTATTGAAAGTTATTTTGTTAATATTTAATACATTTATTTTTCTAACTTCCCTACCGGCAAATTACTTGTTATCATCATTTCACGTTTACCATACCTTTGCACTTAATATAGTGAATCTTCATTGTAACACGGTTTATCGACTACAATATATTCTACAGAAATTTACTATTAATATCAAAAGTATTAATAGTAAATTTCTTATTTTTACTATTAACTGCGGTTTAATTTATTTTTCAGATTAAACAGGAACTTAAATGATAACTATAATTTTTACAAATTTATATATTGTATTTTATTGAAATGGTTTGACCTTACACGTTTAAACTGAAATTTAATATATTAAGTATTGCAATAGCTACTGTAAAGTATTTTATCATACTGTCACCATTATTTAGTGTTAATATGTAATGTTCATTAATCATTAATAATTTTTTAAACTTGATTTAAAAGCACTTTTAATATAAATAAACGTAATTTATAAAACTTTTGAAATAAAGTTTGAAGTGTTAGAAGTATTTGATTTGAATAAATTATACAAAATAATTTCATAAATGTATAAGACAAAGATTAGTATAAATTGTATAAACCTTGATTCAATATTGATTAAAATAAATATTTACAGTTGAAACTCCGTAGTTTACTATTTTTGTGTTTGCTATTTGTGCTTTAAAATATGAAAGCGACTGCATCAGAATATAACAAAGCAAATAAGAAGCAATGTCAAGTCCACACCGCTAATTAGTTCCTTAGATTTCTTTACACATTAGTATCTTATTTCCTTTCTGAAACATCTGCTGGTGACATTTACAAAGAAACATACATGAAACATTTATCGCAACTGAAATCTTAAAAACAGTTTTACACACTACAAAAAATGATATGATCATTAGGAACGCGTGAAAACCTTATTTTTAAATTTGAGATGATTTTCTGTAGATTTTTAAGTATTAAAACTTAAAGCTGTGGGAAATGGATTGTTGGACTGACGTAAACATATGAAAATTAGTAACTTATCCTGATACTTATCATTAGTGAAGTAATTTAAATTTTGTTGTCTTACGTTATAAACTATTTTGAATTTATGAATTATTTTTATCATCAAAAATATTTTGTCTTTTTACTTGTCTATTTACTTATTTATTGACAATAATATCTGCCTTAATTAACATCATATCTTACATATTTTTAAACAATAATCTGTACATAGATTTTACTTTTTCATATTTTGATTTAGGTTAAGATTTTTATCAATAAGTTCATTCTAATAAATATTTTTGTAAATAGCATTTCACATAGTAATATTTTGAAGAAAAATATAAATTAAAGAGCATTTAATATTAAATATGATGTAAACTGACATATTAATAGAAGTTTCGAATGTCATTAATTATCTATAAAAATTTAATTTTATCGTAGTTATTACATGTACTTGAGGCTTCGATATTTATTTGCTAATTTATTAAATAATTGTATCCTTACATAAATATAAACAACAGATTATATTTTTATATACATGATTATGAAGCATCATTTTGTAGATTATTTCACTTGAATAGATATTTGTAATTTTGATTTGGGCTGTATATGAAAATTTCAGATAATTACAAATATGTGCTAACCACACATTACACACATACACATTTGTATGCATTTTCATCATAATGAATGCTTGACATTTATCCACAGTCAACATAATAATTCACTTCTCAAACCTAACTGGGCAAAGGGCAAATTTGATGTATCTGATTTGAATTAATCAACATGAATTGGAGACAAATGAATTAAAAAATTTCAGGTATAGAATATGAAGCAGCCAGTCTCAGCTTCCTGTAGAATTTGAAATAAAGATCATCACATCAGATGCTGTTCAATATTACAGCACAAAGTATTTAAAATAAGATAAAAATAGTTCTTAAGATAAAAAGTAATTTTAAACTTATTATCTTAACTTATTCTCTGCACCAAGATGTTTTTATAAAATCTAGAAGAATCCAGAAGAAATATGAGTGAACATTGACAAACGTTATGAAACCTTACCATCCATTGCAATGACACATAACAATATGTTTTCAATTGCACTACAATCGACTGTATTTTAAGGCCATCACAACAGGCTTACTTCAGTCAATAAATTCAATGCCGTCTGCGTATGCGAATATCTGATTATATCTCTGAAAAATGTTGAGTCTAAATGCAGTTCCTTTAGCCCCTATAGCTTTATTCAATACTGCTATTTAAAAATAATTTAAACAATATTAAACCAATAAATTAGTCATTTAAAAGTATCCATATAAATATATGATGATTTTTATCTCTCTTTGAAAAATAATATATTTCTATTGTCATCTAGAGAATTTAAAATAATTCATAATTTGATAATATTGGTAAGATATTTGCAACTCTTCGCACTAAAGTTTTCTCAATAATGAAACTTGTACCAGACCATTGTTAAGAGGGGATCATGCTATTTCATTCATATAATCTAAGGAAATTACATTAAAATGCTCACATCACTTCTGTTAGCAGAGGAAAAGATATATTCACTTAAATTGAAACATTTACTCTCAACTTTTGAAACTTGCTTGTAAGAGCTTGGAGAATAAAAATCTCATATTTTTTGCCGTATACAGATTCACCTATATTCTTTAAAACAAAAAAAAAACAATGAACATTTAGATGAGGAAGAGCTATCATGATGTGATGATAGTGCAAAACCTGCGAATTTAAAATGGTTTTGATGTAAGATTATGAAATAATGGCTTTTGTCATACTTTCGTTTCTATCGATAGCAAATTACATCCAATAATTGTCATCATTATAAATGAATTTAAGAATCAGAGTATTTCATTCAAATTGTGGATCGAGCACTTGCTTAGTTCAACATATTTTCAAACTCATCACTTTAACATATCTAGATTTTTGATCTCATTTCATGAAGGATGATTACTTACGTGTAACATAACTAACGACATTACAAAAGAATGATTGGAAGAGGGAAAATTTACAATCGAATTAGATTACAAAAAAAGGCATTTACAATTTTTGTTATTATTAGTTAGGTAAGTTCCTCTGTTTTATTGAATCTAGATAATATTATTTAATAGATGTAATTTATATTCATTTTTCCTTTTTTCAATGCATGAATAAAGGCTTTTGCTATTTTTTGTCTTATTTCTTTTTAAATGTATTTGTTGATATTTTTTGCATTTTTATTCTTGTTTCATTTTTAGAGAAATGCCTGTGCAAATAGTAAATTATTCAGATAAAGCAAAAGTGAAATATTTATATAGTGTTTCTAAGGCTTGTAATTAACCATTATGATTTCCTTGGAATCCTAAAAAAATAATCTTACTCTTTTTTCCCACAATTATTTTCATGACATTATCATTTGTCTTCATATCGATATATTTTTAAATAATAAAAAGTAAGCTAACAGTTTCTGTTTGCCTAAATCTTAAATATTTTATACCTATAAATATGAATTTCTGTAAAGTATCAGAGAAGTGTTAATGCTCCCTTTAAAAAGCAGCTTTCTTAAATTATTTAAAATAATGTGTCCGTATGTTATGTACAATTTTTAATGATTTTCTAAAAAAATAGCTCAATGAAATAAACAGATCTTTAAAAGAACAAAAATTTCATTTATATATAGAGATTAATTGCTACTGAATTATACTTTTTTGTGTATTCATTCAAAATCTATATGCGTTTGATAGTATATATTTTTAATTCTAGAATCCAGTATCGTAAATACTATAATGTTCCTTATAAAATGTCTCTTTAAGATAATATGTTAATACATTATGTAAAACAATAGTTTACGATTCAAACTTGGGAAAAAATTTATATTTTAAAGAGGCCAAAATCTTCATAATATCCAGCAACAATGTTTCTTAATATCTAATATTCACGAATCTTGCAACTGCTATATATTAAGACATGCAAGCTTTAAAAGTAATATTAAAAGAATTATTGACTGGATTGTAATTGGAAATACAAAAGTGGATCATAGATTTTTAGCTGTCAGCATTTTCTAAACCGATAGACACTTCATAATATAGATGAAATAAATTCATACTTTATGTTCTATTTTATTGAATCTTTATAAAGCCTAAAGTGGGTTTCTGTAACAAGACTGTAGCATAAAGCAATGGTTATAAAAAAAGATGAAGAAACTTGAACGAAGCTATTATTCTTTAGAAATGTGCGCGCTTAAGTCATGGTATAATCTTAACACCAGGAAAGAATGTATCGGATATTACAAGAGAAAAGCGATATCGTAATATGGCAGTATTAGGAGGCCTGCTTTCTAAAGGGAAAAAAATTACTTCCCATTCACAAGTAACAATTTCATTGGACTCTTCTTCAATATATATATATATATATATATATATATATATATATATATATATATATATATATATATATATATATATATATATATATATATATATATATATATATATATATATATATATATATATATATATATATATATATAATATATATATAAAATTATGACCACACGAAATATTTGCGGTATGAAATCGAAAACATGCTTCTGCGCTTTCTTGAGGGCCGTAAAAATACGTTCAGTAGGGATCCTTTTTCCTTTTCTTGTGTATCCTTCATATAAATATATCCAATGACTTTAACTTCCATGACTGGCTTTCTCTGCTAAAGAGATAAAACATAGATAAGTCTTCCCTAAAGACTGCATCTTTTTTTTTCCTGTGTCCGGAGGGTAACTTATCGATTCTGCACTTTTTCATATCTACTAGAATTGAAGTTTTTATCTTTAATATATTTTGTTTTTTATCATTTATTTTTCGAGCTGTTTTCGACTTTAGGAGAATCGAGTTCCTTCTTGCAAATGCAACAACTGATAAAAATCGAGTTACTTCATTTCTTGTTTTGCTTGTTTTTATTTGTAGAACTAAATTTAGGGTTTTCATTCTTCTTTATTTTCCTGTTTTCAGTGTCCTGAACTGTTAGCAGAGTTGTAAGTGTAGCCCCCACTTGATGGAAGTTGGAAAAAATATTTATTTATTCTTTTCATTTTGTGTTCTGTATTTTTCTTCCCATACAGTGCTGATGGGGAATAAAAAAATAAAATGTTGCTTTTTAAAAAAAAAAATTTTGCAACCGTCTAAATGATGATCGAAACACATACATCATCCCTACGAAGCAGATGATAAGAATTTTGGATCGGTAGTTCTTCCATTTTATCGCTGTTTGCGACATTTAGGTTGTTTTCATTCAAGTAAACACCCGCTGATGATGCATCATTGATTTACGATTTATTGGAACTCCGTTTGAATAAAGTTTACTTCATTTCCCCGTTAGAAACTTCGCATTTGCTTTCGTTTCAGTCGATATTATTTTAAAATATGCCCATTCTCCTACACATTGTAAGACATTAATTTTTTCTACATTACAATATATGCAATAAAAGAAAACTAAAACTAACACTTCTTTTCAAAAGCAACTTAATAAGCAAAAGCTTGAAATAATGAATTCATCAAAAAAATTCATTAAACATAGGAATTAACATTTTAGTTTTATTTCGTTCTCTTTGTTAAAATGGTATATGAGTTTGTCATTTATCATATATAAGCTACTTAAACTGAAACATCATTTATTAATCAAAAGAAAATGTTAAATTCTAATACTGAATTCTTAACTATAAAACAATTTAAAAATATTTAATATGAATGAACGAAAGGGATATTTTTTGTTTCGGAATTATTTAAAACATATACTGTGTTTAAGATTGGCCATTATGTATAGCAATTTAATATGCAGTTAAATATATCCTTTATATGAAATTTCTTGTTGATAATTATTATTTTTTTCACTTGTCTGTAAATTTTAATTCTGTAATCGTATATAAACCTAAGTAATACAGTTATGACTATATAAATGTTTTACTAACACATAATAAAAACGTAACACATTTTAATATTGGTGGAAATGTCAAATAAATGTTCCTTCATTACATTTCCTATAAATATGATGTTGCTATTCTACATCTCCTGCTGTCGAAGTCAGACAAGAAAAATGAATCCATTGAACTTTTATAAGTCAAAGACAAGAAGAGGGAAGGATAAATTTCTTCTCAAAGATCTAATAGGTCCAAAATGGGCTTAGTAAATGTCTAGTGTTCATGGTATTTTAGACAAAATGGATAGAATTTCCCACAGTCAGAATGTGTGAAGCATTTCAGGTGACCAAAAGTAGGGCACTAAAGGCTGTAATTTTTTTTGTGTCACTTGGGATTGTAAGTGATATGCCTGGTTTACTAACATTGTACCAGAAGAGAGTATATGGTACCACCCAATCCTTCTTAATTTAGTACATTTTCTGGGAAAAGGTTTCTAAATAGGCAAGCTCTAAAGAAGAAAGGAACAAAAGACTGCAACACTCCTTACCAAGACATACAGCCATTTTACTATCGAAATATTTAAAATGGGATGGAATCTACAGGAAATAGGGAGGAATAGCAAGTATTGAAGGTATATAGACTTTAATATTAGTGATATAGAATCTTATATATATATTTATATATAGCATAGTGAAATTAGAAATGTTAAAACTTCAATTTTACACGGAAAAAGGATCAACAGAAAGGAGCAATTCATTCAGCGTATATATATATATATATATATATATATATATATATATATATATATATATATATATATATATATATATATATATATATATATATATATATATATATATATATATTACTATATATATATATATATATATATATATATATAGTAAATATAATATATATATATATATATATATATATATATATATATATATATATATATATATATATATATATATATATATATATATATATATATATATATATATATATGGACACATTACGGTATTGTACTCGCAGCAATTGGAACATATGCAAAGGGCACAGCAGCTGAAGGAGTAAGCAATGGTTAATCAGAAGGGTATACTGTTCTTCACCGATAATGTGATGTGCCATGTTTTGCGGTTGATCAAATATGACATACAACAACTTAGTTAGAAGACTCTGTGCCATTCTACTCCAATATATCTTTTAGGATTAATGTTGCTTTTTATTTAACTGAGAAAAAGACATTTCGAAGATATATTTTTAAATAGCTGATATATTTTGATGATTTATATATTAATGACATTCTTTTATATATTTTAAGCGCCATTAACATTAAATAATTTTATTATTCTTAGTAATAAATGCTTTCATTGTCATTAAAAGTTATTATGAACAATCATCATGTATTTTTTGTAGAATAACTATACGATTATAATGTTTTTTTCAATATTATGATGTAATTGGATTTCAAAAGTTTAGAAATTTTGGTGGAAATACTCACTGAGAATTGAATTTTTAAAGCCTATTCCTCAGTTTTTCACATTAATACACGTGTCTGTGACATTAGGTTAAATTGAAATAAAGTCTTTCTATGAATGTGAAAATGTGTATTCAAAATATTTTTGATATATATTCCTTTTTAATAAAAGTTCTTCGGTTCTCATAATTTCCAATTTTAATATTTTAAAAATATGTTCATGAAAAACCATAAATTAATAGAGTTTTCGCCAAAGTAAGTGACCGAAGTTCACAAAAACAAAAAACAAAAACAATCTCCTGCTTATTTTAAAAGAAACTATTTTATAAAAAATAAAATTCAGTTTAAATTAAAAATAAATCTTTTACCAAGAAATTTCTACTCTTTAAGCAGTCCATTATTTAAGCCGAAAGAGTGCTGTTTCATTAAGTCTTTGAAGGTAGGTTGAGAGCAGCTTTTGTGTGAACCTGTTTTCACAGAATATCTGTCTTTATTGTGCGCTTTAAACACATTCCTTCAAAAATCAATACATGAGAAGTGAATGTAAAGGAAACTGAAAAAAGAAACCCTTTTGTTTGTTAAAAAGCAACATGAACAAGTATTAAACTATTGATTAAATTTCATTTGCACTTGAGTGGTGAGTTTCAGATCTGAGACATTATTTTCTTATTTTTTAAAAGTTCTTAGTTTTTTTAGGCAATCTTTAAATAGATACCAAAGGAAAATCAATGCATACTTTGTTAAGAGCCCTTATTCTCAGAACGTTTCTGTTAAATGTAAAGGAAAACTTATTATCCTATAGAAAATATCATATATGTGTACTCCCTGATTACTTATTATTCAATTTAATTATAAATATTTGTTTTCTGATTGATGGTTTCCATGCAATAATATTTCATGCTGGAATGACGGGTGCTAAAATTAAAAACTTCATAAGCATGTCGTATATTATAACACCTGAAACCTAACTGCATGTTAAGATAAGACATATTCATTTATAAATATGAAGTATCATTTAAGTGTAATGTATAATACATTGAGTTTGAGGTAATAAAGATGAGTTATTAAAAATATCGTTGTCAAAATATTTTAATCATTGAATTTTTTTAAATATTTATTTACATGTAATTTGAGAATGAATATTTTAATTTAACATGATGGGATACTTAAATTATATAAGATATTTTAATAATATTTTTCAGACTTCTAAAAGAAGAAAATATAATTTTATAAAATAAACATCAACAAATATAAATGCATTTCCATAAATCAAAGATAATTAAGAAGTATGTGGAAATTGAACGTACAAGAAAAATAACACCTGATAAAATATGACATATATGGTTAAGCTTCATATGCAAATTGCAGTAAGGCACCTCTTACGCTCTTCTCATTGGGGCCAAGCGTAAGTCACAATGAGAAGAGCGTAAGCGAAGGACACATAAGAATCTGTGAAAAAAAAGACAACTTATTCACACATATTGCCAGATATCTGTATAGCCCTGATTGCCACGACCACATAGTTATGACACAGAGGACTCACGTGAATAATATTTTACGTAATGCAAATATCAGCCTCTTAGAGTAGGGAAGAACACAGATGACGGTAAACAAAGAATTCGGAATCACCCAAAGCGTCGTCTTTTGTTTGTGGTAATGATTCCAAAAAGATGGAAATGTCGGTAGACGTTAAGGTAGAGGTAGCTCCAACTAACAAGACTGAATGGTGTCCAATATTTGGCGTTAAATGTCAAAAGAAACAGACGGAACACAGCATTGGACATATCTCGAAAGCTATCGTCAGCCAAGGTTATGATCGTTTCAAAGCAAAACGGTGTACAGATGTTTAAGACGGTATGATTGATTTGATCACTGCTATATCAAATGTGTTCTGCTCACGGCAACTTAATATCACCTGTGGGTAGGATGGGATAGAGAACATCAAATATGAACATCATCACAGTTTGCTTATGTTGTGTTTTATGATGTGTCTAGTTTATCATGCAGTCCAATTTATGTTGAAGGATCATATAGAGAATGCCAAGTACCCAGTACCACTAAGACAACATCACTGAATGTCAGCGTTATGGTGGTGCAGGAGTTTGGGGAGGCATTATACTGGGTGTAAGAACAAATGTGCATGTTCAAATCTTAGATCAACCTTATCGGAATACTATCCTGCAACAACAAGTCCGTTTCTTTAAGGGCATAATATGCAAATATATTAAATATGCGCTGAATTTGTATTTATGGATGATAACACCCATCCTCACAGTTCAAACATCTACACTAACTACCTTCACTTGGAGTATTTTTACTGGACTTGAATACGATAAAGCATATGTGAGATATGCTTGGACGATGAATCGCAGTCCATCATCAAATTTCTACATCAATTTCGGAATTTCGGAGAGCATTGCTTGCTGAGTAAAATTTTCTGACCCAAGTACAGTTCGATAATGTGATCCTTAGCATGCACGGTGTTTTACGGACTGAATTTCTTCATACACTTTTTATTTTTTTATAGGCTTTATGCGGTATAAGTGCTTCAGGCAGATATAAACGTGATTTGTATGTTTGGTATCAAATATACACCATCTCTTTTGTTTTTTCTCATTTGTTTAGTAAATTGGCTTCGTAAATAACTCACCATTGTTTCATTTTTGCTCATTTATTTGATGGTTCCGATATTATCCTTAGTTTATTGACTTGTGTCTGCTTAATAATTATGTCGAGTGTTTTTTTTTTTTTCACTTTTATCCATACTCTATCACATCATACATATTTTTGAGAATATACTTCCAACAACAAATTTTATTATTTTAAATTTATTTCTGACTTTATTTCGCCCTTATAAAATGAATGAATTGTCACATATGGTAAACATGACTTACTTTGAAATTATAAATTAGTACAGCTATTTCTTCTTACAATTTAGTAACTTAATTTAAATAAAAGTGTATTTCTAATTCTGTATTTCATTTCAAAACTTCAGTTTCTGTCGATAATATACATTAAAATTTAGAAATACTTATAGTTTAGAAATGCATTCCAGGAAATATAAGATGATTACTATTTCCTGGAATGCATTTCTGAAATATAACGGATTAATAACCAATTTATTGCATTAAATACAGGTTTATGATATTAAATAAAATTATAAATTAATAGATTTTTAATATTTGTACTAATTCATATAATTCATGATAAGGAAGTATAAATTATTATATATTTGATGCATATCCGATGGCGTATTTATGCTTTGATTATGTTAATCATATTAATATTTAATTAGCAATTTATAATGAACATGTTCTAATAAAATTATATTAAAAATATATTTGTTATACTTCATGGTATATTTATATATAAATACATTCATTTCCAAAACTTAAGAACGGAGAGGAAAATACTAATTTCCGGAAGCCAATCAGAATTGAAGAGGATGCAAATCGCTGCAGAGATAGATAGAAGCATGCAAACATGTTAGGTAACAGCCAATCTCGCTTTCATGTCAAGAAATATTCAAAAAGGACATCTTATAAGATACCAGTTTTACGAAGGGTTACAGAAGTTGATTGTAAGTGCTGATAGAAGGTATTTAAAACTTTCGTACAATTTGCTTTCAAGGCATACGTGTTTCTATGACTTCCAGAAGACGAATGGAAGATTCTGAGAGCTGGCGTGCAGTGGGGTGCATTGAAGCAAGAGAGTCGATCTCAGATGTTGCTCTTTTCTTCAGCGTTCATCATTCTGTAATTTCTCGTTTAGGGATACAATTCCAAACCAGACAGACAGTTGTCCGAAGGCCCGTAGCCAGTCGTCCAGGGATTACTAACCCCGCAGAAGATGGTTATATTGCAATTTTAGATAAGCGGAATCGCAAAGAACATAATCACCTTTATCTATGAAAAAGGATCCGAACTCTGTAAGGATAATGCCATAACTGAGCAGCGGATCTCATCATAAGAACAATTTGGTAAAGGGTAAAAATCATTGTAAGGTATTTCTCCACTTTTTTTGATAGAATATTATTAGGTATTGTATTTGTTTAGCAATTAGCTTTTATATTTTTGATAATAATAATTATTTATATTAAGGTGCTGAAAAATATTGATTGACTCAGCACAATGTAATGTGCAATATTAAATATCCTAGCAAAGTTTATCAATTAATAATTTTAATGTCGAATTTTGTATTATATTTCCTAGACATTGTAAACCATTATAATTTGTGAACAGACAATGCTAGTTATTTATGAGGTAAAATAATGCTTTGTAATATAGCACAATTACTTTTATTTATGTATATATTATCAATGTATTGTATATACTTGCGCTTTTTCTAATACAATCTTCATATGGTATGTCATGTGATATAACACTTTCCTCTAACTAACCATTGTATATAAAACTGGGGGTAAATATTCAAGATTGCTTTGAGTCTTCAGAAATACCTTATTTAGCAATTTTAGTGCAATATATTTTCAATATTATTTTTAGTAATTTTAGAGTGTCTGTTAAATATTTTGCTATATATCTTATTCACTTTTTAAGCTGTTTTATTATTTATTGTATTGAAATTTCATTTTGTTCAATAATTTTATTAATCGTGGTAACTACAGTGCACAGATTGAGCAGCTGCAAAATATTAACTGAATCAGCAGATTGCAATCTGTAATACTGTAAATATTCCACTGTTTTTCACCAACAGTATATGTTAAATATTCATTAAGATACCATTCATGCATATTTAAACTTAACTCTATTAGTAAATATTTGTTCTTTTTCTAATACAATCTTCATATGGTACGTCATGTGATATAGCACTTCCCTCTATCTAACCACTATATATAAAACTGGGGGTTATATTCAAGTTTGCTTTGAGTCATCAGAAATACCCTATTTAGCAATTTTAGTGCAATATATTTTCAATATTATTTTTAGTAATGTTAGAGTAACTGTTAAATATTTTGCTATATATCTTATTCACTTTTTTAAGCCTTTTTATTATTTATTGTATTGTAATTATATCTTTGTTCAATAATTTTCTTTATCGTGGTAACTTCAGTGCACATACTGAGCTGCTGCAAAATTTTAACTGAATCAGCAGATTGTAATCTGTTATACTTTAAATATTCTACAGTTTATCACCTACAGCAAATGTTAAATGCTCAATAGGATACCATTCCTCATATGTAATCTTAACTATCTGCGTGTAGACAATGCAGTCCTTTGGTATTGTGATGTTACATTAAAGGACACAGTTAAAGCATGAGGAAGTTACTAGTACGTCTTGAAAATCTGTTCCAGTTATTTGCTCTTTTTTATACTCTTCTACTGAAACTTAATTATATTGCTTGCATATTTGTGTTATAAACTACTTATTTAGACTGCTATGTCCATCATCAAGATAATTAATTTGTATTTTTACCAAGGTCACTTGGAGTGTGAGAATAATCTATTTTCACAATTTTACTGCAATATTTAACTCATATCATCTCCCATAGTGAAAATTTTGAAAATGTTTTGTTGTTGATGTTATATTTTTGTCAAATTATCAATTTCAAATATTAGAGACTTATTGAAATCCAATTTTGTTATCAAATTTCGTGACAATTCTGTCACACCAGATATATTACGTGATGGAGCTATACCTGATAACCTAAGGTACAGACCAGGTGTTCCATCGCGTACGTCTATGTCTATGTCTATGTCACATGGTTACAGTGTCCATTGGTAAGGTGATATCTGCAGCTGCTGGACCCCGAAGATTACGTATGAGTGGATTGTATTCCCGAGTACCTCTAGTTTGTATTTGTCTATCCATCTAATCAAGAGGAGCTCGATTAAAATAGGCGCCGGGAACATGTCAACTGGACTTTATCTGACTGGAGCAATGTCATGATTACTGATGAATCAAGATTTGCTCTGAAGCCAGATGGCAAGCATATCAGAATATGGCGTGAACAAGAAACACACAATCAGCCCCAAAACATCACCGAACATCACACATTCCGAGGCGAAAGCATTATGGTTTGAGCAAGGATTTCATTAGGATACCGCACCGACCTGCAAATCTCTAAACGGGGTTCTGTAACGGCTGTCCGGTATCGAGATAAAGTCTTAGAACCCATTGTGAGACTGTATGCTGCAACAGTTGGCCCTACTGTTGTTTTAAGGGACGATAACGAACGTCCCCATGGAGCTGACATCGTCGATGACTACCTGGAGAGTGAAGGGATTGCGCGTATGGAGTGGTCAACACATTCTCCCCACCTTAATCCCATTCAAAATCTTTGGGGTGTTCTCGGCCGAGCTGTTTCTTCACGTTTCCCTCCTCCAGCCACTCTAATTGAGCTGGAAACTGTTCTACAAGAAGAATGGATATTGCTTGATTCTGCGATGGTTGACCACTTAATTGAAAGCATGGTCACAGGGTGTAAACTTTGTATACAGATGAGGGAGGATCACATACCCTATTAATGTTCTTTTTTCATTTCTTGCTGTTTATTTTCACTTTACACATAATTTTGCTTAAATCTCCAATATGTCATTATCTGGTAACTTACAAAAATTTAATGCTGTTTTCATTTCTGTATATAATTATTGATTTTAGTTTATGATTAAATATATATGTTACTTTCCCTCTGAAATTTGTATCAATCAAAGCAGCATGTGTTGATTTTTTTTGGCATTTTCCATCTTCGTGTTTAACTTTTGGAAGTGAGTGCAGATTGATATTAATAGAAAAGCTATATATGTGCAATGCATGGATGAATGTTTAGGAAAATTTAATTGAAATTATTAAAAATACCTATATTGCCTCATGCATCATTTTTAAATGAAACAGTTAAATGGAATGAAATTAGTTCCTTCGAACAATACATTAATTAATGTATATTTTATGCTATTACGTTAACAAATAAAAAATGTACATTCCTTTAAAAAGTAAAAATTTGTCATCAAAAACTATTGAAATTGCTTTGTTCGTATTACTAATTCTTTCATTGATCAATTCATTAAAAATATTATTATAATTTTAGAGATATTTGAAAACGTTTAAAATTTTGCTGACATTTTTTTACATTTTCTCAACATTATAAATGCTAAAAATCTGAAATTACAAATAATGTGTATAATGAAAAAAAATTTTGACTGCAAAATTTGCTTTCATTTTAAATTAAAGTTAGACAGTAATTTCTAATCACTTTCTTGAAAAAACATATCAATGTGATATACCTACTTAAGTCATACATTAAAATGTCGTTTAAATTTCAGAAAGTATCACATACCTTGAATTAAAAATCATAACGTATCACACATCTTGAAAGACATCTGGAACATTATTAAAATTACAAAATAAAAGTCGGTCAATTAATAAATGGACACAACTTATTTTTGCTATGTGTTTTTTACACGAACTACACACCAGATGCCAGATCTGCGTCATATCTATATCTATCTATCTATATCTATATCTATATCTATCTATCTATATATATATATATATATATATATATATATATATATATATATATATATATATATATATATATATATATATATATATATATATATATAAATTCACCTTAACAAATTTGTAATATTACATTAAATTTAGATTTATCTTCATGATTTCATTATAATAAATTCTTTCTTAAATAAAAGTGAAGTTTTATGCAAAGATAATATTTTATTACTGTTATAAATAGTTATAAGATATCTAATAACACTTTAAGTAAATACACAAGCCCAGACTTTCTTGAATATTATCATTTACGTAAATATTAGACTCTTATCAAGTTAATTATCTTAAGTTTTAAATTTATACAAATATAAATTTAAAACTTAAAATAATTAATTTGATAAGTCTAATATTTACGTAAATGATAATAAGTAAGAGCAAAAAGTATATTTTTAATTTTAATATTTTAAGAATTTTCCTGGGAATTTCTTGTGCCATATTAAATCAAGAAAATTTATTTCTTTTGATATTTTTCTTAATAATTCACCCGATTTGTAACAAAATGTATAATAATCAAAATATAGCGTAACTCATATGTTTGAGCATTATTAAAATGATTTTACATGTCACTTTAAACAATTTTTTACCACTTTTACAATTTTTGTAACAAAAATCTTAATTAAGTTCATAATAGTTGAAAACAATATATTACTTAACAACAAATTTTGAATTAATATCTGTAAAAAATAAATTTATCTCAAGTAAAATTAATATTTCTTTAGGTTAATATTTTATAGTTGCTGAATTATTTTTTCATGAATTTTTTGAAGATTTCTAAATGACATACCTTTATAAATTATTTTTTCCTTACAATAAATCAAATATCAATTTTTATAAAAAGATAATTAATGAGCACTATATAATTGTCTATTTTAACAACTGTCTTTAAACATAATCAGTTGCCTTCGTTTCAACTAAATGTCACGAATTTTTAGTAATAATCCACTCCATCATCTGACAATTTTATTTTAAAACAGTATAAATTCAATGTGTGATTTACTTCGTTTTCTGAATTTATTAACTTGCTTAGTGTGTAAAATACTCAGCAATCAACATTTAATAAGCAAAAGGTTAAGCAAATTAACATACGTTCTTTCTCATATGTGTTTAAACTGAAATACCATTATAAAATTAGAAGATTGTGTGATTATATATTCTAACACTAGATATGTATTTAATAAGATTTAAATTTTTAAATATATTTTTTATTTAATTGATTAGTTAAAATATTTATGTAAATGTCTATTTACATGATCAGTAAAATCTGACAACGTTTATTCAAATTTAATTCACCCTATTTGTATCAATCCTAAAAATCTTTCCATCCAATGAGAAACAATTTATGGAACTTCTCCATAAATTCTTTTTATAGCCTTATCCTTCATCCATCTTTCTTGAACAGCATTTGGTATCCATTTCTATCCTTATGAATGATATGACTCTCGTCCACATCTGCTGGGAAATGTATCATCGCTGGCTTTTCCACTAGCTCTAATATCCATTCGGCGTTGCCAATCCGAAAACACATTCTCATCAAAATGTTGATGTGCTATCATTTACATTTTACCGTATCTCCTTTGAATATTTTAGTGGGGGGAATACTAGTTAACTGTGCATCGGCTACCTTCCATTTCTCCTCGTAAGATCGTTAGCATAATATCTTTACCCATTCACACTTCCAGATTATGGTACGAACGTATCAAGCAGTATAAGAGTTGAAATTGTCTTGGAAATTTGCATTTGGCCCTTTTATAGAAAAGTTAAATGTTACAATTAATTTTTCTGTATCCAGTATGTTAAATATATGCTAAAAAGTCAGAGATCAATTTATTTTTCAATAGATGTATGTCAATAGAATTTTTAATATTATCATTTATATATATCATATATTATTTTAATGCCTTTATATATATATCAATAACTGAGCAGAATGTTTCAATTAACTACATTTTGTTCTGAAAACGAACTAACAAAAAACGAGTATGTACATACATATTGTCTTTTTCATTCGTACTGGAAGTTTAATCTGTATCAAATATATCATTTCCTATTGAATGTATAAAATGTTGCGATGAAACAATAGTAGTATTTAGGATGAATAATTAACAATGGCAATATATAATAATCTTACAATTTTAAATTATTTAAAAATTTCCTAATACTTAACCCATGTGGTAATATGCAATTCATAACTAATTTTCTCATTTATCTTTGAGAAACAATTATTATATTTAATATTATATATTTAGTATGAAATATTATGTAATCAGAAATACAATAAAAATAGTGTCTGTAGTTAAGTTCAGTAGTTAAGTTTTCATATGGATTTCTAATGAATTAGAAAAATTGTTTTGATAAAGAAAGAATTAAATTTTTTTGGAAAATATGATTCAGCACAAAATGTACTGAAAGCAAACAGAAAATTTCCTTATCTATATTTTTCGGACGCATCTTGGAATCAATAAAGTACTTAAAATATTTTAAACAATAGCTTTAAAATAAAGAATAAAATAAAATGTTTTTATTTACGAAATTAAAGGGTAAATTTTTATCAGCACCCTTTCATCTTTACAGTATTGCTTTGAGAAAATTTGCGAAGATATCGTCGTGTATTTTAAAATGACGTTGGTTGTAAGTCTCAACTTAATGCTGCTTTTCACAGGTAGAACTTGAGTATCTCTTAAAATTTAAGAGAAATATAGCCCCATTTATTTTGACACATATTTCATTTTCGTTAACTTCAAACAAAACATTTAACTGTTCTTCATGTGTTACCTAATCATAAATTTTAACTATCAGTGATAGAAAGACACAAATAAAAAATAAAATTATATGGTATAACAGATATTTATTCAATATATTTTCTGCGAAAGTTTCATTTTATTCATTATTCTCTCTATTAATTATTCATTTCATTCATTATAATCTAATCTAAATGTTTTACCCTATTTTTAAACAAAAAACTAATGAAAAATTAACATTCTATTCAAGACCTAGAAGAATTCACATTGAATCGTGTGGATAAAACTAGCAAAATAATTATACAGCTAAATCAAAAGCTATCTTAATATAAGCAAAATCAGCAGATAATAAAAATTATATCATTTGATTTTTATTGATAGTTACTTTAAAATCTATAAGCTCATTGAAAAATAATAAAAATTACATGTTTTTTTCTTTTTTTAATATTTTATTTAGAATAATTTTGCCATATATTGATTTAAATACAATTTAATATGAAAGTTAATTATAATTTTAAAAATAAATTTTTCGATACCTGTCACATTGAACGCTGATCTCAGGAAGTAGGAATTACATGAAGGGGAAAGGAAGGTAGATGTTATACAAATCTCGAGGCAACAGAATGTGCACGATTTTTGTTTTTAGAATGAATAAATTTTTTGCATATAATTATCATTAAAGTCTGAAAAAATCATTGAATTGTTTCCTCTATACGGTTTATTATCATAAGCAATTAAAATTTCTTATTATATTGAAAAATATAGATAAAAGGAACCAACGATTTTTTATTAAACGAAAATCAATTATTAAAAAAGGCGTTGGCTTAGGTTAGTATTTATAATATTGAAAATCCTTTTCAAAATTTAAAATATTTACTAAGAATATACTAATTTTTTTTTATTAAAATATATAGATACAACACCCATATCTCCATATATATATATATATATATATATATATATATATATATATATATATATATATATATATATATATATATATATATATATATATATATATATATATATATATATATATATATATATATATATATATATATATATATATATATATATATATATATATATGGGGAGGTATGGGTGTTGTGTAACAAGATTAAACCTAATAGTGAATCCGATATCTTAATATATTAGGTAAATAAAATTAAATCAATAGAATTTATTTTTGTGTTTTATTATTGAAATTATTTGAATGAATATTTGTAGTAAAGACTATTGAACATTTTAAATGACGTAACTTTAAAACAAACAAGTTTTCAATATTTCAGTTTTTTAGTAGTACATCATTCTAACTTATTTACAATTAAGTTACAAAAAATACCTTTTTGCAAATTTTAAAAATTTATGTAATTAAAAAAAAACATTTTAAATGTCTTTCCCTCTTAATTCAGTCTCATATTTATTATAAAGAAGTAATATTCTGTATGATAATTTCTAAAATATCAATATTGCATACAGTGAGCTTTAAAAAGGTATAATAGGCGTGTTACTAATCTGTAAAATATCCATAAAGATTACTTGAGATTTTTCTTTTTATAAAAATATAGTGACATTTATTCTTAAATCAGAGTTCCTTAATTGATGAACAATTGCAGAACGTTTCTTTAATATGTAAAAAAATTGTAAATAAAAGCATTGAAATTTACGACATAAAAAGCTTAGTCTCCTTAAAATATGATAAAAGCAATTTTTCTTAAATATTGATATATGCATAGAAAATTAAAACAAAAATTCCTTGCAATGTTTCGTGAAAATATAGTAAATTATTTATGGAAAGCAATTATAAATAATGGGAATAATTAATAAACAATTATCCTTTATGTTAAATAAGATATTTAATGTATTATTTGTGCATCTTTTTATACTTAAATACATTTAATGAATGTTTTAAAATTACTCTTGAAGTTTTTTCTGAAAAACATATTATTTTTACTTACTGACATTTAGATTTATTAACTATTTCCATACTAGTGATACTAGCGATTTTAACATCAAAACTTAATTAAAATCAGTGTAACTAGACTAAAATCAATGTAATATTTATGTCTATTTAAGTTTAGTACCCCTTATCTTTGTTTGATAAGTTACAAAATCAATATATATATATATATATATATATATATATATATATATATATATATATATATATATATATATATATATATATATATATATATATATATATATATATATATATATATATATATATATATATATATATATATATATATATATATATATATATATATATATATATATCATATAATCTGAGCGCATATCTCAAAAGAACTATATTTGATATATCATCTTGATTAGTTAAATAGAATGGACGATAGAAGTGCATATATGGCATAGTTTATATATAATCACCTATATATATATATATATATATATATATATATATATATATATATATTTCTGCAGAGCATTGTATATGCATACATTAAGTGTATCAACATTCCATCATTTTAAATTTTGTATTCATTTTCATTTGTAATATAAAAACATAACCATATATTAAAATTGCTTTTATATAGTTTTCACAGCATATTTAAATAAATTTTAGTCAATGGTTTTCACATGTTACAAATTAATTAAATGGTTGTATATGGTGAAATCTATGTAAGATTACACCATATACATTTAATTTTTTCCTGAACAATCCTTGTTCGGGAAAGCAGTATGTATCCTAGCAGCAAATGAAGTATAAGATTAAAGTATCTTTAAACACTTTAATTTGTGCTTTTTTAATTTAATAATATTTTAGGATCTCTTTATTTTAATATTAATTATTCAAGAACTATTGCAATTAATCTTATCAATATGGTTATTTTGAAAGGTAAATTAATATTAAAAACGAATCAGTTAATGCTTCGTTGTCTAAACTGCTTTAACGTAAAGGAGTTAAGTATTTAATAAATAATAAAAATTCTATAGTTTTTTTTTACTCGTTTTATGATAGAGTATTTACTTAGAATACCATATTATTATAAATAAAATGTGTATTTTTATTCAGAAAGGAAGACAAATTAATACTTGCTGAGCACCAAATATGTAACCTGCCTCTTAAAAATAAACGTTTTACAATTTTTTTTTCTTCAGCATCTCTTATGTTACGCCCATTTCCTTTGTAATACTCTTACTGAAAGGAACAAAATTGCCGTATGTCATTTTTGTTATTATGTCTGTCAGTGGATATTAAAGTTGTTTTTTTTATCCACTGACGGCTACAAAAGAGAACCAAAAGTATAACAAAAAAAAATGAAAATGGTTAGAATGCTTAACAATACCTGAATGACAAATATCTCCTTGTACAAAGGGCTGTTCAGGAGGGAAGAAATGTTTTTTTTTTCTTTCTTTTTTTGTCTCGTACGTTTATTCCCTATAACATTTATTTATTTATACTTTTGCTTTTCTTCTTTATGATTTTCTTTATCGTAAAGTAAATGGCGAATGCTAAGAGATTGAAAAGTCGTCTTATACGCAGGACAGTGGGGCTTAGATAGGGAAAGACGTCGATGTCTCTAGGACATGCGTTAACAAACGCACTGAGGTCTGGATAGCTGAAAAAGAAGAAAAGAATCTTTGAACTTTCCCTTCAATTTTTGTTTTTCTTGCTTCTTCAAACCAAGCAGTGATGCGTTGGTGTAGCGTTTTCTAAAGGAAGAAGATTTTTTCCTTATTTATTTATTATTGCTTTGATATTTCGTGTTTCGGAGAGCTTTGAATTTTTTTTTTTAAATTTTATTTTATTTTGAAATTTTTCTTTATTTTTTTTTCTTCCCTTCAGCTGCGAAAAGGCAGTACGCGACAAAAGTGCAGTTTGCCGTTAAGAAGTGAAAATGGAACTTTCTTTTTCGAAAGTCAGCCATTTTTATTTTGGATTTTTTTGAGCTTATTTTTTTTTCTCCAGTTCTCGAAGTTGTGTTTGGAGATTCTTTCTTATAAACTTTTAAACTAGGCTTCTCTTCCTCTCACCTGCAATCTCAGTTAGCACGTACAAGATACTGCTTTCCTGCTTTTAAAAGAATTAAGGTGTATATTTACAGCTTTTTTTAATCTAGCTGCTAGATTTAGCAGCATTATCGATGAGGTGATAAGTAATCTTATTTTCAGGAAACATGAGAAGAGGAAAAATGTAGTGAGAATTTTGGTACTTTTTTATTTATTCTGGTAAAGGATTCTTATTGGATCAACATGATATTCATTTGTTATTTATAAATATTAGGTATCATTATTTGTTAAGAAATATTCCATATCGATAAAAATAATATTCACCTACTATCATGCTTTCAATTAAAAATTTATTTACTTAAATTTAATAAAATGTTTTGTTAACGTTTATCTTTCACTTGATGAAAATAGTATTAAAAGCAGAACAAATGACTATAATTAAAATATGTGTTATAATCATTACAGCTCCCTTTATACGTTTGATACAGCGACATATTTAACTGCGCAGATATGATAGAAATTTAATCATTTATGTCCTGAAATATTTTATTCTAGTTTAAGAATACATATAAATGTTTCGTTAGTTTTTATACTTATACATGTAAACATCTTTATTAAACATGTCTAACCATAAAATATTTCAAGCAAAACTTTTGAACACAAATTTGGATATCACGGGGATAAATTTGAATTTTAAAAAACCATTTATATTTTCGATTGTTCAATAGAAATTTGATCGTAGTGGTCTTACTATTGAGTCATTGTAGCTTTCGTAGCAAATATTTATGGAGATAATAAACTTACAAAAATATTGTTTGTACAAGACATTTTATGAATATGCCGATCATCATTAAAAAATTTTCATAAAAACTCGTATTTGCTTTCAAATTTTAAAGCAAATAAATAATTGAAAGAACTAGACAAATGATACTGATTAATCACAATAAACTCAATCACAATAACTTTTGATATAAATTAGAATATAAATAAATTAATTTTATTCTATTTAAATTAAAATCTCTCTATACACTCATAAAATATCAATAACTTCTATATTACTTATAAGAACATGAATCGAATCTAAAATATATAGGACTTTAAAACAAATTACCTTTTATGAAGTGGAATAATTGGCAAGAACCTGCAATGGAATGGAATTTTATTAAATTTAGCAAGGCCTATTGCTAATGTTGAGATATTTCACAGTCTCTTGAAATAAATCTGGCTTTGAGACACAATTATTCAGTTTGATTTTCCATCATTGTGAATAATTGTTTACTTCTGGTAAGACAAGTGGTAATCTCTTATTCAAACAGTGCATCACTCAAGTTATTTCTTCATCTGTGAAAATACATTTACTCTATTTCTAAATGATTGTATACATTGATAATTAGAATTCCTGTCAGCAAAAAGTTACTCCAGTCCTTTGGAACAATTAATTTTTTCTTTAACAATTCGAGAATAGTTAATCAAAAAAATATAATTCCCTAGCAAATTGTTCATTTACCTCCCAAAATATATCAAACATAAATAAAAGTTATTCTTCATTACCTTCTCATTTTAAAAGTGTCAGTATTTAATAGGTAAAAGTATATTTTAAAGGAACTACATTGTATGCTGTCTTAATCACAGTTTAAAAATATGAGAAAAATTTATATTTAAAAATAGCATACATATAAAGGAAGATCATTACATCTTAAATACAACTTATTTACGCATAACAATTTGATAATTTTTATTGATGTTTTTGATATTTAAACTATATACAGAAAAAATTTAATATTTTACAATTAACTTCTAAATTATATATATATATATATATATATATATATATATATATATATATATATATATATATATATATATATATATATATATATATATATATATATATATATATATATATATATATATATATATATATATATATATATATATATATATATATATATATATATAATAATAAGAGAGAGAGAGAATTTATAATTTCCTTGTTAATATTTTTATTGTGAACGCTTTAGTTAAATGTTTTACCAGAAGAAATGTAACATTTGAAGTATCAGTTTATAAAGTTGCCAACAGAGTATACAATTCTCTTATCGATTAAATATATTTATTCATTTTTCATATTTTTTATTCAATCATAATTTAAAAATGTTAGGTAATAAACTGATAGCTTCCAACACATGATTTTTTGTGCTATTAAAACATATTTTTTTCATAAGACCTTAAACATCGCGACATATTGTAAGATATGTACCAAAGTATTTTATCTAGACAGAAAAAAGTGCATCATAGGAAAAACATCAATTTTAATCGTTTCTGAAGTACTAAAAAACACCGCTCTTGACTTTCTTTCAGACATTGATAGAGTGTTTCATGATAAATTACTTATAAACTTCTTCTGATTAGTGTTCCGTATCCTCTGGTGCATGCGGCAAAAAAGGTTCAACTCTAAAATCATTTATAAAGGGATTGTGGCTGATAAAGAAAAGCGCTTCATTTCTCATTAGAAGAAATCAGTATAAAAAATGTGTACTTAGTGAAATTCATAATATTATCCAAAATATACGTTGAGTTACTTAACATATTTAACAACTTGTTATCAAGACTTATGAGTCTGATAAAATTAAAGTACATTAATATTTTTGTATGTTATATTTTTTAATGAAAGCATTTATCAGTGTACATAAATTTGGCATGGCATTATGTATGATAATGTCAGATTTTCTAAATTTTAAATTACATTAAATTAAATTTCAAGCAAAATATAAGTAAGTTTTTGCTAATAAGATTATTTCGTAAATTAAAAAATAGCAAATTATATTAATTCAATGTATTGTTGTGTTTATGTTTTATATTCTTCTTAAATTACATTTTAGAATATAATATTTTAGATATATACTTCAATTTACTAAAGTTTTAAATTAATTATATTACTGATTAAAAAAATAATTACTTGAATAAATTATTAAGTTTGCTTTCAGTAATATTTTCATTTAAATCAAAAAAATTTTTATGTTCACTATATTAATTTTTATGAGTTTTAATTTACCAAATTGTTTTGCAATGCTTTTTACTTTCCATGCTAAAAACCTGATATAAATACACATTTTTCTTCCGATGAATCTTTAACTCGGCTTTAAAATTTTATCTACAAATATTTTACATTTCATATTAAAAATTTTTGATAAAAATTCGCAAATGTAAATTTAGTATTTGTTAAAAAAATATTTTAGTATTTTTTATTTGCTAAAATAAAACTTAAATGTTTCAACAATATTAATAATAGATACGTTTTCAACTTAAAATTAAAAAAAAATATATACTTAGTCTACTCTCAAATTTTTTCTTAACATATTTAAAGTTCTATATTTTTTTTGAAAAGTAATGTTTTATTCAAACAAGTTTTATGTTCTGTTTTCGAACATTTCATGCAATTTTAAAATATTTAAAGAAAATAGCGAATAGGAAACGAAATTCTCTTATCTCTAGCAGGATTATATTGTAAGATTTTTTTTTTATTTTAAAACAATATTTCTAGCAATCTTCGATATATTTTATTATTTCCTTAAAACCTTAGAGAAATTAATAGTTTTATGTTAGAGTATAAGAATCACAGCTTTAAATAATAAAAATGTAAATTGTTGTTTTGATACTTATTAGAAAATAGAAGAAACAAACTGTTTTAACATTTTGAAGTAAATGTAAAAAATATATTTAGTTGAAAATTTTTTATATTATTGGACAAATAAATATTTTCAACATTTAATGCATTGGTATTTAAACTATGAGTTCAGTTTAAAACAATATTATTCATTTATGCTTTATCTGAAGTGAAGTAGCATAATTTCGAAATTAGCATAGCATTTAAAGCTTGGGAAATAAATTAATGTTATGAAATAATAGTTAAAGAAAGAAATATATTAATTGATATAAATAGTAAAAATTAGTATTTAATTTTAATTAATGGTTTGAAATGTATTTAAAAATCTAACAATACGTAACATTGATATACATAATTTACGTACAGAATTTAAAATTATAATAATTTTGATAAATATGATTTATGTTGCTGTAATATTCAGGAAATAAGTTTGCCAAAAAGAATCAACTTTACTTGCAGAAATTTTAATTATCAATTTTAAATATTCACCATATATAGCTTAGCTTTTAAAATACTTTTTCCTAGTTCACTTATTTCCCATTAAATTGTACGATAAAAAACAAAATTTAAAGCAAACGATGATGAATTTTAATACTTTTTTCTTCCAAAGCAGATTTAAATGATTAAGCAAACAGTTTAATTTTATTGAAAGGATTGTGGAAATATGCTTATACGAGGGTAACTCTGAAATTTTTGAGATACAACCAGGTTTTTAAAGTTATACTTACAAAATTTTAGGTGTGTTCAAAGTAGTCTCCTCCAACATCAATACACTTTTGTAGATAAATTTTCCACAGATTAAATGTCTCGAGCCATTCATTTCTTCGAATAGATGAAAAAAATGCATTTATAGCCACATCAATTTCTTCTTCTGAATGAAAACGACGTCCACGTAAGTTCTTTTTTAGATTAAAGAATAACCAGAAGTCGCACATAGCTAAATCAGGTGAATGCGGTGGATGTCCGATCACTTTAATTTGTATATATATATATATATATATATATATATATATATATATATATATATATATATATATATATATATATATATATATATATATATATATATATATATATATATATATATATATATATATATATATATATATATATATATATATATATATATATATATATATATATATATATATATATATATATATATATATATATATATATTTATTTATTTATTTATGATAGTGAATTATATATTCAGCTAAATTTGTTTCCTTGTAATTTATTACAAAACCAATACGGCCACAGAATTTATTATTGTTTTGTAACGTTGACACTGGTAGAACCATTTGTCCAAGAAATTATTTGCAATCCTTCATAGCATCGAAAAGCACAAAAATATTATGTAGTCAGCACAACTGAATGCAGTTTAAAATATTTGGTAATTTTTCTCTAAGTGTTTTGATAAATTCAAAAAATTAACAATGTCTGACTGCAGTTGATTTGATGTAATAAATAGTTGATAAAGTTGGTACAACTTCTAACATCTTATGGGATGGATTCTGATGTTAAAAATTTAGATTCCTATAATCATTTTTACAGTGTTTGATGAAAAGAAATTATATTTTTACTTCATATATTCTAAGAATTTTTAAGTATTTTTAATACTAAAACCCGGAAGTGCATGTTAGCATCATAAACACACAGATCATATCCATACATTTCATAATTTTTATTTGTATCTGAAAATAATGTAGTTTCTGTAGTTTCTGAATTCTGTATTTACTAATTCAAAGCTAAGGAAAACCATACAATTTTTAACTCATAATTAAATGAATAATTTTACAAAATTAATCCTTGTTCGAAATAATTTAAAACAATTTTGATGGAGTTCGCAGATTAATTAATACTTTCAGTAAATTTACTTTCTTGGGTAATTTTAGTTCTACTGCAGCAATAATGAAATATGTGATTTATGCAACGTTAATAATAGGATATTCATATATTGTTAGAGGATGATAGATTAAGCAATTAGCACCAATTTCATATTTTCAGTAAACAATTACTTCCACGAACAGGGATTTACAAGATTTTAATCCCTCTTTCAAATATTTATGATTTCCAAACCATATATTACCTGTAAATTTTGATAAATTCTCTCATTTGAGCTGATAATTTACCAGTAAAATTTTTTTAAATTAAATTTTTATTTGTTCTAATTACAAAAAAAGTTGTAGTATTATGTCTCCATTTTTTTGTAATTAGAACATTTTTTATTGAAAATAAAGTCTAAATATTCTGAACTTATTAAATGATTCGTTAATAATTTTTAATTTAATTATTACGCAAATTATTCTTGTAACATTCAATCATTTTTAAAGTTTTGAAACAAAATTATAAATTATTGTATGAAAATTTCAGTTTACAATATACTCAATAAAATCTTTGAAATTTTATAAATTAAAAACAATTATTTTTACCAGAAATAAAAAATGATATAATTTATACTGAACATATTTTAATAAATTTTGAAAAAATAAAAAGCTACTTATATTTTTGAAACGGGAATACATTAAAAATGGGAATACGGGAATACATTAAAAATGAAAACGGGAATACATTAAAAATGGGAATATGTGTACCCTCAAGCACAACTAGATTTTAGATAGAAGAATATATGATATAATCATACGTCAAGTTAATTCTATTTTTCAATAAATGAAATTATTATTCCGTATTCCAGTTTAATTTTATTTATATTTTTTATTAACTAGCTTATTGATTCACATTTTAGTGCCAATAACTACAACTGAGTAAGTGCTAGCACATGATGATCTGTTTCTAAGCACCTGATAGATATTATTCAAAGTGTTTTAGGATTAATTCAAATGTAATTTAAAATACACATAGTAATGATTCATAGTTGAGCAAACTATTTTGTTTATACTATGACTGTCAACAAAGCTGGTGATTATACATCACATTTCATCATATTAATCTGTTATGAAAGTTTCACACATATAACTATTAATTTACGAAATTAATGAAGTATGTATACTTTCAAATAGTATTTAGCTCTACTTATATATTTTTGAGTTAACCATAATAGTTGAAAACAAGACAGATGATTTATATTTAAAACAATTCTAAGATTTTTTTTTATCATTTTACAAAAAAGAGGTATTTATATAATTTTTAACTTTAAAATATGTTTTATAACACACTTTCTTTTAAGAATAGAATTAGTAACATATAGTTTTTACGTGAATAAATAAATGAATAACTGAATTTAAAAGTTTCACTTTTATGTAGTAGAAATGTTAATTTCTGATCATGTGTAACTCCCTACACATTTATTGAAATATGGTAAGGCAATATTTTTATTTCCTGTAGAGATAAATTTTACTATTCATCTTAGAAAAAGGGAATGTTTTATTGAATAAATTTCTACAATATTTGTTGATTTTAAGCTTAGTTATTAATTTAAATATATTTTCTATGATTTCTAAATATCAATTTAATTTGACATGACAGTTAGCTTCCTTCAAATGTCGTAAAATACTATATTTTTACATAAAGTTTATTAATGACCATATAGACAAATTTAAAGCTAAATGATTGTTTGTAAGCATTTATTTTTATTTTTTATATAAGTTCTCAAATAAAGTACGTTTAAATTACATTGCAGTGATTTTGCCGGATTTCAAATTAGAATAATATATCAGGTCGCAAATAAAAAAAATAGTATATTTTCTTATTTTTCACACATTTTTCTATTGATCTTCCAATTTTTATGTTTATTCATTTGAATCTATATTTAAATAAGAAATTTTTATTGTTGTTAAGCAATACTTAAACTTTTTACTTCATAAAATATTATATTTTAACTTAGTACAAGATGAGGCTTAGTTTTAGCTTAGTATAAAATAATGGAACATTACTGTTAATTAGTTTCCTTTAACAATGTCAGATAATCATAAATATTCATTTGAATATATTGTCCAATAAGATATTTTTATTTTTATTAAGCAGTACTAAAACTTTTTACTTCATGAAAGATGATATTTTTACTTTACAAAATGAGGCTTAATTTTGCTTAGTATAAAATGAGGGAGCATTATTGTTAATAATGTTAGGTAATCATAAATTATTAGATATATATTCTTATAAACATTTTATACAATTTCAGCAGCTTAAATGTTATTTATGAATAGTTTGATTCATGAAATGTATATATCAAATACAAATCTGCTTATTTTTCTTTAAATAATTTCTCAAGTCTATCGTATTTAGACTTATGAAATCGCCAACCGATGGCTGAGTGGTTAGCGTTCCTGACTCTTGAGCTGTGAGTCCTGAGTTTGAATTCCGGTTTGGGCATGAATATTACTTTCTTTCTCAGTTCTCTCTGTGTTTCTCTATCCTTTCTTCCGCGATGATGTATGAATGTGACCCACCATATAAACGGGTTTATGGTGGTATGACGCGGGTAACGCTACTCGCCTCCGTGACTTGGTTCGAGGGCGCCCGCTGGGTAACGACAAATGAGTAGCAGTTTCTGGCCTTGTTGTGGCATAGAGTTCAACCCTCAGGTGCCCGCCGTTGGCAAAAAAAGTATTTAGACTTGCAGTTTATATATATATTAAGGTATTTCCAAAAATCTTCTGATTCATTGAAAATCTAAATTGCATATTTTTATATATTTTGGAAAACAAATTATCAGAGAATTTAAAAGCTCAGTAACTTAGTATAATTGAATTAGTTAGAAATACCTTTTAGAAAAAGATAAAATCAGTAATGTAGAGTGTAAGCACAGTTAAACTACTTTTAATTTTCAGTCTTAAAACCATTTTCTGAAAAAGAAAAGAAATCTATTTTATAAATTTCTGTGAAGTTACGCCTACAGTATTCATAAATTTTACAATCCCTAATGCTTCTTTTCTCTCAAAAAAACTACAGTCTTGATATTAGTAAGTGAAATTTCATTGCCGAAATAGAAACAGTTTGGGAAATCAGTTTTATTTCTATTATCTCGACAGATTTTGCGTTCCCCCATTTTCTCGTGAAAAATCTTCTTTTCTCAAAATCAATTTCTTCTGGTAAGTTTGACGATTTAACTTTGATCACGTCTTTGCGATTAAAGGAGTAACGTAGCCATCGGGGAAAGAATGGCTACGGCTAAAAACCCAAATGGATCTGAGTTCGAAGTGCTGCGCCGCTCTGTTGATTGTGGCCATCCATCTTGTGACAAGCATTATCTGCCTTGTTCCGATTTGTTAGAGGGTTATTTTCCTTCAATGACCTCTGCTATTCTCTGATGTACTCAATCATTTATCTTCTTCTTTGTAAATGTGTCTTGGTAATAAAGAATGAAAGAAATTACCTTTCTTTTGCGAAAATGTGCACCTCTGGGCATCGATTAATGAGATATTAATTGGTGGAAACTTGTTAATATCCTGGTTTAAATCTGGTTTAGCCTAACTAAATAAACTGCATCCCTATCGTCAAAGTTTTGATGCTATCCTGGATGGTACATGAATAAATCTTAATATAATTTATTTTGAAGATAAATTAAAATTGTATCTGTAGATTAAAATACCAATTAGATTTCAAGAGTATTTAAAATATGTAAAATTTGTTTTGTTTTATGTATGAAATAAATGATATTTTTTCACTTTGTACCTAATTGACTTTTAAGTAAGATTATTCAAAACAGAGTAGCTGAATGAATCAGTATTAGTTTACATTTACATACATATGATCAAAATATAACACAGAAATTTCTTTAGTAAGAATTATTTTGTTGCGGAACTTTTAATTACTCGATAAAAATAGCTCACTATAATTAATTAAGATAAAGGGATTAAAAAAGATATTTTAATTGTGAAAAAAACATAAAGAAAAGTAGACAATTTAGAAAGCAATTATGTATAGCAAGCGTATTTTTATTCTTTGCCATAGTTTAAAATATTAATTACTTAATTTAATCAAAAAATCAAAATCACCAAAAACAGCATCTAGCATTTAATTTTTTGAAGGAAATATCTAGGATACATTAATGTATTACTTTATTATTAAAAATAGTTGTAAAATTTATATTCTCATAAGAATAGGAGAAATAAAGTTTTTTATTTCCAAAAACAATTAATATAACTGGAAGAATTTCGTAAATTATATTGACATCTTTTTATTCAGTTTGGACTTCCAAGTAATTGATATTTATTTATTTTTCAGGTATTTTTCATAATTAGCAACATTAATTAGAAATAATTATAATGTTATACAATCTTAATTAATAACAATAGATTTGTTTATCTTTAAGTAAATGTACATATAACTATTTATTCCATCTGTCAAGTAACTTTTCCATTTGTCAAATGAGATAGATTATTTGCCTTGATATTCTCAGTATATGAAATTAATATACAACGAAAATTATTTATATTCTTATATTGAATGTGTGAAAATTTCTTATTATAATATATTCATATATTGAATGTATAAACATTCTTTTTTGACAGAGCCTCTCAGGGTCAGTATTTTCCCACCAGAACAGAAATTAGATGTTGGAAAAACTGCTAATTTTAACTGTTCCATACAAGGGAGCCCTATAGGCGCTGTATACTGGAAAAAAGATATGAGACCGTTGTCCAATAATCAGAGAGCTATTTTCTCAACTCCAACTTCATTGCAAGTGCGGCAGGTTAAAAGAAGTGATTCTGGAATCTATCAGTGTTTCGTTAATAGAGATGAATTATCTGTACAGGCTAGTGCTAGACTTATAATTGGAGGTAAGATAAATGATATATAACCTTATTTTGTAAACTCGTGTCGAAATTTCTTGTGAAACTAAATGTTAATCAATTAATATAAAATACATACCATGAATAGTTAATTACCACATTAATTAAGATTTTATGCACTTCATCTTTTAAGAGATTATTTATCTCAATGAATCACATATTGATACAGTAAGTGTAATACTATTTTGATTATTTAGAGTAAGTTTTATTTTCAAAGAAATTATGGACATTAAAGATAAAAATTATAATATTTTAATGTTGGGTGTTATATTTAGAAAGTATTATTTTAGATATTTTGACAATATATTACAAACCAAAAAGAGCTTACATTGGACTTAAAACTAATAGTAAATATGATAAAAAATTAAGTATTCATTTTCATATGAAGGTAGGAAATGTTTTTTTTCATTTTTAATGTGGATACAAATCTCAAAGAATCGTCTATTTCTTCTGTGTATAAATTAGTATATTCATGATTAATATGTTTTAATAATTTAAGCGAAAGATTCCATTCCATAAGGCATTTACTTTATGTAGTCAATTTGATATAGCTTCATTATTAATATTTTATTAGTAGGAATGAGAGAATATTCTCAAGGTGTTAAATATACGGGTTCTTTTTAATTTCAATGATATGCATGTATACTTATTTTATTTAGTTTTCTGTAAGTTACATTTGTAAGTCTTTGTTGCAGCTTTCACATTAGATGCGTACTTTTATGAACCTTTAATTTACAAATGCTCACGTTTTTAGGAACTCGTATTAAATCCCTACCATGAAACCATAGGTACCATTTTGAAAAATTTCTTTTTTGTGAATTTTCATTTTGAGAGTTTTATTTTTCGTTATTTTTTTATTTGATATTTTTTAATTTTTTATTTGATTTCATTTTTATATAGTGCCTGAGAACTTGACTTCTTGAACAATGAAGCAACACATGTAAACATTTCAGATATTATTTGAACAATAGTTGAAAAAACTTTGAAATCATATATTTAATGGGATAGAATCGGGGTGCCAATTTCGACTAAATCCTATAAAAATATAGAAATGGACACAAATAATGTTCTTCCAATTCATTCATTCAATGTCGTGTGCCAGTTAGGCTGGCAACCTGGGGTACGCTGCTCCACTTTTTCCAACTGAACCATATTTTTGGTGTTGAGTCCGACTTCCTAAGTACACACATGCCATAGGCCCGTTTATAGAGTAGGCAACCATTCACACCACATTCATACAAGGAAACGACAAAGACAGGATAAATAGAGAGAGAAAGTACATCCATGCCCGAACCGGGATTCGAACCCAGGACCTAGTTATGCGTAGTCAGGCACGCTGACCACTAAACAAGTGGATCGGCTTCTTCTCCCAGTATTTCAGATAAAGAAAATTCATAAAAAGTAGAAAAAAAAACGCTGTATAAATTTGATCTATTTTGTTCTACTGTTGATTTAGTTTCATTTATACACTTCAATTTTTGAAGTTTTGTTTCTAGTGAGGGAGATTGTGCTGATTCCGTTTAAGGCTTGTCGGGGTAACAAAATGATCGTAATAATAAGGAAAGGAATTCTAAAAGAAGTAAATGAAAAGAATATTGAAGACGAAAATTAATATATATATATATATATATATATATATATATATATATATATATATATATATATATATATATATATATATATATATATATATATATATATATATATATATATATATATATGTATATATATATATATGTGTATATATATATATATATATATATATATATATATATATATATATATATATATATATATATATATATATATATATATATATATATATATATATATATATACATATATATATATATATGTATATTTCATTACAAAGAACAACCTCTCGACAATTTTAAAAATTCTGAAAATACCTAAAAAAAAGAAAAAGCATCAGTAAACAGTAAATGGCGCTCCCTCTTAAAAATACTGCACAGGTAGAACATACTAAACTGGATTTTTTTTTTGCTTGCTTGGATGAGAAAAATGAGAGGAATGAATATTCCTGTTGATTAATAATATCAATAAAGAAGAGTCCAGCTTCTTTGCTATGAAACTGAATATAAAATGTTTAGAAGTATTATACGGTTTTCTCTAAAAATTTAAAACCAAATACTGCTTCAGATTTAGAAAATTGTGTGGTGAAGGTGAAATCAATAAAATGAAAGTGTTATTAAGTTTTTTATTTTTATGTATTTCTTACAGTTTATTCAAAATCATTTTTTTAATAATACTCTATTTATAATTATTTCAGTAAAAGATGTCAGGTCTGTATAATCTATATTATTTATTTTATTTTAGAATTCGCTATTCTAAGAACTATTTTATCAATCCCTACATCAGTCACAAAAATGAGCTCTACTATATTTTTTTATTATTCTATTGTAAAATTGCAACCAAATTGTAACAAGTTATTAATGTTAAATATTAATTCAAATGTGATGTATTATCATTTATTTTGTAAAAATCAGTTTTATTAATATGTTGAAAACAGTTAAAAAAAATTTAATTTCCCCTATAAATCAAATTTTGGATTTTAAATTTATGTTTTCACAATATTTTAACGTCATTATTCAAATAATATAAAAAAAATCACACATTGTAAATTATTGTATTTATACATTTTGAAATATTCTTGCAATCGTTATTCTAAGTCCAATCAGCCAATAACAGTTGGATTATGTAATATTATTTAGTAAATGATATTAATGGCATCATTATAGGAAATGTATAAACTGTGATGATAAATCGCTGCAAAAGTATTATTTTTTTATATTTTAATGCTTCCTTAATATGTCACTTAATTATAAATGTTATTATACATGAATGGATAAATCAAATTTTTCAGAATGCATCATTTAAAAAATTTATTTTATAATTATCAATGCCTCAGAGTAGTTATATAATGCAAATTAAAATACATTAATAATGTAGCTAATAATATTGTAATTAATGAGCATTCCATAGTAAACATGGCACACTAAATGAACAATATCTTTTAGTCAATGTATTATGATTGATTTCACATATACTGTAAAGATTTCTCAGCACAATGAAATAACTAAATTCATTAAAAGAAATATTTAGTTATTGTTTTAAATATCAAATATATATTTGTTCTAGAATAAGAGTAAAATATAAGAAGGACTGCTAATAACAACGAATTTTACATAGGACGAATATACATGTCTCAAATACTTAGAACAATGTATCTCCTCAACAGAGTTATTGCAGATTATTCTTTAACAAACGATGATAATATGTCTGACAGCATAGAATATTAATGATGTTGGATATTTATATTACAGAGATATTGTGTATGTATGTGTGAATATTGATCATAGAACCACTCATTAACAATCAACTGACAATTTAGAAAATTGGATGACAAAAAATATTTTGAAGGTGAAATTTTAAATATAATGTTTAACTTACTTTATTCTTACATGACATTTTTAAATGACCTTTTTCGGAAGGGTCATTTGTTGAGGCAGCAAACGCAATTACAATAAAAAAGTAGGAACTGGAATATTGTGATTAGATAAAATAAGATAACCGAAAAGAGTAATTATGTTGATAAAAACCAATATTTTAAATTAGTATTTAATCATTAATAAATCAGTATTTGATCAATATTCATATCACAAATGACATTAACTTATTTTTTGACGAATATATTTTTCAAAATTATTTCTCGGTCTAGAAAATTACTCTAATTATGGAAAATTGTACTACGGGTAATGATTTCAAGAATGTTTTTCTTAGCGAAGTTCCCAATCAAATATTCATTGACATATCAATAACATCACTAGAATGGATTTTCACCTATTAATTATGTATGGCTACCTACGTATAATTCCATCAATAGGGTGATTTATATCAGGAGGAACTATATATACCAGAATAGTTCGATAAACATGGTACTTCACTTTAATTTGACAATCTATCCATTGACTTTTCCAGAAGTTATTCCTCTGGTATAGTTTTAGTAGATTTGAGAACGTCCGGGACAATTAATTTAACATTTTTCTGTAATAATGAAATTTGCATGAGAGTTGCTTTATTCACATTTAAAAACCATAATGTTTTTTAAATGTGAATAAAGCAAATGGAAGTCAAAATGGAACACTTTGTAAAATACGTGCTTCCATGATTGGAAAAAATTTTCATGATAAAAAAATGGAATAAAACTTTGTTAATGTTTCAAGAGCAATTTATGTGAGAGTAATAAAAATTTTATTATTTTAGGAAAAATAGCTTCATACGTACGTTATTTAAAAAAACAAATGTATAACTTAACCATAACTAAGCATGTGTAATTAATACTGTATTAAGCATCTATATTGGGTTGTTCGGAAAGTAAATTCGTTTTTCATGAAAATGAAAATCGTATAACGAATAAGTATCGTATTGCAATGCATATTGTCCATTTTAATCCAATAGCTTTTACCGTCTTTCTGGTAGTAGCACGATTTCACACTCAAAGTGGCTGAATTTTACTAGCAAAATGCTGATCCAGGGGGGGAAAGCGAATTTACTTTTTGAACAACCCAATATTTATTTTGAATTGAACACTAAAATTTCAATTATATATTTATATTATTTTCATTTTATCAAACAGCATGATAAGATATTAAGTTTTAAAATTTTTCTTCAAAAAATAATGCTGTACAAAAAATTTAAAAAAAATAATGATTAAATAAATTAAGTCTTACAGCTTTCTAAAATATAAAATATCAAATATATCTTATAAAAATATTTAATTAAAATACATTTTAATGAAAATGTATTTATTTTATTTGTGTTTAGATCTCGCTCCAAAACTAAAGATAACATTTCCTGAGAAGATCGTCAGGCCTGGTAGTTACGTTTCACTTGTTTGCGTCGCTTCCGGCAATCCTGCACCTCAAATCAAGTGGTTACTTGACTCAATTTGGCCAGTATCCACTCGACCTGGAACTCTAGTTAGTACTTACCTTAGCAGTACCGGTGACGTGGTCAGTTATTTGAACTTTACCTCTGTGGATGTTTCTGACAGTGGCCTTTACCACTGTGAAGCTTTTAATGAAGCCGGAAGTGTGACCCATTCCAAGAGATTAAATGTGTTTGGACCTTTGTTTATTCGCCCTCTGAATAACTTGACAGCCTTGGCGGATTCCCGATTCACGATTAGTTGTCCATTTGGTGGCTTTCCTTTTGATAATATTCTATGGAAAAAAGGTAAGTTCGAGTAAAGTTTAAGCAATTAGTTTTAAGCTAAAGGGGATTACTTTTTAATTAACAGATTAACAATTTTAAACAACAGAGCAATTTAAAAATTTTTTTCTATAAATCAATTTTTAAAATTAAATTTTATAAAAGTAAGTAACAGAAAACATTGATAATCTAATAAATTTTAATTATCAAACACAAAACAATATCTACAAAAAAATTATAAAGATCACGAGTACATTCTAAAATATTTTGGAAGCAGTTAAAATATAAAAATATACTAAATAAAATATAAAGTCAATCATATAATATGTTCTTGAAGTATTTGATTAATTTTAGAAAAAAAATTCTTATTTGTCATTTACAGTGAATTAAATTATCTGTTGCCAAAATAAAAGGATATATAAGGGTTAATACATAAAACGTCTCTGGTAGAATATTGTGCTCCATTTTCTATATTAGAATGTTAGTTTATCCATCATTTTTCTCATTAACTTAATCAATATAAATCCCGTTTTACATTTACAATTTATATATCTGAAAGGAAATATCAATACTGGCCGAAACTTTAATGAGTTTTAGAAACTCATGAAACATCCTTTCAGCAAACATAAAGAAATTTATACAATTGAACAACATACAAACATAAATAAATTAATGTAATTGTTAGTATACAAGTATATAAGAAATGCATACATAGAATTAAAACTCATGACTAACAGAAAAGCATTTTCTTTAAATTTAATGTTTTAGAGGGAAATAATTCCCTTATTATATTAGGTAGATTAATTCCATTTTTTACTAGTAGTTCTCATCATTTCCTCATACTTTCATATTTGTTTTTGCGATTAAAGAAGAGATTTTCTCTGCATCGAGTTTTATTAGTAGAGTATGATGTGAAGTTTTGGAAATTCTTTGAGCCGGAAGAGAAAAATCCCGCAAATAGACTTTCCAATTTTTTTTCTTTCATGGTACTCTACTTGGCTTAGAGGATTAGAGTCTAGAAAATCTCCGCAAAAGAAAGATTGCACTTGAACCATGCCAAACCAATACCCACAAATAGAAATAGATCGAGGCTATGTTTCTTATTTTCTCTTCAGTTCATTTAAAAATAAATGGTTAAAAATGTATAAGACTTCTATCACCGGTTTATTATTACTATAGCTATTCAGTGTATAATTGTGTGCCATTGTTTCTTAAAGTTAAATTATTAGTTCAACTAATAATTGGATTTCGTCTAATAGTTTGTTTGTGATTAATTAGTTCAGTGAAAATGATTTTAACAACTCAATAGGAAACAAGGAAGTAAGAAAAATAGTACAATTTTTAATATATAAATATATATATATATATATATATATATATATATATATATATATATATATATATATATATATATATACATATATATATATAAATATATATATATATATATATATATATATATATATATATATATATATATATATATATATATATATATATATATATATATATATATATATATATATATATATATATATATATATATATATATATATATATACATATATATATATATATATATATATATATATATATATATATATATATATATATATATATATATATATATATATATATATATATATACTCATATATAAATGGAAAGCAAAAAAGCTGGACAACAGGTAATATTAGATTTTCTAAATGGATAGTAATGAAATCAATTTTACTGTAAAAAAATAAGAACTAACAGCAAGAGAATATGTCTACAATAAAATTGAATCGAATGCTTCTTTTTCTTTTAGGCTGTCGTAAAAGTGTTGTTAATTTCTTTTTGTGATGTGGATGTTCTGAAAAGTTCTGAAACTTTTCATTGAAATTTCTTATGGACATTTCAAAAGTTTCTTTAATAAACTCCAAAAAGTTATTTTACACGTCCTTTGTATTTTTTAAACTAACATAGCTGAATTGTTCTAAGGGTAAAAATTACCTTTATTTTTAAATTTTTAAATGCCGTTTCTTTCCCCTATTGCTTAAATACAAGTAAGCAACTCAACCTTATTTTCTCTCAACCTTATTTTAGGTTTCTTGTTGGAATTTTTTGCAAAATATGATTAACATGAGGATTAATGAAAAATTTACATACGTGAATCCTTAAAAATTTATTCCAAAATTTTATATAATTTAAAAAATAGTTTATATATTTTATATTTTAATATCAATTATGGAAATTCAGGTATTTATTTAATTTCCTTATATGATGTAAATTTTTTCAATATATTTTCCTTTTATTATTTTATTAGTTTTATAAAACTTATATTGCACTATTAAGATTTTAATAAGGTGTTAAATTCTATATTTGTTTTAAGTTTTAAATTTTTAAAGATCTAAAGTTATATTTAAAGATATTTTTACTATTTCTGTAAATACTTTTAAGCATTAAATGTTTATTTTAATATTCTATCTTAATTCTGTGGAAATGCATTATATCAGATTTTTCTCAGTTCAACATGTATGGATTTTTTTTGTTTTCAATTGCACTCAAAATTTTCATACTTAAATCATTTTAAAAATTTTAGAAGGCATTTTAAGTTTTATTATTTTTTTGTTCATTATTCAATTATTATATTTTCGAAACATGAAATTAACAATGCTTTGGGGAAAGCACTAGTCTTCAAAATAGCTTAATATTCATTATGACTTACTTCATATATTTTAATGCAATAATATTCACCATGACACTAAACATACAGTTACATGAGAATTTATTTATATTGAATATTCATGCTGTTTTTCTAAAACTTTTTGTGAAAAGTAGTTTTTATTTCCTTTCCTTTTGCTTTTCTCTGCTTTTTTTACATTAAACTATTGCTATCCAAATTGTTTTATATAAATTTGATGATCTTTGTAATTTATCTGAAGAAAATTATAAAAGTATTTAAAAATTTTAAAATTAATTAAAATTATATTAACAAAAAGCTGAAGTGTATTATTTATAAATATAAGATTTTAATAAAAAAGTGCTAAAATTTGCTGGCAATAGTATAATCAAACATTGCTATAATAATAATTGTTCAACATATTGTGGCAATGTCTGCAAAAAGGACTTAACCTTAATGATATATGTTACGCTATTAAGAAATTTATAATATTCTATATTAAATCAAATCTGATTTTTTTACATAAAGTTTTTAATGGAGATTCAAATACGCAAATTTATATGTGATTTAAATTTACAAAAATTTAGCAATTTTATTGTAATTTATTTGAAATTTCTTGCTTTGTTATCATACATGAGAATATCATAAAAACTATTTAAATTGATTAAAACAGCATTAAAATAGGTTTGCACATTTTGTGAGAAATTAAACTTAGACAAGAGTAAATCATCATGTACTACATGATGCTTTATTCTTGTCAAAATTAATTTTACTCTTGTCAAAGTTCATTATAATACGTATGAAATTATTGCATTTACCGGTCTCAAAAGTGGTATTTTGAAATAAGTGTCGGTAATATTAAATCTTTCTTTCCAAACACCATATAAAATAAAAATAATATAATTGAAAGCTTATTACTGTGATTGCATATATAGTATTTTAATATTTTTACTGTCATAAATACATCCTCATTCAAAAATTAAATTTGATTAAAATGAAAAATTTAAAATAAATGTTCGGTCAACAACTCACTATATGCTCATTTTAACAAAATGTTCTCTTAGCCTGCTGATTTAGGTTTTTGCGTCCAAGTTAAGAAGTGAGCCAAAAAAATTTTTAATAGGAACGGCTAAATGAAAAAATATACATATTCTTCAGCTTTTTCTTTTTACGAAAAATATTGAATTTGTGTCTTAAAAATTCAGCATAGAAATCCATCTTGTTTCTATTTACAAAACATCAAAAAATTACTAGTAATTACTTTTGTAAATGGAATAATCTCATTAATGGTAAAATGTTTTTATATTTTGCAAAGCTTACAATTTATCAATTTTAAGTTTAATATATGATACATTTTGCGATCACCTTATATAAAGATCAAATGTTATTATTATTTTTTTATTAAGTTAAACCGCATCAGAATATAATTCACTTGATTATAAATTTTTCAGAGTGTTGTAATGAGTTATGTTGCCATTTATCAGTAAACTTATTCTTTTATTACATTAAAATAATTTAAAGTAAGCTAAAGTTTTATTTCTTCATGTTTACAGCAGAAAAAAAAATAAAAAGACTTAAATTTATTTGAAATTTTGGAAATTTCAACTTAATGACGATACATAGTATTATTAATTTATGATTACTGGATCAGGATAATTATAAATGTGATATTTAAATTTTTTTACATTTTGATATTTTACTGATTGTTTTTTGATAATAGTAACAGAAATTGATTAAGTTTTTGAAATTGCTATTTTTGAATTAATTATTATTGTTTCAATTGGTAGTCACTTAATTCTAAACAATATGCAATTGAATCCCTTAAGAGGCCATAAGATTATTTAGTGAAACCAATTCACTTCTTTTCCCTCGCCCATATTAGTAGAAGCCGAATTAACAGCCGAATGATTAGATTTCCGGACTTTAGCTCAACAGTTTCTGGGTTCAATACCTACAAACGGATAGAAGTATAGAATATGTAGTGGCTAAGTTGCATTTTAATAGTGCAAGTTCCGGTGTGTTTAGCCATCATGTGCAAAAATTGACCACTGAGAGTGGCATAAATGCGAACGCACTTCCACAATCCAAGTCATAAGTAAGATGAAGGGGGAAAACTATTGAATCACACGTTTTAAAAACATTAAACTAAAGCTTAAGTAAAATTTGATGAACAATAAAGTACATATTTTTTTAGATTAATGTTATCATGAAGTATACAATAATCTTGTCTGGAAGTATTTTTAGATAACTTTTAAACATTTGAATGCATAGGGTATGAAAGCATTTTTCTATTCTTCTTATGCTTCATTTCATAAATCTATCCAAAACGTGATAACTTATTAATATTTATTGTCTTAAAATATGAAATATCAGAAAATAAAATGTTAATTCTGTCTGCTAGAGATATCCAAATACAGCACATTTAAAATGTCTGTGATTTTTTTAAATTTAAACTTCACTCATAAAATTATCAACACTTACTTTGCTCAAACCATAATGATTATCTGGATTTATACTAAATTCAGAAACTCTTACAGTCAGATTAACATGGCATTTCGTCACTAATATATTATTTTTTAAAGCAAATAAGATTAATATGAAATCTTTCAGAATATGAATAACATACTTATCTTTTTGATATCAAGAATCTTGCGATATCAGCAAAATTATAAATTTAGTGCGATGTTCAAAAATTACAATTGAGGGAAATAAATACTCTAAAAACTCATTTAAAATAATAAAATTTCAAGTTTAGTTTAATGATGAAAAATAGAAGATTTGATAAGAGTTTTGTTTGATTTGCGTATGCGATTAGTTATGCATTTATACCAATTATTAAAATTATTTAGGATTATTAATACTTTATTAATTACCATTTAATTAAAAATATTACATTTTTGCAAAGATTTTCATAATTAATTTCCAAAATAGTATATTTTAACGAAAATACTAATCTAGAGCATTTGTCTTAACAATTTCACTTTAATGTATAAATATCTGAAAACTTTCTGTAGACTCCTTATGAAAATAATTTACTTTAAATAATTCCAGATGAGATTTTTGATAGTGCTTTATTGAAAATATGTTCACATGCAATCAGAACAAAATTGATAATCTTAAAAATTTTAATTTTAATTTATTCAATATGTTTATCTACTAACAAAATTTGGAAATAATAACAGAGCTTCAATTATTTGCCTTTTTTAAATGATTTGCTTAAGAACTTCCTTTCACGTATTAAAACATACAATAAAAATAATAAATTAAGTTCATTTGTTCAAAGTTTAAGGAATAGTATTTCAACTTCACTGATATCCTTTGTAAATTTGTCAAATAAGTTTTAAGAATAAGACTTTTGAAAAAATAGTGATAAACTTATGAGTTTACTCAAACTTCAATTTAAACAAGGAAAATATATCAGAATTTCTTTCCATTTTATTTAAAAGATCTTTTTTTATACTCAGCAATTTTAAAAACAAAGTTAACTTATGGCCTAAACTGTGTAACTTTAAAACGAAGAAAAAAAGAAGATTAAAGTTTCAAAGAGTGGAATGAAAAGAATTTTCCTTAACAATCTCTAATAACAAAGTTACAAAATTAAAAATAAAATCTCTGGCATAACACTATCTTCCTGCAACGTAGATCCATTACAGCTTTCTTTTTCGTAATTTTATTTTCGATTTTTACTCACCTGAAACTGCGGAAAAACATAAAGAGATTACTAAATGTTTCGTAAGTATAAAGAACAAAATGGTTCCAGGAACAATAGAAACATGCTTCCTTGTGGACCGTAAGTGAAGAAATTGTCTTTTGTCGGGAGCTACCAACATGAAATATAGTGGGGCAGGCCTTGACACTAAATGTTTTCCGAGAGGTTTGGACCAGGAGTTACCTTCTTTATTTCTTTTACCCTTCTTTTATGCCATTTTGTCTCTAGAAGTCTTAACTTGGATCAAGGGATCTAGAGCATATTGCAAAAATGCTCCAGGCCCCTTTGGATCACATAAATTCTTTTATGAAGAAAGAGAAGGGAAGTTTTGTTAATTCCTGCACAATGAAAAAGAGTTGTATCAGAAATATAAACATTAATCACTCTCAGAGTGTCAGAGGAAAATGTGGATGTAATATCTCAGGAGTGATAGTTAACTGCTAGTTTAAACAAAAATTTTGTCAAAGAATTTTTTAGGAATTACTGATTTCCTAAATAACTTATTTTACTACAATTTTAAAATTTTTCATCCAATTTTTTATTTACGCATTAATTTCCTAAAGTAATGTAAAAAAGATATTCATAAGCAATGGAAATGATAAACTATATTATGCACTTTTTATGCTTAAATTATCAAAACTATATTATATTTTAATTTTTTAAAAATTTATAATTTCTTTCATTTGAATTTTTATAGAAATACAAAATTGAACTTATAAAATTAAAATAAATATACAAAATTTTTTCTTAGTGTAAACAAATCTTTGAGTTATAATATAAAAAAGCTGCCATTATAATTTTTGGAATTACACTTGTGTTCATTGAATAATTTAAATATTGTAATAAATCTAATCAGTTATAAAGTTTTACTCAAACACTCATAAAATAAAATAATTAGTACTAAGCTAATATACTAAGTACTAAGTTAATATATATATATATATATATATATATATATATATATATATATATATATATATATATATATATATATATATATATATATATATATATATATATATATATATATATATATATATATATATATATATATATATATGTTGATCTTCCTGCTGTTTAATAAAATGAATTCAATTTTCGGAATTGGGGAAGTTTTGTGTTTGCTCTTGTTGAACAATTGTTGAACATTGCTCTTAATCTGCGTCCACAGATTATAAACAAAAACTCAACAGCCACAATACTTTTATATTCATATTAACAAAATTATTATAGCGGTACTAACGTCCTTATGCACGTGATACTGCACTGTTTTCAACAAAGTAATGAACTTAAATATTATATAAAACAGCAGTGAAAATTGTTACTCAAAAGCAACAATTTGAAAATAAATTAAAGGACAAGACAGGAAATCATTAAAGGGCAAGATCAGCACACACTTCTAGGTAAATGAATAATTTTTTTATGCAATATTGAAAAGAGTATATCAATAATGGATTCCTTACGCACACATGTCAATAAATCACTGAATCAGACCATCTCGCATTTTAAAAAAGATAAAAATTGTAGATTTTCTGCAAAAATACATTGAAAATTAAGATAAATCTATATGTCTAAGAATTCACATAAAATTCTGGCCAACAAATTTCTAGAACTATATATAAATTTAAAAGAAAGTTAGCATTTGTGAACTCTATCAGTTATGAATTTTATTATTAATTTTTGATGATATAAACATCAGCCAGACCCACAAGTGCATGCCTATGTGGTGTTACCTGTTTTCACCACTCACAATAAATATATTTCCTAAAAGACTTAAGTCTGATATCTTGCATTTTATAATATATATATATATATATATATATATATATATATATATATATATATATATATATATATATATATATATATATATATATATATATATATATATATATATATATATATATATATATATATAGGTTTTTACTGTATCACTAAATATTGTAACTACTTTAAAAGAGTTTCTCAACATTCTTTTAAATATATATTGTTTTTGGAAATCAGTTTCAGTCGATGCAAGTGGTGCCTCAGTTATCTATCAAATTTGAGGCCAAAACCTATAAGATAATTTCATAACTATTTAGTTTTTGCCATGAATTTCTCACTCATTGTAAAATAATACAAAAATTGCATAGAAAATTGTCATTATTAAGTATTAAGTTTTTTAAAATTTTAATTTAGTATTCTGATAAGATATAATAGTTTGAACTTGAGTGATTAAACACTTATTAATTTTGGATATTTAGACGCAATTAACCTATATTGTCACATACATCTTCGATTGTTTTTACCGTGTAGCTTCTAATTAACTATAAATGCAAGTGTATATTGCATTCATATAAATATATATTTGACTATATATTGAAAAATTACGTGTAAGTTTATTTAGGGTTGACATAAAATCTATTTTCTTTCTTTTATGAAAGTGTTTGAAAGTATTAAATTACTGACAGAATAAAATATAAAGTAGAAAGTTGAATTTTCTTTACAAAATATTTAAAAAAAAACGCATTCACTAGCAAAATACTCTTTTGTTCAATCTTTTTTTAGAATGGAAATATATATATGTATCTCGTTAATTTTTTATACTCTCAGAATCATGGCGCAATATTCGGAAACACCCCTAGACGCTTGAAACATACTTTCCCGTTTCCGGGATTTCTTTTCGAAAGTTTCCATTTCAGCATTCCCATCAGTGAGACTACAAAGCATTTCCTGTTAAATATTTTAGGAAAAACGCTGGCACTATCGTAAAATGGATAACGAATAATTCAATCTCCAATAAAAATAGAGCTAAGAAAGATCAAATATATTTGATTGTTCTCTTGACACTAGAAACAGAGTTATTTCAATGTGAGTCATTTTAAACTTTCTTTTGAATTCCTTTAACAAAATATCTTAAGAATAATTTTCTTTTTTGTATCCTCCATATACCTTATTCTTTTAAGTACTGTCATATTTTTTGAAATATAAAATACGGTAAAATTTACTTTTTTAAAATCTGTCTTTGAATAAAAAAATAAGTTATATAATATCTTTAATTGTTTTCTTTATCAATTTATAAGTTAATTAAATAAAAACTATCTCTACTTTAATTACTGTTTCCAGTTTCCAATGTGATTTTTAAATTAAATTACATTAGTTTTAGTGTTATATAGTTTTCGTTATTGTTTTTTTTAATTTATTTAGGAAAGGGTTTGAAAAAATTAAAATAAGATGTTTTTTCCTATTAAGACAATATAAAAATCATTTTGAATATAGTCAAACGATTGATGTAGTGGAAAGTCATTTTTTCACAATTAAATCAAATGTATTCATCATTAATTTTTTAACAACATCACTCTATTCTGACTATAAATTTTTTTTTTAAATAAAATGTTTTTAAAATAATTTAGAATAATATTTATAAATTTATTTCACAAATTTATTATATTTTGAAGTATATTTTTAATTAAGAATCTTATGTACACATTTGACTTAACAATGTTGTGTTCCACAAATGCAAAAGCATTTACATTTTTCTAAATAAACTATGAGAGTAAAACAATAATAAAAATACTGCGTAATTTAAATAAAACAAAAAACTCCAAAAATTAGTATTAATAATTTGCACAGAAATTTCATTATTATATTTTAATTTAAAGTTTATAACCAAATTCAGTTAACTAAAATGGAATTGAATTTAAATTAAGAGTATTTTTATATTATTTATGCTATTGCATTTTTAGATGTATGAAAATAAATCTTATTTTTCGATAATTTATACACATTAAATTTAAAAATGTAGAACATATTTGAGCATTACTAAATTAATGTGAGTTAATTTAAAAAATTAACTGAGTTTATGATAAATTTAAGGATTATTTTCGGTTAAAAGATTATAATTTGCAGAATCATGAATGCAAAAATATGTAAATGAATAAAACATAAAAAAATACCGATTAAAAGTTTGCTATATATATATATACATATTATATATATACACATATATATATATATATATATATATATATATATATATATATATATATATATATATATATATATATATATATATATATATATATATATATATATATATATATATATATATATATATATATATATATATATATATATATATATATATATATATATATATATATATATATGTATATATAATTATGTATTCAAATAAGTTTCAAGCTTTCAAGTAAATACATTTTTGATCGAAATTTTCTAGAAACACACCAGAAACATATTAATTCAACGAAGATAACTACTATTTGAAATATCCCTAAACTTTATTTAATTAAAATTTCTTCTAATTTAAAGAATGATGCTTTTCAAACAAATAATTAGAATTTATTGTTTCGATGCTAATACAAATCAAGTTAATTTCCCTTTGAAGGCACTTACTTACGCTGTTTATGTTTCAAGTAATAGAATTAGATCGTAACCTTTTTCTTTCACAGGCACCTGTATAATAATACGCACTAATTACAACCTAGAGACCTAGCTGAATTATTTTGAACTAAAATTCAAATTGCTTGTGAGATTAATTCTTTGAAATAACATTGAGATTAAACTAAATACAATCGAAATCTCGAAACAATTAAGTGAAGCGGAAATCATAAGCTCTTTTCAAACAATTCCGCCTGCGTGTGTGCATGAGTTGAAGGAATAAATTGCTACTTCCTTAACAATGGTACACCTAATCCAACATTTGTCATGGATTAACTATTTCGTTCCAGAAGTGCATCTAGAATATACATAAACAGCATAATAAATAATTTAATTAGAAAGAATTTGTGTCTTTGAATTAAAGAAGAAACTGTTGACTGGAAAACATTTCTGAATCACAGAATGCTAAGTTTGTTTTATTAAATAAGTTATAATAATTCCAAAGAAGATTTTAATAATTAAATGTGTTCATTATTTTTCAGTATATTTCAAATTACTATGAATTACCGATCTTATTGAATTAAACTAATTACAATCAATATCACCTGTTTGTTTTCTAATGGGGATGATTAATAACAATTTGTAAGTGGATTGTGAAAATAATTTTTTATCAACAAAGTTGTATGGCATATTCATACAGTAAAATATGTCATAGTTTCAGTTAACTATTCAGTACAAAACAATCATTAAAGTCAAGGCAAAGTTCAAGAAGTTAAGTATTCCTATTGTTTAACATAGTTGTAGTTTAGAGCTACATGTATATAATTGAAAAGGCGTTTAATGAATTAGTGTTCCATTACTTTAAATTTAATAATATAACATTCAAATGTATATATATTTGAAGTTTGTGATATTACTTTAAATTTTAATTTGAGCTGTAATATTTGTTTAAGTCATTTATTTAAAAAAATTAAATTTCCTATAACAACAAGTAATTTATTTTCAAAAACAAATATTAAAGTATTCAACAGTATATTACAGTGAGTTAAGCAAATATTTAGTAATGAATAGTTCATTTAAAAGTTATCTTCTATATGTGAAAACTTAGGTATATCTAATATTCGATTAAATAATAATTCTCACGTGGAATATTTGAATTATGAAAGTTAAGTGGATAAATGATCTAGATTTTTATCTGATCTAGATTTCTTTCTTATTAGAGGCTTATAAAATCAAATGACATTATTTTTTTCTATAATATAAGAAATGTTTTAAATTATGAAATGTAAGATAAATGTCTTTAATAATTTTGCAATAAAAATTAATATTTTATGAAAGAATTTCGTTTTTATGAATCCGCTAATTTTATATGATAAAGAAATATTTTATAAAAAAGAAATATTTCTAAGCTTTTTCATTTTAGTATTTTATTTTGTGTGTAAATACATGATAAAAAAGTTTTGTATATTTTTTTAAAAAGTATGATTTTAAAACTCGTTAATATAATATATTGTAAAAAAGTACGTTGATGTTAAGGTTAAATCGAATCTTTTTATACTTAATTTGCGAATGCAGCTCGTTTCCAGCGCAGGTGGTGTTTTACTTCAGGATTTTTCTATATCTTTACTTTAATTATCTACCTTAAATACCATGGGTAAGATTTAGTTTCACATTAGTTTTCAGAATAGAAACCTCCAACATATTCTAACGGAGAAAGTTCATTAGATCTGATGTAAGCAAAGATGACGTGATCAAATCACTAAAATGAGAGCCACTCCTATATATCTGTAAAATGTTAAGCAATTTAGAGACATGTAATCATTAAAAAATACAGAATAGATATATCTCAGGTTGAAGTAACAAAAGTGACTGCAATATTACTTGGTATAAGTGATCAAAGAGAACATAATGCATATCTGTTTTTACTTAAATAATCCTCTTAAGATGAATTTTTGCAAAATTACTAAATCTGTAATTAATCACAAATAGAAAATTTTCTCCTAATTTGCTTACTCTTAAAAGCTAAAAAATGCAAAAATAAAACTATTATATGAAAATTTAAAAAGAAAGCATATAAATTTTTATACAATAACCTAGAATATCCACTAACATATTCGAAGATATGAAAGTAAGCTTACAAAACTATGCATCCTTCCCTTCTTTGTCTTTGAAGCAATAGAACAGATGTCACAGAGTTATTTATTATATGTAGAGTTATAAGTACAACAAGTCGAGTAACTGGTATTGAAATTTGCATAATGTATATTGAACGTGTAGTTTCTGCTTACTTCTTGGATGCTAATATGATAGTTTATATAAGTCCTATCTATGCTCAATTGAAGATATAGACCAATAAGTATGGTGGACAAAAATCGATTCAACTTGTCTCAAGTATATACTAAAAGCATTAGTTGCATGTGACTGAGTAATATCTTGCTAATATTAGAATTGTATTTCTTCCCATTAAGTGCAGCACATGTACTAGTAGGACGCCTTTGACAAATCTATCAGCTTTTAAAGTATTTCATCCTATATTGTAACTACTGAATATTGGTTGATATATGTCATCACTCACCAGCGATGATATGCATTCTTACAGATTAATCACGATGTGACAGGTGATGAGCAGCAATACTTGAAGATAATCATTAATCATCATATGTGATAGGGGTACCATTCTACCATCTTAAATCTTTTTCAACTTAAGGACTAGGTCCAGAAGTCAGGAAAAATTAATCTAACATGTGTTTTGAGAAATGACCTACATTTTAGCTAATTGACGAAAGTGTTTTTAAGCAAAAGCAAATCTTGAAATTTGTTGTGTGGTGTATTCACTGTTAAAATACTAAGGCTTGCAGAGAAATGAAGTAAACAGCTATCTGTTTGATTAATATAGGCCAATCTGTGGAAATATGGCACATGATAAGCATGCATATACAGCAAAGAAAATTTGTTTTATTGATATTTCTGAGCTGCAATATAGCAAATTGATCTATAAATATAACTTATTTTTCTGTCTTTACCTATATGATGTATTTATCAATAATAAACATCATTTAGATATTTTAGCACTCTTTTTATTTCCATATTACAATGCATTGAAATTGTAACATTAATTCCTTATTAATTACTATATTAATATTACACATTGGTTCTATTTTATAAATTATATTTCATTTATTCCTAATTAATATTAGTTCCCTCAAAATTTATTCAAAATTATTATTTTACTATTGCAAAATAATGCATAGTAATGTTTTAAACTATACGTAGATAATTTAGAATATAGTGATACATTTAACAATAGCTTTATAGTAGTTCTTTATATATAAGAAAAATTTTTCTTTTTTGCACAGTCTAATAAGTGATATTTAATGGAAATTAAAAAAATCATTATTTGCAATTTAAAAAATACATGTTCATAATTTTATTAATATACATTTGAAAATTGATGAATAAATATTATATTTCTAATTATGTATCACATTTTTAAATTTTGAAATGTACTTCAAATTGTTTTCATTAAGCTGATGGCAATGATTACAGAAGATGATTTTTCACTTTTTGATTAGCTTTGTCTTATGAATCATATGTATACTTTTCTTGTAATTATTTGATTATGATTAAGAAGTTATTGAAATGATGTGAAATATTTTATATGATAATGATTAATCTTTGCACTTTAAAGTTAACATACAAGCAAATTAAATCAATACTTCAAATGTTCCAAATGTTTGTTTCCTATTATAAGTTTTATGTTTTTCAAGCATTTTTCAAGCAATTTTTTTAAGTGTTTCCTGAAACAAAAAATTTAAACTCTGAAATTTCAAAATTTTGTAAAAACATGAATAATTTTTATTATATTCCAAAAATGGCAAAATTAATTATTTTCACTTTTAAATACGTATATAATTATTTATAGTCCACTTTACACATTGATAATAATGTACAAATGTGAATTTCAAGAGCAAAGGGGGACTAATGTGTGATTTATTAAATATTACAGTCATAATAACGCATCGTCATAGTATCACAATTGAAATTTAAAATAGTATTTAATTTAAAAAATATTATCCTTATTTTTTATTTTGCTAATTTTAAAACACATTTTGATAAAAAAAATGCAATTAAAAGTTTTATGGAACAAATAATGGCAGTAACATCATTTCGAATTAAGGAATGCAAACAATATGAATCCTAATTAAATATGATTATCTGCAAGCAAATTTGAATTGCAAATAAAGTATTTAAAAAATTCTTATAATAGAAAACCTGATAAACTAAGGAATAACAGATCATACAGAGTATTTACTTTAGATATTTGCAACAGAAAGAGATGAACCCTAAATTTAGAATCATTTATGAGTAGAAATCAATGAAAAGTAATTAAAATTAGTGGAAATTCTCGTTTCAATCATGAGTTAATTAAAATGTCTAAAGTACACAGTTTATAAAATTATCTAAAAATAACTGTTGGTTTTACATTAGCATATTCTGATTGACATTCATTAAAATGCTGAAGTTATTGAATTACATGATAACAAACGAGTCATTAGCTTGAAACCTGATATTATTTCAGTGATATATAATAATGATTAGCCATTTTGTGTGTGTTTTCTGATCATACTATGGTTTATTCTGATTTTTTTTTAATTTTAGACCAAATAACTATTAAATAATACAAATAGTTTGGGAACAAATGATTCGATGAAAAATACAAATTTTATTTTAAATAAAGTGATTCTCAAATTTAAATTAATTTTTTACCTGTATTATTCAAAAATATGAAAAGTTAAATAAATCTAACTATAAGAATTCTATTTTTAAAAATATTTTAATGTAGGATACATGGCTATTTGAAGTGCGTCTTTTGTACACTGGACAAAAATAAATTATACCATATCTAAATATCAATATTAATACTAAAAATAAGGCATCATTAAAAATCAGTTAGGCATAGATAACTTGAACATTCTAGTTTCAGAAACTTGAAGTTTCAACACTAAAATAATCAAGTTATTTATGTCGGAGAAATTCAGTACTTATGGTTATATTTTTTATTTTATGGTTTTACTTTATACTTATGGTTGCATACAATTTCTCTAGAGATTTCCTTTTATCTTTCACATATCTTTTATTTTCTGTAGATTTTTCTGGTATACCATAATCTATTATTTCAGGAGAAACATGCTATATAGAAAGTTTTTATGAAAGTATTTTATTAAAGTGTAATAGGAATAAAAAAGCAATATGTGTACATTTATTTAGCCATATACGTAGCGATACATATATTTAGCAATATGTGTAAGAGGAATAAAAAAGCGATGCATTTACATTTATTGCCTACAAAAGTGTAAAATTCGACACATTTGCATTTCTGTATTAAAATAATGATAATAGTGGAGATTAAAATCAAAGCAAAATTAAGAAATATGATAGAGTATATAAGATAGTTTCAGCAGTTAAAAAACTTGTCTGCTTTAAATTTTATACTTTATGTGTAAATTCCTTAGTAAATATGTACGCTTTGTTATATTTGTTGAAAATTTTAAAAAAACTAAACATATAAACATTACAACAATGTTTTTACATATATATCCTTCTGTTGTGAAACATTGTGACAGTAAAATCATTTTAAATGCTTTAACTAGGATTGTGTAAGAAGAAATTAAGGATAATAAGGAAAAACGCAAATGGATTACTGATCTAAATAGTGATATAATCAAAAAACATAAACTATTTCAACTCATTTTTCCTTAAAAGTTATTAAACTTGAAAACCCAAATATCAAATTAAACAAATAACTTAATTTCATGTTTAAATATGAAAAAGAGTTCTAATTAACAGATAAATACATATATAATTATTATGAATTGTATTTTGATATTTCTAAAATATTCAGTGGACTCTGAATTATCAGTAGATATATAAGAGAATAAATAAATCAAAATTCTATTTACTGATGGTTATTACGTTTTTGTCATAATTATTAGAAAGTGCTTAACTAAATTTTATGATAATCCTGCCTAATTTTAAAAATAATGTTTTAAATATAAAATATTTCCAAAATAAGTATCTTATTTAATGCATTTTTTGAGAAATATGAAAAATAATCAATTTATATTAGCCCTAATGATGATAGATATTTTTGCATCATTTTGTCTGATGTAGTTTCGATTTCAGCATTCTTTCGTAAATATGTTGTAATGTTATATATAAAATATTCCTTGAAAACCTTCAAGAGAGCTTACTTCCTGTCACTGAGATTCACTACAAAAGAGAGGCGCATAAAAAATAGACATCTGCTTTACTTTCTGCTTTTCACATCCATCCGTTCTTCAGACCACTTATTTTTCCATCAACTTTTTCTATATAGCGCAGCAGACAACGTATTTAGTTGGATGTCATGTTCTTCTTCCTTCCATTTTCTTACAATGTCCAGAACATCCTCCCAGTCTATGACTATTGTCCATTGCTTGGTATATCTTGTTTCAGAGAATATATTCATTAAAAGAGAAAGGTTGGAAACCCCTTTGGAAAGATGGATGTGTGTGTGAGTGACAACAGCTTCCTATTTCCCTCTTTCTATCTAATATTTGCTGTCAAAGTGATAATAAAATAGGGTGGAGCTTATTATACATTTTGGCAAATTGTTTTTTTTTTCCTTTTATTTTTCCCAGCAAATATTTATATCATATTTCATAGTTGTAAGCATGGTAAAAAGATTTACTGGAAAATCGATATCTGGCTAAGAGTATTATATAATTAATGAAGTTATAACTTGGTAAGTATTCTTTAATAAAAGTACTTCATAATTAGTTACCTAAGTCTTACATAAATTGCATATTAATTTCTTTTACTGAATTACATCATAATATCTTTATTTATTTAGTTTTGCCATATTAATATTTTTAAATAATTTAATTAATATCATATATCATAGCCAATATACAAATTTCAAAAGACATCATTTATTATTCTGAATTAAATTTTTCATAAAATTTTACTTATTATACAGCTTTAATTTATTAAATATTGAATTTTATTAAATAATAGTCATTTCTAAATACTAATTAAACTATAAATTATAAAAATACATATATTTAAAAATTTTCATTTATGAAATTGCTCAAAGGACACTTCTTGGGATTTATCAAAAAGAGCTTATAAGCATTTTTTTTGAATGAGTAAGTTATTAGTTTTGTCATTTAACTTTTATTGTAATTCCCCTATAAATCAGTATCTTATCTATTCACGTTCTTTTTATCAAGTACTATGCAGGGTGTCCCAAAACGACCACATAAACTCTACACAGCTAGATTCCTAATTGGAAGAACATAAAAACTGCCCAAAGAAGCGTTCCTCTACGATTAATAGTTTACGAGAAAAATGCGAATAACAAAATATGACATCACTTTCGGTGCAAGAAAAAAACACTTTATTGGACATATCAACAACAGTATTTGCATAACTTTCCAGACGATAATATTTACAGCGTTCACCGCCCATATTGCGTCATGTATGCGCACACGCCATGGAATGACTTTAAGCCGCCCTTAAAATGGTATTTAAAAGGCTGCATCTTGCAGCTACCGGTAGTCTTCGTATGGTGGTCAGGTATTCCATTCGTGACTACTACGACATGTACTTGATGTAACGCCGATGTAATGGAAATGCCTTTGGTCCCAGCATGATGTGGCTCCAGCGCATTTCTGCATGCTGTACGTGGTTGGCAGGATATGTAATACCCCGGCCGCTAGATCGGACGTGAGGGTCCAGTTCTATGTCCAATAGATCTTACAACGTTGGCTTTTTTCCGATGAGGCCATATCAAGGAACTGTTGTATCGAGACGTAGTGCCAACACCAATGCAATGGGTTTATTTGCTCGCCTGCACGCTGCTTATACTTCGGTGGAACCCGCGATGCTGCAGTTTGTGATGAGAGCCATTTCACGCCGTGCTCAAGCCTGCCTTGACATTCAAGGTGGACACTTTGATTATCTGCTTTAAATTGTGCATATACTGCTGTTAATATGTTCAATAAAGTGTTTTTTCTTGCACCGGAAGTAATGTTATACTTTGCTTTTCGTATTTTTCTCCAAAACTATTGATCGTACAGGAACTCTTCTTTGAGCAGTTTTTATGTACTCCCAACTAGGAACCTAGCTGTTCTGAGTTTATGCGGTCGTTTTGGGACAACCTGTATAATGGCAAGTATAATGACAATTACATATGTTTCACAAAATTTCAAATAATTTTGTTCTTCAGTTCACTTTTAAATGTGACGCTAATTAAACGTAATTAAATAATTAAATACATTATTTGTAAGTTTATATATATATATATATATATATATATATATATATATATATATATATATATATATATATATATATATATATATATATATATATATATATATATATATATATATATATATATATATATATATATATATATATATATATATATATATATATATATATATATATATATATATATATATATATATATATATATATATATATATATATTTCATACACCTGCAAGAATTGTTGAAATTGTATGCACATTATATTGAGCCCTAATTATACAGCAACATTTCCAATGTTCCTGAGCTTAATGGTATTAAAATAGAAACAAAAATTGCCATAATTTAATGTTAGTTAGTTTTTTATTATTCTAATCATACATCATATTATAATAGTTATTGTCTTTTTAATTATTTTGCATATTCTTAAATCTGTTTGTTTTTATAATTGTTCGACTAAAAATTTAAGTAAGCTTAAAAGCAACTTAATTCCGCAAAATAAGCCAGGAATATTTAGTAAGCAGTTAAATAAATTTGTGAGCTCGTATATGCGTAACTATTAATTGTCGGTTAATGATTGAGCTGAAATAATAACGGCATATTTGGGAAAGACTTATTTTGATAAATAATTGATATCACTCCAATTGATTAAAATACTGTCAAAATCTCCGACACAGAAGATTCATATTACGATTCTAAAATAAATATCTCCAGGGGTTATAAAAGTGTAGCGATTTGTATTCCAAGAACTTACCACTGACAGCTTGGCAGCTCTGATATCAGACGAAAATTCACGCTTACGATATTTCTAAGAATTTCCCTGCTTATCACCTCTCTGGGTAACAGAACTTGTCACAACTAACGTGATATGCCATCGCAACTTGGGAGCACCATGTATCAGCCAATAAGCAATAACCTTTTACAATCATGATCCCCCTTCCCCATCTACTTCTATTTATCTGGCAGATATTGCTCTCCTTGTTTTTGTTTTTCATGTCTTCTAGTCTTATTTTCTATAATCCTTTGATATTTTATACCTATAAGCTACATGGTGAAAGTTGGATATTAAAATATATTGATATAGTTCTTAGAAAAATTATATCAATAACAATGAATACAAATTGTTAAATTTCAATTAATAAAATAATGAAGAAATACAGAAACAACTATTTATTGAAATAATATATTATCATATAAGCAATTGATAATTTGGCAATGAATTAAAAAATAAAGCATTAATAAACTACATAATATTTATTTGGTGTTTGGATATTTCTCTATTCCTGATCATCCTTTTTTCAATTAGTGAACTATATACTGTTTTTTAAATTACTTTTAGTTTTGGAAGTGAAATAATTTAAAATATTTATTATGTTTTGTTAAGTACCAAACATTTAAATCTATTTTTTGGCTGCATTGGTAATGTAGTTTTTAAAAAATTGTTAGTCATTATTTAAGAAAAAAATTCCAACACATTTTCTTCTTTGGTATTAAGTGTTTAATTAATTCAACAGTTATAAATTAATTGCTTATTTAGTTTTTTTACCGACTAAATATTTTTAATAAATAGTACGTAATTTTTTAAGACTTATAATGGATCTTTTCCATATAGGCAATTTTTATGATGAATAATTACTAACAATTAGAGTAAAAAAGTGTCAATAAAAAACACATTATTTTTTGTTTTTTTCTTAAAATAATCAAATTTTAAGCATATAACAATATTTTCCAGAGCTTAAGAAAATTAATGTTTTTACGCTGGCAATAATCCTTACTATAATAAAGAATATACTATACATGATTTACTAATTTCCTTATTATTTATGTGATAAAACCCACATTTGTTAGTCAAAATTTAATTCCTCATTAATATTATTCTTATCTGAGCTTTTTTTATAATACAACAAAAACTTTCATTTCTAATTTAATTAATTAATAGAATAAAACCTTATACGCTCGAGCGAAAATTTAAAAGAAATGTTTGGGAAATGTGAAGCAACAGAAGAGTAAAAAAATAACATGAAAATAAATTACTGTTTATTAAATAAAAATACACCTCCTTAAATTAATTAGACTTCTTATCAATTAAGAAATTTATTTCTATTTTTTTCAATCTAATTAGTAAAAATATTTACTTCCCAATTAGCGACAAAATTTTCCTTTGCCTACCATAGTTATATTGAAAATACAAAAAACAAATTTTGAAATCAAAATTAATGCTTTCTGTAACAAAAACTATAATTATTTATTTTAACAGTTTTCAGATTCAAATGATAAATTGAATAATTAATGCAAGTAATTATTTTTTGCAAATTATATATACTTATTTGCTGCGGTAAACTTACTTTAATGTTACTTTCTTTAAATTTATGAGAGATATGTTTAAATTACTTGAAATTTGAAAAAGTGTGAAATAAATTTATAGCCATATAAATGGTTATCACTTTAATGTTGAATTTTTAGAAATTCAGATGATTGAAACAAGAAGCGAAACATACTTTAGCTGTATAAATTACTTACAATCATTTAAATAAACCCAAAAATATAACCTTTCAGGATATTTATTTAATGATGAGAGTATATTTCTAAAATGCCTACCGATAGCTGAGCGGTTAGAACTCCAGAATCCTGAGCTGTGGTCCCAGGTTTGAATCCCGGTTTGGGCATGAATGTTTCTTTCTCTATTCTCTCTGTGTTTCTCTGTGATGATGTATGAATGTGGCCCACCCTATAAACGGGTTTGTGGTTACATGGCGCGGGCAACGTTACTCGCCTCCGTGACTTGGTTCACATGTGCCAGCTGGGTAACGACAAATGAGTACCAGTTTCTGGCCTTGCTGTGGCATAGGGTTCGACAACCAAGTGCCCACCGTTGGAAATATATATTTCTAAAAAATGTTACACTGTAATGAGATAATTTTTATATATTTGATTTTTTATTACTATCTTCTAATACAAGAGAAACGATACTAGTAGATTACATTTAGAACCAAATTAAGTACATAGTTATATTAATTGGCATTTTAAAGCACTTTCTACGCTGTGAATTTATGATGCGTTTTTCCCGATTCCGCGTTCATGTAGCATTTTCTGCTAATATTTATTTACAGAGAGTCCAATTTATTCTCCTTTTATTTCATTATATACTTTGTGGTTTCCTATATGAAACATCTGATGAGAAGTTCTCGTAAAATCTCAAATGATTTTTGATTAAATATTTGCATACTTGTCAAGAAAAATTTCGTTCGAGTACAATTCTTTTCATAATCAGATTTTTACTCATCCATTGATTTCAAAATCCTTTCTGAAATTCAGGAATACTTTTAAAGAATCTCCTTTAATACTGCTTATAATTAATTTGCGGTAATATTTTAAAAAATTTAATTACATGAATTTATAGAAGCGGTACATTAATCGCCACGAATTTGACCAGTCCTTGTAAGATATTACTTCGATAACTTTAAAAATAATCAAAATTTCATTGTAAGATAAACACAAATAGTAATCCGATGTAAAAAATGTAAAAAAATAAAATCTAAATATATTCTCTCTTATACATATGCATAACTATTTTTAACCTTTTATATAATTATTTTAATATTTATATAAACGAAATATTCTTGACTTGAGTACTTAAAATAATTTTTACCTCTTTAAAGCAGAAACAATAGCAATTTAGTTTATTTATTTACTTATTTTTTTTATGATTCTTCTGTGTGGAAACTTTATTCACGAAAATTCATTAAGGCATTAATTTATTTTAAATTTATTAATTTTGTAAACATTCCCTTCTATTGTATATAGGATATTTCCATACGTTTCAGATTAGTTTTGATAGGTAAATTAACAGTAACGTTTTACACATCAACTTGCTTTAAGCTAACGGAAATTTTGTTTAAGAATCAAATTTTCCTTCAGCAATAGTAAAGAAGTGATTTTGTGTTAATTTTAAAAATATGCTGTGATTATATTAATTAAACAACAGACATTTTGTGAAGTTAACATTAATGCAAATGTATTTGATTTTTATTCTTTATATTATATGAACTTATCATTGCATTTTCTAATATTTTAAATAATAATATACTCGATTGCTTAAAACTAATATCATATTTTTACGTTTATTTTTTATAAAAGTAAATGAAACTGCTAAAAATAACATTATTTAACAAATATTTATACTATTTGTCTATGCCTTTTAAATATTTATGTATAATATGTTGTTTGAAAAACCTTATTTAGTAAACAATATTTTATAAATTTTACTTCAATATTATTCAATATCAAAAATATCAAGCCATTAAAATAATATATTCAAGTTAAATTAAACAAGATATTTTGAAAGTGTAAATCCATTAATTATAACAACTTCATAAAAAGTTGAGTTAAAGGTTTTTTCATTTTAAAATATTTTGAATTTAACATATTGATCTTAATAAATCACGTCACTTTACTACTGATAAAATTAATCTTGTAACAATGGAACAGAAAAAAACCTAGATAGGAAATTTTGGACAATAGCACATGTTCGTAACAATAATGATCTCGTACATGTCTTAAAAAATGTTCTGTTCTCAATGCCTCGGGAGTTTGAGAGAACATGTATAAAAAGTTTAAGTTGCATGGTAAAAAATCCTCGCATAATAATACATAAAAGAGTAGAAACTGTGGAAAAAGTGTGAGCGCAATTAACTTGAAGTTTTCTGGCTCATTATTTCCTGCAGTGCCATACAAAGAAAATGGCCTTGTCTTTAGGCCACGTAAGCAACCAAGAATTCTATTATTTTTTTTATTTCCATTCCGGCGTTTCTTTCGGTTTCCCTACTTCGTTAAAATGTCGTTGCTTTGATGTAGCTTTAGGGGCTGTATTGGGATCTAGAAGAGAAGGATTTCAAATTCCTGATGAAAATGGAAAGAAGATTACTTCCACAGAGAAAAGCTGAGGATATTTCGAGGAATTTGGATGAGCTGTTTTATTTTAGCGGAAGAAGAATGTAGGATACAATATTCAGTTTCTTGAACTCAAGATGTCTAGAAATGTGTGCAATAAATGATGTCTTTAGGGAATATTATCTATTTATTGTAACCAAAAGCTTCCAAATATAGAAGCTGAGATTATATAGATTACAAAACAAAGGGTTAAATATCTTATAATAGAGTAATATTTAACAACCACAAGAAATAAGATAAAAACAAAAATTCCATTGTTATATAGCTGATAAAATTCCAAATTAAAACATCTTCTTCAATGTTGCAAATCACGTTTAAATTTGTCGCATTAGAATTATTTTTGATAATATAATACTAGAAAGGTCATTTTTTAATACCGATGGTTATTTATGCCTTATAGCAGCACCACAAAATTAAAAAAAATAATAACAACACTGGTAAATTCGTTAAAACATTATCTATGAGAAAATGATCATGGTGAAACATGTACTTTATTTACTTGTTTTGTGCTTGTGTAAAGAATAATTATTATGGTGTGATTTAGAATTACGAAGCAAATGTAAAAGTATTGATTACTGACATTTTTAACCTATTACTTGATATCCTTATTCCCTAACTTGTATTAAAAAGTTTTATTGCAAATTTTTCCAGAGAGTTTTAACAATTTTGTCATTACAGATATTTTGTGATTGCTAGACCTTGGATGCCAAATTTAAAAATAAACGTAATATTTTGAAATTATTTTGCCACTTAAAAATTGTTGCGATTAAATTCTCAAACAAATATCTTCGTGTGATTCTTTCAGCAGTTTAATTTCCTCTGAAACTGTTTTACGAAAACAATAGTAAAAATTAAAAAAAATTATTTTTAAACCTACTTTTATTTGCAGTATTTTGAGAAATCATGTTATCATGACATTTGCATCATTTATACAATTTCACTTGATAAATATTAACTCATAACAATGTAATCTAGATTTTACAAATATTTCACTAAATATCAAAAGATTCTTAATTGAATCGATGTTTCTTGTGCCTTTTTTATATATTTTTCATTGAATTCATTCTTGATTTATTAACTGTGTTTTACCAGTAAAAGCAAATTTTATTTACTACCAGATTTAAAGAAAAATGCAGGGAAAATTTATTTCAGAAAAATAATTTCTAATTTTTAAATTATATGCATTTTCTCTTGAATGTACGTTCATATAAAAGTTTATTCTTTGAAATAATGCTCCAGTTGATTTAAATAGATTCAAGTATTTAATAATATAATAACAATCACATTCGTAAATAAGCAATTTAAGGAACCGTAGACTGTAACAGTCTACGGTTCCTTAAATTGCTTATTTACGAATATAAGTCTTAAAAAAAGTTCTATATGTAAAGACAATAACTATATAAATCATAGTTTTTGATTCAGAATGAAATATTAAACACATCATTTATTTATTTATTTAAATATAAATTTACATTATGAATATTTATCTTAACAAATTAAATTATTTTCTAACCATTTATATTGTTTACATGTTTCAGAAGTAACCGATCATAAATTTAAAATCGCAAAATTAAACTGTTGTTTTAACAGAATATGTAATGAAATATATGTGAATTAATTTAAGAAACCAGAATATATGTCAATTGATTTAAGAAACGAGAATTGAACTTTATATTTCTGGCTATATGTCAATTGATTTAAGAAACCAGAATTGAATTTCATATTTCTGGCTTCATTTAGATTTTTAGACAATTTTAGAAATTTACAATTGTTTTATTACATAGTTTTGCATTAAAATATTGCTCCTTATATTCCTGCAACAAACCTTATAAGAAACTTTGTCATTTAATTTCAATTAGCACTTTTATTTCAAATTCGACTTAAACCATAATAACTTGTCATCATTCAGATTTTTTTTAAATTATTTTAAGAAAGATTACCTACATTTTTTTATTTTTTGTTGATTTTTTAATGTAATAAGTGCGCTTTTTAAATTTATAATTTGATTATAAGTTCGTAAGCAAATTTGCAGGAAAGTGAATGTTTTTAGTTTTATGATGCTGGATAATAGACATCTTATGGCCACTAAGAAGTTGCAACTTAGAAATATGCAAGAACTGAACATATGTTTCCAAATATATTTAATAGTTTTTGTATATTTATTTACCTTCAAAATTAGTTTTTAAAATCAAATATAATTCTGAAACACATAAAGTAATTTAAAGGCGATTCAAACATTTGCTTAAACATTAAAGCAAACGCAAGAAATATTAATTTTTTGCGTTAATAACAGCTATAAGCGTTGAATTACAAGCTTATATTAAGTAAAACAGTTAAAAATGGGATCAGAGATATAATGACCACCGTTTTCCCTCTTGGATCTTATGGAATTTAGTAGGAAGTATATTTTGCATGATGCATATAAATTTATCCCTATTTTCATCAGTTAGTATTGGAATAAGTTTCATAATTCACTTTCATTTCTAAAAAAATTATTACATAGTATAAGAATTGAATTTTTAAGATAGTTTATACAATACATATTCAAGACTGTAAGTGTCACTCCAATAATTGTATGAAACTTATATTTTTATAAGAAAATGAACTGAATATTAATGCATAATTAAAAGTAAATTAATCCAGTTTCTAACAATAAATATGCAACTGTAAATAACTATTAATTTAAGCACTTTTAATTGGAAAATTAAAATAAATAATTGAATATAATGCAAATATTTGCAATATTTTCAGAAACAAATAAGAAATTATTTAAAAAAATGACTTGTTTACACAGTTAACTTAAGTGCAAGCTCCTTGAAGAACTTATATAAAATATTTTTTTCATTTTCATAATCAAGTCAAGTAAATTTTCAAATGTAGATAGATAGACATATATTATAATTAGAAGATTAGTATAATAAAACAGTTAATTGTGTTGTTAATATGTACTTTATCCTAAATCTTATCAGACTTTGATAAAAATGTTATTTAGTATAAAGAGCACAAGAAACATGACAATGATGCTTAGTTAAAAAAGTACTTAATTTTTAAACAGAAAAAGAATATAGAGTGTTATTTAATGACTTACGGAATCTTCACTATGGGACATCCATTTCAAAATTATTACCTCAAGATACCGATACGTAAAAATCAAATTTTCTGCAGATAAAACACATAAAAAAATTCAGAATACAAATTTTAAGTGCAAGCAATTTTCAAACAGAACAAATAAAAAAAGGAGAAATAATTTTAAATTCCCCAAGGGAAAACTTTAGATAAACTACAACTAAATGAAATAAAAAAGAAACCTTTAAGAAACCACCAAAAACTTTTTAAAGTCTAATCGAAATGCTGTGATAAACCTTCACAACGTAAAAATATCATAAATATGTATGCTTTTCAAGGGCTTTCTACGTAATAAAAAAAAGAAATATCCTTTCTGATTTTTCTATTTCTTTCTGTTTAATCGAGAGAGAAGAAAGAATCCCCGAAGGCAGAGAGAAGTTTGGAAGAGTAAATTCCCATACACACACACTTAAACTTTTCAGCAATTTAAAATTCTCAACTTCGTTTATCAAGCAGCGTTTACGTACTAATTCACAACTATCTTTTTCAAGAGAATTCCTTGCTGCAATTTAAAATAGTTTTCCACCATTCTCTTTCACGATATTAAGTATTAAAAATTAGAAAAGACATAAGTTGTGTGTGAGCTCACCAAAATTAATATCTTTTATTAAAATAAGGGAGTCAACTGTGAAAGTATTTTATTAAATATTTTCGTAAATGGATATTAAAATTGCGTCAAATGTAGCATAGATTAAATTTTTTGCAAACTTTTTTTCGTGATTTTTATAACGATTCCCGGAATATACTGATGAAGATTGTAATTTTAATATAAAATACATACAAGTGTAATAAGAGAGAATATATTTTTCAATTTAAATAATGAAATGTGCATTTGTGTGAAGGAATTAACGTAAAGAGAATTCCCTCTGCAAATTTTAAATTCTGAATAAATTTTGAAGTAAAATAAACTATTTCGTAGGGTTTCTAATCGTGCAACGATATTCTTTTTATGATATTTGTACGTCTCCATTAAGTATACTTATTGCAGGTATACCATTTCAAATGAAAGTTGATTTTCTAAAGCAAAACAGTACATTTTCTTACATTGTATTAATATTAATTATAAGATATGAAAGTTATCTTATGATTATATCTGTAAAATACTGATAAAAATTTCAAAACTAATGCTTTTAACAAAATTTGATTTATACAAATTGCAATTTTTAAATAGCTTAAAATAACTATAATTTAATTAAAATAGTAAACCATGATATGAAAACAATATTATTTATTTTTTGATTAAGTCTATTAATAATCGTTAGCTATTATACTAATTAGTAAGAGTCGCGTACACTATTTTTTAATTGCGACAAATTTCATTACTATCATTCTTCAATTCACGTTACAATTTTTTCAAAGATAATCTGATTCTGCAAATCTCCACTGGTTTTCATAACATAAATATGTTACACTTTACTGCTTTCCAACTGCAAAATGAATAAACATGAAAAACAAATTGAAACGTACCAACAAACTTTTTTTAATTCAATTGAATAACGAAACGTATTATCTTTCTTTTTATTTTAGTTAGACTTATAATAATTACATTTTGTTAAACTTTAATACTAAAAGAAATTAATCGGTATTAACATTTGAAACGAGGACTGTATTTATGAAATATGACTCTCGGTAAATAGTTTAATCTCTTATTATAACATTAATTATACGTATGAATTATTGATATAAAAGTTTGCTAACATACTCACACATACTCATATATTTTTGATTCACTTCAGAAAAATAAATTTATAAATATTTCTAGTTTAATAATTTCCAATATTAAGCATTAATATATATATATATATATATATATATATATATATATATATATATATATATATATATATATATATATATATATATATATATATATATATATATATATATATATATATATATATATATATATATATATATATATATATATATATATATATATATATATATATATATATATATATATATATATATGCGTATTGTTGAGCTTTTTAACAGTTTTCTCTTTGTTTTTCTTGATAATTTAAGGAAACTTTTGTTCTGACTCAAATTAGAATCCTTATAAATTAAGTTTAACATTTAGAGAAATACAATCAGAAAAATTTTTTAATGTATACATAAAAATTTTAAACTAATAAACAAATGTACATTATTCCTCCTATTAAGTTATACATTTACTCAATAAATTAAAATGAAAGTAAATTGAAGAACTAAGTAATCAAAGTATTGAATTATAAATTCAATTAACTTTTATGAAAATATGACAAGACAAGCATTGCAACTTACAAAAAATTATAAAATCAGTGACACTTATTATAAACTTATATAACGTTTTAGCTTAAAATATTTAATTTATTTAGTATGATGATTATTTAGGGAAAAATAAAAGTTTTTGTAATACTTTCATTTTTCAGTTGGGTAATAAGTCACATTTCAACACAACGAAAAAACAAATTCTCTTTATCTGTTCAATGTCAAATCCCCTGTCAAAAAATAAGACTTGTTGATGATAAATATTTTCGGTTGATGATAATTATTTTCGTAATGTATTTTTTTATCCAAATAATACAGAAATTTTGAAATAACTTCGTATTTCTGTGACATAGTCTCGAATTTGTTTGTTGTTATGTTAGAAACCTGTGTCCAGGAAATTAAACTGGTACATAATATATAAGATATTTACTTATCAGAAAAAAAGGAAATTAAACTGTCCAGGGAATTAAACTGGTACACAATATATAAGAAATTTACTTATCAGAAAAAAATTTTAAAATTTCATTAGAATTTCAAAAAGGCTAATTCCTATTAAAAGATACTAATTTTAATTTGTTCAACATATTATTTTATTTCAATTTAAAGAATAAAATTTTATATTATTTTCCAAATTGTAAAATGTTGTATAAATACCAGTGAAAATAAAATACGCTATTAATGTATTTTCATTTAATAAACACATAATTTTTGCTTAATTTTGTGTCATTGTGAATGGATTCATAAGACATTTAATTGAAAGTTTTATTGAATAGGTTATATTAAAATTAGTACTGAACAATGAACTTGAACTTGAGAAAAAGAGCTTTACAGAATAAATTAATGTTACACAATAATATATAATCTTATAGATTAGAAATTATAAGAAAATTTAAAAATTTATTTAAAATTATAAGAAAATTGTAAGCAATATTTATTTAATTATTGATAGCTGGTAAAATACTGGTAATTTTTACCGTTTGCAACTTAAAAATTATTATAATGTAAACCAAGTTTCTTTTATTCGTAGAGATTTTTCAAATAAATGTATTTTCCTTCAGAAATAATTTTGAATACTTTAATAATAAATATAAATATGTTTATTTATATTTTGTCATCAGGTATTTTAAAATAAGGGGAGACACAATGAACATATGTCAAAGAAAGTTGAGTAAAAAATTGTTAAATACATTATTGTTTCCTTAAGCAAATATTCATTACTTTATAAAACAGAAATATATTAATGTTTTTACAACAACGTAATAAATATTTAAACGGATTTTATATATCATTATACAATGCATTTGAACAAGTTTATAATGTGTTTAATTCATGAAAAATAATACAGTTCATTTTAGATTTTATATATACAAATATTTTTAAGATTTATCAAATTGTGTGATTCCAAAAATATAAGATTTTACTTAAAACTATATCTTGCTAAAACTAAATACATATAAATAAAATTAAGTACTAATATAATTACTTAACTCATATTTTCATAATTTTATAAATTATCTGGTTAATATCAATTATATTGTATTTTATAATTTATATCATTTTGCAATAAACAGTATTTTGGTAAATCGTTATGCTTTACGCAAAATATATATGTGACAACTTTATTTCAGAAGGAAGACCACTCCCCCTTAACCAGAGACAGCGAGTGTATCCCAATGGAACTCTTGTCATTGAAGGTGTCCAGCCAAGAGTGGACGACGGTCGTTACAGCTGTGAGGTCACTTCCAGCCAAGGCATACCCGTTTCCCGTTCTTTTCGTATTTTCGTCCGAAGTAGGTGGACATCTGTTCTTTATGACTACTTCTCCCTCCTTACTGACCCAGCCTTTGTCCTGGATTTTTATGTCGTTTGCAAGATTCGGGTCAGATTCTCTCACCTAAGACTCTTGTTCTGTCGAACATTAGGAGAAAAGTAAAAACAACTTAATTGAGATTTATGTTTAGGGCTTAATGGAGCGTGTGTTTTTCCTCGCTTTTTTTGTGTGCTAGTCGGAGTTCATGAAATTGCTGGGATTAGAGTTAGGAGATTAGTAATATCTTACTTGCTTCTTTTTTAACACTTTAGGTATAAATTAACGTAATTTACGAAATAAATTTACAAGTCTTTTAAAACTATTATTGCTTTGACATTATAGCCCATTAAAGTTTAAGGCTAAAGCTCTTATTACTTCTGTATTCTTCATTATACTAAATCAAAAGTAAACATTATTTGCTAGTTTAGTTATAAGTAATACATTTAAGAGTGCATATGAGTGGGTATGCGTTTAAAATGATTCTAATATAAAATAAAACAATTTTTAAGTAAAGAGTTAAATATTAACTTAATTCCTTAAAATATATGTAGGATAGGAAATATTTATCTATTACACTAAACTATTAGTATTCAACTCCAATGTACCAAATAGACTTTACTTTGCATTGTCAGAATTTTATAATTTTGTGTGATTCATAGTAAAATCGTAGAGATACCTCAGCTTAAGAAATAAATTAGGATAGTTTTGATGATTTGTATTATAATTAATGTTTTTGTTACATACATATAATATTTGAGGAACTAATGACACCGAAATGATTTATTTTCTATTCAATTTATGTGATGTAAAACATATTTCTATACTCTTACAGCATTTTTTAAATAACTCATTTGTCATTTGTATTTAATTATTGCCATTTATAATTAAATAAGTTACCGAACCAATTCGGTAACTTATTTAAACATTTATAATTACAGGCACTAAACATATTAATAAATATCTTTAATCATGTTTACTGATACTAGAACTTCTTAGTAATACCTTTAAAATTTTAGATGGAGTAATTTTAAATGGCAATATTTGCATTTAATTATTACCATTTGTATTTAATTATTGCCATTTATAATTAAGTAAGTTACCAAACCAATTCGGTTATTTATTTTTACATTTATAATTACGGACACTAAACATTTTAATAAATATATTCATTTTACACATACTAAAACTTCTTAGTAACACTTTTAAAATTTTAGATTGAGTAATTTCAAATGCATAACGTAATTAATCTGTAAGAAATTAAATCTAAATTATCTACAAAAATCATACTTGATACTGAGTTATAAATTGCTTAATGGCTATATTTTAACGTCCATAGAGTAATTGTTCAACGGGAGGTTTTCTATTGATACTGGGCAGTATTTATGTGACGCAGAGAATGAAATACAGAAAATTCCCAAGCACTCATTCTGGCCGAGGTGCATGAAGAAGACTTAAGAGCAACAATCATAACTCGTTTTTCAATAATGCCTAGGATTTCAAAATTCATACTTATCTTTAAAATAGCATACTTTTAACTCATATATAAAATTAGAGATTAAGGATTATTCTTGAAAATTTAAGTAAGATGATTATAAAAATCATAGTTTCTGTTCAAAAATAGTATTATGAAGTTAATTAGGATTTGGAAGTTAATTTTATTCATCAAAGAAATTTTTAGTTCATGTTTATAATTTCATTTCATCAAAATGCGTGAATAATTGAATTTCTGATGTCTTCTAGTTTAGATTATTTACTAAATGTTTTGATATATTCTTTCCTCATTATAAACTTTGACTTTATTCAAGTTTATAAGCAAAAAAAAATAACAGATATGTATACCTGATTTTAGGTTATTGTGTTGCTGTGAGTAGATAAAATATTTTCATTAAAGAATTCTTTTTTTAATGCTAATCGTGTTCTTCGCAATTCCAGGTTCATAATTCTTGACCACGAGATTGTTGAAATAAATGTCAAAAGTCAGTCTATTATTCAATGAAATTCTTTTACTAATTATTTAACATATTTAAGTACTAGCACCTGTCTTAAAATTACGCATCTATACAATATTTAAGTACATTCTATGGTCATTTACATACATGTAATTTCAGGATTTTTAATTCTAAAAAAGTCAGTTTGATGTTATATGATAATGACCATATTTTAATAAAATAAATGAAGGATGTTAGAAAATGTAGTAATTCTAAAGGAAGTCTTAAAATGAAAATTTAAAAACCAAAAGATGAGGTAATAAAACTATAATTTTTAAAATATTAAGAAATTGTAAATTTTTGAATCATATACAAAATATCTTTTCAAAATTGTTTCTCCATTTTTATGTATTTTCTGTTATTTCATTTAGATACTTCGTCATGCAACATTAATGTGTCTGAAAATAAAAATATTGCATTAAGCAATAAAATAGTAGAAGTATAGGCTTATAATTCTGCATTTTTACATCTAATAATCTTTATTATTTATAAATAAAAGTAAAATTAATTTTTTGAACCTACAAATAGTATAAATATAAAAAACAATGCATACTGTGATAATAATGAATTAATTTAAAACTATAATAATCTCACCATTACATTTTTAGAAAGATAAATAGGGCATTGAAACAAGAATTTCAAGAAAATTGTTATATAAATCTTTTTTCTTCCATTCTGCTAATTGTTACCTATATCCTACTAATGTTTCCGGAGAGGCAAGAAAATTGAATACCACCAACAATAATCAGAATTTTATATTATAACATTTCACAAATTAAATGAAGTTTAATATGAGAAATTATATATTATACCCAACCGCTTACTAATACTATATTTCTTTTTTATCTGTACAAAACCAATATTCCAATTTCACTTAGACATAAAAATATATACTATTGAAAATTCCAAATTTCATTGAAAAACATATAAAAAATATAGATTTTTATACGAATACAGATTAAAATTAGTTTTAATATATTATTTACTTGCATTAATTTATACTTTAAGTAATGGTGTTTTCTCATAATATTCAGGAATCGATTTTGCTTAAACATTAGAATTTTCGTTATGAAGAATACAAATTATTTTCCCTGGTGCAAATAATGGAAAATAAACATGCAGTTTCCTCAAATTAAAAAAAAATTTGGATTAAATATTATTAATTAAAGTATTTTTAATTTTTAAACTTCAACTATAGTGCCTGAAACTATTAAGGCCTCATATGCAATAATAAATGCTTGTAGAATATGACATAGCATTTTAAGTTTCTGAATAAAAAGAGATTTTGTTTGGTGCATTAAGCTTTTCTAATCGTAGGTGAAATCCATGGGGATGTTTTGCGGGAAAATCCGATACATAGAAAATTACTTTTGAGATTTCCAATTTTGCTGCACAAATTCCATGAGAGAAATGTGAATGATTATTTATGAATACAGGCAAACAGGAAATTCTAGAGACATAAATTGTGATATTTTAATATATTTCTAAATTTTAAAAAAAAATATATGATATCCTCAAGACATAAATATAGAATTTGCATGTGCGGACATTCTGAATATCAAAAATAAGGTATTAGAAAAGATTTCAAAATGTTTCCTCCGTGAATCTTCCTTTAATCGGATTAGAAACTGGTATTCCTCTCTGAATATATTATTTTACATATAAAAGAAAATCAAATTTTTGGAAATTTGCTTACACAAAAGTACTATTTAAAATGTAACCTAAGAAAAATAATAATCATCATATTTTCTTTCTTTGCATCAAAATTAATCTAAACTCTTATGTAGAATTTTATGAAGAATGATTATATTTAAGAGTACATACAATTTTTGATTGTAAAATAAAAAATAAATATAGGAACATATAAGAAAAGGGAATTAAAAGAGAATTAATTGTTATTATTGTAAAGAGAATACTTGATATTTTTAAATAAACATTATTTATTTTTATTAAAATATTTATTTTAGGTAGAAAAAATTCAAATAAATATTATTCTTGTTAAAATATGTTAAATAGATATTTTTCATATTTATTTTTAGGAGAATAAATGTCAAACAATTTCTAGCTGCAAAGTATTTTAGTAAACATTTAAATATTTTATATTTAATATTGTAACATTTTAAATGATATTTATGATTAAAAAATATTTTAATTATATTTCTCAAAATCTACGTAAATATTATCAGTAAAAGTGTAAATTTTAATTGGCCAGTATGTGATTAAGCATTTTTAAAATAACCTACACATTAAATAAAGTACCTATACATCAAAATTTCGATTCATAAGCAAAATCATTTAAAATAAATTCTATGAATTTTAAATTCTATTTATTTATTTTTAATTAAAATCACATACATAATCAATTAACTAAGCTTATATGGGTATAGTAAAGGTATAATTGAAAATTATTAGTTAAACATTATAACTGAGAATTTCAAATATTCCTTGAATAAAATTAAATTATTTTATTTTGTACAATAATTATCTTGTCAATTTTAAAATATGTATAATTAGATATTACTTTCAGAAAATTTTTGTTTTCTTTTAAAAAAGATTTTATTTTTAATTTAAATTTAATTTTATTTGAAATAAAATAAATAATAGAAATTTTCAAAAGTCTGTCTTAAAATGTTACGTATAGTAAAAACCTCTTCATTAATCAGTTATTTTAAATATAACATAAATAAATAATTACAAGTATAAAATGAATACATTCACAGTTTATTTTACTAATACACAATCCATTGTCTTCAATACTATTTTGTAAATTAATATCTACAGTAAAATGCTTCAAATATTAACTATTTAGATTTCATATATAATTTATATGTGTATACATTTACTTTAATTTGTCTAATTTACATAAATTTACTTCCACATTATAAGGCATAGTTTAATATTTTTTATTTAAATTATTATACCTATATTCAAAGTATTTCGCAATAAAAATTATTCTTTTTTTTAATTCTGTGAAATTTATAAGAACAAGGCTCTGAAATTCCTATATATTTATAAAAAATTGTGAAAAAACATACGGCCCTTAAATTGTAAATGATAAATGACTAATCATTTAATAAATTAATTAATTTTTCCATATACATTATTGCAGTATTAATTATATAATTGCAAAAGCAATAATTTACAATTTAGACACAATATTTAATTCTAAATTTCATAATCTTATTCATTTTCAAAGTGAAATTTATTCTAATTTATCTTGATAAATAACACTATGAATGTTTCCGATCAATAGTTTCTTGGAGCAAATTTAGAAATCAAATTTAAATTAACTACTGCTTTTCCTCTAATTTTCTTGCGAAGGCTTGAGTCAGATAATTAGATGATAAACAAGACAATGATTTTCGAGAGTGACAAATTAGATTTTTGAAAAGAATCAAAATGTTGCAGATTTTTAAAATTTGTATTAGTAATTAGTGACAATAAACCGGAATTTTTTTTAATTATGTGTGTGAGTTATAAATATAATAACAGTGACAGGGAAGGAAACAATTAGTAACTGTAACAGGAATAAGTACAAATTATTTACCCTTTCTTTGAGTTATTGATTAAAATTCCCGAATATCTACTGGCATAATACACGCATTTTTAAATTTATTTCACAAATCAAAAACATACTATAGAAAATAAGAATATTTTAAATTTTGGAATTTATAAAGGCTTTCTAAATTTAAAAAATAAATTTATTTAGTTGCCCAGAAATTTCTTTACGTTTATGAAAAAACATAATTTTCATAGACATTGTTGCTGCATTGATTATATACATAAAAAATCAATAGTTTTTCGTATCGACTTATAAGTGTTAATTCAATTTATTTCTTACTTCCCTATTCTTATTCTTTTACAAGCTGAACAGTATTTTATTTCATATTGAAAAAATATATACCTCTTCTAAATATCAGCATGATAATTTTAGATTATTAGTTTCTTTAAGCAAATTTTACAAATCAAATATGTCAAATGTATATTAAGTACTTCTTCAGAACTTCTTGAGATTTAAAAGATATTAATTAAAGGATAAACAAGACAGTACTTTTAGTTAACATCAAATTATATTGTTAGCAAAAAATCAAAATGCTGTCCATATGTAGAATATGCATTAATAATTAATTTCAAGAAAGTTTAATTTTTTTAATTATAAGTTAATTATCGTTAACAATAACAATAACAGTGACAATAATTCTTTCCTGTCAATTATTGAATAAATTTCAGGATACTTATTGACGTACTACATACATTTTAATTCAATTCTATGAAATAAAATAAGAATATATGAAAATCTCATAATATAAATTAAACTTGAAGGCTGAAAAACTAAAAATAAAATATAAACATCTTTTTATTTAAATCATAAAATTTTTGCAAATATACACCGCCTGACATTGAAAATGCAACACCAAGAAAAAGTAGGCAGAAAGTGACGAAACTCGGTAAATAGAGAAAGACAGCAACGAATAATAATTTATTTGTATTTCAAACTGATATGCATAATACGGAGCGAGAACAGGGACGGTTGTAGCAGGTATTTGAACCAACGTGACCGGGAAACTGCTGTATATCTTGCATGGCATATTGGCTGACTTCGGCCATTATCCTTTTAATAAAGGGCATTGGGCATCTCCTGAATGTAGGTGAATTTCATTGATCACATCACATCCTCTACATAACGTTTGGCTGTCATAATGCACTGAATAAGAATTAGAGGTAACATGGAATCGTCCGCAATGGCGCCCCAAACCATAATGCCACGTTATTGCGAGATAAAGCGTTCCAGAATTGCTGCAAGATTGAAACTGTCTCCACGTCGACGCAACATTCTTGCGCGGCAAATGTCACTAAAGAAATAGAAGCGTAACTCATCTGAGAAGATGATTCTGTGCCATACCGTCGTAAATATTGCTCTAATCCGGCACCATTCCAGATGCTGGTATCAATGCTGTGCGCTCAATAGAGTCTTATTAATGGTCACCATGAGCATAGGATGCTAACAACAAATCAACAGCAAACGGTTCTGCTCGATATGGGAGCATCAAGTATCATGAACATGCTGCAAAATTTTGGTAGACGTGCTTTATTGGGGCAACACCACCTCCCATCGGACGCGTCCATCCACGCATGCTGACTTCACTCTGACTACATCGGCATTCCAAAAACATTCCATAGTTCTTTGTTCCAGCCATCTTCACCACAGCCAATGCACCGTGGGGGCGTCTAAGTGTCTATCAGCCACGATTTGCGTAAGGGCCAACCTGCCAATCTCAGTCCAACCACCATATCCCTCGTAAACTCGACTGTCTGCTGGAACTGATTCCATAGATGATGGCCTGGTATTCTCTGCTACTGCAGGCATCCTTTTTGACAAGAACAAACTTTCAACTAGTATTTTCCAAGCCACAGTAACGCTGCGAATAATGCCTACTATGCTGTGTCCTCACCTTATAATTTTTCCTACGTGCGCTGGTGAGCTGAGCATTTCATATCATTTATATAACTCGGTAAGATGCGTCTATCCTGAAAGTTGCATAATTTTCTTGCCAATCCTTTTTGATGTTGCATTTTCAATGTCGGATTGTGTATTCTTGAAAATATTACAGTGTAAATTAAAATATTATATTTCAAGTTCAAAACAAATATTTTAAATGACTGATAAAATATAAGAAAACTGAAACTTTAAATTTGATGCAGATTTAAAAATGGCTGGATACATTTCTTTCATTTCAATATTCAACTATATAATGTAACTCATTAAAATAACAGGCATAATTAATTGATATTTTCAATGTTTTTTAACATTATATAATTCTCCTCTCGTACGCATTTTATGGAAAAAATATAACAAAATATCCGTGAAAATTACCTTCAATTTAATAGGCCTTAAAACTTGAGTATCAGTTTAATCAGTATTTGTAGATTATTTATTGAAACTATTTTAACTAAATGTTCGATCATTTTCATTGCATGCTAGTTTACAATAATAATATAAGTTCAATGTAAGATAAAGTGTTAACAAAGGCTTGTAATGTTTATGATTCGCCTAGCTCATTGCAAAGCTCAAATGAATATATCTTAGATAGTACCAATGAAACATAAATTCGTTACATATGTTACTCAGAATGATAAAAACAAATGTTGTTTTGAAAAAGAAATATGTACTTGATTTTGGAGGAGTCATAATTCTGAAAAATAATGTCGTTATTAAACTTATGGTGTTTAAAAGATGAAATTTCATGATTATAATGATTACATGACAGCAATGTCGAGAGTTTATCAAGTTCTTTCTCATTTTAATTCTCTACAGAAAAATATTGTACAGCTTTGGACGAATTAGTAGAGGGCATCAACGTTGCTCTAAAGCAAATATAGAAGATAAATTTACAAGAGTGTTTTTTCCTTCAATTCCGGAGCAGCAATTCAGGCCATTAGCTCAACTGGTCTTCCAGATTGCATAGGAATAAATCCATCAATGTCACGACAATTTGGGAAAAGTCGCTTTAAAGAAGAAGAAATTTGGGGTACTTCAGTGGATTTCTGGTCAGTGTAAATTTAATGGGATAGAACAAGCCGATTCTCTTGTGCAAAAAAGGGGATCGAGATTTTTCTCAGTCAGGATACTCAACAATATCTTATCACTCCAATAAGCTATTTAGCAAACAAATCATGTCTAACATTTTTAAATGCAGCTGCTTACCATTTGCAGTCAAAACGGTAAAAAAAATGACAATATTTTAGCCATATTCAATGATCCATGTAGTGAAGTGTTGTACATTTCCGTCTTTTGACAAGTCATGACTGCCAGGGACAACAACTCCGTCGTTTAAAGAATTTTGACCAACAAATTGCCCTCTTTTTAAGTATCAAACCAATTCATTGGGTCCACCCCCATCTTTATTCGTCACTTCAAGGTAATTCTAGGATGTCGTTGCATTGGAGATCTAAAGAACATTTAAAGCAATGACTCTAGTTAATTTTTCTTCTTTAAAGTTATCTGTAGTTTAAATGGATTTTACGCGTTCTATTTTTATCTTTCTTTTGTATTGCATTACGAAAATAAACAAGGAATAATATGAATGCATTATGGAGTTAGAAAAATCAATTTCATTTCTTAATTAATCATTTTTGAAGCTTCACTTTTTCACTATCATTCCTAGACTTATAGGAAAAGCGCGCATGCACTTAAGAAATCTTAAGAAACAATATTTGTTTCAAAAATTGAAAAAAATAGCAAATTTCGTATTTTTTTAAAAATGTACTTTCTGATTGTAGAAAGAAAGTGGATTCAATGCCATATTTTATTTTTTTAGCATATATATATATATATATATATATATATATATATATATATATATATATATATATATATATATACATAAATGTGTGTGTGTTTCAAATCTTTATAGGGAATCTGAATAATCTGAATAGAAATTAAATTCCAATTTCACAGTTACTATTTTGAATATAAGTTAATAGATTAATTTTGACTTGTAAAAAGTTCAAAATTTATCCAATGTTTACAGCATTTTTGCTTTTATTGATTTAGACAATAATAATTGTTTATCCATAATGTTATAAGTAATTTTTTGAGTTACAATTATATGTAACTGAATTTTTTTCATACATATTGTTAATAATAATAATTTATTATTTTATCAACGAATATATATGTATATATATTTTATCATGACAAAGTGTATTTTTATTAATCATCATACATTGTAAAATGATATTGAATTTCTGTAATCATAACTCATCGAATATTTATTTTTTTTATTTTAACATAATATTTGTTAAAAATGTCTGACACTTAAGTTTATATTTATGTTAAAAGTAAGGAAAATAAATGTAGTGAAAATGTTTCCAACTTCCGAAAGGAAAATACATAACAATAAAAATGAACAAAATAGTTTTCATAAGTACATTTAAGAAATTCTCTTAAATCCCAAAATCATGTGCACAAGCTTAAATAAAATTTTGTCTCATGTTTCCGAATATTTTTATCTAAAGTTTATTTTGCATATCCCTATTTAAAATTTACCTTGAAAATATTCTCACAAATACATTTATAGCTTCATTTTGAATATAAAGAAGGATCAAACTTTTTCCTAAATATTCAATTAAGATCTTTAGTGACAAAATTATTTTCAATGATGCTAATATTTTCCTTATAATTGATAAATTTGAATTAATAAACATTATTATATGTTACGTATTACTTTATTAGAAGTAATAAAAAATCAAAAAATATTCCAACTAGCAATGATTAAATCATATTGAAATTTTGATATTTAAGGAAATTAATAACGAAATAATATTCTTTTTCAGCTGGCCCAAAAGTAGCTAGCTTTTCTTTTAAAGACAATCTACATGAAGGAATGTTAACGGCAGTGACGTGCATCGTCGATGCGGGAGATGGTCCGTTAACAACAAGATGGCTGAAGGACGGTCAGATTCTGATGGAAGAAGAGTTAGACGCTACTATTATGTATGCCCAAGAAGGGCATGTATCAACATTAACCATGAAGAAATTACAGTACAAACACAATGGTAATTACACTTGTGCTTCTACTAATGATGTTGCTACAGGATCTTATAGTGCATTTCTGACTGTGAAAGGTAAGTCCAATGAGCAAAATAGTTTTCTTTAACTACTTACATCTGTTAACATTCAAAAATAAATTAGTTCTTTTATAACAGAAGATTTTTAAATTTTTATGTTCCAAGTGTTTTTCTTAAAATAAAGCTATTAAAATATTATTTAATAGTACAGTAAGAGGCCATACTTTTATAATTTCATACATATTGTAGCTTATATAAAATTTATTTTTAAATATTAATTTGAGCAACCAATTTTTGCGGATATTTGAATTGTATGAAATTTATGCACTGATATTCAATATTAAATCATTTTACTCTTTGAAGGGAACCCAATAAAATTTCAATTTTTTTAACATATAAAGAGGCAATAGCAATGAATAAAATGTTATTTTATTTAGTTTTAAACATCATATCTATTAATGAGAAAATATATTTATTTTAGTTCCACCTCGTTGGGTATTGGAGCCAAGTGATATTACAGCAGTATCAGGACGCCCTGCAAAAATTAGCTGCCAAGCGGATGGTGTACCTCATCCCCATATTCGATGGAAAAAGGCAACGGGTATGATTAATATTATATGTCATAACTGCTTATTAAATGATTAATTAAAATTGCATGAAATGTTAAACATATAATTGTATGTACTGAGCATAAATTTATTGGTAAATATTATCTATTAATATAAACATTTTGTCACTGAACAGCTTTAAGCTTCTATAGTATGCTATAAGGCAACATCTTTGTTTATGAAAACATTTTCATTGATAGTGGATGATATCCAAATGGAAAAAGAAAATCATGGAAATCCATATGTATTTACAATGGCAGACGTTTAACAAAAATCAGGAATATAAATTTAAGCTTGCATTATTCAATCGAGACTTAAACAGAGTTTGGACTCTGAAGAAAGCTGTCCACTCACGAGAGCATGTTGTACTTTAAGCTGCAAGAATTTCAAAATGAACGAGACTTTCGCAAAAATAATTTTTATACAGATGATAAAAAAAGTTACCTTCCTATTTTTTCTCATTAAAACTTAACGATATTTATGAAGTCTACTGATGAGAGATTTTGCCAATCAAACACAGACTCAATATGTTTTAGAATAACAACAACTAATGTCATATTATTTAAATGCCATGTTATTTCTCTGCTTTGACTCTAACTGTTCTGAACATATTCTCTTTTCAACTTCTTAAAATAGTCGGCTCGCAATAGTTTATATCAATAAAGAATTTAGAAATCTAATGCAAAATTTTTTTAAACATGTTCTATTGGAGCAATTGTTTCGAAAGTAGATTAAATAAACATTGTAAGAGAGGAAAAAAATTAGAAATTTAAACTTTTCGGATATACTTTAATTTTGAAAAAGTGTGAAATTAAGCAAAGATTTCTTCATACACCAACCTGTTTATGAAGACTAAAAATCAAACTGTGAATTTCAGATATATATTCTTGTTTTTTAAAAGATTTTCTTTGCTTTTATGTTTAAATTTGCATTTAAATTTCTTGATTGAATTATGAGTAAATGTCTCCAACAAAATAACAAAATTTGATTCTGAAGTGATAGTCGTGAATAATATTGATATTTTTATTATTTCATTTAACAATTCTTTTAATTTGATTATTAATGAGATAATATACATGTAGGTAATAAGTGATGTAGCAATTTTTCATTTCAGAGACAAAAACAATATAAAGAGTTAGCTAATATCAATTACTATTCATATTGTCTAGCTCAACTCTATAAATCTCTGAAAAGAAAACATTACAGTATTCAATATTTCTATATTTTTTCTTCAAAAAATTATAAATTCAACATATTGGGCAGTAATAGTTTATAGTTTTTCACACTATGCTATGTAGTTTAGATCTTTAATATCATATATATATGAAATACAAAAGAATGTTCATTTTCCAAACGAGATTACGTCATATATGGATTCTTTCAGATTTAAAAAATAAATATCAGTTTCTAATATTTCTATTAATCCATTTTTAATTGTTGCAGTAGCTTTAAAATTCAGGAATTTTCCAGTTAAGCCATATACATTACTGATCATATCTGTTCTATCACTGCTATAAATATTTAATAAAAAATAATTAAAGAAAGCAAATTTAAATTTAAATATTTTCTATCTATCTAACTCTAATATCGAGAGATTAATAAATTTTAAACGATATGTGCATTAATTCTTGGTTCATATCTTATATTACTCATAAAACAGTCTAAGGATTGCAAAAAAAACTCTCTTTCTAAATTACCATTTGTTTTTCTTACAGACAAAACGACTCCTTTCAAATGTAGACAGTTATTTTTGTTTATTACTAAAAACGAAAAATTTCTAATAAATTTATTTATCGTTTCTTTATAAATTGAAAGCAAACTATTTTTTTATTATATTTTACTTAGATTTGAAGTTATATCAACCTTTCATTACACTATATCACATATTATGAATTTCATTCCATTTTTTAGGTAGTTATTCTACATAAGATATCCATATATATATATATATATATATATATATATATATATATATATATATATATATATATATATATATATATATATATATATATATATATATATATATATATATATATATATATATATATATATATATATATATATAATATATATATATATATATATATATATATATATATATATATATATATATATATATATATATATATATATATATATATATATATATATATATAAGTATTTATTAACGTTTAAGAATATATTTGTGGTTTTAAATATGTTCATTTGTTAAAACAGATTCTATTTGCATTTTTTGAAGTCTTTAACATTTTAATATTAAATTATTTTTTTGTATTCATAATTTAATAAGTATATGATATAATATTGGATAACTGCAAATTTACTGTTTGTTTAATCTCAAATTAAATTATTTAATTTTATAAAATCTCGTTCACATATGATTATCATTTAGTTATAATGTGACGTTCTTTATTTTAAATTTACAATTCTTTTAGTAAGTTTAAAACTATTGATTTTAAATGGGCAACTATTTTGTTCATAAAATAAAGAATTCAATTGGGAAATAGTCGATTTTAACTCGTTCGCGAAATTTAAAACACTTTTCGAATAGTAAATTATCTTTAAAGTAATTAAATTTTTCCTGAAAACGAAAGCATTAGAATTATGTGTTTGAGAAATTAAAAGTGATAGTAGAATAATAAATTTAACTTTCAGACTGCTGAAATTCATGAGATGCGTTTCTGCTTTATCATTGACGAAACTTCACTGCATGTAGGAATAAGTTTATTAAACTCTACTCAAATGCTTTTCGGTTATATCTCACGTAGAGAAATTTAATTAAACTTGATATAATGCACTATATGCTTCACTAAATATTTCAAGAAATTAATTAAATATTTATTTCTCAATAGAATATAAGCGTAGATTATAAAATGAAATATAATTTGAAAGCCTTTTTTTCATTTATTGCATTGAATTAATATTTCGTTTTGTTGGGTGTTAAAACACATGATAATTAATTCAAATGTCTACCCATTGGATTTTCATATTATTCTTAAATAATCAGACAAATATGGCAACTATTGTAACACTATGTAACTGTCTATACAACATAAAATAACTGAAGTTTAATAAGAAATATTTTAAAATATTATTGAAACATTACAAGTTTATTAATGAAAAAAAAACGGAAATGGAGATAAGTAATATTACTATTAATAATTTTAAGATAGATAATATTAACTGCAATTATTTTATTTTTGAAAAAAAAATTTAAATCAAGATTTTAATATTATCATTCCTTAAAACAAATTTTGAGTATGCTCGATGTCATGTTGAACATAAACGTGAACATGTCAAATCATGTATTTTGAAACATTTGTCAACGTTATTGATGTCATTTGTAAATTTTCATTTGCTAAAATTTCTTTTAATTCATAAATGTTTTCAGGACTTCTCTGAAAAATTGTTTCTCTGGTATATTCTATATAAATATCTGAGACTTCAGTAGCTAGAGGCCCACTAAAATTAAATGGTAATCAAAGAGCTTCTCAAGCACTTCAGCTATTATGTTTATCAAATGTGAAGAAGCTCTGTCTAACCAAAACCAGCAGCAGCTGCCTCCAGTGAATAAATAAACATCTAAAACAAATCCTGGTACACTTCGATGATTTAGATCATAGGTTCCCAAAGCGGTCTAGGTGGACCCCTAGGGGTCCATAAGGGACCACACGGGGGTCTACGTAGACATGAAAAGAGGAAATAGGTTCATAAGTTATAAGTGGGGTACACAAAAAATTTCTAGTTTTCATAATAAAGAACAAAAATTTTGTCTTGGATTTACCTATCAACGTAGGCAGGTAGCATCATTCACTAGGTAGGTATTCAAAAATATTCGAGACTCAGTTCAAACACAGAATTGAATAGAATAATAGATAATAGTACAAGTGTACTTGGTAAATTAGAATTAATATAGCAAAATATTAGTCGGTGCGAATTCTCCCAGTTTTCGCACTTGTCACAGATAAAATGTCTTGACGAAGATATTCATTCTTACGCTCAACATTTAAATACCCTGCATGATGACTTCAAAAATAGATTTAAAGATCATTCTGATCATGGAAATACCACCATGGTTCTTAACGCCATTTGATGAAATGGAAGAGGCGAATGTGGTATTACAAGAGGAGCTACTTGAGCTCAGCACCAACGAGGAACTGAAGGTGAAATTTAAAAAAAGGCTATAAAACATTTTGGCTGTATGCAGAAATTCCCGAAAAATATCCTGGGAAATTGCGAGAAAATTTTTGATAGCGTGTTTTCCTCGTCATATCTTGTCGAAAGTTTTAATGCCGTTACCAACCTGTTAACAAAAAAAGGAGCAGATTGAAGATCACAGAACGGGGAGATTTGAGATTACTTCTTACAAAACTGAATTCAAATATTGATAATTTGCTGTCTATTCATCAAGTACATCCGTTTCATTAAAAATATGACTATTTTTTATTGTTGATCTATATTTCAGAGTTCATTGTTGATTTTTTATCAATTGTTGATTACTTGTATTAATAAATGTTTATAATTTTGTATAACCACAAGTATTATTTTAATAAATAGGACAAAAGAAATGTGTTATTTTTTTTGTTCTTAACACCCCCAATTTAGGATGCTATTTTTTAGGAGTTTTGGGAATACTGTAGAAATGTAGCAGCAGGGGGTCTACCGAAAATAGGAACACTTTGAAAGTGGTCCACGAGAAAAAAAAAAGTTTGGGAACCCATGATTTAGATAAATGACTAACAGATCGTTTTCACTAATGTAAAATAAATAGACCATGCAGGCATAGTTTATTGATGCCATTTGTAATCTTGCATTGAATTTGCAAAAGAAAAAAATAAATACGTGCAAGAAGTTGAGGATTTACTCAAATCGTATTAAAATTCAGATGATACACACGTGAATATTTGCTTAAAATTTTTTTTCGTGCTTAGAAAGAACGAAAAATTCTCGCATTATGAATAGACAAATAGAATAAATAATGATGTTGAAATTCTTGCTTTGTGTATGTGTTAAAAATTATGTTAATACAAAAAATGAAAACTCTTTCATTTGTTTTAAGCAACGATTTTGAAGGATTTAAAAAGGAAAAATGCATTCATAAACATGAAATTTAGCAAAAAGTTGGAAAAAAGAAAATACAGGATTATGAATTTACTTTTAAATCGATAACCCTGTATTTTCATTTTCTCCAGCTTTATGTTAAATAATATGTTTATGAATGCATTTTTCCCCTTTAAATCTTTCAAATCATTGTTTAAAAAGAGTGAAAATTAAAAATATATTTATGTTCAGGAGTTTAATAGTATGCACATAATTTTGGAATAGTTTTAGACAAAATGTTTTTTTTTATTAACAAGTAAATTATAAAAATATATGATTTGTTTATATATATATATATATATATATATATATATATATATATATATATATATATATATATATATATATATATATATATATATATACTATATATATATGCATGAACTGATGTTCAAAAGTTTTAATCACATCGAAAAAATCTAAAAATAAAATATATTTTTATACTAGAAGTACTAGAGTAAAATAATAAATATAAATTTTCAATAATTTGATCACAACTGAAAATTTCTTTTTAATCCTCAAATTAAATAAAAACAAATTCTATAACGTTTAATATTTATTGGTTTTAAACTATTTTAAAATCAAAGGAGACTTTCATGCAAGTTGAAATTTCTAAAAATAATGCAATTATGTTGTTTACTACTGATTATTTGCGGTTTTTCTGCGTCAAATATTTAAAAAGCTTGTCAAATACATTAAAAGGGATTAAATGTTTGAAAATTGATAAAAACCTAATTTATTTAGAATATAATATGAAATAAAATTGCTATTGAAATTACATGACACTTAATTATTTTATAACCGATGTATTCCATATTGACAAATTTTCTAGTGTAAGGTTCTATTCAGGAAATAGGAACTGAAATCCTAACTTAAAAGCATAAGTTGACGGTGCAAAATTCACAGTTCAAGCGTATATAGTCAGGATCACAAGTCTGTGACACATAACAAGACGAAGGGGATATTTTTTCCTTCGTGAATTGTGCTGCTGGGGGCTCCTAAATTTTTTCACTGAAAAGAATATAAAACTTCTTTAAATAAAGTATCTTCTGGCTCTTCAACGAAAAAGGAAACAAAATTTTTACTTGACTTCAAAGTTTGCGCCTCCATTGCAACAGTGAATGTAAAAGTTAAACAAAATAAATAAGAACTTCTTACTTTTATTCTTAAGAAAGCTGTGAGAAATACTGCATTCATGCCAAAAAGCTGAAACTTTTCTTCAGATATATTTGAAATATAGAATATTTTAAAGCTGTTTTTTTATAAAATAAGAACAGATACAACATAATAGAAACTTTAAATATATGCTTATGATATATATTTTTTGGAAATTAAATGAAAGTGAAAGATTCATACTCACATCCAACAAATATTTTCTGCGAAGTTGTGATTCTAGTTACATTTTTTTGAATTTATTTTTAACTCTACAGAAAGAAATGCATTAAAATTTGCCAAGTAATAAACATTGTTTCCTATATATGTGCGTTATTGTCTACGGTCAATGTTATAATAAAATAGATTTATAAATACTTCATAATTCATATAATATATGTTATTATTAATTAATTTTGACCGGATCCTATTTGGGATACTCAAATATTGGGTTAATTGGATTTTCTCGAAAAAAGTTTCATTTTAATTAACGATTGTATGTTGAGAAAGAGGAGAAAAACTATATATTTTTAAGGAAAAATAGCTTTTAATCAATTAAACTAAAAAGAACACTTTTACATGATAAGTTACTTAAAACTGCTGTTCATTATCAAGTATGCCTGTACAACACTGTAAATGAAAGTCATTGCTTCCAGAACATCTTTGTCAAAGTAAATTTTTTCAATGCCTTTATAAGTTTTGGTCAGTCATGTCGCTCATCCGCTTGACAGTGAAAATTTCCATGTATTCATATGTGGTCTGATTCTCCATTCACTTCAAAGCAGTTTCAAAGTCGGCAAATGCATAACGAGCTGATGGTTCCGTATCTTCTTCAACCTGAACAAAGTCCTTTTCCTCGACACCTTCAATTAGTTTACCATAATTTGCATTTGGAATCCATGATCTGACCCATAATCCATTCTCTTATATATTTAGCTGTTACTTGTTATCATTCAGGAATTTTCAAAATAATATTTCGAATTCCTCAATGTTAAATCCTTCTCATCTTCTCGCTTCTTATACCTTTTTTTCTTAAGCTTTTCCTATTTTCCTTCACTTATTCACTCTAATTTTTTTTTAATTCTGAAAGTTATTTGGATAGACGAAGTTTGGAAAATTTGAGAACTAGTATACTATAAAAACGTTCAGATGCAATCGAAGCAAGCTCTAATGTAGTAAACAAATAACTCTTTAATGAATGTTACTAAAATTAAAAATAATAAAACATTGTTTGAAATATAATAGATTTGTTCTTTTATTTTCCTGTCCCTACTTAAAATTATCCTAATTTTTGACTATAAGCTTACTTCGACATACAATTTGTGTGTTGGAGTTGAAACTCATAAGCTGACATTTCTCATTTAATTAAATCCTTTGAAGTTCATTTAAAAAAATAGCACAACTAGTTGTAAAATAAATTAAAATTAATAGTGACAAAGTTAAATACGAGCATGTAAATGCATTAAGTCTGAATAAATCGAAAATATTTTCATTAATATCCATGATAACAATTAATTCAAAATAAAACTAAAAAAAATTAGTATTCAAAATAAAAGAAATAGATTAGAAACATCCTCCATTATTATTTAAATAAAATGAAATCAATTAAAATATTGATTACATGTCTTAGGAAATATAGGAACAAATGTAAAACTCCAAGCTAAATAAAAGTGATTATTTTATAATGTGAATTACATATATTTAAGCAGAACATATATACTACAATAAAAGCTCACGCGTTCAATAAAACAAATCAAAATAAGCTTTGAATTTATTTTTTGCTGTTTAATTCTTATTAACTCAAATTAATTGACAGCATTTCTTTTAAACCTTTCAAATAATATTAATTTATAAATCAGCGTGCAACTAAATGTATCTATGAAGCAACTAATAAATAAATATATAATTAATTAATTCTATGAATTTATGCATGTTTTTTAATTCTTTTAAGCAAATGTTCTGCTGAAAATTAGTTTTTTAACCGTAAAAGATGAAAATATTAGTAAATAAACTTTTTACATGCAACTTTTTTCACAATGCATATTTTTTACATTTGTACATAAAGTGTATAATTAGCGCTTACTTACAAAGTAACAAAAATAATGATAAAACCGTTTTGATAAAGTAGATATTTTAAGGGAAAATTAATAATATAAGTCACATAATTTAAATCATGCACATATATTCTAACACCAAGTGCTTTCATTTTACTCATCATTACAAACATTAATTAGCAAGTAAATATTTTGATTTTTATTTTAAAACCTAAAGAACATAATTGTTTTCTGTTGTAACTAAACTATAATTACATAAATCAGAAGTAGTATTGTGCAAATGTTATAAAAATAGGATATGTTAATGTCTAAATTTTAAGAACATTTAAATTTATCATCAAAAATATCATTTCTGTTTTTATAGGTCATCCTCCTGAACAGTTCAAAACCATAGTAAGTAGTTCACATGTGCACATTCTAGTGAATGGGTCATTAAATTTTCCAAGTGTGGAACCATCAGATGAAGGATACTACCTGTGCGAAGCAAACAATGGTGTTGGTCTTGGATTAAGCACAGTTGTGAAACTGACAATACATAGTAAGTTGATTTCTTACTTAAATACTTGCCTTGCACTTTTTGCAAATTAAATTAAGAATAATTAATTTAAATTTTAAGCATATATTATTGTAATTATTTCAAATTCTAGGTTTTTTGTTGTTTCATATAAAATGTTTTGATAATTTTTGCTTTGAAAAACGCATTTAGTTGAAAAATTGACTAAGATATTATAAGATAATAGTCTGTTGCAAAATTATTTTAATTAAGAACAATAAAATAAATATAGTAATTTCATAAGGAAAAGATAATACAAATTGAGTTATAATTATTTTAACCATTTCCTCTTTTATCAGATATATATTTAATGCAATGTAATGATCCTTACTTATAAGCATTTGTAAAAAATATTCCTGATTTCAAGCTATTAAAGTGAACATATTTACTTGTTTTCAAAGTCTGGAATTATTTTACATTTATTTACAAATCTACGGTCCGTAAAAAACCAATTTACAAAGAAAGTTAGCTTTAAAAAATATATTATTTGGTATTGCATTATTCAAAGACAATAGATAATAATTTATTAAATAAATATATGTATGAAAAATATGTGATACTTACACAATTAAAATAGGTTCCTTGAAATAATATTTGATAAGACTGTTCTTGGCAATTAAAATTTCATTTCAATTTTTTTTATTTAAAAATGCACACAGTAAAGTGAGGTTCTACAGCAGAAAATAGGCCATCTTTTACTTTAAAATCTCATACCATTTAAGTAATATATTTTACCATCCATCGAATGCGCCCTTAAAAATCTCTGTGTAATTCAAATACCTTAACTAAATTTCAAAAAGGAAGCTAGCTTCTTGCGTGATTGTAAAATTTAAAATTTAACAAAACAATCTGTCAATAATTCCTTAAGAAATATAGATTGAAAATTTGAAAAAATAAATCAATGTAAATGTGTTGAATTTTTCTGATTTTTTATTTCTTTTCTGCTTCTTATTTATCATATATACATTACAATATCTTGATCTTTTTTAGCTATATAAGTAAAACATTTCGAAAACAAGAAACAAATATTAACGTGTTAAATTGGAAACGTGCTTGCATTTACAATCATATGAATTTTTATGCATGATATTCAATTGTTTTTTGAGAACTCTGCCTAAAATTTGCATTTTATTTGAATAAGACTACTTGAAATAACTGCTATTATTTTTTTAATATGAGATGTTTGATATATCTAAAAGGAAGGAAATTAGCATATGTATTTGTAGTTCACTCAAACTTTCTTTTTAAGAGAAAAATAAAACTTATTTAATAACTCATCGTCAGTATTATTAGATGGAAAACGAATTCAAATTCATCTAAGGAACTAGACAAAATAAATAAACTTTTCTTTATAATTCTTTTAGTCTTCAAGATGTTATCTTGCAAAAGAAAATCAGCAATATATAAGCAGCAGTCCTTTGAAATTATCAAGCAAAAACATTTCGTCAACTCACTGTGAGAATTTGAACTAGAGTTAAAACTTCGAATGGGATGCAAATACTTTTATCCCTGAATTCTAATATATTTATTTGTAAGGAAATAATATATTAACTGGAGAAGTGAATTAATTTTTTTAAGTATATCTTGAAAACGAAAGAAATAGAGAAATTTCCTTTCGTATAAGAGATTCGAAAGTAAAGGTATTGAAATCTTTCTGTAAATTAATTAATTAATTATATATATATATATATATATATATATATATATATATATATATATATATATATATATATATATATATATATATATATATATATATATATATATCATCTTTAATTGTAAATTTTTATTAAATAAACAATAACTAAATTTGAATTTAAATTTTTGCAATTAAAACTTGAATAATCTTTACTTTCATCTATTAATTACAAACAATAGTAAATTATAAATTCTAAGAAATAGATTTTGTCTTTAACTGCATACATAAAACTTATTTTATATAAAATGTTTTACATGTAATATTTCAGATATAAAACCATAATATGTACACGACATAAGAGCAATAATTATGAATAAAATGTCTTAAATTATATTTTTCTTTAAATTACTTTTTTTCCTCATTAAAACGTATTTTTAATTGTAAAATATTTTTGTATTACTTCCTTAATACTTGTTTAAAAATTATAAAAACGACTTGATTTTCTAAAATTCAAAAAATACTAATAATCAAAAATGAATATGGTAATAGCACGACAGTATGTTATTTAACCATTATTCATCAATATGTTAAGGTTTTGATTTTAAAAATTAGTATTATATATATTTATGTATGAAAATGCATATTTTGGTGTTGCTTGAATAAATTAATGCTTAAGTATAGTTTTCTGTCTTGGAAGAATATTATTTCCCGTGAATGCAATATTTTAATGTATTAATTTTTATAATTCCGAATTAATTATCGGTATACATTTATTGCATTTTTTCTCAGGAAATATATGATTTTATAGCGAAACTTTTTTTGATACATTAAATACCTTTGAATAATAAATGAAGATGGATTTTAATAAATCATTCGAAAATTCTGAAATTGATAAAATTTTATTAAATTTAAAAAAAATTACTTTCGTGCTTTTTTTCTTTCTTTTTTTTTTAATATTTTGTTCGGTTCCAGATCATTATCCAAGAATTGCTGTTGTTTATCATTAATTTTAAAGTTTTGAAAAAAAATTAATATTAAAGAAGATGTTTTAACATTCATTAGAAAATTATTAATCCCCAGATACGTTATTAAACGTGATATTTATTTATGTATTTAAAAGACTAGATTTGATTTAATAGTTCCTATAATAACGTTTTTAATTGCAATTTTGTACAAAATTTCAAATATTAAACCAGCTTTCTCTTTAATAGTCTAAAACGTTTTATTTGTTTTATATGGTATTTGTTATTGTTTTAAATTTTTTTACCATAAGAAAATTTTAACAATTATTTATAAATATATATTCTATTTTTTTTCTTTTGCATTTATTTTGTATTTATTTCAATGTTTTATTTGATTGATTTCAAATGTAAGTTGATAAGTGTTGTTTTATTACAAAGTTGCTTAGTTTTCTGGCATAGTTATCAACCTTAAAATTAAGAATATATTCATTCAGCATTTTTTTAACCTTATAGTTTTAATCATGAATATTCCATTTCTCATTTAATATGCTAATTTATGGCTCTTTTCATAATAAAATTACTAGCAAAGTATTATTTTTAAACTGATTCTTAAATTTTACATTTAAAAATTGCATTTATCGAATGCTAGTATTTAACATATAAACATTTTATCAATAATATGATTCAGTTTTGTTGTCGATTACATCGATTTCCTGATGAAATATTTGCACGAAATGAATAGCACTTAAACAATGATTACATTAAATAATTCATTTATTCTAATAGTCTAATTGTTCGACATTAAATTACTTTTCATTGCGGTACATCACAGTTAGAACATGTCCTTTTGAATAATTTAAAATATCTTTTGATATGATTGATATATTCATATGATTGACATGAAGGAAAAATTAATTTTATTTTCTTTTATTAGATATGTAGTATGGGAAATAAACTTCAATATAAATTACTCTGCTTAAATGATTCAGCATTATTGCCTTCCTTTTAAGAAGAGACAATTGTATATAATAATTCTTAAAGACCATTTATTAAATAAAATAAACTTTATTCAATAAATAAGATTTTTTTAAAAAAAACTTTATTGAATAAATAAAATTGACTTCAGTTATTAAATAAAATTAATTTGTTTTCAAGCTTTTAGAGTTAATGATATTAATTTATTCAAAACGTTAGAATTTGGATTACTTGTAGTGTAAGACAAGTTGTTTATTCTTATTGTACTTAACACTAGTAAAATGTATGGAAGCAAAGTAAGTTGCATTATTTTCTCTGAAGAAAATTTGGGACAAATAAAAAAGTTTAAAAAATACTTGAATACATGATGGACAATCCTAAAATGGAATCTTCATAGTGGACTGTTGATTCGATAGTGAATTTGCTGCTGTGATTGGAGTTGGCACTGTTCTCAAATCAGCAGCGTTCACTTAGCTCAAAGGCTTTGATTTGGATTGATGGTATCTTAATGTAAAGAGCTATTGGCAAAATGTCAATTCAACGCCAATTGACGAAGATTTATGAACAAGTGTGTCTGAGTATTAAAGATTTCTGAAAATGATATAGAAGGTTCACAGCTGTTCGTTCTGAAATACACAAATGTCTCTTTCATAACTTTGGTTAGGAAATCACTATCTACTATCAGACTTTCCAGATTCAGCACTAAAAGACAATTACCTCTTACTGTATGTTCTCTCGTAGAAGAAAAACTCGAGGTTCAGAATATATTGAAGAACGTGACTGGTAAGACATGTGAATTGCTAAATAAATTCAGAATGTACACACAAGATAGAATGTATCATTTCTTCAAATTTTAAAATGATGTTACTATCATAGAAAACACATAGTTATGAAAATATTATTTATAATTAAATTTAATAAAATTGAATAACTAAAAATTACATAAACATAATAAAGTTACATAAAAATTTTATGTGAGCCTTTACTTTTAATATTGCTACAAGAAGCAAAGGAAAAACATTTAAGGTCTTGGAATTTTGCACAACAGGCGTATATTTTTCAAATACATTTTGTCATGTCATACTATGTAGTTAACTGTATATCATCCTATATAGTTAACTGTCTCACTGCACTTAAGAATGCACTGTTATGAGCTAACAAAAGTATTTATGAAATAGTTAAGGAATCTAAAAATTTTAAATTTTTATATAATATTGCAATATGTCATAATTATTTTTCAAAATATTTATACAAATGAAAAATTTAAACTTGTATATCTGATATACATTATGTAAAAAGAAGTTGTTATGAAATAAAAAGATAACAGTTATAGATAATTAAAGCATAATGGATTTTAAATAAATTACAATAGAAACATTATTTTTTAAAAAAGATTCGATCATTTATCAGAAGAAAATTAGTTATTTATGTCGTATAAGGCAACAATCTTTGTGATTCAGACAAATAAGAATTCTATGAAATTCACATTAACAAATTCATATAAATCGAAATGATTTTGAATAATTATTATAAAATTGTAATGATTATTCACATTATTTATGGGCATGAATAAATTTCACTGGCGTATAATTATGTTAACTGGTTTTCTTATTGTTGCATAATTTCCATACTTTACTAAATAAAAGTTTCAACACTACAATATTTATATTTGAAATGTGAATTTATAAATCAACTTTAAAAATCTATCCTTAACTGAAAATAGGGCTTTATTAGATGAAACTTAGCAGGTAATTCTGTAATATAATGACTACTGTTTCCTTACTTGATACTGAAACTCATGCAAAAATTTATGAATTAATCATTATCTTAAAATAATTACTTAATGTAAATTTTATTGAATAGATATTTGATATAAGTAAGGAACGTATTCATATTGGAACCTGCATTTTTTGAAGAATTTATATAATTTTGTGTGGAATTTCCATCGATGTTTGCTACAAACTGTATAAGCAGTCTGAGTTTGTCTTCAATATCTTGATTAAAAGGATTACTACTCAGGCAACTGAAAAATTTTAATTTTTGCCTGTATATTGCTTTTTTTAATTCAACGTCTACAACTTAGCTTTTAGAAATACATGTAAATATTTCCTCTTTGTACAACAACAATATGTTTATTCTATGTGTTTAGAAGCAATTATCATAAGTTTCTAGTCATGTATGTTGTGAATTCAAAAAATTCATAATGCCCTCCACTTAATAAATACATCAATATTTTACTCAATTATTTGAAAACACTAAAATGTATAAACTTCTAATTCAAACATTGTTATGTGATTGAAAAAAATATAATTTCAGGTTATTGCCTATATATAAAATATGTGCTGTGTGTGTGGGAGTTAAAACTCAGATTTTTTATTTTGTTTAAATTCTGTAGTTTATTAAAAACAATTTTTAATTCCTTAAAGCATCTGGATTACTTCATTTAATCTAAGATTAGTTAAAAAGCAATCAAGAAGAGAGTTAAGGTAATTTAATTAAAAAAAGAATCCCGGTTCGGCCATGGATGTTTCTTTCCTTCTCTGCTCTCTCTGTCCTTTCTTCTGTGATGTTGTATGAATGTGGCCCGAACTATAAATGGGTTTGCGGTGGTATGGCGTGGGTAACGCTACTCGCCTCCGTGACTTGGTTCACAGGTGCTCGCTGAGTAAAGATAAATTAGTAGCAGTTTCTGGCCTTGTAGTGGCATAGGGTTCAGTCACTCTTGTATGCCCGCCATTGGATAAAAAAAATATTTGGAAGAGTATTAACTTTGCTCTAAGTTTTAAAATTTACGTATTCTGACCCAAAAGAATTGATATTGTATTGTAAAACTATACATTTAGTCTAAACAACATCAGAATTCATTTTGTGATTCATTTTTTTTTTAATTTTTGAAACGTTTTTCTGTAGTTCTATCTCGTTATTAGTTTAATATAAGCAAAAATATTTTATTTGAATATGCAGTGGTCACAAATAAGGTATTAACATGGTACGTTAGTTCATTAATTAGTGAGGAATTGTTTTAATTATTTTTAATATCACCATCAACTATAAGATAAGGAACTTGTCTTATAAAAATTTTATTTATTTTTTTGAACCTAGTTTTTGATATTAAATGATATCTGTATGCTCTAATTTATTTATCATAAGTAGAGTATTTTCTTTCGTATTTGCTTATATGTGTGTCTCTCTCTGCGTGTGTAAGACTCTGTCTGTGTGTGTCTCTATCTGCGTGTGTATGACTCTGTCTGTGTGTGTCTCTATCTGCGTGTGTATGTCTCTGTCTGTGTGTCTCTACCTGCGTGTTTGAATCTCTGTCTGTGTATGTGTCTCTGTCTGGGTGTATGTGTGTCTTCCTGCGTGTGTGTGCCTCTGTCTCCATTTGTGTGTCTCTTTCTGCGTGTATGTGTCTCTGCCTGCATGTGTGTGTCTGTCTCCATTTGTGCGTCTATGTCTGCGTGAGTGTGTCTCTGTCTCCGCCTGTGTGTATCTGCCTGCGTGTGTATGTCTGTGTGTGCATTAAGCAATCTGGAGATTTATTTTCACAATAATATGACTTTTAAATGCGTTTCATTTAATATAATTTGTAACAAAATTTTAGACTTACAAAAATATTGGAATATTATGTCATTAAATTTATTTTGCATTTTAAAAGACTTACATGAAAATTTATTTAATAGGTGCTCCACAATTCCAGTTCAAGTTTAAAGTTATTGGTACCAGAAGAGGAGAAAAGACTGTTATAGAATGCAGCTCATACGGTAATAGGCCAATGAGTTTTATATGGAGAAGACAAGGCATAGTTGTAGATTCTTCATCTGAACCAAGGTAAACATCATTATGACAAGATTATATACATACATTCTCTGACTAGTTGCCGATGTTGCCAATTAATCTCAAATTCAATAATTGTGTAAACTCTACCTGCATAATATTCATTAACTATGTAATTAAATGTAATAAGAAAAAAATTTAAAAATCAAAACAAAAATATTTTAGTTTTTAATATAAATTTTCTAAAAATTTAAATAAATTTAAAAAGGCATCACTTATATTTAATACATTCAGGTTATATTTGTAGTTATCCGTTAAACCGCATTGATCTGTAATTTCTATTTTATTAGTCAGGTCTTTATTATTACTAGTAGATATGAAAAAAATAGTGTTTTTATATGAATGGTTTTATAAAGTTCATTGACCTTATGTACTTTTCCTTTATATATATATATATATATATATATATATATATATATATATATATATATATATATATATATATATATATATATATATATATATATATATATATATATATATATATATATATATATATATATATATATATATATATATATATATATATATATATATATATATATATATATATATATATATATATATATATATATATATATATATATATATATATATATATATATATATATATATATATATATATATATATATATATATATATATATATATATATATATATACACATTTTATTTATTTATTTATTTACTTATTCATTCATTTATTTATTTATAGGATGATTTCCTAAAAATTTTAAATAATTGCCTAACCACTATGAAATTTTTAAGTAATTGAAATACATATGCTTAAAATTTACTTTTCTTTTTGCTTATTTTTTAATTTTGAATACTTTAAAATTTAATAATCAGAACATTGGTTAATATGCTTTAATTATTATTTTTAATATTGCCGAATATTATTTTTATTATTTAATGACGGATTTTTAGATAAAATTTATTTAAAATTACCATGTGAAATTAGCACTTTAACATCAATATTAATTATTTTAAAAATATTTCTTTCATTTTTTTTAAGAAACTGTGTTGAGCAAACTTAAATAATATCTTTTTTTATAAATGAATAGAGTTCAGCAGAATGAAAAGTATCGACTTTGGTTGAAAATGATTACATTTTAAAAGATTATATCTTCAAGATAATATGATACATGTTCATGATTATTACTAGAAGGGAAATAATACCGTTTATATTTCGTGTACCAATAAAGTTTTGTCAAAATGATATACTTTTAAAAAGAAAAAGTATTTTTTGTAAATGTTTTGTTACAGTACATAAAAAAAATTTAACGGGAATGAAAAATATATTTTAACGATAGCAAAATAAAAACTATTTCCATTAAGCTCTGATTCCTTTAAATGAATTTAAAAAAATCAAAATTTTCAGATTTACAGGAAACTTTTAGAAATTCAATTCAATTTTCTGCAGTCTTGATTCCAAATTTTGAGATACAAATGCAATTATTTGATCAGTGACATCTGGAGTTTTCTTGTAATTCTAAATCACATGGCTTAGAGAAAAAAAGTTTCAAAATCCTTCACAGGAAAATATTTTGTGTGTCTCAGGAAATAATTAAAGTATTCATGTAAAGAGAAAAAATAAAATATTTCAAATCTTCAAATATTTTAAATAAAGATATCACAAAAAATTAGGAAAAATGCTTAGTAAACCTTGAGTGGGAAAAGTAATTTCAAGAATACCAGAGGAAAAATATTTCAATTTAACTGCAAATACAGCTATACATACATAACTTTCAACGATTTTTATTTCAATTTTTTATGAATTATTCAAAAGTATTTGTCTCCCAAGGACATAATCAATAATTATACATGAATATATGTAGAAACGTGACATAAAAATTCCAACTACAAAAAGTTAAATCAAATAGGAAATCGTTTGAACTAAGTGAAATAGGAATAATGTAATTCTTAGAATATTTTATCTGAAAATTTCAAAATCTTTCAAGAATTTAAATAATCAAATTAGGTATTTTGAAAATTATCTTAAATATTTTCCTATTTTTTCTCTAATTTTACTCAATGTTTGGCTTTTTTCAAATATTATTTTTGTTTTACTGCATAGTTTATATTGAAATATATTATGAATTATTCTTTTAAAATTTTAAATACAATTGTCTGCATACTATCAACCTATGTAAAAGACTTTACTTTAGATTTATTTGTAAATGGAGTCGCAAAAACGTTTACATTTATCTTATTAAACAACTGTTTATTTCTCAAGGGTGATGACATCATTCATGTTTCTGTATACTAATTTTAACATATGTGCAGTAATAAGGTCTAGACATTTTTTTTCACAAATTCGCAAGAATATATGGAAAAAGATTGCTGTGTAAAAATTAGAATCAAGAAATTTTTGTAATATAAATTCGTGTAACAGGCTCCAAATTAACAAAAATGATACTGTAACATTCTCAAGAGAAAAAAAAACTTAAAAATTTTAACAAATTGTACCAAAAATGGACTTCTAAAACCAGTTTCAAGAGAAATCGGACAGAATAACAAAATGCCCATCTGACTCGAGAGAGATAAAGAAAATTCAGTTTAAGCACTGCTGTAGTAAATTTTACCAAAAATGGACTTCTAAAATCAGTTTCAGGCGAAATCGGATAGAATAACAAAATGCCCATCTGACCCCAGAGAGATAATAAAAATTCAGTTTATATAAGCACTGCGAAAAAAAACCAAATGTGTCATAAGTATGCACTATTGAACGAATTATCTTAAACGATTTGAACATCAATTTTGTATCAAATGAGAACTCTACTGCTAAACAAACATGATACTTTCGTTGATGTACGAAATCATATTACTGACTCCAGAGTTTCTTCAAATGATTACAAATCCATAATTTGTAGTCTTACAAATTCTGCCTTCACCCATAGAAAATATTATACGAAATAGGAGCAACTCCATTCCTAATTTTTTTTCAATTCTGATGTTTTTGACATAACATAGAACAGTGTCCAGAATAAGCAGGATATCAGGATTTTTACGGTTTCATCCGATATCTTCGTTTAACCCTACCCAACTATTTTCAATTCTGATCACTAGTTACAGCTTCATTCTACAACAATCATTCCAATTATTTGATTTATAGAACTTTCCACTTGTTGTCTTCAATATGTGATGTCTTTCCACGTGTGATATATCACGCTGAATCAGTAATTCATTCTCGTTTAAAATGATAAACATCGTTCAATAAATTTCATTGAAATGCTGAGCGTATACTAACAGTATGATCTAAAATAGAATAAAACTCACCCATTGTATTTAATGACTAAATTTCTTCAGTTTGATTTTTGATTAGTTAATGAATGTATTTTGTCTACATATATGCTTTTTCAGTTGCTTTCTTAAATTTTACATATCAATGCATATTTTAGGAATAGTTCTCAGACCCTCAATTACCAATTTAATTTGACATGCAGCCCTTTAAAAGTATTTAATAAAAAAATTTGGACAGCTCATTGAAGATTATTTTTACCAAAATATATAATATTTATGAGTTACTTTTCGATAAAACTTGATACACATAAAAATGTAATATCTCATAGATATCGCTAATTTTGAGGTAATTAGACCTATTCGTAGCAATCTGAAAGTCATCAAAAATTAAATACAGATACAAGCTGAATTTATTTAAAAAGCATACATATGTAAATATTTTAAGATAAAACAGTTTTAAAGGAAATAATATGGAAGTGTTAAATTACTTGTGTATATATATTGTCACAAATATTATTCTTATATTTTATGTTTAATGAAAATATTTAGATGACTTTCAAATTAGTTATTACATTTTTTCTAGGTTACATATGTTTTTCATGTCTTTACATAAAAAAGAAATACCATTGTTGAAGTTTTATTTTTTCAATTAGTTTTATTCTAAAATCTTTAATGCATTGAAAAATAATTCTTAGTATATAAAGTTGTAGTATTATTTAAATCTTTTCGTGAAATGTAAATTATGATAGGACGTGAGATGAAAGACATCTTAAGTGATCTTAAATTAAATTAACTGTGAAATGAAGTAAAATGTATGCGACACACATATAAAAGCTTCAAGTAGTTCTTCACAAAAAAATAACGTCAATGACATCTACTCTGACAGTTGTTCCTTTATTTATTTTTTTCTGTAAAAATTACATAGTTGAAAATTTCTATAAACTGATCCTTTAAATAAAATTTTATAATGAAGTAATAAATTAAAAAATAAGGCACCAAAATAAAAGTTAATGACAAACAAACTTCATGGTGTACACAAACCAGCAAGCCTGTTTGCATCTAAAAATACTTATATAATTTATGAATTTTTACTGTGATTTAAAAATTTTGATGTTTAGCCTTTCCTTGCTTTTCAAATTTTTATGTTTTAAAATGATATTTGTTTTGAGTAATTATCGTTGTGCATGCGCTAGGTTCCTATATCTTAATAACAATTTGAAATGTATTCTTAATAATATAATAACCCTATTTTGTTTGAAATTTTTATTTAATGGTATTGTGTAGATTCCAAAGGAGTTAGTATCTTGATATTTTGATTTTCAGTATGATTTCAAATTTGATACAAAAAACATAAATTTATAAGCTTAATCGATTAAATATTTTTAAAACCTAATATAAACTTGAAATTTTGGTTATTTTTATTAGAAGAACAAAAGTTTTTCGATTAAAAGGATTTATTTCAAAAAGCATTATAAATTATATTAACTCGTTATAAATATTTCTTCATATTGTGTCTAACTTAGTTACACTTCAAAATAATAAAAGCATTTTTGTATAATTTTTCAAAATATTCCATATTCATATATTTATTATTTAAAATTAAGACTGTTGATTTATAACTTATTCAAGATGGTATTAAACACTCAAGAGAGTTTACGGACAGTTAAGCCTTAAATATATTTAAATTATTTAATTAGTAACATATAAATTGGTCAAAAGATGAAAAATGCTTACGAAGCAAATTTTCCTTTGAATAAATCTGAGATATCATTAAAAGAAAATCATTTCTATAAATTAAGTGATTTACTTATAATTATTATTAGTTTAAATATTGAATTATGAAAAATGGTTTTGTTTTATTCATATGTCCTAATTAATTATAAGAAACTAATGGATTTTATTTATTCTCATACAAAACTGCCTAGTTTTACTACAGAATAACTAACGTTTAGTCTTTTATTTAATTTTTTATGATTATATTCCGTTCTTGAGTAGAGGTGTTTAATGAGTTAAAATTTATTTTAAACTGTAGATCCCAGAAGAATTAGTATTCTTGTGTAAAAAATGTGATTGCAAACCCAATACAAAACTAAAATTTTGCATATTAAAATGATATAATCTCTAAAAGTTTCATTTAATTTACCCAGATAACTTGTTATGCTAATACAAAATTAACAAAATTGTTTTTCCCATTAATCAAAGAAAATATTTTCTAATCTTAAAGGGGTTTAGTTATTTATTGCATGTTTTCAAAAGCAATAAGAGAGGATAAGCAATATGTTTAGAAATGAAAAATCAATAAAAAGTAATTAATTTATAATTAATGATTTATATTCAATATATTATACTGTATTGTTTAATAACATTTGTGTTTTACTCGTCAAATTAAAATACAGTTATTAAAATAGCTTATCTAAAAAAAAATTCCTTAGATAATTGCTGACAAATCAATTAAACATGTCTTAATTAATTAAGTCACTTCCAAAAAAATATTTAGTTAAAAATGTTATATTTGCTTACTTTGTTCATTTATTATTCAGTTTAGAAATTCAATATATTTTGATAAGGAAATAATTAAAAAAAGAGTCTTATATTTAAAGGAACTATATTATGATACCCAAATTTTGCCATTGTTAGTCTTTTATCCCTAACTAAAACTTTATTATCGTTTTCCTTTAACGTTCCCCTTTATCAACTCTGATTATGTGACAAAATCGAAGTTTGACATGAAGACTACCACCTTTCAAGTTTTCAAATTGCTCATTCACAGTAAACAAGCTCTATTGGAAATTCAATTATTAACGGAGTAGAAGCATTTATCAAGGACTTTGAGGGAATGACTTTTCTTCGATAAAATTGGTGCAAAGGAAAAAAAATGACAGCTTAGTGGGAAAACTACTGATTGAAAATGTCATAACGTCAAAAAGTATAATTATATTTTTCTTGTGCCAATCAGATGATGTATTATTATATTTAAAATATTGTTAGAGCTGTAAATCATTTGCAAGTTCTACATTTGGATAATTATAAAAAATAATGTTGATTAAGATTCTTCATTTTATAGTAGTATCTAGAATTTTTATAAATCTAAATGATAACTAAATATTATTAACTATAATAAAAAAATTAGTAAGGATTATATCATGAAATCTCTTTGAAAATTTTGAATTTTAGAGGCTTTGTTTTATATATAGTAAAGCAATTTGACTCAACGTTTAGAAATTTTAAGAGAATAAAGGATATCTCTAAATCTTGATTTTCAGTGCATACTTAAGTAAGAATATAAACAGAAAAAAAGAAAAAACATCGAATGAAAATAATGCTAACACTGTCTCATTAAATATTTAAAATTATTTTTAATTGAAGTAGTATTGTATCGATTAATCACAGTATTTGCTGCATGTGCTTATGTTAGAGTCATATTTTTAAGATATAAATACAGTTTCAAGTATTTTCTTTTAAATTTCTGAAATGCTTAAAAAATGCTTCTATTCAAAAATTATTGTTATTCAAAAAAAATTGGAATGGTCACTTAAGTACTATTTTAATGTTAAATATAGTATAAAAATAAAAGTTTAGAATGTATAATATAAGTTATAAGAGTTTTGGAGCCCAATTATTATATTTTTAAGGAAAATAATGAACTTGTAGATGGAAATAAAAGTTAACTGTGAATAAATGAATTCCCGTACTTTTATCATTCATAAATAAATGCCCAAATGTATACAGATAAAAAGTTAATGGTATGGAAAAAATAAACAACACTTTCATTAACAATCTTAAGGTATTCAATTTTATCAGCGTTTTCACTTAGGATAAACATAAAAGAAATATAAATGTATCTTAATAAATACCTGGTAAAATTCCAATTTTGATTAAAAGAAGTTGTTCTCTTTTTGTGCTTTTCATCTCAAATCCCTATGTTTTAATAAAAAATGTATAATGCTGCTAATAGAAAAAAGTACTAGGTCTAGTAGAGTTGAGATATTTCTGAAACTTTCTGATTAATAAACATCTTTTCATAGTCTTAAATGTTCAAAATGTTCACGAAATCACCATGAACTCCTTAAAAAAATAATGACATAATTCAATTTTTTGAATGTTTTTACTTCATGATTAATATAAAATAACTATAAATATTGATAAGTGATAGCTTAAGGGCCAAATTTATATTAAAATGAATTTCTCGTGGTATGAGATCACTATATTTTTAAAATAAAAGTAATTTATTCAAAATAACTTTTCTTGTTTTAAATATATCATTCTTACTTTAATAATTTGTTAATATTCATTTGTCCTATTATCATGACGAACATCAAGAAATATATTTGTAAACACATATTGTGTATACGTAAAACACACATTGGTGATGTACGTATTTTGATGCTTTCTAGATCCATATTATTTTAACATCATGTGATTCCTATGATATAAAGTAAATAAACTAATAAATAATGTATATATATATATATATATGTATATATATATATATATATATATATATATATATATATATATATATATATATATATATATATATATATATATATATATATATATATATATATACATATATATATATATATATATATATATATATATATATATATATATATATATATATATATATATATATATATATATATATATACACACATATGATATATATGTATATATATATATGTACATATGTATATATACATATATAATCTAAAGATTACACGCAATCATTCGTAATGTGTGGAGGAATGTTTTTGACATGTAATGTTTATTCATTTTTATTAGATACAGAATAACGGAAGAGGAACTGCTGGATGGGGACCGAAGCAAATTGATTATTGAAAAAGCTGAGAGGAAAGATTCAGCTCTCTTCACCTGCACCGCTATCAATGATTACGGAGAGGATTCGATGAACATCCAATTAACCGTGCAAGGTGAGTTTCAGTGAGAAGGAGTTTTATCATAATGATGAGCCTCAACTTCAGTTTCAGTCATTAAAAAAGTTCAGTGTGCAAAATATAATTAATATAACAAAGTTTCATAATTATTTTACATACATGGAACTTTCTATACCTATTTTTGATAGTCTCATAGACATGGTATTATTTTGAGACGATAGATATCCATACATAATTTAGATAACACATGCACGTATACTATTTCTCAGAAAGTATTCAAATTCATATTAAGTACAGTGTAATTAAATAATTATTTTGAGTAAAATTATTATAAAAACATAAATGCTGAATATTATAGTAAAAAAAGCATAAATACTGAATATTATAATTTTAATTATTAGTAAAATTTTATTTTTATATTTAATTATTAAATTTTTAAAACTTATTACTTTTTTAGCGTACTGAGCCTTTTAAGTAATGAAATTGGTAAAATATGTGCTGATAAAAATTTAAATTTTCAATAAGTAATACTTCACAAATACTTTTTAAAAATTTTCTTTTCTTATGCTTAAAAAATCTAACATTATGAAAATAAATATTTTTATATAAATATTTATAATAAATAAATATTTTAATATATTAGTAGTTCTAATAAAATTTTATTTTTTCATTTTATTGAATTTTCCTCAATTTTATGTAAAATTATTTCGTTTACTTATATAATTATCAGATTATATTCATAATAATTAGTTATTACTTTCTATTAATACTTAAATATTAACTTAAGTATAAATTATTAACTTAAGTAATACTTAAATATTAACTTAAGTATTACTTAAATAAATCAATGAATATTTTTTATCTTGAGTTATCTTATGATTCTAATATTTAAATGTTATATTTAAATTGCAACTTATAAATGCAAAAACAAGTTTCAAAAATCTAATGTTTTATTTAAATACCTATTGGAATTTATAAGAATATTACTGTAAAGTAATATGTACTAGAGTGTTCTTTTAATGTATCAATAGTATTTATGATTTCTTCGGGTTGAATTTTCACTTTGATTTAATATTTAAAGGAAGTAAAAATAATTAAAACTATTATATATTAAAACATTTTATTACGATAAAATAAATACTTGTATGAATAATGGTTTGGAATTTAATAATCGAAGTAAACTATAATCCATTTATCTACTAAATAATTTTTACATTTTTCTAACAAAAGTCACATTTATCTGACATAGATGTTTATTTAGACAATCTTTAGCAACATAGGTAACAAATTACAACCTAGTTTTTTGAGGGACTCAACATCAACATAAGCCATGGTTTACGGAAATTGCGATTTTTGAGTTCTTCGTGTAAAAAGTCCCTGAAGAAAATCTTACAATGCATCTTTAAAAAGAAGTCCAGAGATTTTTGGATGTCGGAGGTCTCTTGTACCTTGTCGGAGGTCTTGAAGATTCACTGCCATCACATTTCCCTAGATTTCACAGTGAGCCGGAATGAATTGAACCATTATCTTAATTTCATGGCCCTTTTAATCAGATAATAATATAATATTAGAAAAAAAAAGTCTTGGAGTGGCAAAAGTGTTGACAGAACCTAATAAATGGCCACAATCTCTTCATTAAAAGCTAATTTATGAAAGTCGATGGGAGCATAAAAGGAAAAGAGCTCACAGTTAGCACCAGCATTTGCACAGCCGCTTACTCAGGGACTATTAAAATATATTTTTAACCATTCCTTCTCCAACTCATGGTAAATGTGTTCTATTTTTCGGAGACTAAAAGATCTTAAGACTGCTTCACTAATCTCCGCTTTCAAAACATCCTTGAAATCAAAGATGATAGAAAATCCCTCGACAAAAATTTTGTTAATAGGAGGAGAGAAAATTTCAACCTCCAAATTAGACATATTAACAACAATTCTCATTAGAAAACAGTTTTGTTTTCATGCTTTTCTCACGTGCTGACCGATGGCGCTGTGGTATATGACTCTGATTTTGAAGCAGTAGATCTCGAGTTCGAATCCTGATTCAGGCATTGATTTTTCATTTCTCCCTATGTATGTGTTTCACTATTTTTTCACTTTTGGAGCGAAAATGGCACACCCACTAGGTGCTAAACAGTATAATTAGCCAGCATCTTCTCTAGTAATGATGAATGGATTAATCCTAAAATCAGCCGGACAGTGAGAAAAAAAGGTTTCTCTCGTGTATTACAGAACCCTGATTTCAAAAGGAAAAACACCAAGGAGTTCAAAATATTCCTTCCCAAAGAAATTTTCCTTGAATAATCGACTTTTAAAGCCTTTTATCAGTTTTTAGTACTATATAGTCAATGGTGTCGTCTTCACAGCTCCTAAAATCAATCACAAAGCCTGGTTTTGAAAATATTCAGTAAGGTGAAGAACTTGTTCTGAATTTGTTATCAGCAGCTCACAACAATAAATAAGTAACGGTGAAATATAGGTTTTTGTATATGAAATTCAAAGTGGCGCTTGAGCAGCCCCATTTAGAGGTCGGAAATAAAGCTGATCAAGTGGAAAGAAAAATTTAAAATCATATAATTCATCCTTTTTAGAGCTAAGCAATAAAGATTTAAATTAGAAATCAACGAAATTTTAACTTTAAAAATTCACCTTTAATTGCTGATTTCATTTCACGTAAATTCCAACTTTGAGGTTGATATTACTTTATAAGGTATGTAGACTGACTTTAATGCAGAAGTGGCATAAGTTATCAAATGTAAAATGTAACTAAATTTCCGTTAAATATAAGTGCTGTTGTAATGTATATACCATTCCTACGCTAGATGTTTCATAGGAACTTCTAAATTATTATTGTATAAAATATATCAGCTCCCTAAATATTAACAAATACCTAATTACATTTAACATTAAAGCATTTCAAATATCATCTATTATAATATGTAAAATGTGAGAGATAATTTAGATGTTATTTTTTAGATATATACCGAAAATATACAACAGTGTACGATACTTACTTATATAATAAGTTATTTTGTATTAAGGGATAGAAAAGAAAACTTGGTATTCTGGTATACTGGATTAAAGAAAACTTGGTAAATTGGATTTCAGAATAATTTCTATTATTTAAGATGCAATAAAATGTGTGTCTAATAACTGTGGAAAAAGTTTAAGACATTAAGTAAAAAATTATATTTTCAAAAATATTTAATGTAAATAAATGTATTATTCGAAAGAAATTATTAATTTATGATTATATTATTAATCAAACTTTCAAATAGTGATTATTTTTCTCTTTGTTCTTGAAATGAAGTTAAATGAAATAGGTTAAATAATCGAGGAATATATCAAAAGAATTCATTTTTTTCAGAAATATTGTCTACAAATTGAAAAGAAATTGTGCAAAATAGAGAGATGTTAATCTCTCCATTTTTGAATAGCTTCATATTATAATCTATTTTTTACCCTATGAAATTACGATCCTTTTAAGTATTAATTGTATAAAAAGTGTTTTAAAAAATAGTATCTGCTTCTATAAGAATTGTGAGTAAAATTTAAAAACTTTGTCACAAAAATATAGCTTGTAAAAATATAGTTTAATGTTCTGTTTACTATCATAGCGATAAATCATATAAAACCCATATAAATTATGATGGTTTAAGTTTAAATACAACTATTGGTATAATGAGAAAATAGTTAATGCATTTTTAAAATTAAAAGGCTCAAACATAGAATTATGAACAATAGCAATTTCTCTTGATAAACAAGATGATGGGTACTGAGCAAACAAATAAAAGAATAATGATAGGCTTCTCTCACATAACATCTGTCATCAATTCATCAACATTAAGATAGTCTATATTAGCTTTAAAAGTGGCATGATTAGATGAAAATCTCATTAACTACCATAATTATCAGCATTTTATGAAAAACATAGCAACCGTGCTTTATTAACGTAACAGTGAGCGTTGTGTTAAGAAAAACTACTAAATCTTAACAGTATTCCGAGAGAGAGAGAATGTAAGATTGTTTGTCAGTCAAATCAATGAAAAGTTCCTAAAATATCCAACTATTCACAGTCTTATAATTGTGAGGAAATTTATTGAACTTGTTGGTAGGGCAGCCCTAATTAATGTGGAAAGTCCTGAACTCAAAGCCAACCATTGTTGAGCAATGGAAGATAAATGTTGCAAAATTGCATTTTACATACACATCTATATGAGGAGGTGTTAAAAAAATGTTCGAATTTTCCTCTGTGATTTACTATCTAGCATCATTTCTCCAGGTTGGCATTTTATGAGTTAGATATTAAAACATTTTACTACATATTTAAAGTGTTATGCTGTTTACTATGTGATGCCTAAGTACTTTTAATTACTGTGTGGATTGTAAAGTAAGGAAATCGATCTCATTCTTTGTTGAACAAGGGAAAATAGATGTTAAATTTCTATTTCACGTATGCACATGTGTCTGTAACGGTACTGTGGATTTTGTAGGATTTCCTTTTATGAGACAAATAAATACGAACACAGTGTCTATAAAATGCTCTTTCAAAATTAAGAATATATTGAAAAAAATCTGCATTAGAGATTATTCTGTCAAAGGCACTTTTAATCATTCTATGTATTATATAATGAATGCGTCTATGTAATTTTGAGGTTAGTAAGTCTTTGCACTAATATATTCTTTTAAAGGTGGAAAAATGCTGCTTGTTTCATATTAATTTGATATTATAAAAACATTTTTTCTGTGATTGCCAGTCTTCTAATTCTCAATTAATTAGCTAGAATTTTATTTTAAGGAGCAACGTATGTTCATGAATTACAAGAAAATTCTTATGACAATTTTTATTCATCACTGAACACTTGGATATACAAGATCAACACTCAAAACAAATTATCTTAATTTATTTCTGGTCATTTTGAGTATTTTTGCATTGCAGTAGAAGATTTAATAGCATTGTAAAAATCACATTTTTTTAATAGTTATGTGCTCATTAATTTTTTTCAATAAATACATTTGACAAGGATTGTTCTCGGAAGAATTCTTCAGTAAAGGAAGATTTAAAGTATATATAATTATTAATCAAGCCATGAAAATTTCATCATTTGGATAATTATATATTATAGAAGTACACTAAGAAATGCATTATTTTTAATTTAAAAATATGTAGACAATTTACTCTTCTAGCAAATAAAACATAATTATTTTTCATTTTAATAACTTAACGGTGAAAGAATCTTTATAATTATCTAATTATAAAACAATTTTCGTTAATCCACACTTAAATTCCTAAAATGACTTAGAGCAAGCTTTCTTTTTTTATTTTCATTATGAATTAGCAAAAGTTATTACTTGCTTTTATGAGCATAAATAATTTCCAAGCACAAAATTATCAAAACTACCGTGAAAATAATCTATTTTTTCATTATCTGCTTTTTTTTTAATTTTTGCTTTCTTACTTATCTTTACTACCATCATTAAGATGAGATATTCAAACAGCAAAATCCGTCACGTGAAGTCATTGGAATCGTTGGATCTGTTCAATTTGGAAACATAATGACTAGGTAATTAGAAATTCAATATCTATGAAGGAGTAAAAAGAGGAGAAGATGATGACCTAGAGAAACGTCATAGCCCCCGAGAAAACGTTGATTACTTTCCATTGGTATTTCGTTTTTAAGCAAGGGGCCAATCAATGACAGTAAAGAAAGAGAAATTCCAATTTACAGTCTCTACTGTCATCTTTCATACTGTAATTATTATTTTATATTTTGCGTTTTGTTTTCATTCCGCTAAAGAATATGCAATTTAAACTAGAATACTTTTATGAATTCAAAATCTTACGAAAATAAATAATGAGATTCTTTTTTCCCGGAAAACTAAAAATAATGAAGAGCATTAATGATAATAATAATGCATAATAATAAGGATATTTTATATTTTTGAAATTCATTAATTTTGCATTCTTCCATTAATAATAACTGTTTATGAATTTAACAAGAATCGATGAAAATAAAAATAAAATCAGTGTTTATATTTAATCTTAATTAATGTTTAATTATTTCTCCTTTCTCAGGGCAAATATTTACTCAACTTTAAAAATACATTATTGCTTCAAAATAGAACAAGCAAATTGTTTGTTTTGAAAATAAGTATCGCACATAGAAATGAGGAAATAAGTACCTCTGTTTAAATATATGTGTTTAAATTTCATTTTTCACAATTAAAGACATTAACTTTTAAATTATAAATTTGCTAACTATTATAACTACGTAATAAACTTTTCTCAAACTATTCAAATTTATTTTTCTGAGTTATTATGAATAATATAATCTGTGGATATAATTCTTGAAATTAATACTTTTTAAAATAAATCGCAATACAAATTCTACACTGTTATATTGCATAAATAATTATTTAAGTTAATACGTATTCTTAAAACTAAAGTTTATCTAACAAACAACTTAAAACAATGGAATGTTATGATTTTTGATAAAAAAAATAACTACATAAATATATTTCAAAATAGCAATGAATTCTCATCAAAATGTAAAATTCAATAAACAGTTTACAAATTTAATATTAAAAGCTTTACAATGAAAATTCAGTAATGGCACTCTGTTTCAGTAAACAGTTTTATAAACAAACGTAAAAATTACATAAAATAAACGGGCGATTAAACTAAAGTTATTTAACAGTTGCATGAGATAGTCATTAAAAGGGAAATAAAATAAGACATGAAATGATGACATTAAAACAAAACAGATGCTCTAAAATTTCCTTCCACAAAGCACTGAAGAAAAAAAAATCATCTCTACAAAAGTCAACATATGTGTTTGAAGAAGATTGTTCATGTGCATAAAAATATACAATTATGTGATTGCGTCATCTGTTGGCCTCAACAAATACCATTCAAATCAGTACATTTTTTACAATATTAAATAAAAATTTAAAACTAATTTAAAAGCTTTGAAAATTTTAAATTTGTCTTTAAAAATGCTTCATGAATAATATAATTAAGTTTTTATAGATATTTTCATACTATATTTGAGAATGATACTTTCAGAAAATATTACATTTAATAACCATGTGAAATATTAAAAATGCCTAGAAAATTTTAACCATTTTATTTTGTATACATTACAAAAAAGTAATATTTTGCAAATAATAATATTCCAATTTATTAATATCATTAATTAATATTTTTAGATCAATATAGCAATTTTCTTTCGAATTTGACTTTGTAAAAGACTTCTTCTTTTCTGCAATCTAAAATTTTAGGTGTAGATTAAAACTATCTTTCATTTTTGTGTAAAAAAATAAAAATAATATACTTAAGCTGACAAAGAATACGTATATATATATATATATATATATATATATATATATATATATATATATATATATATATATATATATATATATATATATATATATATATATATATATATATTATATATATATATATATATATATATATATATATATATATATATATATATATATATATATATATATATATATATATATATATATATATATATATATATATATATATATATATATATATATATATATATATATATATATATATATATATATATATATATATATATATATATATATATATATATATATATATATATATATATATTTATATATATATATATATGTATGTATACATATACATTTATCAAACAATTATTATAGATATACCAGACGCCCCTCAAAATTTAGAGGTGCATGATATATCCAGCAGAAACGTCAGGCTAACGTGGAACAAACCATTTGATGGAAATTCTCCTATTTCTCAATATACAGTCATGTGGAGACATACAAATGGTTGGTAACATATTTTATTACATTTTACCATGTGATATTACTTTATTTTGTTTCTTTAATATTTTAACTTCATCCTCATTAGAAATTTTTATAATTTTATTTATTATTATATTTTATTATCTTTATTTATGTATCATAGTCGAGTCATCATGATTCCCTTTACAGGCGATGGTATTGGTGGACCTGTTACTGTTCCGGGATCTGAAACAACTGTCACTATTCGAGGTCTAATGCCAAAAACGAGATATTTTTTCCGTGTAAAATGTCAAAATTCCTTAGGAGAGAGCCAGTTTGGTGCGGAAGTGGCGGCAACAACTCTGGAAGAACGTAGGTATAGACTTTTCTGTCCTCAAATCTTAGCGCAGGACAGAAAACGCATCAACAGTTATTTTCACTTCTATTGTAAAATATATCTGTACAATAATTTTCCATGTTGTATTTTTCAAAAATGTACCTTCTCTCTCATTCATCGAAATATGTTTTCTTAATTTTTAATATTAAAATTATATATATTTATATAATTTATATATATATATATATATATATATATATATATATATATATATATATATATATATATATATATATATATATATATATATATATATATATATATATATATATACTATATATATGTATAATTAGATGCTACCGAAAACAAATATTTTACAGATTTAATGAATTTATAATTAGAGAGAGAATTATGAAAAAATAATTGCAGTATTTTAATTAAACTTTTAAATTCATTGAAATTCTTAGTTTTTGATTTAATAGTTTTAGCATAATACTTTATGTATTACAAATATTAAAATCAAGTGTTTCGCTCTGCTGAATTTTGATTTATTAAATACCTCATGAATATAATCAAAATTATTTCAAGATCAACTGTTGGAGGGACTTCAATTTTAAATAATTTTGACAAGTGATACAATTCAGGACACTCGATACCACTCTATAAAATATACTCATAAAAAGGAATTTTGCCTCACAGCAAAATTATTTTAATACTAAACAATCTCAATGAAGATTTAAAATATTTAAACAAAATGAGAATTCGCTTAATTAATAACTTTTTCAAAGTTCATGCCAGTTCTGTGATCCACACATAGGGCAAAAAGAATATACTGAGGTAATGAAGGAAATGAAGAAAAACTTACCTAAAGAGCATTAGCGAACATTGGAGAACTAAAGAGCAAACTTACTAAAGAGCAATTGGATATGTCTTTGGAATAAAGTCCAGATCACTATTAATTGAAATAAATATATTTCTTTATTTGCCGCAAATTACTTCTTGACTAATTTACATAGCTAATTATTTTTCATTCATATATTTACAAAAAGGTAAAGCACATAATAAAATCTCTCTTTGAAGAGGACACACTATCATCTGTCAGGTCTTCTGATTAATGGAAATACCAGGACTGATTTTCGAGACAGTAGATCATTTAAGTTTTTCTTTGCACAATACCACAAAACTAAACTCAGTGGCATGACAACCCATATTGTAGTGCTTTCTATAGTACCTATATCTGTTTTCATGATCGAGGGCCCCTGGTTAAAATTATTTTAATGCTTGGAAAAATCTTATGTTATGTAGACATACACACACACATGTCCACCCCTACTTTTCCCCAAGCCACAGTTCCTTTTTTTATATGATTGGACAAATAACTCTTCAATAAAAAGTTTACTTCGAATATTAAATTTCCGCAAACATAATGGACACTTTTTCTTAAATTGGAGAGCAAGTAAAAATATTCGTAAGTATCTTCCAGAAAGGGTGTACATGGTCATCTTCATGTGAATTTATGTTGAAGTTAGAAACTGGGCTGAGCAAAAATTTATCAGCTATGAAAACTGTCATCTATTAATCCATTTCGCAGTCTTTAAGATGTGTGCACTACGCTAATTTATTTCCCCTGCTTGCTGAACATTTATTGAATATTTTTTTAAATAATTATTCTTCTAACAGTATATTAGAAGCAGATAGTTGAAATTTGGTGATTTTTTTATAGATTGGAAATTACAAAACAGCTGAGGAACAAAAGCACTCACGTTAGGTCTTATTGAAATTGATTACTTTAATAGTTTTTGTAGAAATCCTTGTATCCATGTTCAGAATATTGACTTTTAGATGACTTTTTCTAGATTTCCTTTCACTCTATATAGTTTCTAAGTTTTCTGTCACATATCATAAAACCATTTCCATAATTTGACACAACGCTAGATATTACTTTAAGCCTTCAACATATTTGAAATTAAGATTCTCTGTTTCCTATCCAACAGATGATTTTCTAACTCATACCATTATCTAATTATTTTGATTTCCTTATAAATCAATATCCATTTAACCAAATACAATAATATATTAAGGTTATTTTGGAGATAAACAAGGGAATGAGTATTTTGAGACGCATTTGTTTCAGCATATAGTATTTCTCTCTTATCCGCATCCACATACAAAAGTAAACTTTGTATTCGCCACATTAAATTTGATCGACTTTGTCAAGTGGTAATTTAATATTTTGTTACGTTATTTTCATGACACTCTAAACAAAATGTTAATTTGAACACCAATGTATCAACCATTTATACCCTCTGGATAAAAGGAACCTTAATAATCTGAAAAAAAGATAATTTTCCTTTTAGTTTTATGTTAAAAAAATCCGATTTTGTATGAATATTGTGATTAAAAGAGATAAACTATTGTGCACAATGAAGCATGTTTCACATGAAAGTATAAATATATATTAAGAAATTAAATAAGTAAACAGTTATTATTTTACTTCAGTAATCATTTGGTAAGTTATGTGATATATAAAATAGTATATGAGATTGATAAATACTAGAACATTTTATTATTTAAGTTTTAATTTGAGATTTTTTTCTAAAATATTAAAATATATTTTAAAGATTACATATTTTATATAAACATGTAGCGTTACTTATAACATATTTAAAATCAAATATTATTATCAATAGGAAACATTTTCCTTATTACTTAAAATATAATTAAATTAAAAATATATATACTTAGTGTATTTTCTTTTAGAAAGAAATCAAACTCCAAAATGTAGCGAACGTTATAAATAATTAAACTATTTTAACAAAAAATTTACAACTCAAGTTTTATTAATAATATATTAATCCCACAAGGTTTCTTAGGAAACAATTAATTGGATGAGGTGATAAAATATTTAAGGTTAAAGTGATGCATTGGATAAAGTTAATTAATTCTTGAAATATTAATACATAATTCTAAGTTTTCGTTGTTAATTATTCTACACGAGCATTTTGTCTTTTGAAATATATTATAGTACAAAAAGTTTTGTTGTCACCTCATGTTTTCTTATAATACCTTAACATTTACTTTTCCTAAGTTGATAATGAAGTTTTGACACCTGTCAAGATAAAGCAAAGTAGCCTTGACAGAAAGGAAACTAGCGTGTGGAAAAGATAAAGCTTATTTTCTTTTGAAGTGTCCAATGAAATTAACAACCACAAACTGAATGGGTATCATTAAGAAAAGGATTAAATAGAAAACTCGTGCTAAGTAATAATGCCTTTACCCTAATGCATCTTTAGCTATTCTATTGAAATATTATTTTTATTGCAAGGACTTTTTGAGCTTCTACTTGTTATTCAAAAATGTGATTTCACTTTAATCTTTAATTTACTTTACAATTTCACTTTAATCTTTTTAGGCATATGCTTATAGAAATTAATTTCATTTCACAAAAATATTTTTAATCTTAAGAAATTAAGCAAGTGTTGCCAGAAATTATTTACTATTGTTCATCTACAAATACACACCTAAGATGTGTTGAAAAATTTATCAAAAAATACAGTATGGACTTTTATAATTGGAGTAAATTTAAGCATGAAATCAGTTTAAAAATAACTTGATATCATTCTAAAATCAAATTGTAAGACATGTTAGTTTAAGTAATTGTGTGTCATAACATCCTTCATAACCATATAGAAATGTAATAGTTATGGCAGTGGTTTCTCTAATTAATCCAATAACCTTAGAATTACTAATTAAATACATCTTAAATATAACTGGATCCTTATTTAAAAAACAAAAAAAATTGTTTTTGAGTACTATTGTTTAGTGTCCTATATTAACAAATTATTAATTTTTAATGCAGAAATACGAAATTTCAAAGTGCTTAAAGAATCAAAATATAATATATATATTTTTATAAATATATTTATATAACAAGTTAATTCATAATTAAACTCAATCCTTTGGAAATATGATAAGATACGAAATTTAATTTGGGTACCTCTAGACAAAATATTCGAAGAGGAGATTTCAAATTTAAGCTTGTGATCATTTTTTCACTCTTTACAGTTTATTATTGACACGAATTGTGCATCTGTAAGAACTTAATATAAATTGCAATCTTTATTGCTTGAAAGTTTGTAGTATAGTTTGCATTGCTTTAATATTTATTTTTATGCAAGACGTAACTAAAATGAAATTAACAGCGCTTAAAACCTAAGAGATTACCTAACTAGAATATACTTAAAATGCTATATTTCAAAATCTTTACTCTGGTGAGTTATTGTAATTTTCTCACATTAAAATCAAAAGTATAAATTATGTATGATTTACAATTGTTCTACGTTGTTAAGCATTTCATGTTTAATTGATAATATTTATAATGGTGTCATGTTTGGTAAGCTTACCTTTTTGTATTATTTTGAATAATTGTTAAAGCTGATTATTATTAACCTAGGCCATGGTAGCCTAATGGTTAGGGCATCGGCCTTCCGTCCGGAAGGGTGGGATTCGATTCCCAGTGCCCTCAAAGACCCACAGAGTACATGCGATATACGTGCTATAAAATCTGTGGAATCGAAAGTCGTGTGGTCGGTCATTGAGCAGCTACCATGGATGCAAAGGTCTGGAGAAAATTTCCTGCAACTTACAGATCAATATCAAAATTGAAGATAGTGGATCCTCTGGTGGTGCTATCTATCGGAGGATTTGATAAGCGAATTCGAACTTTCACCTTCGTGGTGCTCTGTATTAAACAAAAGACATACCCTACTCACTTAAATTCGCATAGCTAAGGCACATAGCGAGCTTGGATTGTCCAAGTATCATTAGTAACAACAACAATATTATTAACATTATAGATACAAGTTTTTAAATATATAAAGTCTTAATAATTATGATTACATAAAATATTAATAATAGCCCTCATATTATTAATATTTTGCTTGCTTCAAAAATATTTGAAAGCAACAATAATAAACATAATACTCAATAAGAAAATCAAAAAATGTTAAAATTGCAATTTATTTTTCAGCAAAAAAGAGCCAAATTCTATAATTCTTATAGAAATCAAAATTAAATGATAATTTAATTAAATTAATCCCATAAATTGATAAAAATCCATCACTTCGGTTAATTAGGCATTAACTAAGTACATGTGAAATTAAGTATTTGCATATAAGTTTGTATACATTTTATTTTGCAGCTCCTCGCCATCCTCCAGAAAACGTAAAAGCAACAACAATTTCTTCCAGATCCATCAACGTCACGTGGCATGTAAGTATATTTAACTTGTGATTCAATTAAGTATTACTTTTGACACAAAAGTGACGACTATAAGCAAAAATAAAAAGTTTGAATTCTTGAAAAATATATCAATATAAATAAGGGATATATTGTCAATTCAAAAATACATTGATTTTAAATTTTTTCTACCTCTAAAAGTCATTTTGTATTACGTTTCTGCCGACTATACAAAAATTACAAGTAATGCATATTAATGTAACTTAATTCAGCTATTTTAAACATCACATAAATATACAATTACAGATATAAAATGCTTACAATCAGTTTATTTTAGTAATATACAATCCACTTTCTTCAATACTTCAATGTAAATTAATTTATGCAATACGCTATTTAATTATTAACATTACATGTTAAAACATTTAAATAGTTACCGCTTTTTTAATTTAATTAGAACTGATATTTCACGTGCTTAAAATAATTCATATGGGTGCTTTTCCTATGAGAATCTCTTCAGTATGCTTTGGTAAATATTTTTACAATCAAAAATTTACAATATAGCAATGAATTAAGAGATTTTTCAAAAAATATTCTTTAAGTTATCTAGCGTATTTTTTCTACATTAAATAAAAGAACGCAGTTTTAAAACTAAAGATGCATCAAAGAAATTTTAATTTTTAAAATTAGAAATAAAAGATAAATGTGCAACTATCATTAATGTATAAGAATAAATAATCAGTCAATTTTTGTAAGATTTCAATAAGTACTAGGAATAATTAATTATATGTCAGTCACGATAAAATAAAAAGTAACTATCATTCTATAAAGTAGCATATGATCGCAATTAGTTACTGTTAATATTTCATATAAAATTTTAATTTTATTACATTTACTTTAATGTTTTTTTATAATTTTTTTTAGATTTGAAATGATATTTTCTTTATTTATGAACCTGTGGTCAAGAGTTAATTGTCTACATTAAAAATTGAAAATAATATTTTAATAAACCCTATATGAATGAGTTAAATCTATATTTAATACATTTCTTAAAATATTTTCATATTTATTATATCCTTGATAAATTTTGTTTGCAATCGACTTTTCCATTTTAAAAATACTTAATTTAAAAACTCGGATTTTACATACATTTTGCTTGTCTCTAAGGACTAATTGTTAAATATTTTTAACATACAATTATAAGTAATATGATAAAAATGTATTTAAATTTACTTATAATAGTCAAGGATTGAAATTAATTGTTTTATGAATTGAATAATCTTTTAAAAATGCGTATTTTATAAGGTTATTTTAAATAAATTATATATTATTAACTTTTACTAATTTAATGAGCAAATTATTTTTCTTTCTAAAACATAAGGGCTATTTTAAAAGCTTAAAATCTGTCGTTTCTCGGATTAACATTATTTACCATTTTACGCACATTAAATTTAACAAATAGTTGCATCCGCTGATAATGCTCCGGACTATATGCTGTCGTTTACAAAATTAAGCAAACTCTAGTTCAGGATATCACAACGGCAACATATGCTTGTAACGGATAATAAATGAGCTCGATAATTATCTATTTCTAGGCTAATTTACCGAGACCCTATCGATTCAAACATAGTTAAACTTCGAATAGTTTCTAAGTCATTGCTTTTCAAACCTGTGATGAAATATCAAGAGAAGATTTTTTTCTTCTTAATATAAAGGTTGGGTAAAATTTTGTTTTCTAGTCAACTATTGTTAATTACAAGAAATAATATTCAACAATGAAGAATCATTTGTTTAATTATTAATTTTTTACTAATGAGCGTCATTTTTTCATTTAGCTTAGTGCTTGTTATCATAGATATCGAATTCAACCCTTATTTTATTTCATGTAAATTTTATGTTAATTATACGTAGATAATTTTTTCTTTTATAATGAAAAAGATGATTTTAATTTTAAGTTTTAATTTTCTCAAGAAATAATTAGTTTTCTAATTACTATCTTCCTTTAAGAAGTGTAGTTAAGATTTCAACTGATGTAAATTATTTTTTCAATAAATAGTTTTAATTGCTACTTAATTGGTTCAATAAAAATAGTTTTATTTATTTGCAAGAAACAATTAAGGAATTGAAAAATACTGATATATAAAATAAGCCCGGAAATATTAATTTATCTTTCATATTTTTGAAGTAAAAAGTATAATCATTGGATAAATTTAGAAAAAAATAAAAATTAAGACATCTGATTCTAATCTGATGCATAATTAGAAGCATTCTGTATGATAAAAATTCAAGTCTTCATAATTTTTCTTTAAAATAATAAGTTTGCGCAAAAATAAGTGACTCTGATTTATATTTGAAAATTTAAGCCACCCTAATAAGTGTCAACATTTTTATTAACTATAAATATTCACTTTTCTCATATAGACATTAAGTTTTATCGATATTTTCTAATTATGTAACCAGACGTCTTTCCACTCATTTTATATGCGAACATAAGAAAACCAAATTTATCAAGGTAGAAAAAAATCATAACTCATATTATTTTTCTTAATACCAAAAAATAATTTCATACATGTTGCAAAAAGGTGTAAATAAAGGGTCATAGAAATTGATTTAAATTTATTAGAAAAATTGATGGGTGTATTAATATATTAGATAATAGTATAAAAATATAACGCTGTAAGAAAAAATTTTAAAACTGTTCGTTACAGAATATCGTGTAAAAAAAAACATTCCACTTTTAATGATATTTATAAAACAAACTAAAAATTATGACAAAAATGATCTAAAATAATTTTTATAGGCAACAAGTATATAAAATTGAGTATAGCAAAAAAATTAGAAATTTAATATTCAGCAAATAATGTGAAAGACATATCTTAAGCACTTTCATACATAAACCTTTTTTCCTTCTTTTAAGAATTTATTTATGCTTATAAACATTAAGAATAAGTAACTGATTTATGTATTTAACCATTCAAATGAAAATTTTCAAATAATAAATATAATTGCAAGAAAATCCTTTGAACACTTTCTTCTAATGAGCATAAAAGTCTAAAGATCTCCATAGAAAGGGAATCAAAAATATATAAGTAGAAAAATAACTGGCGTAATCCAACATTTCATTTATGATAAAATAGATATTCAATAAATTGACAAACGTCATTTATTCCAGAAATCTTTAAAAATACTTTAAACTGATAGTTTTCAATACTATTTCAAAATGCCTTTGAAAAAACTCTTCCTAAATGTAAATATTGAATTAAGAAAAATAGTGAATGAGTATTCAGTAAAACGTAAAGGAGGCAAAAAATTGAATCTTTTTTGTAACATTTCTCTTACTGCAATATTTTTATTTTATATATTTTCAATGTTATTTAAAATAAATCATATTTTATTTTAAGGAAATATTTTACTTCAATATTTGCAAGTTGATTTTAAAATAATTGATGTAGAACGTGTGTACTATATTTCCGTTTCATATAAAGTAACAAATAATAAATATCTTATTTATTGATGTATAGAAGTAATTTATGAATTAAAAGTAATTAGTAAATAATAAATAAATATATCTTTACTTAATAATTATTAAATGTAATTTTGAACCATAGTTTTTATCAGAATTAAAGTTTCTGGGTGCTGAAATACAAAATATTGAATCAAAGTAATGTCTTAATACCGAAAGACAGCAGATTTCCTCTCTATACATCTTTATACTGAAAAAGAATCAAAACTGGCACACGCATGAATGCTTCTAGCATTGTGGAATAAACTTAATAAAAACAAAGCCAATCTCCGGTCTTAAAAAGCCAGGACTTAGCAGAAAATCTTAGTTCCTTCGTTTGTTCCAGCTGTAAAAATACCTCAGGGCGGCAAAATTCCCAGAGAGATCCTACTGGCTTAACAAAAAGACTAAAAAAAGAAAGGAATAAACAAAAGAATGAAAGAATTTTCCCAGTTTTTACAGCTCCTCTTATTTCTTGGGCTCTTATTTATTTACTTCCAATTTCTCCCTTTTATTTTTTTTCTTCCATTCTACCTCGTTGGCAACTTGTAGAGGTTTTTGAAATCCCGTAGGCACATACAAGTTGATTACCTTCCCGCTAACAAGAGAACCTTTTAGGAGTATAACCTGGAACAAGCTCTCTGTTGGAATCTTTCTTTCAAGAGTCTGCAGTATATGTTCTTGATCAAACATTCGGTCGTTTGGTTCTCGGGAGACACCACTCCCCTTTGCTATCGTCTGCATCCTCCTTTTTTTTCTCCTTTTTGAAGATAGAAAATGGAAATGGAACTAATTTTCCTTGCTTTTCTGCAATTTTTACTATGTCTTTAACAGTGTCATGAGTCTGTTTGAGTTAAGATTACTTCTAAAGCCAATTTACAAAGCATAATGAACTAGAATGTAATCTTTTTTTTTCTTTTAGTGTGGATCGCAAGTTGCTATTTTAATTAAGTGCCAATGGAACAGAGCATGTTACTTTATACTCCATGAGTTAGATCAAAGACACGTTTTTTTGGTATTCTGAATAAGACGATTTTTATATGTTTTTAAAGAGATACAATTAAACAAGAAAAATTACGAAAATATTCAAAACTCTGTCTAATTTCATCGTTTTATATATAATTTTCACTGAAGAAAATTATTTTTTGAAGAAATCTTTTGACTGTTTAAGCGTTATTTATTATTGTTAAATGTATGAATAAAATTTTGAAAGATATATTCTATAAATTCAGTCATATATTTAAATTACAATACAGGCTTTCTTATCATTTCATAATTTCATACATATTTTATCAATTTACACTACTTTATATGTATTCTTTCATGGAAAGACTTTTGCGTAAATTTTACTTCAATAAACGTCAAATAAAGCATTATTCTTTGAATCAGAAGATAAATATAGAAATTATATACGTAGAATTCTGTTATCATATAATGCAAAGAAATAACTATTGTCATTATGCTTACATCACAATTTCTCAGAAAACATTTTCATTTCTATTAAACAATACAGGTTCATGATTTTTATTATTATGTAGTATTCAAAGTTACTGATGGAAATCTAAAAATGGAAATAATCCATCATTTTACGACATATTGAAAGATAAAAACATGTTAAACTTGAAATTGGTAAGTTTTAAATTCCCAAAAGAGAATTGTTGAATTATTTATTTTCTTCAATATTTAATAAATTCTATACGAATTTCCAAAAAAACATATCATTTCTTTAAATACTTTGTGAGATAAAAAAAATCCATATGACTTATTCATTCTTCAATAAACTTCCATATGACTTATTCATTCAAAAAATCCATATGACTTATTCATTCTTCAATAAACTTCCATATGACTTATTCATTCAAAAAATCCATATGACTTATTCATTCTTCAATTAATTTATTTGCGAAATTTTAAAAATATGTTTTGGAAGAAATATATTTCTTCCAAAACATATTTTTTAAAGTACACATCATATTTACAATTAAATTTGGTTTATTCAATTATTACTATACATTTTATTGTTTATTTTTTAAGAAAATAAACCATTTATCGATTATATAATAATATTTCTTATAGATATTTGTTTTCATTTTGATTATAATTTTATTATTTTGATTTACAATTATTGACTTACAACTGTAACTGTACAATTTCAATTTAGATGCCTTTACTTGAAGATGGCGGAAGTATCGATGGATTCTATGTTGGTTTCAAATTATATGGTAGCCCAGATACCTACACTTTCAAACCAGTAGATACCTTCAACAGCAGACAACAGCATTTTTTGATCACGAATCTAAACAGGTTCACTGAATACAGCATTGTTGTACAAGCCTTCAATTCAAGAGGTGCTGGCCCACCATCTGAAGACGTCATGGCAAGAACTTTGGAATTTGGTAACATTTGTATTTCACGAGTCAAATAATCTCAATGTGTTAAACTAAATATTTAAATTTGAAATTAATAATTTTATTAATTTTAAATGTTAGATTTTAGTCTGTGCTTGCTGTGATCTGGTTTGGCACGGCGTTTACTCTCATTATTAGAAGATAGTGAGTTAGAGTTATGACCCAATAAAAAATCCGTCGTGGACGCATAAATTACATCGTGCTCTTAATATATGTTCGCAAAGTAATATAACACCTCTTGGGGTTAAAGGGTATGTCTGGGTGTCTTCGTTTAGATACACAGACTTCCTAAATTACAAAGTCTCACTCAGCTAAATGATTTTCAGGCTTGAGAAGTCGTTAGGCTTCAACTTTTGATACCTATCAGTTTTGCACTTCCTGCATCTCACATCCTAGATCACGATTTCAAGGATTTCGTGGATGTTTCTGTCCATCAAGTGGGATTAGACAACGTTTTACTTTGATTATAATAAATTGTGCGTAGTGATGATAATGATACATTATACTTCATTAATAAAATAAATTGCAGGGAAAAGTATAACATTTTAAGTACTATAAGAAGCTGTATTCAATTCATGCAATTGGAAAAAATTCTCTGTTTGATAATGAAACTGATTTTCTCACCTACAAAAATTTTTTGGAATGGGTGAAGCATGTAGGAAATTTACTATTGGTAGTGTCACCCTAGATGTGAAGGCCATTCTATTGTACCCAGCTAAAACAGACAGGCACCCATAATTAAGTCAAACTTTTGGTTCCCTAGAACTCCGGTGCCTTAGTGGCCGCGTTTCACGCTCCCATGACACAGGTCCGAGGTTCGATCCTCGGGCTGGGTAAGGTTGACTCAGCCTTTCATCCCTTCAGTGGGTCGATTAACTGAGTACCAAGCATGCTTGGGAACTAAACACTTGGGGTCTTACGTTAGGCTGACCACCTAACTGGGACATATGCTTCGCACCCCAGGGCCCTCGGTCATGAAAAAAGTTATGGGCACTGTAGGCCTTGGCCTACATTGGCTGTCGTGCCATGGAGTTTAGTTTAGTTTTTAGAACTTCAGGTCAATTGAAGCTGCTCATTTCTTTTAACATAAATCCGTCTTTTTGAAGTCTTAATACTGCACTACCAGTCAAGCAGTATTATCGTGTTGGCGAGAAGGGCTTAAGCACAAGGCCTAAATCGACAAATTTTCAATATTTCATAAGGATACATTGCGGATTCTTCAATATAACATAAATGTATTTTCTACTCCAGTTATGAGAATTAAATTGGATCAATTGATTGAAATAGATAATGTCCAAATAATGTTATACCTAAGTACATTTGGTGCAAAGCTTACACATCTTACCCTGCTCTAATTTTGTTTAAATTTTAACAAGGATAACGTCTTGCTTGACACAAATCTTTTTTAGACATTTTGGTTATTTTTTGGATTTATGAGGATTGTCTAGCACTGTTAGATAGTACTCAAATTAGCAAAAATGACAACAATAAAAGTTTTAATTATATTATTTTTCAATTAAACATGGTTGAGGTTGTTTTTCTACATGGAGTTTTGCTATTACTAAACATTGAAAGTAAAATTTGCTTAATATCTTAAGAAAGAGAGATAATTCCATTAATCATAACTTTCTTTCCCTGTACAAGGGAAAAATCATTACAAGAAAATAAGTTGACACATTTAATGGAAAATATAATAAAATTAATTTTTCTTCAACTTATTTTGACCAAAACACATTAATAAATTGAAACACATTTATTTCTTAAATATGCAGCCAGTTAATGTTACATGCAGCCAATTTTTAAAATACGATGAATTTCAATTGCAGAATAAAATAATTTGTATTGAAATTTCATTAATTTTCATATATGATTTAAAATACTTCATAACATATTTTTCTACAGTTTATTCAACACATTGTATCAATAAGCTTCTGAAATTTTGACGCATTTGTTCTGAATCCATGAACAACAAAAAAACTAATTTTCAGTTTATATCCCTTATTTCTCATAAATATTTAAAGTATTTCCGATATTTATCACATGAAAAAATATAAGTAATATAAGAACTTTAAATGTTTTTAGAAAATAAAACACAAGTGACTCAACAAATAACTAACTTGTACAATAGTATATTATCTAATTACTTTCTAAAATGGAAAATAATCAAAAGAAAGAAATCAGGTTCTTTGAACAATACCTTGCATTTCATTTTTTCTTTTTGGGACAAAAAGTTTCCGAAGTAATCAAGATCTTATGTGCATACAAAAATAATTTGGCCAGTTCATAAGGTATAATTTATTTAAAAATCCTGAAAAAGAAACCTTCTGAATTATTTTATTTTAGTTTTGTTCAGATATTTAAACATTTAAACGTTTTTAAATGTATAAAAAATCAAATGGTGTAGTTTAAAAATACGAGTTTACACTTGTTCCTGTAGTAGTTGTATTACATTTTTCAAAATGCTAAAAATTTATTCAAATAATGAATCCTAGCTTTTCTCAATAAATAAATCAAATAAATGCTTATTTAAATTTTTAACTGCTAAACAGGAAAAGAAAAAAATACCATCGAATTTACTTATTTGCGAAGCATTTTTATTACTCAGCAATCACATGACATCAATTTAAAAAAATTAGAGACAAAACATTTATTTGTTTTCCAGTTGTTGCTCTTTCTCCATTATTAATATAACCCAAATTATCCTTATCCGAGTGTACATTGAGGGTCAGTGCACAGCAAGTATTTTTCTGCAAAAATAAAATAAAATATTTACATCGTCGTGATTCAGGCAATGTGAAAATATTGCACTGAATGATCATTTAAAATGTGATGGAAAAAAACGATCAATCTATTTTGGTACTTGCTGCATCAGCTTTTGTAAAACCAATGTGTGTGTTGTGTATTGTTTATTTCTAGTCAAATCTGTAAAATGCATTTTAACTGTCTATAATTTTAACTGCAAATAATTAAAATACTTTGATCTTGGTTATTTAACGAGTAAATTATTTTTTAACATTTTTAACTGAGTAGAGTAGATGTCGCTTACTCGACTTGCCTCCCCTGTAAATGGTTGAGATCAAACTCAGGATCTTTCCTTCTGTAGAGCAGCATCCTCTACCATTAGTGTATAAAGAGCCTATTTCATAACACTTGTTACTTCAATTCCTTTAATGAAATTCATACAGTAATTTAAGCGTTTCAAGTCAAGTGGCCTGCATCTCTCTCATTCTCAGATTGGAATGGCTGTGCTTACCGTAGAGCGTAACCTTTCTAATATTCTGCACAACGTACTAATGTTCCTTGTGTATAAATGCCCCGTAACCATCAGACGCACTAAAGTCAAATATAGTTTTTTACTTGAAATGTCCTCTTCATGTTCTTTATTTATTAATAAATGTTTTCTTAATATTTTAAGTTTAAGAGACATTTATTCAAAAGACAAGAAAACAGCATATATTTTTTTTATTTTTCATCATTTACTAGGATTAATCCTAGGACCTTCCATTCACAAAATCGCTGCCTTACCTCTAGTCCACAAGAGATCACTTCAACAATATTTGACATCCTGACTATCTAATGGCTTGGGTCTGTTGTCAGGCCTCGTGACTATTTTCCGGGGAAATTTTCAATATTAATGGGCCACATTCATGCATTACAATTATAGAAACCCGGAAAACTTCCAAGCATCCTCCCAACAATATACTAACTGCAAAATCGTAACACAATTATCTCCTGTTATTCAAAAGTAGCTGAACTCAAACCTGAGACCTTAAGACAATCTTATGCTGCCTTAGAGATGGTGTCCTACCACTGTGCTATAGTTAACCCTTTCCCTGATGTTTACAACTGCAGTGTCTTTAAGCAATTTCATACTGTTACTTTAATTTTTCAATTCCTGACATTTTTATTCATATTTTTTTTGTTTATGTAGTAGGAAAATTAAATTTAATCTGATAAATCTGAAATTTGCAAGCTCTATTGTTTTTAATATTACAAATAATGTTAGAGGAGGAAAAATTAAATTTCAAATATATATAAAACTTTTTTATTTCAACATTTATTTCATATTTTGATAATCATATATAACAGTCATTAATGAAATAAAAAATAATCAGGATTAATAAAATATTAAATCAATGAATTTTTTTGCGAAACATTTAATATTTAACTAGTATATTTCCATTATATTTATTTGTTTCTGAGGAACAATATTAGGAGAGTTTCTTATTCTTTTTGATTCTTGCGTCTTTAAAATCTTCTTGAAATGTTTTTTTAAATAACATACAAATACGAAATATTTTTAGGCAACTTATGTTTCTCATAAAACTTCATTAGTATGTATTATTTTTTTATTATTAAGTAAGTATTATTTTTCCGTTTGAATGACATTTTCAATTTACTTGTCATTTCTATAAACTCAAGACGTCTGTTTTGAAATTATTATTAATTCATAAATGCAATAGTTTAATTTTAACAAATATTTGAATAAATAAAAATTAAATTGTAAACATTTGTTATTTAGGATTATTTAAATCAATATTATTCAATATTAAGTAATAATATTATTGCCACTAAAAAAGTTTGATGTATGTGCTAAACTTAGTCACCGAAAATAGAAAATTATTGCTCATTCTCTTTTGAACTTATACAAGATTTGTTTTTTTGAAAACATTTGAAAGGCACTTTATTGTTGATACTTGGGAGGGGTAATGAATAAACATTTTGAAAAAACTTTTTCGGATAAAATATTCAGTAATTCTCAAGTATTGTTTCTTGTTATCAAATCTTGAGAATACATAAATTATTTATGAAATAAACGAGCTGGAAAAAAAAACTTCTGTTTGATTTCTATTCTGGCGCCTTAGAATCGAGCTGAATTTCATAAATTATTATGTGTTGTTTGTTGTTAGCAATCATTAAAACAAATACATACAAAATGCTGTTTTTTTTCAAGTAGAAATAATAATTTTCTGAGGAATACTAATAATAAGACTGTTATTGATTTCTAGCTTTTTGAATTTTGATTTTTCTGTTCCTTTCGTATAAAGTCATTGAAATATGAAATACATAAATAATTTCAGAATTTCTGTAATTCAAGCATCTATCCATATACACATCAATATTCATATATATATATATATATATATATATATATATATATATATATATATATATATATATATATATATATATATATGTGTGTGTGTGTGTGTGTGTGTGTGTGTGTGTGTGTGTGTGTGTGTGTGTGTGTGTGTGTGTGTGTGTGTGTGTGTGTGTGTGTGTGTGTGTGTGTGTGTGTGTGTGTGTGTGTGTGTGTGTGTGTGTCAAATCTTAGAAATGATAAACACAATTCAAAATCTAACTTATTTAATGTTGATCAACAATTGCATTTCAGTAGACACAGTTGTATGAGGAAAAATAGCTCATTAAACTGCATACATTTTCCATCTACAAGAATATTAAATAATAATTAAATTCAAAACGTAATAAAGAAATGGCTCATGATAATTAAAAGTTTTAATTCCCTTTTGAATTACTCTTATGAAGAAAAAATAAACATGGAAATTAGGATAAAAATATTTGCATTTCAGTAGACACAGATGTATGAGGGAAAATAGCTCATTAAACTGCATACATTTTCCTTCTACAAGAATATTAAATAATAATTAAATTCAAAACGTAATAAAGAAATGGCTCATGATAATTAAAAGTTTTAATTCCCTTTTGAATTATTCTTATGAAGAAAAAATAAACATGAAAATTAGAATAAAAATATTTTATAAATTAAGAAAACAACAAAAAAATTGCCTTATTAAAAATACTAATGAACTTATGTAATTTTAATTTTACACCGACAATAGTTTGTAGTTATTTTACTTGGATCAGTTTTACTTGTACCAATTATTAAAAGATATTTTAGAAGGTTATCACTGTTATCTTAGATCAGCAAACATTATTTTTTACTTCATTTTGGAGAATATTTTCTCATACAAGTAAGTAGTACCAAAAACGGAAAATGATCTTGAGCAAATTTATATAAGTTATCAAATCGTATCTATCGAAGACTTTTATAAAACTCCAACAAAGATAAGTTCTGATATTAATTCTTAACTATATTCCTGCACTGTAAATCAATAATTTCTATTTAAAGCTCCAGGACTAGGATTTCACAGTCAATTCTTAATTTCATTTGCAATGACATCAAAGTCTAACAAAAAATTATCAAAAATATCAAAATTTGACTACAAAATTGGCAGGAAACTTAATTTTAGTAATGAAGCTGAATATTTCACATGTTTAAAAATATGTGAAACATTTTTATACTTTTAGTATTTTATTATTTATTACTTTTATTATTAAATTAATGCAACTGCCGGGCCTTAAAAAGGTGGTTTTCCTTTCTGACTCAACAGCAGCTCTTCAGGCCATAACTTCATTGTTCCCACATGATGCCCTTGTTATGGCCTGCCGGGAAATCCTTTCACAACTGCAAGAAAGAACTGAAATCTGTTTGCAATGGGTGCCAGGACATTGTGATATTGATGGCAATGAGCGTGCAGATAGGCTCGCCAAATCTGGATGTGACTTGACCCAAGAAGATAGGCCTATAAGCTTTTCTGCTGCACGTAGTACTATTAATCTACGTATTAAGAAATCAATTAGGACAGCCTTGGAGGCAGCTGCTGTTGGCAAAAGATGGGAGACGGTTGTCAGATGCAATACCATCCCCAACAGCCTGCCGCGTGGAGTGACGGTTGCCACCTTCAGGATGGCAACGGGTCATGACTACCTTCAGAAGCATCTCCACAGGATCGGCCTTGCCGATACTCCCCTCTGCCCCCTGTGTTCTACAGGCGAGGGTACAGCCGAACACCTGGCTTACTATAATGCTCTGGAACAGGCCGACGATGACTTGCATGGGCGGGCTGGACTCTACTGGGAAGCACGGCGCCAAATGGCCCATCGGCCAAGGGCGGGCGTTGGATGAAGAAGAAGAAGAAGACTTTTATTATTAATATTTTTATTATTTTATGACTGAAACAATATTATTTTCTGCTGGAATAATTTAATATTAGTGTATAGAACAGGGAGATGCTTATTTTCTCTTTGCCATCTCAAATTTAATTTGTTCATATATTTCTTCAACTAACTTCAACAGCCATTCACTATTTCGTAATTCAATAAGATTGCGATTCAAGTTCAAAAAAGTTATGTAAGATTTTTTAGCAATTAAGCGGAAAATTTTTCCCGCAATCCGTACGACAGTATGGTAAGGAAAATCATTTACTACCACATATTAATAATCTCGCGGGATTGTTGGTGATTGAGCTCAGTGTGTATCTGATGAAATTAACTGATATGACTAATTTTAGAACTTCAGACATATCCAAGCACTGTTGATGAATAGTACAATAAAAGATTAATTGTTTTGAACCACCATCATTTTCTACAGCCTTTGAAGAACAGCAGCCACTCCTTTATTTTTACCACAAATGTTTTATTTGCCTCTGTCACAATATTTCTCAAATTTTCCCATCATAGGTTCCTTTAATTTATGGTTTTATTAACTTCCTTAAAAATATCTATCCCAATAGTCATGCAGATAGACTTCATAGCTTTAGTTTACTCCTCAAATAAAAATCGACACCTGAGCCATATCTGACTCATCTGTTGACTAGCCCAAGGATCGAAAAACCATTCAAGATGTTCATTTTGTCAGACAGTTCATATGATATAATTATTCCAATGTCTTGTACCCTCCGAGTCATGGTATTAGCTGACAAACTAACTAAGTAAATTTACCAATACGGAACACATTTCTTCGGCAACTGCAACTGCGACTTTTTGAATCATTTCTCCATCAGTGAATGGTTTTATACGTTTCGTAATTTCAAAAGCCATAAGAAAATTAGCATGAGTTGCAGCCTATTGTTTAGTATTGACTTCTGTAAGCAAAGATTCTTTCAATTTCAATCCGTGCTTCAAAGCTACAAATTTTTCAATCCACAAATTTCATGTATATTTTGAGTAATTTTGAAAATTTATGATTTCATACTTAAGTTAAATGTTATATTCTTTGAGAATTGCTATGGTTCCAATGCAAATCAAGCATAGAACTTTATTACTGTATTTAGTCCCAAATAGTGAATGTTCCGTTGATCTTTGAATGTTCTGTATCCAATTACTATTTTACGCTTCTTTTCCATACAAGTGAATATCATAAAAAATTACTAAATTAAATCAAAATATAGTTTTGTATGGGCGTAGTTGTATCGATCTTCTATATGGGGTTACACACTACTTTACTTCATAATAGACAAAGATTCGCTTTCTTCGTCTTTCCTAGGTAGACTGAATTGAGGTTTCTCAGCTCGGTTTTTAAACTCCAATTACTGCGATCTCAAACTGAGTTGAATTCGGAAGAATCTTCCTGAGGCAATGAGATTATTTACAAAGGCTTAACTATTACTAATCTTTCAAAACTGCTACTAGCGTCATCTGTTAATGATAAAAAATATTAGTTAAATATTTTAACTTTTGACCACACAATGTCGTCAAGAGTTACCATCATATCAATACACACATTCATTCATTCTTTCATTGTCGTGTGCCAGCTTGGCTGGCAACATGGGGTGCGCTGCTCCACTTTTCCAACTGAACCATATTTTGGTGTGGAGTCCGACTTCTTCAGTACACACATGCCATAGGGAACCGTTTATAGGGTAGGCAACCATTCACACCTCATTCATACAAGGAAAGGACAAAGAAAAGATAGGTAGTACATCCATGTCCGAACCGGGATTCGAAACCAGGACCTCTGTCTAGTAGTCAGGCACGCTGACCACTTGACAAGTTGGTCGGCAATGCACACATTAGTAATAGTTATTGAACCAGCGAATTTAGCAATTGCTTCAAATTTTACTTTTCACAATGAAAGTGCGTAAAGAGAAGAAATATTATAAGTTTTCTTACATGAAATGTTTGTTTCTTATTTTTTTTTAAATTTTGAGAATCATTTGTGTTAAGAAAACATTTTAACCGTATGCTTTGAAAATATTATCACTTTTTTGAAAATATTGAGAAATATATTAAGTGTTGTTTTCAATAAAATTAAATAAAATCTAATCTTTTATTAAAAGACAAAAGATGTATTTCAAATAAAGTTTTAAAATTATGCCATATAAAATCGCATTGAAAACTAGAATTTTGCTTTTGAGACATCTTGAATGAGTAATTGAATAAATATCGGATCCATCTGAAATATAAAAACAATTACCCTACCTAAAGAATATATTTTCTGTAAGGAGTAATAAAATGTTCTTGACACTAATGGAGAATTTTAAAGTAATACCATTGATATATACTTTCTTTCATAAGTTGTAAATCAATAAATAATTTATTATAAATCAATAATAAGAGTTTATTTAATAAATTAATGCATTTTAAAATTTTATACATCAATGAACTAAAAAAAGATTTCCTTATTAAATATATTTATTTAAGTGTGGTCAAGTTAGCAAAATGATTTTGAAATAAATTTAGACATCAAACAGCATCCTGTCAACTAGAAATTACTGTAAAATAACAAAATTTAAAACCAATTTTTCTCATTAAGCAAAATATTTTCCATCATGTTTCAAACAGAAAAAATCTCAATAATTTATATGTTAATTATGAAAAACTGTCAAATTATAAATAGTAGTAACAATTAAATTTAAAAAAAATCCAAGACTAAACAAAAGAAAATTACATTCATGTCCATAAATTAAGGATAATTCAGAGCCACACAGAAATTGAACTCTAAAATAAAAATTTCACATGCTATAAAGAATCAAATATATCTAAGTGCAAATAATAATATGCAAATTACAAGAATCCATCGATAGTGCGTCACAATGATGAGAGTGTAAAACGGGGTACATCAGGAATGGTTGCAAAAAATAAAAATTGTTTAAAAATGCTTTAAAAGCCTTTCAGTGCAATAACCGCATGGTTACGGCACAAAGGAAGTATTTGAATGATTTTTTACGTGGTAGAATTATCGGCCATCTGGAATGGGGACGTACCCAGCTGGAAGTATCCGAGGAACTTGGAATTGGCCAGAGTGTCATCCCCAGGCTTTGGCGACAGTTCCAAGATAACGGTGATGCGAGTAGACGTTACAGCATATTTCACCCCGAGTGACAACGTCGAATGAGGACCGGTATTTAGCAGTTACTACCAAAAGAAACAGACGGATCGGGATGTCATTCTGGAATAATATGTATGATTGTTTCGGTGCGCCATGGGTGCAGAATTTCTGTTTATGGATAAAAACGCCCGTCCTCACCGTGCAAACATTGTAGACGAATGCCTTCAGTCGGATTATATCCACCGTATGGACTGGCCAGCATACTCCCCGAACTTGAATCCAATAGAGCATGTGTGGGAATTGCAGCCCATCAACCCCTTCCCTCATATCTACTGGAATTACGGAGAGCATTGCTTGATGTGAGTGGTGTAATATTCCCCAAGATCAGATCGATAATTTGTGACTCAGCATGCCTAGGCGTTCTACTGTCTGTATTGCATCGTCTAGGGAGCATACTATGTATTAACCATCATACCAACCATGTTATATTGGTTTTTGTAAATATATCCTTTTTTGAAATTTTCTCCAGGAAGTAAAAATTGCAATTTTTATTAATGATGTCAAACATATAGCATCTCTTTTACTAAAATAAATAGACTTTCGAAATAAGTCACATTTGTTTTTCTTCTGTTTCTTTCGTTGCCTGAACTTGCATTATCCTAAATTTATGAACACGAGTGTAAATCTTTTTTCAATTGTAGAGATACTATTGGGATTCTGAAAGCATTAAACTAGAAGCTATTTTAATGATAGTGGGCTTTTTCTATCATTATCATCATTCTTAAGCCTGACATAAAAAAACAAGTATAAAATATCTTAGAAGTAAAAGACTTTTGGAAATATATGTGATGTTTTCTTACCCCAATTTGACATTTATTTGAATTGTAAATTGATATTTGTCTAAAATATTTATTTTATCTATCCGCACAATTATGTGTGAGATTTATCGTCGATATATTGCGCGGATATATTCGCTATACTATATTTTTTGTTTTTAATTACTGTAAAATTATTTTTATAGAAAATTATGTGAATATCAGTTTTTTTATGGCATGAGTTTTTTTCTCATTAGCTAAATAAGACAATAATGTCTTTTTTTTACTAAGGTTTTTTTCTTATTTTTTATATTTACTCATTTTTAATGTCATATTTAAAGCGATGAGAAAATAAGAAATAACAGACAAAATTTTCAATTAATGGCAGAAGAAATTAATTATTCATAAGTTTTTTTGCAGAATAATAAATTAACCGCTAATTTGCAACTAAATGAGCGTGTTTAAAACTCATTTTTAATAAAATTGCGTGTAAGTACTATGCTGGCATACAAAATTAAAGAATTTTCTAAAAACAAAAAAAGTGAAACATGTCAACAAATCTGTGTTTTATATTTGTTCTAAGAAACTTTTATTTTAGTTTTGTTATTATTTTCCAAAGGAACCAGGTATTTAATTGCTTAATCTGCATATTTAATAAATGGTTATTATATACGTTACTGTTTTTATGCGTATTTAGTAATGCTTCATTAGCCGGTTACAACATATTTTATGTAAAACTTTAAATTAAGATGTAGCTTTATTTAAATTTTTGATAGAGTTCGAAGTGTTATACGTTTAAATAAGTAATTCCCGGATTATTTATTAATTATGCATTAAAAGACAAAACACATTCTGAAATATATCAATTTTTTACAATATTTTATCGCAATAATTTTAGATATAAATTCAAATTAATTAACTATGCGCAAAACAAGATATGAGTACTGCAGTAACTTCTGAGTAATGCTGTCGTTTTTTTGCAACGAATATTTTGAAATATTTGTAAGAGATTTTACATTTCTTATGTTTGGGTTAACCTCTTTATTATATTCTCAGTAATATAAGTATGACGAATAGAATACACGTAGTCCAATTTTGTTAAAGTTTATTTAAGAATTTATAACAAAATTATGCATTGACATTAATAATATATTAAATTAATTATAATAAACAATTGTTCAATTGCAATTAAATATTCAATGAAGATATTAATTTTTTTCCTACATGGTAATGAATGAGGTAAATGAGGTTATAAACATTTCTAATAATGTTACCTGCATTAAAATAAATATAAACAATCATTCTATATTCAATTTAGAGCTTATTGTTCTGCTCAAATTTATAAAATGATGTATAAAGCAATAAAATCATTTGATACATATTTGAGATACATAAAAAAGAAATTTAAATTAAGTTATTAATTCATGAATAGATAATACCCTAATGATATCCATTGGGTGCTACTCACCCTGTCTCAGCGTGCTTGACTGTGGAGAGGGAGATTTTGGGTTGGAATTCCGATTTGGGCATGCATGTACTTTCTCTCTCTCTCTCCTGTCTTTGACTTTCCTTGTAAGAGTGACTTGTGAATAGTGTCCTAACCTGTAAACGGGTACCTTCTTGTTTTTCTTCTTACCATCCCTGTGGTTTGAAATCAAATCAGATTTGTGAGGTCATCCACTTTTAATTTAATGAGTACTTCTCAAGGTAAACGAACCATTCATAGCCAAGGGGAAAATGATCAGTTTCGTTTAGTACAAAGTATCTGGAGCACCATAGGTTTGAAGTCTAACTTTGCTCCAATGCCTGCGGTGAAAACGGGTACCTATTGTATGCTTGTCTTAGGAAGTAGGACTCAACACCAAATTACTGTTCAATTAGAAAAGTGAAGCAGGACACCCCATACTGCCAGTCAAGCTGGCAAAAAACAACAACATTACCAACATGGTGATATTGATTTTAAATATATTAGTTATATAGTAGTTAAATAAATTACAATCAAATCTATCATATTATCTTATTCGATTAAAGAATTTTTCGGTTATTTTCCTTCAGCTATGATTAACAGTTTTACGAGTATGCTACATAAGCAATTATATCACGTTTTTGAATGATGGGACACTTAAATTTAGTGGTATTAAGTTCAACTGCCTTGATAGCATTTTTAAAAATATTTAAAAATAAAATTTATCTGTAACTTCAAGTATCCATGATTTCCGGAAAATAAGTACGAATTCTAATACTCGTATTCAAATTTTAAATAATTTTTAAAAACACACCTATTACAAAAATTTATCTTAGAAATGTGTGTTAGATTTATTTTTTTTTCAATGCATCAAAAAAGAATAGATTAAATAGCTAGACTTAGTTGAAAATAGTCACACACACATCATCTAAATACTAACCTCCGGAATAGTAATTTGTTCCTTATTTCAATCAGCGTTTCCCATTTTCGGATGAAGTATTCTTATAACAGGAAGCACATAATTATTCTACTGCACTTCCCACACATTAACACGCAACCTGTCTAATGACAGCATTAAAAAGGCGACGCAGTCGATGTCGATTTGTGCCTTGGGGAAAATAAGGAATCGATATCGAAATCCTCGCTGCTAATCCCTCTGGGAACTTCATTTAGGTCGAGCAGCTGCGATGAGAGAATGATGATAATTGTTGTGGCTAGTTTTGGACGGGTTGCCAGGGACCCTGAAATGACATAACTAGTTATTATCATTTATTTAATTGAGATTTAACAGGGTTATAACTTAAACTCAGGAGTAAATTTCGATATGAAAATCGCGGTAGATAAAGTGATTAAGAGAGAAACATACTAAAATGCGTTCAACTAAGTTTTAAAGTAATAATTGCACACGTAACGATATTTTAAGTAAAGAAATAACGTTTTATATGTATCCATGTGTATGGTTTATCTGTATCATTTCTCCTCTCTGTAGATATCTGTAGATAAAATGTATAAATAATGCTTCAATCATTATGTTAACTGTTTAATTGAGGTAAAATTTACGTCATGAAAAAAAGGAATTACATTAGAAGGTTGGTTCAAATGATTATATATATTTTTTATATTGTATTTTTCCTGTGCGATCTACTTATTTAAGAGTTAGAAACAAATGTTAAAAATATGCAACAAATGTATTGTTGGCGAATTTCTCAGTGCACTCTCATGCTGATATATCATGGAAGTATAAAAGACAGAGTTTCTATTAATTAACTTTTTATAAGTTTTATCTGGAATGCTTTAAGAATTTCTACATTTGTAACTCCAAAAATATCCAATATGTATCATTTTTCATGCTTGTTAAAAATATAGATTTCATAATTAAACAAAATATACACTCGATAGTAAAAAATCGTGAAATACATAAAGTAAAATATCCCTAAGCAGTTCTGTACGTTTTATACAAAATCAGTTTATTTTTTAACGCAAAATTAATTCTATATAATTTTAAATATAATATAAACATTGTGTGCAGAATCTTTGAGTAACTTATAAATAGCACTCATCATTTCATAGACTATTATAAAAATAGTGAAATGACAGTGAAATTTTTATAAGAAGACAACATGACATTGAAGTTTGCATTTATGCTTGGTAACCTGAAGCAGAATAATGTCTTTAACAAAGACTCAAAATTTAGATATGTATTCCAGTTTGTTTGTAAAAAATTCAAATAAAGACTTGTTATTCAGAAACTGTCAGAAGTAAGAAATTATTATTTACATTTGATAAAGTATGGTGTTATTCTTTTTCAATTTACGGGTTCTTTATGAAATGTAGTTTAATGAAAGTATTGGACATACTTGATAAGAAGAAATAGGAATTCAAATCGCATCTTATTAAATTCAACTTAATTAATTAAATGGCATTTTATTTTCTTATCATTTTTGCTGTTTCTCTCTTAATAATCACCTATAACTTATTTTGAAACTCTTATAAGACATTATCACATGAATGCCGATGATATCAACAATTTCAATAACTTATTCATCTTTCAACACGTGATTTATATTTGAAATTAAAACGCAATACATTAAGATCTTGTTCAAAAAAATTACAGCATAACACTTTGTTTTAATTGTCACACAAATGTGTTATCTTTTATAAATGAGTAACCGAAAAATCATTGCTATTAAATGGGAATTCAAAAACATTTGTTTAAATTGGAGAAACATAAAAAACAGAAGCTTGAGGTAGAAGTACTTTTAAAATTCTTCTTCATAATTTTGACATGTTGCAAGTATTACAGTTCAGATTGATTTGTTTAACAATTTTGAATTAAAATTATTTTTTATTATTAAATGTAATGAATTAAGTCTTGCTTCAAAAAAATTATTTTAAATTTTTAATGAATTCTCTGAAATTTATAATTTATTTTCTGGAAGCAAGAGGCTATTAGCTGCATATTCTATAGAAATAAATCTCGCCGATTTGTTATCAAGGAAGTTCCACAGCTCTGAGCTACATATCTTTTGTGAAAGGCTAGAAAAAACTTTTCGCTCTGCAATGTTTGATTACATATAGGAATGCATAGATATTTTTTAATGTTTCCATCTTCATGAAAAATTAACAAGATATACGATCAATAAAAAAACTTCAAAAATAAACTAAAATTGTTCAAATAATTTATTACTTAATATAATTTAATGAATATATCATTATGTCACACACAGATATATATATATATATATATATATATATATATATATATATATATATATATATATATATATATATATATATATATATATATATATATATATATATATATATATATATATATATATATATATATATATATATATATATATATATATATATATAGCTGACCCAGCCACGCGTTGCAGTGGCTGAGTTTTAAAATACATTGAATCAATTTTTTACTAATTCTTGGTTCAATCAAATTAATATTTTCTAAGAAAATTTGGAATAGGTTCATTCACAGGAGATTAAAAATAAAACGTTTCACCAAAATTTAATAGTAATAGGTAAAGTATCGAAATTTTGAAATTAAGCACAAATCAACATATACTTTCTGAATTTACATTTTATTCATCTTATATTAAATTATAGTTTGTAATCAGTGACTTACTTATAAAATATACTATATAAATTAAAGACATCTAAAAATAAATTGTTATAAATGAGGTAGATAAAAATGACATCGAACTATTATTATTTTAATTTTAAATTATAGTAAAACTGAAAATTTTTTCCGCGGCATTATACTGAAATAAAAAAAATTAAAAGAATTTATCATTTGAATAAATAAATTAGATCAAAATGTTCTACTGAATAAATTAATAATTATCAAATTATAAAATAAAAATAAAAAATAATAAAAGGCTATCAAGAAATACTTACATATTTTCCAGGTGGTATGAAAATGAATAGAGAAAAACAATAATAAATAAAATTTTATTTTACTATTTATAATATTAAAAATATTCAAACTGAATACTGCACAATAATAACACAATACAAAGTATAATTATGAAAATGATTCACGAAAAATTGTTATAGTATCATTATACATCATGAAAATATATGTAAATTCTATATTTAACCACGCGCTTGCACGCGCACGATAATTTTCTCGAAGACGGTATAATCTAGAAAAATAAACACGTCGCCATCTGCCGAATACCTGTGCAACTTAGATGCTAAGCCGCCATCTATTAGGAACTTACAGAACTAACCAAAAAAAAAAATTTAGGGTAGTACTACCCCTAACATTTAGGGGGATGAAAAATTATATATATATACCTCATAAATTTTTTTATAAAATATCTGCTTGCTACATCAACCACTTATAGTTGAGAAAATTCATAGACGTTCTGCAATTATTAATCGGTTTTAATGTAAATATTTTATGTTCTGAAAATAAATAAAGCATAAAGGTATAAAAACTAATACCTTGAAATGAATACAAAAATATATTTATTATGCTTAAATAAATGAGAAAGACATTATAAAAGTATAAAATAATCTGAAAATCCATGGGGGGGGGAAGAGTAATTCCAATGGCTAATTTATTCTATTTCGAACATAGTGCAAGTATATGGTGATTTCCACTATTTAGCGTATAGAAATGAGCATCTAATTATGTAACAGGAAAAAGTTGTTTTTTTTTTCATTTCTTATTAGCTGTATTACTATAAAGCGAAAGATAAGTACTTTAATAGATAAATAAAACACGCAAATTTTGTTAAGTATAATATTTTTAATAAATGTACAATTATAACAAATTGTAATAAGCAGTTCCATTCATGTAGGCAAAAAGCTGCTTTTGGTCATTTGTACAATAATGAATCGAAAACAAATTGTGAATTTAAATAAACCTTCTAAAATGTTTATCTTTAGGAGAGGATTCAAATATATTTAAATAATATCTGATTATTTTAAATTGTTACTGTTAGATCCTCATCAAAGATTCTTATTGTTTAAAACTGATTTCTCTCAAGCGAATTTTGACTGTAATTGGCGATACAAATGTGTATAAAAGTAAAAAATAATCTTAAAAAATAATCTATATTTTATATTCATTACAAAAGCATTCAATGAATTGATTATTATAATGTTATTAAAAAACTACAATTTTCTTAATAAGTTTTCCAAATGGTCCAGAGATTTCGCACATGGTACTCACATTTTTAAAATAATGAGTTTTTCAGTTCCGGCCATTTAAAAAAAGTTATTAATGTTTTAATATCTTATTCATAATAATAATATTATATTTGATCTAATTAAGGATGGAAATATTATTAAATCATTAATTATATATGGGCACTTTTTCCATTCTTCAGTTAATTATCTTATGAACTATGATATTTTATGAACTCATATTATTTATTATATTATTCTTTGTAATAAGCACCGAAAAAAATTTTTAACATTAATATATGGACAAGACTTTAAAATGAAATGATGACATTTTTCTGTACTCACTCAAATAAGCATTGAAAGCTTTTATAAACATAGATTAACTCATCTTATTATAAGTAATAAACTAAATTTTATACTTTAAAAATTACTTAATTTATTGCTAAAGCACATCAAAACGTACATATGGATATATTTTATGAAGAAATTTGTCTATGAAACTAGCTTTTGCTTTTTATGTATTATTAAAAATAGAAGATGAGGGAATGCTTTAAAATATATTTAATAAATTCAGTTTTTGCTTAACAAAAAATGTATATTATTATTATTCGTTTACTTACCTAATGAAACTGCTTTAGGCATAAATTGTAATGTTATATATATATATATATATATATATATATATATATATATATATATATATATATATATATATATATATATATATATATATATATATATATATATATATAAATATACATATATATATATATATATATATATATATATACACACACATATATATATATATATATATATATATATATATATATATATATATATATATATATATATATATATATATATATATATATATATATATATATATATATATATATATATATATATATACATACATAGATAGATAGATATAGATATATTCATACAAATTAAAAATTACGTGTCTTTTGCAAATTTTAAGCCATTTAATTAATTTAACTTTAAAAATGCACATTTTAGTTTGAATTACTTTAATAATTATAAATTTCTACAAAAGAAATTTACTTTATTTTATTCTGCCAGGAAAGAAGTTCGTATTTAAATTAAAAAGTAACATGAGCAATACTTTTAAAACGGAACTCGCAATTACAGAAAAATATTTTTCGTAATTCACAGGGGCTCATAAATTTTAACTATTTGAATGTATAATGTAATTTATATAGTTTCTTTGCTTATACATATGTACATATATGTTTGCATTTTACAGAAAAATTAATGTCGTAAATAAACTAGATTTGAATTGAAATTTTTACTGCAGATCCACCAGGAGTTCCAATGATCAAAACATACTATGCCACTGCAACTACAATAAAAATTTCTTGGGAATTAAATATTTTACCAAGTGCGCCAGTATCAGGTACGTATATATTTCAACCAAATAATCACAATCATCTCGGGAATCTGAAAACATTATAGGAATGAAATAAATGCAAATATGGTAATACATAATAGCAATATATTTAAATACGGTGATACATGATAAAATATATGTAAATACGATGACACATAATAAAAATATAAAGTAAATATGGTGATACGTAATTTCTTCTTTCACCCTTAGTATGTATGCGGAAGCTATGCATATTTTTTATGATATTTGTAAATTATTTTAACTATTATTTTCATATTTTATATGATTTATTAATTCTATAATTGTTAATTTTATTAAAAACAAGATTAATTAATTTACTCTAAATTTTCCATCCCATTATAATTAATCCCAACTAATAACCCAAAATAAAGGTTGACTAATATTTGTATAGTATACATAACAGTTTTTTACTCAAATGCTTTTTTTTCTGAAATATTAAATTTATTTATTATTCTAAACCACCTAAATATGATATTTTGCGAAAGAAGTAATAACTATGTCAATTCAATTTGTTCTCACAAGCTATACTTTTTCGTTTTAATTTGCAGTTTTTTATTTTTATTTTTAAATTTACATATGTCATGACTTCTTACTACATTATACTGCAATGTATATAGTACATAAGAAATAAATGATATAACTCTAACACAAAATATTTTTATTAACATTAAAAGTATATTCTAAATATCTATGATTATATTTTCATGCATACACTTTAATGTTGAAATAGTTATCATGATTCTTATGGAAAGTTTTAATTGACTAAAGCACTAAAATTTTAAGTAAGACTAAATTTATATATATATATATATATATATATATATATATATATATATATATATATATATATATAGTATATATATATATATATATATATATATAACTAATAGTATAATATAAATAAAGTGAGACTTAATTTATACATATGTAATTACTGTTGAATGCAAACACTATTTATAACTATATAACATTAGTCCCTGTTGTTAATGATTTAGTTACCATTTAATTATTACTGAAATAATTAATTACTGAAATAATAATATTTTAGTTATAAATCTTGTTATTCATTAGAGCTTAAGTAATTCAAATACAAAGAGAAATTTCTTGGGAAATTATCAACGTCATTAATTATAGAATAGTAAAGAGTGAAATTAAAATTAATGTTTTAGAAAATTTTTCTAACTTTAATGATATTTTAAGATTTTGAATATTCAAAAATAATTTATTTATTACAGGTTATTGTACAATTTTTAAGGCAAATTCTTTTATCTATAATGTAGTAAACATGCTAGGTTTTCAAATATGAATATTAATATAATAAAGTTAAATACTGATGTAAAATTTAGAGGAATGGATGATAAAAAAGTGGAGATAAAAGAACATTTATTTCTCTCTCAGTGTTATCCTTATATATACTCTTAACGTTTTTGTAGTTCAATGATGTATCAGATACATAATCTTAATAATTTAAAATAATGCTAATTTAATATATTTCATATTTAAATTGAATAATTAACATAATTTGAAAACATGTTACTATTGCAAGCATAAAAATATTTCAAATGTTAAATGAACCATTTTAATTAACAATATGCATAAATAAGCTATTACGTTTTAAAATAATCATTAAATTAATACCTTCTCAAATTAAAATATACACATAGTGACCTAATTTAGATATTGTAAACTGATAATTTAAAAAATTCTAACAAAAAAAGAAGGAACTTTAAAAGTAAAATTTAGGTTATGATGTCTGCAATGTAAAATATTAATTTGTAAACAGTTTCGTAAAACGAGTTTTTGAAAATTTTTAAAGCAAATCTTTTATTATTACATGAAACGATTTCCGAATGCATATATGATTGATTTTAAAATATTATAAATGTAAAACAAATTTAATTAGATTCTCATTTATTTGTAAAAATGAAAAATAGTTTTAAATGAGTTGGAAAGTTGAATAATTTAAAAGACAAAAATAAATTTTCTTTTAAATCAAAGACTACAAAAGAATTTAAGAAGTCATTTTTTGCTAAGCTTTATTTAATTCAGAAAGACTTTCTTTTAGAGTAATTGAATTTTTAACCAGTTTGCATTTAGTGAAACTCAATTAATTGAATTAATTATTCTAATTCGCAGAAAATCACATTTTAATGAAAAAGTACACGATTCTTTGTATATAAAAAATGTATGAAGACTACCAAAAAATAATTACTTCTGCTCGAACAGAATAATTTATAAGAGTTAATAACATATAGTTAAGAGAAAATTATGCAATTTTTAAATGTGATTCTGTGTATAAATTTATATTGTTTAAATAATCCAGTTAATATTTATTAGTTTGTATATCATTTCTTCATTTTATAATAGATAAATATCGATTTATTTTTAATTCCTCACAGCAAATGTTATTATAATAAATTTGCTTAGTCTTTAGACTGATAATAGATTCTTCTACTCTATAACATTTGCTTAGATTCACTAAACATTTTACTTGCATTTGTGTTGACATATTTCTGATGAAGCAGTAATTTTCTAGTCATTGTATTTCCAGATACTTCTAAGTTTAGAATTTTATTTTTGACTTACCATTTTTACATTCGAAAAAAAAGTATTCTATAGAAAATATGGAATACATTTGTTATGTCGTCAATTATCATAATATAGTAGAGTTATTGATTACATAATTATAGTTTTTCAATTCAGAGAAGAGTTAAATTGTATTATCTTGTCATCAAATAAAGTGAGTTAAAATGCACTCAAAAACCTTCAATAAAAAAATAACAGTTTTCTTATGTAACATAAGAAAAATAAATAATTATTGAGATATAATGTGGTTAAATTTATATTTACAAAATGAGATTGTTTATTTAAAATTCACCATTAATTAAAAAAGTTTTGTTAAAAATTAGTTATTCTCATCTTCACATATATATGCAAATTCAAATTTAAACAATTTCATGAAATTTATATTTAAAGATTTTTTATTTATTTAAAGATTATTCTACATACATATTTTACAGAAAAATAATGGTAAATAAATTTAATAAATAAATAAATAGGTAAAATAAATTTATTGGGCTGAAAACATAGGTAAACTTTATATTAGTAATATCTTTATGTCACTAGTCCTTATTAAATTATTATTTACATCAATAACAGTTTTTAAAATAAACTCTTTTTTAAAAAAAGTAAATACTAAAAAGTAAATACTAAAGTAAATACTAATATATTGCGGTGTAAGGAATTAAATATTTAATAGTTATAAAAGTATTTTTAAATTAATTTCTTTGCTATTGAGCAAACAATTCCTCTTATATTGTTATAATGTATTTATCATAATGAACACATTAATTATTTTATATGAAAATATCTGTGATTCATTGATCTATTAAGGTTATATTTATTGTTGTTGGCTTATCCTCATTAAAGATATGATGTTTGTCAGATCAACTCCAATTAATTGTTAGAAACAATTAACAGTTAGAAAGTGAATGACTAGCGGAGGATCTGAGAATAAATCCTCCCGGGAAAATCCGAAGCAATCCAGAATATGTATCGGTGAGGCTGGATGATCACACCATTTTTTACAAAAGGGATAATTTTTTGTACTACATACCATGATAAACATTTTAGATGTTCACTTGAGAATCTGGCCAAGGCAGTTTGAGATTTTCAGTCACATTTTATTTCCAGAAGAGTTCCAGGAGATGTTCCAGAGTACCATTGGTGTGTTGGTGGAATTTGCACGATTGAATGTAGTCCAGGTTTCTATTAGAGTAAAGTTCCTGATATGTAAGTGATGAACCAGTGGGCGGATCTTCCTTACTGCCCTCTTTGGCCAGTTGACCTGTGGTCTCATTACCACTAATATTTACATGAGATGGAATCAATTGGAGATGTACATCATGGTCTTGGGAGATCATTTTCAGTTTCAGCAGAATATTTAAACTTGTTTCATCATTTGTAGATTATCAGTCACTCAGATGTTGCAGAGCACTGCCGCTGTCCAACGAAATACATAATTCTCCAAAATCACAGTTGCTGGAAATGATAGCTGCAAGTGCCCCCTTAATGGCTATAAACTCACTTCTGAAGACTGAACAAGTGTCAGGGTTACGCTGCTTTAACGTACTTTCAGACTGAGGGATTATAAAATATAGACTCCGCTCCCAGTATGGTCTTTCATACGACTACCATTGGTATACATTTGCACTTCATCGCTGGGGATGCACTTAATAATTTCTAGTGTTTATTGTCTAAGATGATCTCCGATGTTAGTTTGCTTATTTGCTGTGGAATTCAGATCAAATTGGAAAATGACTCTTGACATTCCCTCTGAGAGATCAAAACAAGATCTTAAAGATCGAAGTTGAACCTCACGGAAAATTAGATTTTGAGATTCTGCCAGGTTAAAGGGATGAATTTCTTTAATCTTTGATTATAGTGTCAATTGTGTAGGTACATAGAGGTACAATAACTCGGGCTGTACACATAGTTTTTGTTAAAATTTGTAAATAAGTTGGCTTTTCTTTTAATGTGCATTGTAAGTTTGTCTCGTATAAATCAATAACAGATAAGCAGATATTTCTAAATCCTAAGATGATACGAGCGGCACTTAGTTGTACTCGTTCTAATTTCAGGAGATTCACTTCAGATGCGCAGAAAATAATCGGATAGCCATATTCAAGAATGGGTATTATAAGTAAAATATATGTGTTTCTGAGGTTGCTTACATCAGCACCCCAATCGGCCAGCCATATATTTGAGAATGTTCAGGCGCTTGCGAGCCTTCTAAACTAGATGGTTGATATGCTTGTTATAGTTGAATTCAGGTTCAAGATATTTAGAATATTTTTCATAAGTGAGATACTGGGTATCGAAAAACAACATTGGTTTATAGTAATATAGGTGTTTCTGAAAAAAACACCTATGAAAAAAGTCGCAATTGATTTTGCTGGATTGAAAGTTAATTTGTGCTCAGTTGCAAACTCACACATTGAAGCCAATGCACAGTAGAGTTCCATTAAGATATAGTTCACATTAGAGCCTGACATCCAGATTACACTGTCGTCAGCGAAGATTGCTATGTCAATAAGTGTTGGTTTATTTTTATCAGCTTCTGCCAAAAGTAAGAAGATAGTAGGGCTCAAGACTGATCCCTGAGCAACGCCCTGTTCCAGTCTAAAAGGATCTGAAAAAGACTTGTTGAATTTGACTCTGATAGCTCTGTGGTGTAGGAAGTTGGTAATCCAAACCTAGGCAAAACCCAAAGTATTAAAGTAATCATGCAATTTAGTGATAAGCTTTTCTTTCCACATGGTATCAGAGGCCCTGGATAAGTCAAACAGGACCACCACGGTATGCCTAGTTAGTTTAAGGTTTTGTGCATATCTTATCTTTTGACAAAATAAAAGGACATGGTCCGTGGTGCTATGCCCTTTTCTAAATCCGTATTTTTCGGGTGGTGTTAAATGATTGATATCCAAAAAGTAAACAAGTCTAGTAAGAAGCATCTTTTCCATCAGTTTAAAATTTATACTGGCAAAGGTAATAAGTCTATAACTTTTTGGGGAACATGTTGTTTTCTGATGGGAATAACAGTGGTTCTTTTCCAGTCAACAGGCATTTGTCCAAATGATCAGGGAAGGTTGATAATGTCCCATAATATTTGTTTGCCAATGAGGCCTAAGTTTTCCAACATTTGGCAGTGTATTCCATCTGGGCCAGGGTCAGATTCAAGAATCCCATGGCTGAAAGCTTGAGAGGCATACATCCGTGAGAGTTGGGAGGTACCAACATCTGTACTACGACAACCATTGATTATATTTTTTATACAGTAAAATTTAACCACATCTGCTTTGTTGAATTATTTTTTAACGAATTTAAATTAATGCAAGTCACTGTGGTTTGGGCAAATATGATTGCAATTTATTATTACCCTTTAATCTTTTGCCTAAAAAATGACACTTTTGTACAGCTTTTCGTTAATTTTCTTTTTAGGTTATATTCTGCATCACAAATTAGAAGATCAACACTGGCAGGAAACACATTTATCCGGTGAGCAGACTACTTATACTCTGAAAGATCTCCAGTGTGGTTCGACTTACTATATTTTCTTAGTAGCATTTAATTCAGTAAGCCATGGAAATAGTAGTGAAGTTATATCTGCCAAAACAAATGGAAATGGTGAGAAATTTACAGTATTTTTAAATAATTATTTAAAAATTTTTACTTACATGATTTCCAAAAAGCAGATCCAAAAACGTTCTTCTATGATAGGTTATTACAAATTTTAAGTATATTTGCATTTAAAAAACATTTTGCTATAATTTAGGAAAATTTTAAAAATATTAAAATTTTATAATAAAAAATCTTTTTTATTGATATTTTTCAAAATAAAATATAATTTCAAGGAATGCATTAAAATTATTGTTAAAAAAGTCTTACTTCTAACATAATTATAAATTATTAATCTAAAGATATTAGTATTTTTTCAATACATATTTTAACTTAAAAATCATAACTCTCCTTTAGATAAAAAAAACGCATATATGATAAAGGATGCCTTACAAGCATACCTAATTTAATAGCGAAAATATTCTTCATTTTAATTATATATGTATATATATAATTTTGCATATTTTCATATTATTTAATCATTTGTAGTTTATATTTTTAAGGATTTAAATTAACATTTAATGCAAAAAAATCTTAATTGTTATTTTGTATGTGTGTTCATATTTCTGATTAATTAAAAGTATTATTTACATTTTCGCAAATCATTGTAAGTAATGTATTCTGTAATTTAATATATCAGCTCTGAAAAGTGTGATTTCTCAAAAGTTTTTTTTTTTATTTTATTATGTCAATCTTGTTTAAATATTTTAGCCTAGTTCCCTATCATTCAGCAAAATTATGATATTAGAACCTTCAATTATGTCCTGTGTGCAAAATTTTAAATCATTAGCTTGATATAAATAAACGCAATTGTTTAAATAGAAAACTTTTAATTTAGTTTTAAAACACCTATAACACAAAAATATTTTTGCCATTACTGTAGTTGTAAATGAGATACCAGACATTTTTGTGCAAGATATATCTATTAATGTTCTGATTGTTTTGATAACTTTCATTTTCAATTCAATAAATTTTTAATTTATTTTTGGTATCTAAAAATACTAAATATGCACTGTTCATTTGAGTACTGTTTCTATTGCAATTATTTTAATAAAGGAAAATATTTTGATCTTAAATTACTTGTTTATAAATTTCAACTCAATAACCATAAATAAAAATATCAATTGTCATTGAAACTTAAATTGTACATCAAAGTTCATTATAAATGTCAATATACTTTATTTATAAACTAGTATAGTAATTAGTTTAACTTAGGTTTGATATTTATTTTTAAATTAAATATTTGGCTTTGTAGAATTACAGCATTTCAAAAGGATCATGTAAGCCTTTTCTTGACAGAGATGATATAAAAAAGATATTTACTTAGTTATCTATCCAAAAATATATTATAAACATATTTAAAAGAAATTAAAAACAATAAGAATTATTTTATGTGTTTTTGGTGTTATGACCTATCTTATCTATACAAATTTTAAAAACATACTTCAATAGCTCACGATTAATATGATCAAAAAGTTAATACATTTAAGTTCCTGCTTGTTTATATATATACCATAAATTTAGAAATTATTTTCAATTTGCAATAAAAGAAATGACATTTATAAAATTAAATGCGACTTTTTCAAAACAAATTATATAAAGAGACAAAACAATATTCAATTTTCGTATCTAAAAATACTAAATATGCACTGTTCATCTGAGTACTGTTTCTATTGCAATTATTTTAAAAAAGGAAAATATTTTGATCTTAAATTACTTGTTTATAAATTTCAACTCAATAACCATAAATAAAAATATCAATTGTCATTGAAACTTAAATTGTACATCAAAGTTCATTATAAATGTCGATATACTTTATTTATAAACTAGTATAGTAATTAGTTTAACTTAGGTTTGATATTTATTTTTAAATTAAATATTTGGCTTTGTAGAATTACAGCATTTCAAAAGGATCATGTAAGCCTTTTCTTGACAGAGATGATATAAAAAAGATATTTACTTAGTTATCTATCCAAAAATATATTATAAACATATTTAAAAGAAATTAAAAACAATAAGAATTATTTTATGTGTTTTTGGTGTTAAGACCTATCTTATCTATACAAATTTTAAAAACTTACTTCAATAGCTCACGATTAATATGATCAAAAAGTTAATACATTTAAGTTCCTACTTGTTTATATATACCATAAATTTAGAAATTATTTTCAATTTGCAATAAAAGAAATGACATTTATAAAATTAAATGCGACTTTTTCAAAACAAATTATATAAAGAGACAAGACAATATTCAATTTTTAATTTTAATAAATTACAACATTTCTAACTGACATAAAATATGATTAAAAAGCAAACCAATTATTCTTGATCAGATCAGTTTTGAGTCAAGGCATAAAATTGAGGCATAGCAAATCATATAATTTGATAAACAAGAACAATAATTTAATAAAGAAATAAATTGTGCAAGCTATTTAAGGAAATGAAAGGATTTATGTATAACAATTGAATTATCTATCTATCTACCTATACATACATATATATATATATATATATACATATATATTTATATATATATATATATATATATATACATATATATATATATATATATATATATATATATATATATATATATATATATATATATATATATATATATATATATATATATATATATATATATATATATATATATATATATATATATATATATATATATATATATATATATATATATATATATATTAAAGAAATAGTTTTAATTAAATTGATTTTTATAGTGTATAATGTTCTGCATACGCTTTATAAGATAATAATTTACAAAGAAAATATAGTTATATATATATATATATATATATATATATATATATATATATATATATATATATATATAACTATATTTTCTTTGTAAAAATATTCTCTTATAAAGCGTATGCAGAGCATTTATCTTATACATTATAAAAATCAATTTAATTAAAACTATTTTTTTAATGAAAATATTTTTGACATGGGCCATATAATGATAATTTCAACCATGTTTTATTAAAATCAGAATAGAATTCAATTATATTTATTAGTGAGATTAAAACTTTAAAAAGTATATTTATTTAATGTTGAAATAATTATGCAAATCGAAAATACATAAAATAATAAAATTTAGGTATAAATTGTTTTAATATTTCTATTAAAATTTATCAACTTTATGTGTTATGTAGTCTAAATGAAATTTTAATATAAACCACCTATATAATATCAGTAACAGAGAGGGAATTTCTGAACTTATATAAGCAAATAATTGAATTAGAAATGATGTATTATATTAGAATTCTGAAATTAATATCATTACAATTAAGAGGTAGAAATTTTACTGATTAAACTGCATGATATTTTAAATTGCAGAAACATTGTACATATTTTATTTTAAAATACTTATTCTAATACTGAACTTCATTGGAAAAATCATGATACATCAATTTAATTCCCTTTATATATCTTAATTGACCTACTTTGACACGCACTATAATTAAATAAAATCAGATTTTAAGATCAGATACAAATAACGAATATTTGATGCAGAGAAAGGTATTTGTGAATATTTAGATAGATAAATGCATTTCACTTATTTAAATCTTAAATAAAAACAAAAAAATTCTTACAAATCAATAAAATAACCAGTTCAGAAGCAGTAACGGGTAATTTGAGATGCAAACTAAAAAGACAAAACATGCATCCTTAATTATCGTCAGAATTACAAAAGTTTCCTTTCAGCAACAAAATATTCAATTAAATGAAGATAATTATTTATGTCATTTACAGAGGACAGTTCTTGGATAATGGTTTCAGTTTACTTCGTAATATTTGATTTACGCTCTATCTTCTTTTAAATATACAAGCTTAGCTTTCTAATTACATTTTTGAAGCAAATCCATTGTGAAATGCATTATCAAGCGACTTTACCAAGTTTCATGGACAATAAAACAAGAACGTGATATGCTAGAGATGGCAACGAGGCTTATTTTATCTTTACTCTTTTGTTTGAATTCCATTCTTTTGAAGTTTTGCTTCTTTTGTAACCTCAATCGAGTACACTATTTCATTTATTTTCATTAGTTTCAGGTTACATACAAAATGAGTCTACATGTCTACTTGTATCCAAATTTCGATATTATGTTTTATGTTATTATAAAAATGAAATTACTTCTTGAATATTTAAGTACTCAAAATATGTTCGCTTTTTTTAATTTATGTTGAGATACATTTTTGATATGCATTACATATATATCTTCAAAACATTCATCATAACTTTTGTTAAGAATGATGCAAATTTTATTATTTAAGAGTGTAGTTATCATAACTTTTTTGTAAAATAAAAATGCCTAGTAATACAAATTCTTATCTGCCTTTCTGCTTTTACAAATAACAAAGACATTTTCTTAATCTTTGATAAATACTTAATACATTCTAAAAGTGAAATAATTCGATATAACTTTGATAAATGAGATGTATTTATTTTGAATTACATACATATATCTTCAATATATTCATCATCATTTTTGTTAAAAAATGATGCAAATATTAATATTTAAGAGTGTATTATTGTTACATTTTATAAAATAAATATACCTAGAAATACAAATTCTAAAATTTCTACTTTAACCAACAACAAAGACATTTTTCTTAATCTCTGAGAATTACTTATTACAATCTAAAAGTGAAAAGAGTCGATATTATAATAGTCGATGTAAATGAGATGTATATATTTTGAATAAAATTTCATTTTATTGCATTTTAGTTTATGAAATCATATGCAAATATTAAAATTGTTGTATTAAAGAATATTGAATATATTAGTATATGCTTTCTGGCTAAGTTGTGTATCTTTCTTGCACTGTGTACGCTTTAAGTAATATTCACTCTCTAAATGTAGCCAATTCACTTTAATTATGTATTTTAAAAACTCTTATAGTATTACTATGTAATATCCTGTAACTATAAAAAATCTTTATAGTATACTTATAGTAATACTAGGTATTAAAAATACTTATAGTTATGTATTTTAATAAAATTATCTTCCTTCTTATTATTGTTACTAACTACATTACTACAGAAAGCTTTAATCATATTTTTAAACCTCATTACTAAGTTTTCTTTTTATGAAATTTATAAAAGGAAATTCCTTTAATTTCCTTTGATATTCAATTCAATATAATTTATTTAGTGTAAATGAGTATAAGTTCATTGAGATTAAAGCGCGGTATTATGCAAGTTTACAATCAATAGGAGTCAATATGCTTACTTACATCAAACATACAAGAGTAGTTTTTAATTTATAATAAGACTAAGATTAGTTTTGAATGTTTAAATATTGGAAGTTTTCCCTATCTTTGACATATTTTGAGTATTTTAACACTTATCACAAACTTATACTCCACGCACGATGATGTATAATCATTGAATATAACTAAATGTAGTTTTTAAAGAAACCCTGAGCAAATAATAAAAGTGCATGCTTGAAATTAAGTTCTAATAAATTAGGGCAATTTAGGTAAAACTCATTGAGTATCAATATTTAATAAGATTAATAAAGAGTTTTAATTTCGAATTTATAAAATGGCACAACTTAAGCTTAACTAATATTTATTAAGCTATATTAAGCAAATATTTCTAATTAATTGATGAAAAAAGAATAAATCTTTTTAGGTACAAGAAAATATGCCACGGATTCAGCCAAATTAACATCAAACCATTTTATATTGTTCCCCGATGTATATTTAAAGAAAATCATTAAAAAGTATTTTTTCTTAGAACATATAATTATATATAAATACTTTAGGTAGTAAGTTCAAACGAATTTATGACACAGTTTATCAACAGAAAGTAATAATTTAAGTTAATTATTTAAAATAATTTTAATTTATTGTTTACAATATTTGAATTAAAAAGCTAAAAATGCTTATCATTTGTAAAACAGAGAAATTAATATTAGAACTAAATGTTTTTCTAGAGAAACACAAATTGTTTACAAAGAAACAAATATATTTAAAATTTAGGGTAATTTTCTAGTGTTGTTGAAAAATTTTACCATTTGAATGACGTATTTATCATGTTTAACTTTTTCAAAAGCATTTTATTACAAAGCGAGCCCTACAAAATGTTCATAGCTTCATGACTAAAGATAGAGACAGTTACAAAAAATAAATAGACATACCATTTATAGATGTAGATAAAAAGATTCATGAGTAAGTTTGCAAACTCAACAAATTTGACTCTTCAACAGTAAATAAAACAAAATGAAATATATTAGAAAATAAATTGCCACTAAAAACAAACAGCGCATATTGAAACTATTCCTTATCATTGCATTTCCAAACAATCATATAATAATACATTTTTATTTTTAAAATTTAATTTGACATCAAAAAGTTAAGAGAATGTCTCTAAATTCCGAGCTAATTACCCCTTTGCTTCCAATGATGTACTATTTAGATTTTTATAAACTCACAATAGCTATATGATTTGTTTTTCCATCAAAACTTTCAAAAAAAGTTTCTGTGGTTTTAAGAATGAAATTGAATTTTCTATAGGACATGACGATATTTAAGATATTTTCAAAATGTTTTGATATGAGTTCAAAATAGTTGCTTCAATCATCACTCAAATTTCTTTAACTCACATTTGATGATATATCTCTTCTTTAGATATTGATTTGTTGGATTTATTTCAAAAATTGTAATTTATTTAAAAATATCGAGACATAAAATCAATGCTATTAATAAAATGGTTGAATCAGTAATAAAATGTTTTTGGTGCTAGATTTTTTGGGGATGTTTTGCGTTATGGACCTGGTGTAGTGCTACTGGACAAAGGAGACATGAAATAACAAAAACAACATAAAATGTTTTTCAACAAAATTGTTTTTTGGTATACCATATTTTGGTTTCTTTAGATAATAAAAGAATTATTTAATAAATTTTAGAATTTAGAGTTTTACATTTCAAAACGTTACAAATACAGATTTATAAGATATTGGTTAATGCAAATTTTTAGTGAATGAACTATTTTCACTTTTCTGACTTGCATTATTTAAATATAATGAATAAATTTTTTAAGAAAACTTTTCATAGAGCATTTTCGGAAAAACTATTAATTGTATCAATTGTATGTCTTAGCGTACTAAATATAAGTGACTCAGATAATGAAAGAATTCAATTTCTTTATCTAAATAAAACGTATTATGCATAATTACAATATGTTAATAATTATTATAATATTATATTAATAAATGTAAGTATAATTCATTATTTGAATATGAACAAAATAATTTTTAATAAAAGTAAAATAAAATATTAATGTTATAAGATAAACATTACTTTTCTCGGTTATTAATATTTCATTACCCAATTTCTTTTGATCATTTGTTAGGACACTTTTCAAATATATATTAAAATATGTCTTTTATCTTGATAAATAAAATAAGTTAATTGGATTTAACATACTGATTTGAAAATTATTTTTATGTTGTAAAAAATACGTTTGCAGTATTCAAAGAAACCATCTCCATAGAATAATATTATTCTTTCTTCTTTTTGTGTCTTCAGTTTAACCTAACGAGATTGATATGGATGATATTAATTTTGTAACGTGATATTTTTATCTGCCTTCTTATCATTTTTATCACTTAATATAAATATATTTGAAGGAAAGTAATAAAACAAATAAAAAAGTGTGGAGGACTTAGCAATGCATCAAAATTCAGCTTTAGGGTAGAAACCTGCTGTTTTTATCTTGATTACAGTAACTGCCGCAGCCATAAAATTTTTATAACCTCATTTTTTGAATATTTTCTAGTTTTAGAGCCACGAAAGCTGTGCAAATAAAATCAAATGCAATTTTTTGTCAAATATATTACTCACGTTATGGATGACATTTTTTTAAAGTTTCGTAACTATGGAGAAAAGTTGATTTAATGTTGATAGCTCACATAGTTCAGGGGTATTTCATAAAATAGTATTCAACTTTATTATAATAGAGGACATCTTTCCTATTTTACAATAAACTTTAACTCATATTGAAAAAGTGAATAAATCTTAAAAATATGATTCTTCAAATCATGATTTTGTTTTCCTTATGTGGCATAAGCTATCAAATCTGTTTTCGAAAATATTTTCACAGTATAATTAATTTGCTTAGTTATATTATGCAGTGAAAATATTTTTAAATATAATTTCAATATATATAAATAAAAACATTTCATTATATTTCCTAATATAATTAACATTTTAAATTTATTAATGTATCCTAACTCCCTAAATTAAAAAATAATTTTTTGCTTTTATTTTAAATCTTAAAAATTGTCCTATAACGTTTTTTTTATTTTGAAAACCAATAAATTATTCAATTATTATTTATTCATGTATTTTAATACATACATTTTAACGAGTCTTCTTCAAAATTTTTTAGCCATAAAATGTAAGAACGTTTTGACACTTTAAATATGACAGATATTTAAATAATGTGGTTAAAAGATAAAAAAATTTTAAAAATTTATATTTTTAAGAAATTTTAATCATTTCAAAAGCAATAGATAATTAATTATATATTAATTAGTTTTTTCTAATAAATGTTCGATCTTCTTCATAAATATATTGTATGTATTGTACATATATATCGATTGAATAATATTAAAAATTTTATGTTCTGAGACAGAAGTATTCTAACTTATTCTTCCAAAATAAATTAAAATTCATTTATTTTTTATCAGTTACTAGAATATTTAAGACTAAGAATTATACATACTTATAATCATTTGCTATTTTTTAGTTTGAAAACACATAAATTTTTCCTAAAATTTTATTCAGTTTCACTTTTGAGTTTAGATTATTACGTTTTCAGAATCTCATATATACAAAATAGTATATAATGTTATCTAAATCTAAATACAAAATTTAAAACAGACATAACAAATATATTGTATTTTTTTTACTTGAAAATGTTCAGATTTTGTTAGCATACTTCTATAAAAATTAAATTAAATTACAAGTTTTGCAGAAAAGAAGTTTTTAATTTAATTCTAAAATTTCTTATTGCTATTTTAAAAAATATTTTGCTCAATAAATTTAGAAATTTTTCAAGAATTACCTTTATAATATAAGAATATTTCTCTGATTATAGAACTCGTCAATCTGGCTAAAAAAGGCTATATCAGTAAAACATTATTCTTGTAATTAATAATTCACTTGCTACATATCAAGAATTTTGCAGTAATTTATATATATATATATAGTTCAGTATCCCCATACACTTATATTTTTTAATATTAAAAACATTAAATATATCAATATAAGCCAACTATGAGAAATAATCTTAATTAAACAAGAGTTAAAGATTACAGTTACCATATTCAATGAAAAAAACAACAAATCCTCCCTAACAGTTAATAAATAAATAAATAAATAAATATATATATATATATATATATATATATATATATATATATATATATATATATATATATATATATATATATATATATAATGATTATTAATTTATTCAGTAGAACATTTTGATCTAATTTATTTATTCAAATGATAAATTATTTTATTTTTTTTATTTCAGTATAATGCCGCGGAAAAAATTTTTAGTTTTAATATAATTTAAAATTAAAATAATAATAGTTCGATGTCAATGTTATCTACCTCATTTATAACAATTTAATTTTAGATGTCTTTAATTTATATAGTATATTTGATAAGTAAGTCACTGATTACAAACTATAATTTAATATAAGATGAATAAAATGTAAATTCAGAAAGTATATGTTGATTTGTGCTTAATTTCAAAATTTCGATACTTTACCTATTACTATTAAATTTTGGTGAAACGTTTTATTTTTAATCTCCTATGAATGAACCTATTCTAAATTTTTTTGGAAAATATTAATTTGATTGAACCCAAGAATTAGTAAAAAATTGATTCAATGTATTTTAAAAACTCCTATGAAGTATCTATGAGAATCGTCATAGATACTTAATAGGAGTTTTTAAAATACATTGAATCAGCCATTTCAATCATACATTGAAATGGCTGACCCAGCCACTGAAACGCGTGGCTGGGTCAGCTTGTATATATATATATATATATATATATATATATATATATATATATATATATATATATATATATATATATATATATATATATATAATATATATATATATATATATATATATATATATATATTTATATATATATATATATATATATATATATATATATATATATATATATATATTAACTTTTTCACTCTTATTTGCCAAATAATTATATTAGTCAAATCTTTCGAGGAATAAAAAACAGCTTGAAATGTATTACTAGATTAAAAAAATTCTTATTAAAGCTAGTCGTCCTTTTCTTATGAAAAAACGAATACCACATGAAATGATATATTGTTTAATTATGATGACAATAAAACACTTTCTGTACTTTCAAGCTCTACAAGAAATATATTAACGGACTACTATTAACTTATAACTACTCAAAAGAAAAGATATTGCGTTTATGAAAAGCAGCGACGTTACGCCATTTGAAATATAATAAACTATGTTAAGCTAATTTCATAATGATTTTCTTGTATTTCACTTTTTTATACTAAGAGTTAATGGCGCAATAAAAATATACTCCTGACTACTGAAAACAACATTCTTTTGTGTAAAACTTCCTTTTATATATTGATCAAACAGGAAAACGGTAGTTTTAATGTTCTTCCAGAGAGCGTTTCCGGGCAATGCGAAGCAGTAGTAAAAGTATTATTATAGCAAGAACCGGAACCACTTTTGTTGTAAAGCCAAAACAGGGAACAAAATGGGTTAAGGGAGTGAAAGTAATCAAAGTGAATGAAAAAATGAAAAACTAGAGCGTGGTTATTTTAATTGCTACTGCAGACACAACTGCATTTATTTAAATGTTTTAAGGCAGTTAAAATGAGCAATCCGAGTAAATCTGTGAATAGCCTTTTTACTTAATGACTTAATAATTATGTCCAAAGTGTGCTTATCATTCTTTGTAATTGAATATATGTTTACGACTTGTATACAAATATTCACCAACGCATAAAAATAGTCATATTGCTGTATAATAAAACAATACAGAAAGTCCGCTTTTTTATTTTTTATACGAATTAAATAAATAATTTAAAAGAAACTTTTTTCTTCTTATTATTATACTAAATAATACTACATTTTTAAAGCTCATAATAATTCCACATTTCTTGCTTACAACATTAATAATTATAATTACATCGCTTTAATATTTAAATAATTTGATGTATATAAATATAAAAATAAAGTTTTTTCACTTAATATTTTCCTAATATAACTTAACATAAAAAATTCTGTTATTGACTTTTATGGTTATATTTTTTCAATACTGTTTATAATTGTATGTTTTTATAATGAAGATTTATTAATTATTTATTTTAGAGTTAACGAAGTAATAAATTAATTTTTTGGTTATTAAAACAGAATTAAATGCATTTATGTAGAAATTCATTTCATTTTTCATATATATGAACATTTATCTTTAATTTTTTTTTAAATAAACTTTTTATAAGTCATTTTCAAAGACACAAAAAGCAAGTATATTTAATTAGAATAGCAAAAGAAATTAATATCATTTCAAAACTACCAGGTTATAAGAGGATTATTTTGGAGATTATCTTTTTTAAAGCATTAATTGGAATGAAATTATATTTCACTAATTATAAAGAACTTAGGAATCAGTCGGTACCATCTTTGATGCTTTAGCTATTTGTTAATAACATAATTTGCTTCAAATTTCAAAACAAATTATTAATATTCTTCTTAATTCGAAATGTTTATTTCGTTAAAAAAATCATAATTAAATTTTTTATTTTGCAATGGATTTAAAAGCATAATTTTTAAAAGCAAAATCATTTTTAAATTATTCAAAATATTATGCAAAAAATGTAAATCGGTTAAAGTTTTTTTTTTAATTTTCTAAGGCATTTTTATTAATATATGTATTAAAATATATTATAATGCAATTAAATGTCTCACCAGTTCACAAAAGGTTTTTTGGGGGGATCTACTGAAAAGCTATGAAGCTTATTTTGTGTTTTTTCTCGTGCCAAAAATTAAATTTTGAATTTTGTTCCTTTCTTAAAAAATGTTTTTCCGTAAGAAATTAAACATTATTTTTTAATTGTATGAGAAAAATTAAAATAAATTAATGATTTTAATGTCATTTCCCATTTAAGAACTTGATTTTTTTAAAGTAGCTAATTCTGTTAGAGATATCATAACACAAATTTTACTATGGAGAAATATTAGTGATGATATTTTTGAAAATGTAAGAAATCATAATGCTTTGTTCAAAAATTTAAGATTTATTCTTAAAATTTTCAAAGTTATAGGTATTTCAGGAAATCTTTTACCTGATCATATATACATATACATATATATATATATATATATATATATATATATATATATATATATATATATATATATATATATATATATATATATATATATATATATATATATATATATATATATATATATATATATATATATATATATATATATATATATATATATATATGAAAGCAGAAATATGTATAACTCAAAGTTGAATAATATACATATTACGATTATGTTATTATTATTGTTAATTTTAAATGAAATAATAATTTTTATATTAATTGAAATTTAGCTCCTTGTATCGAAAGTATATCGTAATTTACTTTGCGAAAAAGTAAGAAAATATAATGGTTTCGCACAAATAATTAACTCACTTTCAATTTTGATGTCATGAAGCCATCGACTTATTTTCGAACGTTGTCAGCTATCCGAAAATATAAAAAACACAAAGTACAGTGCATCTTGTCTTCTGTATATTTTTGGAGTGCTATCTATCAGGAATTTTTTCATTGGTTGTTTCAAAGTTTAACATGAAGCGTGTTTAAAAAGCGCTTAGCCTATTTTGAAACATAATGCATTACATTATAATGAAGCTATTTCAGAGAATATAATCATTTGGCAGTAAATGGTAGTTTTCAACTTGTTTCTAAATTACGCCACAGCAATTGCTGTGTATAGTTTTCAAAAATTACATTTTCCCTTGGGCTCCAAAAGTTCCGGACCTAGAAGACCCGTCATATTCCACCAGACCTAAATCGAACGTATTTCTTTAAAAATATCTAGTTTCTGTGTTGGTAGCCTTCATCCATTTTTTTCACTTGTTAATTTACTCAACTTAATTTTAATTCACCTATACAATTTTCACGCACTACACTAAATGTTCTTCCCGTTCTTCCGTTTCATTGAAAAATGTGGTTCCATTTTCTTGTCTTCTGATTGTTTTTTCACCAATTGTAACAATAAAATGTCTTTAATCATATTTTTAACTATTTGAAAGAAACTTTTAGCCCTACATAAATTACATCTTCATAGAGCAGTGTTTGCTCTATTATATTTTAACACTACATTAAAGCCATATTTCTAACTAGATATTCTAATATATTAAAATCTTTAATGCTAAATTTAAATTTAATTTATGATTAAATTAAATTTTATTTACAATAGTTTATTATTTTCATGCCTATTCATGCTGCAAAATCTATTCATTATGTATATATATATATATATATACATATATATATAAATATAAATATATATATATATATATATATATATATATATATATATATATATATATATATATATATATATATATATATATATATATACATATATACTTATATTTATATAATATAAAAACTTACTTTAAATTAATTATATTGTTACCCATACAGAACCTCGTGCACTATGCTTATATAAGTTATGATTTGAGTATCAAATAAGTGTCTGTAAAATAATATAATAGGTATAAAAGTATATCAAAATGTATAAAGGTATGTGAATATTCAATTGAAAATTGATGTAATTAAGGAAATTGTTTAATGTATATATAACACATTTATATAATACATTAATTTAAATTCTCTCATTCATTTTAATATTCACTTAAATTGATAGCCAACCTGTGAACGTCAATTTCCTGTCAATCCCGCAAATCTTTTATATATTTTGAAAGAATTTTTATATATTCCTTACTGCTTGCCGCTAAAATGTAGGCTGATAATATATTTTATTGAAAAAAAATATGTATAATATGGTCATGATAAGCATAAATAACTTTCTAAATTTGATAAAATATTAATATTTTGCAATAAATTTGTTTTTGTTATAGCTCCAATTGCTCCAAATAAAAACCTACTTCTTAAAGTCAACAAGACATTAGTCACTGTGGACTTGAACAGTTGGCACAACGGTGGATGTCCAATCACGTTTTTTGTTGTCCAGTATAAGCTATTCGATACACCTGATGAGTGGACTTTGGTTAGCAATAATATAATACCAGAACAGCAATCTATTACAATAACTGATCTGACTCCTGGTCTGTGGTATTCTTTGTTGATGACAGCCCGAAATGATGCTGGCTCCACTGATGCAGAGTACCTCTTTGCAACTCCAACCTTAACTGGTGGTGAGTTTTTCTTTTCTTAATTAACCAAGTTGAATTAAAAATTGTCAAAATTAATTTGTTCATTTTTTTAAACTTTCCATTACGTGTTTTGTAGTAATGATTTTTAATTATTTTTAGAATTCATTGTTTGAAATAACAAAAAATGTACTGCTTATTAATTTAGAATACTGCTATTGTTGTTAATGAAACTGATGTTATTTTAAAATTAAAAAATCCTCAGTACACAATTGTTTTTAATTACAATGTATATTGTTTCCTTGATATTCTTTATAAATATTTTATATATAACAAACAATTAAGGGAAGTATGGAAATAGCTCACAATTCTTGAAAGATTTACGATTATAATAGGGCGTAAATTCAAATTATTATACGAGTATAAGAATTTTTGCAATGTTGTAATAAGTTTCTTGATTTCTAAGGATAAGCATGTTTTGACTAATAAATAAATACTTTTGGTTTAACTTTAGGTCCTAGATATGCAACATTATACAAAAAGACTTTTTTAAAAAAAATTACATATAGATACTGAATAATTTTTTTCTAAAGAAATACCATTACATGTCTAAGAAATGTCAATTCAATGATTTTATAAATCTAAAATTTAGAATACACACTTTATAAGCATAAATCACATTTTTTTCAGAGATTAATATGTGTTGCTCACTTTAAGTTTTGGATAAGAAAATGATTACAGTTGACTTGAATTTAGAAAATTCTAAATTATAAGGAAGGAATTAACAATATCAAATTATTTTGTAAATTATTCTATAAGAAAGCTTAATTTTTTACAATTTAAAAGGACTTATATGGAAAATCATTTTTATAGCACTTTTATATTTGAGATAGTGTTTTTCTTAATATTTAAATATTCTCTGATATAATAGCTTTAGAACAAAAATGTATAAACCTCATTTTTTTCAATAAGTTTTAAAAATTAACCCCATCTTGTGTGACTATACCTTTTTTTGTAAGCAGACGTTGCATTTAGTGTGTAGCCAATAAGTGCAGACAAAAAATATTTAATAAATCGAGGAAAGAGTAACACCTCAATTATTAAAATCTAGAAAAGAAAAATAGAACATCTTAAATGAACAACATACATTAGTTTAAATCATAATGATAATATAAATACCAATGCATTTCTGAATAAATTTGATTCCCAATTTAAAAAAAATGTTTGTTCATGTGAAAGTGGGAATATATCCCTACAGAAATATCCCTATGGAAAGATATTATACACACAATTTTTTTTATATTTATCAGAATACATCTAAATTTCTACATAAAAAAATTTCAAAAGCCACAACAGAAAAAAGTTCAATATTTCATGTCCTTAAAATTCATGAATTTTAATTTTTAATTAATCTTCTCAACAATCTTGTTAATTGCCAATGTCAACAAATAATGGAATTTTTGGATATCAAAATTTATAAATGAAAGATTGAATAGATGTCGAGGAATTATGTGGAAAACAAATGGAATGACAAACTGTTTCCAAAATAAAATGAAATTGTAAGATAAAGTTCGAAGAATATTAATATGATTCAAAATAAGACTAAAGGTTATTTATATACACTAGTTAATTTATGTAGTTTCATAATTATTATTTATAATGAAGATTTATAGTATAAATTACTCACTTTTAACTAAGATATGTGTTACAAATTAATATTTTGTGCAATTAAAAGTACTTCATTGGCAGATGCAATTTCTTTACATCTTATTAACAATGACAATTAAATTTTTCTCCCATCTTTATAGATCATTGAAATTCCACATAATGGCCTTATTTGTTTCTGTTGAATTACTTTCTTATAATATTAAGGTACCTAAAAAATTTAATTGAATTGTGAAATGTAAATTTTATAAACTAAAATTATTGATTTTAGAATACTAGAAACTCTAAAGAAATTGCAAAGTATGAAAAATAAAATTGTTACTTGAATATACATTCTAAGTTTTTTAAGTATAATACTGTATGATCGCATGTAGACAAAATAATTTATAAGTATTTATTTTTCTAAGACTTTGTGTGCATATCTGTAACATATATAATTGTTTATAAAGCTAGGGTTATTTGTTGTAACCATATTAATATTTCATGCACTTTTGATCAAATATGAAATGATTTGTCGATACCTAAAATCGTCATTTTTGACACTTAATAAGTTGGAACTATCAATTCATAATAGTTATAATCCAAATTAATTCCCAAAATAACGTTCCTTCATTAGCTCAAAAAATATTCGCATTAGATATTTTTACCTAGATATTTTTGTGTATTTTTCTAAGCAATATCGTTAAGAAAGCCTCGTTAAATATACTGCTTCAAATGTCAAAGCACATTCATTTGAAAATAGGAGTCTTGTCTTTTCTTTTATGTTATCTTACAAATAAAAAAGAAATAATCTCTCATTGACACCTAACAACAAACGCTAGTAAAATCGAATGAGTTTATTATAATGTTAATTTAATTGCAAATTATCGAGTAAATTAATTACTAATAAGAAAATAAGTATAAAATCAAATGCTAAACTTTATTATTGGTATTCAAATGTATATTATGTTCATTAATGAAATTTAATTTTACTTTATTTATTTCTCAGTCTAAGAAAAGTTTATCTTACAAAACAAAATATTATTTTAATAGTTATATACAATCAAATATACTTAAAATTATTTATTTTTATTAAAAAATTAAAAATGTACTTTCTAATTTCAGAACTTTAATTTTTGAAAAAAAATTCATCAGTTATTTTATAATTTATTGAATTTTAAAGTAAACAGTTATGAAAATCTTTGTAAAATGTTTGAAATACCCTATTGCATATATTTTAATAAAAATAAATTAGTAAATGCTTTTGTAGAAACTTGTTATATTGATATAAAATAATAAATGTATGATAAAGAAAATGAAAGTAGTCCTTTATATATTCAATAATGTCTTATTTTATAATTATTTTATAAATTTTTCAAAGAGGAATTCCTCTTATCACAATATCTTTCATGGGTATAATACCAATAGTTATCTCCATACCATTATTTATTGCCACAGAAAAAAGAATATTTATTAAACTGTTCACGCATTAATTTCCATAGACATACTCAGTTACATTTTTGGATAAATTATTGCATAACTCAGTGAAAATAATAATAAAGGTGAAAAGTGTGCAATAATAATGTGAAATAATTTTATTTTCAAAAATATATAATGTTAATTTCTGAGGCTCCATGCTTAGTACTTCACCACAAGCAGTATAATTTAATAATCATGAATGTGCAAATTCTTTACATACATTTTATATTCACAAAAATGGTATATACAGAAAAATTTATTATGAATTCAGAAAATTTTATCAATGATGTCCCTCTAGATATTCAATATAAATAATATACATTTGCAATTTTGGAGAAAATTATGTTAAAATAGTTATGGATTTTATATAAAATGTAAATAATATTAAACTATTTATCTGTAGTTTCTATAAATAGTCATAATGTGAAAATTAGCTCTACTTGAAATTTCTTTTCGTTTTTGGAATAAAAAAAGGAATATTTTTCGTAATGCAATAAACTTTATAACATAGTTACCATTACTATTAATGACTTCTTGCTAGCGTGAAGACAATTTATATGCTCCCTTTTTGAAAAATGTTTCATCTTCCCATATGAAATATTATTAGGTTGTTCGGAAAACAATTTCGTTTTTTCTCGACATAGGATTTCATTTTTTTTGTACGCCACTTCACACTTAAGCCGTATAATTATTATATGCTTTGAGAGCTCATATAGCAAGGCTTGTGTGTGAAAAATTCCAATTAACTCTACGCAGTAGTTTTTGGTTGGTGCCCTTATAAATATTGAGAATGATTAGCAGCATTTTCGACATATCTTACTGTTTTGCTACAGAAAGGGTAAAAATGATGTTCAAGCCAGAAAGAAATTGACCGATGTTCATGAAGATGTGTTGACAGTATGCACGAGCCAGAACTGGTTCGCTAAATTTCGATCCAGCAATTTTGATGTCGAAGATGCACTACGTTCGGAAAGGCCAGTTGAAGCTGATAAAGACGCGATAAAGGCATTAGTTGATGCGAATCATCGAATAACAACAGCTTATGACCACTTGAAAGGCCTGGAATTATCCTCGAAGCTCGATGGATGGGTTCCCTATGTTCTCATAGAAAGAAATCTCTCACATTGTCGCCACATTGACTTCTGTGATTTGCTTCTCAAACATCACAAAAATGATCCGTTTATGAAGAACACCATCACTGGGGACGAAAAATGGGTTGTATGCAACGTCAACGCAAGAGATCATGGAGCAAAAAGATGAACCCGCTGAAACCATTTCTAAAGATGATATTCACCAAATAAAGATGATGCTGTTTGGTGGGATTTTAAAAGAATAGTTTTTTTTAGCTTTTACCGGATAACACAACAATTAATTCGGAAGTCTATTGTCATCAACTGGACAAACTGAATGATGCACTTCAACAGAAAACGCCAGAACTTATCAACAGGAAAGGTGTAGTGTTTCACCAAAACAACGGGTGACCTCGCACAAGTTTGGTCACTCGCCAAAAGCTTTTACGAATGGGATACAATGCCACACTCACCATATTCTCCAGAACTGGCACCATTGGATTATTATTTGTTCCGGTCATTCCAAAATTTTTTAGACTGTAAAAGCTTCACTTCAAATGAGGAGGTCAAAAACCACCTCCATCAGTTTTTTACCAGGAAAGACCAAAAAATTTATGAGCGTGGAATTATGCTACTACAAGAAAGATGACAAAAGGTGTTGGACCAGAACGGCCAGAAAACAATTTAAAAAAGTATTTGTTTATTATACAAAAACTGCCTTTCATTTTCAAATAAAAAAAATAAAAAAAACGAAACTACTTTCCGAACAACTCAATAAAATAATGCTTGACTGATATTATCTTCATTTTTTTTAAACTTTTTGTCCAAGAAAAATTCTGTAGTTACAAAAATAAGTGATAGTTTAAGGGTGATTAGTCCGGTAAATATGTTGTATGGCACACAATTTCCAAGAGTAGTGCAGAAATTTTTTGAAAAACTCTTTTTTTTTTTTGGCGTGTTTCTTGGACTGCTCTTTCTTGAAACACAACAGGTCTCTTTCCTTGGATTATTCCCATTAAATTATGCAAGTGCTGACAATAGTTTTCCGAATTGAGGTTTTGCAACATATGTAAAACATTCTTTTATTCAGAGTCAAATTAGTTTTAAAGTTGGAATGGTTTAAGCACAAAATACTGTTTTCCTTAAGATGTTTTCGTAGATAATCCACTTTTCATCCCCAGTTATCATCTGGTTCAAAAAGGACTTAATTTTGCTTCGAACAAACAGAGATAAGCATTTGATGACTCATTCATCAAAATTCTTGTGCTTAATTTATGTAGAAACCAATTTGAATATTTTCACACCAATTCAATGTTCCGAACATGGTGTAATATTCATTGGGAGTATTTAGTCATATTTATTGACTGCATGAAGCAAACAGGCATCTTAAATAGATAGATCCATGCATCTTAATACATCAAACATGTAAAAGAGGTCATAAGCATTACCGAAAATCAAAAACAAAGTATTCCTAAAATATATATCTAAAGAAACATTTATTATCATGTTTTATCTAGACCATATGTTAATAAAAAATTAAATGCCGTAACTTTGTTTTTCTCGGTGTTTAATCCATCATATATAGTTTCCTTTATAAATATTTTACTACAAATGTTTCTTCTCTCTTGTCCAATATTGTCACATATCATGCGTATTATTGTTACGGTGTGTAAGACTTGGTTCCTATCGCAAGCATAACTAGTTACTTTCCATACGATCAAGGTTTATGATTATATTAACTCTCAATTTAAGGACTCATTATACGTTTTTTTCTTTGCGAGCATTGTAGATATAATAAGACATTGTATTCTGTGTTTTTCTGTTTTGCAGTCTTTGGTTTCCTAGTTATAGATTTAACAATGTTCTCGAACGAAAAATAGCAGATTTAAAATCTAATTTTTATAATAAATTTTCCCAAAAAGTGCTTGAAGAGAATTTATCTTATAATTTAATGAAGTTAAATAAAACTTGTCCTAAACTTAACCAATCACACTTCAAATGGACGAATGAAAATCTACTTTTCACTTCCCTTTTATACAAAACTTGCTTGGATTATTCCAAGTAAGTTTTGTATAAAAGGGAAGGGAAATGATGATAGCTTTTCATAAATTTTACTGATAAAATTTACTTATATATTTTTATTAAATTTACGTATTAAAAACCACGTACTTTCTGCTTTCATGATGAAACTACCCACTCTTTCTCAGAAAAGCAAAAAGCAAACAAGGTATATTCATATATTTTTAGAAACATTTCACATATATTTAACGCCTCCCTGAATTGCGTTTTTACCAGATTTTATAGATCAGAGATTTCATAAGTTTTTAGCGTAAATTGCTAGCAAAACTACTATCGATAATCAAGAGACTAAAAATGAAAAATTGCGTAAAGTGAGCAATAATGAATAACGCCCAAAATAAATTAATTGATCTCTTCTTTGGAAGAAAAATATCCGTTTATTTTCTAGATAATTCGCGAGAAAATCTATGCACAACTGCACATAAACTTGATTGATTACTTTCACTTTGCTTCTATGCAAATTTTATGGAGATATATCTTCTCCAACGTGCAATCGTTTTATATCTAATATTTAGAGTGACTTATTTTCATAGAGTCCTTTAAAAGGGAAACGGGTGTGGTGCAATAAATCTGTTGGGAAATCAACCAAACTTAGATTAGATAAGAAGTGATACATCAAAGTCAAGATAAAACAATTATTTTAAGACATGCCTTGAAAATTAATTTCAAAACGTAAATTGTTTGCTCTCACCAGGTGACATTGCTTACGAAAGAATAAATTTTATTATTTAATTTATTTTCCTTGTGAAGCTTGTTTAAATATAAATATATATATACATACATTATATGTTTGTTAAATATATATATATATATATATATATATATATATATATATATATATATATGTATATATATATTAAAATTTCATACAAAATTAATTAAAATTGAAATGTAAATGTGATTTTTTAGTGCTGATATACTTGAAAGTAATGTACATGTCTGCAAAATGTAATATATGTTACTCTGTTGCATATTATACTACATATGAATCATTGTCTAGAATAGTTATTTAGTTTTCAGATCTACTTCTGAAAGATTATCATAGCATAAAAGCTTCCCAGATGTGTTTTTGGATCATTGTATATGTATTAATTTAAGCACTAGTTTAAGGAAACGTTAGTTTTAATTTAAATATATTTAACAATAGAATACCACATTTAGGTATACTAGGAAGTGCTTTATAATGAAAATGTAAAGTTGATGAAAAATAAGCAGTCATGTTGTAGATGAAATTTGTAAATATGTCAAATCTATACTTTTATTTATGTTAAACAAAGTGTAAAGTATATAACAAAATTTTGCCTTAAATTCAAAATTAAATATTAATTATACTACTGTGATGTTATATTTTATAGAAAATTCTTAATTTCTGCAAAATATGTTTTTTAATTTTCTTGAGTATTTACATTTTAAACAATTAATAAATTTTCTTTTTATGATTGTTATATTGTGTATCTAGAGATGAATGCATATTCTCGTTTTCCAAAATTTTTCTACTGTCTTTCATTTATATCATATTATTTCAAAACGAAATGTGATCGTTTACTCCATGAAAATAAACTTCCTTTTATTAGTAATACAATATTATTTAAAATTATTGTTTCTTTGTTGTTTCTGTTTTGCTTTCGTCTGATATTTAGATTTTCTCTTCTGTCTATTATTTTCAATAAAGACATGTATTTTAGTGTAAAATATTTTACCTTTTTTTATTTTAAAAAAAGGTTTTGTAATCCCATTTCATTGAAATGATAAATATTGAATACGTAAAGCACATCAGACAGGTATCAATACAGTTAAAAAAATACATTTTTTACCATATTCGAGAAAAATAATGGCTCGTAAAAAATAAATAAAACTCTAAATAGAGAAAATGATTTTACATGAAATGTTTATGAATAGAATAAAATATTTAAATGTTTTTAAATAGGGATATTTCATCAGTTTAAAGATGGATTAAATTAGTAGAGAAATTACTTAATAAATTATCCTTTTTGTTCACGAGCGTTAGTTTTGTAAGTGATAGTTCCTTTTATGTTGGAAAAACAATTATAAGATAATAGTTATAATAATAACATTCTATAAGTTTTAAAATGATTCTTAAAAACACATTTTACCAATTTTACTACTTTATTAGGAAATTTCAAATTTAGTTTTTATTATATATAAGTACTTTAATAAGTGAATGTTAAAACTGGATAAAAAAAATCAAGAAAAATCAAATGATTTATTTAAAAAAATCTAAAATTGCATATATATTTTCAGAACAATAAGATAAATGTTATCTAGTATGAAAATCACAATAAAATTTTTATAGAATTTATAAAAAATATAATAAGATTTGAATAAAATATAAAATTTACTTTATTGACATTTCACTTGAAAGGAGCTAATTCAAAAGTATCATGTCAAATAAATATAAGTAAGAATGCCTGTTCTAGTACAAAAATAACGGATTTGAATTATTCAATAAAATGTATAACTCATTCCATCTGTTGATATTAACATGTTAATATTTTTCTCGAATCTATTAACATTCATTTTATTTTAAATACTAATTTTACAAGAGAAATAAATATTCTGTTCTGAAACATTTACTACATCACATGGCATGAAGGATATAACAACTCAACTCTGCTCTAATGATATCAAGATCAAGCCAACACACAATTCACTACCATTTTAGTATCCTTCCTACATAATCCACAGACTCAATCCCTAAAGGTTATCAGGAAAGTATACGTGAACCTAGTATGTAAGACGTTTAGAATGAGCCACATCGTCATGAACTAACCGAACTTTAGTTTCTCGGGGGATTAGGGTCTTAATCCTGGATAGATAGGTTCTGGGGTTGCGAAGTATTCATGTTTATAAATAAAATTAGAATGACCAGAGTTTGGCGCATAGTGTATACATGGAATCTCGTAGCTGTGATAAGAATATTCAGTAGTAACCAAATTATTGCAGTAATTATTGAGGAAGAAAAATGTTTTTTGGAAGATTTTACATATATTATGGAAATTGTGGTTGTATCAGTAACGAAACCATAAAACCTGTAAAAAGAGTTTTTAGTTGTTGATATTTTCTGAAATATTTAATTGATTGGAAGCATAATAATTGTATCATTCGATTCTTGATATTTATGAATTTCTTACAAAGGAAAAAAATAATAAATTTGTTAAGAATATTCTTAATTTTCTGTCACAAAATGATCTATATTGCTTCTTTAAATTATTTTAGAATTCATTATTTTTTTAATAGTATACAAATATATTTTCTTAAAAAGGAAGTCTTTACAAATATAATGTTTTTTTTGTACATCATTGATTTGTGCATAATTTATTTAGTTGTTGCATTTATTTGTGTAACATTTGTGTAAAATAATATCAGTATTTGAAATTACTTTATTGCACACCGGTCTATTATTAATTTTTGCAGTAATTTGTGTAGAATACATATAAAATATTTTTTGGTTTAAAAAATATGTATCACTCAGTCAAATTATTATTACTATATATTTATATTAAATCAGAAAATTTACATATTGATATTTAAATGTGTTAAAAAAGTAAATCTTTAGTTTTAACAGTAAATGTTTATTTTCTATAGGAAATTTGTTTGTATATTTTATATTGTATTCATTACTAGATATATAATCAAGATGGTATTTATAAGATGATTTCTTACACATAATTTATAAAATATTAATAAAGATATGAGATTCATAAATGTATTTAACACAGAAGAAAGTTATGAATTAATATTTATTTAAATATTAATAACAAAATTATGTACTAGCGTATTATACTCTAAAAATATATATTTTAGTTTCTTTGTAAACATACTTTTCGAAAACCGATACAGAAAATGAAACTTTTAAATGAATCTAAATAAGCTCTTCGCGTATATTGATTCAAATCAGTCTTACAGATAACCACTAGAAATCAGGAAATATTAAACCACTAAAAAATAAACTCATCGGAATTCAATACAACATTTATTTATTTATTTATATGAAACCATAAAACAACATTTTTCTGCGAAAACTCATTTCCAGAGATAGCTACATTGAATTAACACAAGTAAACAACAATTTTTGTACTTTATTAAAGCTGTTTGTTTGTAAGTAGAAGGTTTTTTTTTTGTATTATTGTTTGTGAATAGTTTGAACTTTATCTTCAAAATTCGAACGTGACTTGATTACTATGTAAATTCCAAGGAGTAAGAGTTCTTCAATGTTAAAAATCCTACTAGAACAGTTAATGAATCTATTTGCATTTCATTCGTGTAAAGAAGTGGTTTCTATGTATTAAACAAAAAGCAGAATGTCTTGCATAGTCTTCTGATTTGTATTGGATGTAATAATGAATCATTCTGCCATTGTTAAGCTAAAAGCTGCATAGCAGACAGAATAAACGTTGAATAATTATTTGCTAAAAATATTCAAGCTCTCAGGATTTAGTTTCTAATTCTGAATCCAATTTAATGTCATTAAAGGACATTCTTTTGAATAGTTAAAGGTATTATAATGTTTTTTTCTAATTGAATTGCTTCAAATAGCAATAAAAAATTATTTGTTTCCATCAACTTTAATAAAGATAGAATTATTATTTATTTTTCGAAACTCATTAACATTTCGTTAGTTATTTACTGTAAATTAAAATACTCATATTTATTATTCGATGAAATCACTGATTTATTACTTGTTGAAATAATGTTTCTAAATGTGGTTTGAGTTTTATCATGAAAAAATTTACTTAATATTTTAGAACATTCATTGATTTCAAAGCAAGTTATTCTCATCCCTATTTGAACTTTCCGTAGTAAAAATTCGTTAATGAGAAAGTCTTAATTTTGTTATCAACATATGTATACAAAACAATTATTATTTCATCAATATCATTTTTTCCTTAGTTTTTAAAGAAATTGTAAATTTTGTTAAAGGAAAACGATTTTTTTCACACATGAAACATCAATAATCAATTTGTAATATTCATACAAATACATTGACATAAAAACTCAATAAATTAAACTAACAAAAATTACTACTAAATTCAAAAGATTCTTGCCAGATATAATATTTTAAAACAACAGAAAAGTTATTCTGTTTCATTACTTTGAAACAAATTATAGATATTTTATCATACCAAAATTAAATTCATTTTATTTATTATTACAAAGATTTGAATGTATAAGAAAATTTAACAATTTATAAAATTAATCTGTGATAATATGGATTGTAAAATGTTTTTGAAATATTTATGTTTTTATAGTTATTTCATTCCCTATCACTTTTATTTGTAATGATAACATAATAGAAGTACGTATAATTCAATTATATTTCAATCATAGTCTAAGTAAGCTTAATCTTCAATAAGCAACGACTTAAACACAGTTTTAAATCCAGGTTTATGCAACAAAAGTTTATAAAAATGTCATATATTTAGACACAAATAATTATTTGAAAAATCATTAGTGAAATTTAAAACCAGAATGAATAATGTTGGTCAAATATTTTAACAGAACATTGGTGACTATATATCCCCTTAACCGGCTATCCCGAGTTAACTCGGGGAAACAGGCATCACTTGACTTTCAACATGTCTATGAAGAGATCATTTAATAGATGCCAGTATGTACTCACTTGAACACCCAAAAAACAGTAAAAATTAACAGAGAAATTCATCACAGTAAATAAAAGAATGCCAAATTATGAAAATAAATATATTTTATGATTCACTATAATCGTTGAAATAAACTTTTAATATAGCTCTCAGCTCATTTAAACTCATTCATTTTGCATAATCCATCATTTAAATAGAAGCTATTAATATTTTTTAACTCCAATTAATGCAAACACAATAAGTATAAGTATACTAAACACTGAAAACCTATGTAAATTTAAAAAAGAGTTTTTTGATGTGCGAAATTAAAAAAAAATTATAATTAATTAAACATTTTCTATTATAAATACATTCTTAGCTATGCATATTTTATCTAGAATAAAAAAATTCTGAAGACATTTTAATTAATAATAACAATTGGAAAAAAATCTGTTCATTGCGTCAGCCGATCAGATGAACAATTACTTGAGATACTTCAATGAATTTATAGACATTAAAAACAAAATAACAAGAAAGATATAAGCAACTAATAATTTTTCAATATATAGTTACGATAATACTGCAGCAAAAAAATTTTCAGTATTCAGTTTGAAGCTAATAATTTTTTGTATGGTAAACACCACTGCTAAAAGATATAGAAATTTTCTTATTTGCAATAATCTTTTGTTTACACTTTTCAATAAAATACTGTATTTTCACCATTTATATATTTTGTGATAATTGTATTTGTGTGTATATACTAAGTAACTGTAACCTTTCTGATTAGAAATTATAAATTTTTTGACATTTTTAATGATGTTAGAGAACGGTATTTGAATTATGATATAACAAGATACCTATTGAAATTTCAAACTGAATAACATTTTTTATTCTACCAGTACCATCTTATGACATTTATTTGAGAAAATCAGAATATTTGTGGAAAAGCAGGATTAAATTCATTTAAATCAAATTATTCTGTTGCATTCATTATTTTTTATAAACTTTGTATGAAATTAAGAATAAATGAATTATAAATTTTAGTTACATTTTCATCTATAAATAAAACATTAAATGTTCATTAAAACCTATATTTTCATTCAATTTTTTCTGATAGTAAAGGGCTCAATATGCTTCATTACTTCTTTAATGCACTTTTTCTGGATTAAATTTTATATAAATTTTCTTTTTTCCAGAGCTATAGGACAGTTTTTGAGGTCAATTGCTAATTAAATTCGTGTTTTACTATTTTCTGTATATAGCACATAAGTTAAGAAAATTTACTGTATACTAATTTTTCTATAAGTCAAACGATCCTAAAAATAAGCAAAATAATTAGTAGATGTATATATCTTAAGAATATTGCATTGCTCTTTTAAGGCTAATGCGAAAGAAATGCCAATTTTCATTTCATTTTTAGGGCATTTGTGTCAGCTATTTTTAGCCTTTTCATTACAAAAGTTGTGTTTAAGTACAGTACTACTTCGTAATTACAGTTTGTTACCTAATTGAAGTAAGTTAAATTACTACAAGATATGTCGTTGATATTACAGTATTAATCCATGGAACCATTATAAGAAGAATAAGCGTTTCTTTTCATGTAGAATTCATATCCATTTGGAACGAAAATAATAACCTACATAAACATCAAATGAGTTAAGTGGGTTTATTGCAACTAGTATGTAATTACTATTTCTACATTCCCTTTCTTTACTTTTGTTTTTACTTTCGTTTTTGAGCTTAAAGAAATTGTAACTTTTTTGCTGAAGTTGTTTGCACGAAATTTATTTATGATTCTATATCTGAATGAAAATAGTTTATGAAAACTTTGATGATTAAAACCTTTCTGATATTTTATAATTTAATATTGAATTTACCAGATAAATCTCAATTTAAAATTTCTGTTTATTTACCTAAAATGAATTTTTTTATCAATTAAGCAAATCAATATTCTACTTACATGCATGTATTTTTTCATAGATTATAAATATTTCCATAATAATTGTATAAATTTTCTGAAAATTTTAATCTACAATAAGTTATATGAATTTTTAAAAAACTAATTTTTTCGGAAAAAAATCATACTCTTCAAATAAAATTGAATAATTTGAATTAAAATATTTTTAAAATATAGTTCGTACATAATCCATATAAATTATTTAATAAAACATGTTATATTTCTACATTAAGTTTCTAACTTTTTTATTGCTATTGGGTAAATAAATAACATCTTTTTAAAATTAATGATAACATTATACTGACAGCATTTAATTATCCCTGTTTGAAATTAAAAGAAAATTGGAAATTAACATTTTGTCAAAAAAACTGAAATAAGAAATTTAGGAAAATACTAAGAAATGAATTAAATTCTTATTATTAAATTTGCCAATATTTTATAGTTTTTTGTACCAAACCAATATTTTATAGTTTTTATAAAGATTGAAAGCATTTTATTATTCATATTCTAATTTGAAGTATCCACTGCTTTACAAAATTAAAATTACTAAAAAAGCTATTAATTTTTAAATTTTCATAATGTAAGCATATCTTGTTATTTTTTTACATTACATTGTTTTATATTTTTATGTTTTCTTTTGTGAAGAATAAACTAACATTATATTTGAATTTATCTAGGTTTTAAATTCAGAAATATTACGATGCTTGCTTAAAACATATGCTGCTGAAATATAAAGTTGTTGGAAAAGTTATGTGTTCTTTCAATTCAACAACTTGTGGTTTCAATTTCCATTCAATACGTGATATTTTTATTTCAGTCCAAAACACATATATAAATAATTTGCTGTCGAATTAATTCTTATGTGTAAGAAATTCAACGAGTGTTAAAACCAATACTAATAAATGGAATTTATTTAAATCTGTATAGCGAGAATCTTACAAATTTTATTTTAATACAAGGACATCACAATAAATACAAGGACATCTCAATAAATACAAGGACATTACAATAAATACAAGGACATCACAGTAAATACAAGGACATCACAATAAATACAGGGACATCACAATAAATACAAGGACATCACAATAAATACAAGGACATCACAATTTAAAATAATGAAATTCAATCATTTTTTACAATATACGTGTGCGTAATGTGCTTAAAAACTGAATTTTTCATTTTATAATGAAATAAATGCAGTTATTAATAATCACTTCCATTTTATTATTTAATGTTTTAAATGATCTTATATTTTTGCACTAACTGACATTCTAAAGATTTACAAAAGAATAAGCATGTCTTAGCTGAGAAATGTAAGACATCAAAGATATCATACTCAAACAAGGAATAATTGAACTAGATATAGCAAAAACAATAGTATTTGATGGAAATTAAATATTGGAAGCGGCAAGAACATAATTATTTAATATTTTCTGTGAATGCGCTTAACTAAATACACTTATGAAATGTGATCTTGTCTAGAATTGAACATTTTAATTGGCGCATTATTTTTCTTTTAATTATAATGAAATATGGCAAAAAATTACATTTTATATAAAGAATAAAAAGAATGGTTATTATTTAGATAAGCAAAATATACTTTTTTTAAAAAAATGAAAACTCATTTTATTCTATTTGGAAAATACAAAGTGTGAGCATTTTTGTAATGTACGTGTAAGGTGAAACAGAAAATTTTGTGTGAAATGTTTCAATATTTTTAATCAAGTAAATATAGGAATTCAAATGTGAAATTTTAGTTTAATAAACTGTTTATGGTATTAAACTGCATATATACTAATCTTTCTGCGTAATAAGTTAGTTTATTTCTATATAACAATTGCAAGGTTAATTATAACATCCATGAATTGAACCCCTATTATCAAACAACGGAAAATTTCATACTGTGAAAAATTATTTCAATTCTTTTGATTTAATTTTTTTTTGAAGTGAAAAGTTTTAAACGTAATTAAGTTTTATTGATTCACAGATAATCTTATTAAGAATTTTCAATGTCTTAATATATATATATATATATGTATATATATATATATATATATTAATGATATATATATTAATGATATATACATTAATGATATATATATAATATAATATTAATATATATATATATTATATATATATATATATATATATATATATATATATATATATATATATATATATATATATATATATATATATATATATATATATATATATATATATATATATATATATATATATATATATATATATATATATATATATATATATATATATATATATATATATATATATAATTGACTGTGAGTAATTTTATGTAAATAAATATAAGTCTCAAATTCTGCAAAACTTTTTAACTAATATTAATATCTTAAGATTAAAATAAAAACCAAAGGTCAAATTTCTGAAATATTGCTATAGGACATAATTATAGTAGTCAATTATAACCAATTATTTATCGTATATTTGTAATATTAATTCCTTGTTATAACTTATTATTTTTAAAAATACAAGTAAGAAAACAATTAAGAGTGCAAATTTATGTCAAATGACTTTTTTATGATTTAATTATTACATTAATATCAATAATAACTTTTTAATTCCAGAATGATGTGTTAAATACTCAAAAATAAATCAAACTTAAGAGTGGTTTCCATTAAAATAAGACATTGTTATACTTTAATAGATTGTTCAAAACTTGCTTCTTAAATTTTATTTGTTTATTTGAATAAATATATATGTAGCAATTTTTTATTACTTCTTTTATTCGTCAGTAGTAAACTTTGATAGAAAATATTTTGTTAGCCTTAATCTGTCACATCTAGCAAACTGATTACTAACACATGTCTATAAAATACATATTCTTAATTTGAAGTTAATTAAAAAAATTTTAAATTTTGAAGTAAAGATATTGTGTGACTATTGCATCTTAAAAATACACATTGAATAAAAAATAATGCATTTTATGCTATTCAAATAATACATTATTTTTCTCATTTACTTTTCACAGAATATCCACCCAGACCTTCACAAGTAAGCGATGTAAATGGTTCATTTTATCGTCATTTAACTATAACCGTACCCGTCATCAGTTCAGCCATTGTTCTCGTGGCAGTGCTTTGCGTGGTGTGCATCATCACTAGAAGAAGAACGTCGGGACGAACTCCCAGAACACCTGATGGTAGGTGGTACGTCCTGAAAAAGTGTCCCTCGAAACCAATAACATTCATTTCAAGGAAGAATAAAAATAATGAAACTATTTTCTGAGAAAAATATTTCTTAGCTGCTCTAATATTTCTACGAACTTTCAAAGAAAAAAACATATCTTATCGATTCGAATGTTTTTAAATATATTTGGAGCATGAAATATTCTTTGAAATTGTTATATTCCACAAATCTATTTTTCCTTGTATTAGAAAGTATAATTTGGTTGGAAATAAATTATCTTTTTTTTTATTGCTCAAAAAATAATATGTTTTTCTTTAATAATAACAATATATCAAGTAAAACTATTTGACTTTTTTATTAATACTAATTAATTTCTTTATTTACCAGGATGCAATACTCAAAAATTAAATCGTAGTAAAATGCATATAGTTAAAAAACTCAGTGAAATTTAGTTTTAAAATATCAATAAGAAAAACAAATGTAATTTATTTTTCTTAAAATTGAAGTTTAAAAAGTTTAATTAATCTCGATTTTCGACATTTCTTTTCTATGTAAATTTCTTCTTGTTTAAATTTCAATTAATTAATAAGAGAATTTTCCTTTTTCACAATATTTTCTAAGAAATTATTACCTCAAAATATTATCTTATTACTTTCAATGTTGAAAAAAATGTCTTCGTACGTTTTTTTTATATACTAACTCATTAAATTGACCATTTCTGAGCATCTGCATTCATCAAACCATCTGTGTTAAGGAGAAAAATAATACTATAATAATAATAACATATACATAATATAAATTTTTTATTTGAAATTTAATATATGAGAAATCTGTAGAAACTGAAAATTGTATTATTACTTATTCCAATTTGGGTAACTTGAGCAGAATGCTATTAAAATATCGAGTCGAGACACTGTGGTCACAAAGTTTTTCCTTCCTCAAAATTCATTAATAATTCACAGGAACCTGAATATGAATTAAAATGACAAAAATTGCATCATTCTTCACCACTGTTAATTTAGCACTTGGAGTTTTATTTTTTATGATTTCAAAATCTCTCATTCATTTGAGTGCAAGCAATCAGCATTATACTTGAAATGTGTTATCTATCGATTATACAGCTGGGATTGTCACCAATCAAAATATAGATATAATTACCGAAACTTTGTTTTTGTTATTAACATTTTAGAGTCTTTTGACCTAAATTTGATAAAAAAATTAAACAAAAGTTCTATTATATATAAAAATATCATTATACAACTCAGTGACTCTGAAATCTCTTCTCTGAGTTGCACAACATTAATTTAGTTTCTCACAGAATTTATATTTTTTCAACTATATTTCACAGATGCAAAATGAGACTGAATTTTTATCAAAAATCAGATTTCATATTAATTTAATATGAAATTATGAATTTATTTTTCAAATTTAGTATTGTTCATTATTTCTAATTGTTACTTATTCCAATTCTCAAAATAGTGGATGGGGAATGTTTTGAAATCGCTTCAATATTTTCGTTAAAACTCATTTAGGCTTTGATTCAACCCATTGCTTTTTATAAGAATGTTACTTGGAACTTAATAATATCAAAACTTGGAGCTTAATAATATCAAAAATTTAATAACACTTTTAAAAGTATTGGAAAATAAGAATTAGTTATTGCAATTGTTTTAGATAATTTGTATGGATCATTTTTATTCCACTTATTTCCTCTGGCTTGAATATAGAACGTAATAATAATATAAATATAAATTTCCGTAGAAGTAACATTGAAAAAAAGAATTCGCTATTATTCTTAATTATTATTTATTTTTTGCCTTCCTATTTCGCACCTACAAATTAATTCCTGCTGAATTTAGGCATGACATTTTTCTTGAGAATTGCTATTCATCTTTGAAAAATTTATGAACATGGCAATAATAATACGAGACATTTTCAAATATTTTGATGCACACATTCTTTTTATATCTATCTATCGGAACTATAAAAATGTTTCCTTATTTTTATCATACTTCTTCCTTGCATATTTGTTAAATGTTTTGGTTATAAATGATGAATAGTTATGCTAAAATACTTACACAAAAATCATTATTTATATATTATCATCAATATTATCAGCATTACGGAAAAACATTTCAAAATTGTGATGGTATAAAATATATGAAATGTTTTATTTTATTCACTAAGATATAAATATTTTTTTATTTTAATTATATATTTTCAGAAGCAAAATAATAACCAAAGAAAAACCAAGGTTTTTATTTTAATCAATATTTTGCGTGATTTCTAAATGCCTATTTTTCCTCATTAAGTTATCATCAAATTCATCGATATGTTGAGAATAATATAAAATACTAATAAAACTTCAAAGAGTATTAAAAAAATAAGTAAAATTACTTTGATTGTTTCATATTTTGTAATAATTGAGATGAAGTATTGCACACACAAATTACTAAATTATATATTGAAAGAAATATAAAACACTTTCGATTTTGAAGAGTAAAATCTATTTTTTAACATTATGCAACCACAAATGAATTATTATAGGAAAAAAATACAGTAAATTATATAATTTTTAGCATTTCATTTAAAATTATTCTCCAAATAAATTTAAAAAATAATTATGCCCATATAAAATGTAAGAATATGTATGAGAAATAATGTTTAACAATTGCTTTGCTACTTTTCTGAGTGTCACATAAAAATTTAAATCTGCTAAGATGAGTGAAGTTAAAGCTGTATTCAAATGGTAATTTCCTTTCTAAAATAAATTTCTGTAATATTCTTTATGCTCTTATTTTTGTTAAAATGTATACCATTTATTCTTACAGGAGTCGATAATCGAGAACCAACTAAACCAGACAACATGCCATTGTCAGTGACGTACGATAGCAGTCAAGAGCCAGCCTATTATCCGTCCCCTTATGCAACAAGTAGCACTCCTGGCTACAGCAGAGAGCAATGCGTGCAGTCCAGTCATCAGCAGAATATGGGGACATTTGGCAGCACCAGATGTGGTTATGCTTATGACATACCGTATCCACAAAGAAGGGTATGTACAAAAGTAAACATTTGTTACATTTAAATTTATATAATAACAGTTTATTTGTTGTATCCATATTAACAAAATGAATTAAACAACCATACAAATGTATATAAAGTGCATTAGCTTTGGATATATAAATATATAAAATATATATGTGTGTCATGGATTAAATTTTGGTGATTACAGAATATAATTAATTTACTTGAAAATCAAAATATTTTCTTTCCTTAAATTTTAAGTTGATTTTTTTTCTTCTAAAGAAAAAATCATACTTTTTATCATTGTAATAAAAAATATTTTTTTATATTTTTATTATTAACAAAATAAAACCATATGAGGCAGTTTATGTAAGTCATAAACAGATATTTTGTTTCTTTTTTTTTATTTTGTTAGATATTAATATTTTAAACAACATATTAATCAAATCTTCAATATAAAATTTTTAATATAGCAAAATACTGTAACCTATTTAGTACTAAAATATTATTGCAAACTAAACAGTTATCATATAATGGGATGATTATACAATATAGATTTTTATGCTATTATATAAAAATGTCTATGCTGTATTTTAACTTATAAGTTTCAATATATTCACATTATGCATATATATTGACTGGTATATGATTTTTAATAAACTTATGATATGAATAAGCAGCATTTATAAAAATAATGTTTCTTTATTAATGGCTATTCCCTTTAAAACGTCATTATTCCTTGAGTAATTTATTTTATAATAAACTGAATTCAATTTAATTTAATTCATTTATAAAAGTTCACTGTTTGACAATTTCCTTCTCAAAACAAGAAAATAATTTCTTTTTATGTTAGAAATATTAACGCCTTACTTAAAATAAATATAAAAACAGTTTTAACAAGCTGTCTTTATCAAATGTCTTTTTTTATTTATACTGAAACTTCTTGATCATTTTTCATTAAAAGTTCTAAAAGGGAGTAGGAAAAAATTCTCTTTTATGCAAGTAAAATCTCAGAATACTTTTTTTCTTTAATGTTCTAAAAATTCCTTTTATGAAACAGAATTATATGAAAAGATTTTCTAATAATACTGTTGCTTTTAAATTTATGTTGGGAATGCATTTTAATACTCTGTAAATTATGCTATTTTTTAGGAAGAAAAGTTCGACAATAACTACCAATCATCTATAGTCTATCTTCCCGCCTATCATCGAACAGGTATACTTTTGAAAATGCTTTTAAATTTCTTATTGTTAGGTTAGTGCATTTTATACTGAAAGAAAATGAAAATTATGATTTATTTTTGTATGCATTTTGCTTTGTTATTGTTAAATATGTAATGTTTTATCAAAAATAGTATATTTATTTTAAATATTATTAATCTCCACCAACTATGATAATGGATATAATTGTTCTTCGCCAATGTTGTGAAAAAGAAGTACCTTATAGAAAATAAAATTCTGCGCATTTATCAGTATAACTCTATATCAAAATATTTTAAGTAATCATTTTTATATAAAAACACCTGCATTTTAAGCATTATACAGAAACTTTATTTATTCAAATTATCTATTGATACCTGGCTTTTATATAAAAATTAATTATATGAATAATGATATATCATAAATAATTATTATAGAAGAAGGATTGCAATAATTATATTAATATAAGTGCTGAACAATATATCAGACATTTTTTTAACATAGGATAAATTTAACAATTCTTATATTTCCAGTTTTATTATTCATTTTGTATAAAAACAAAGAAATTTATATATATATATATATATATATATATATATATATATATATATATATATATATATATATATATATATATATATATATATATATATATATATATATATATATATATATATATATATATATATATATATATATATATAATAATAATAATAATAATAATAAAATCTTTTTTAACATTAAAGTGGCGCTACATGAAATGAAATTTAATTATTATTAAAATCGAAATTAAACATTTATTTCCTAGACTATTATTCTTAAAATGCAATTATGACATAATATTTAAGAAATTATGCAGATTTAGCTCTGGAATTGTTTTACTTATTTTTAAACTATTATTCACACATTACTTCTTGGCCATGTAAATAATTTACCTCCGATTATTAACTATAAAGTTATAAGATTTGTTGTGCTATAATTTTGAAGAATATTTTTTTAATATTATTAACAACTGCAAATAGTGTGAAATAATATAATACTTATTTTGTGTAATATCATGTTCTATCCTTTTGTATAAAATGCTCTTAAACTTCTAAATTAAATGCAAATAAGCATATTAAAAAATTATGAAAAATTTAATAAATAATAGAAAGAGATATCATGATGTTTATTATCTTAAATTAGTTAAACATTATAATTTATTCCTAGTCCTATAGAAATGATGCTTTGTGTATTAAAAATATGTTTTATAATTTTATTATTAATATGATATATATGAGTCTGCTGCATTAGAATTACGAAAACTACTTATTTTGATTTTTGAAAATTTCCAAAATTATATATATATATATATATATATATATATATATATATATATATATATATATATATATATATATATATATATATATATATATATATATATATATATATATATATATATATATATATATATATATATATATATATATATATATATATATATATATATATATATATATATATATATATATATATATATATATATATATATATATATATATATATATATATATATATATATATATATATATATATATATATATATATATATATATATATATATATATATATATATATATATATATATATATATATATATATATATATATATATATATATATATATATATATATATATATATATATATATATATATATATATATATATATTTATATATATTTATATATATATATATATATATATATATATATATATATATATATATATATATATATATATATATATATATATATATATATATATATATATATATATATATATATATATATATATATATATATATATATATATATATATATATATATTCACATTGTTTCTAAAACCTTTTAGAAATATTTTCTTTCTTCTGATTGGCATTTCCCAAACATTTTGTACATAATTCATGCTATTAATGCCTGTAAACATATTTCTAAATTGACGTTTCCTTAAAATAAACGGAAAAAACTTTCTATGCAAAATTAGTTTATATTATATTATTTGTTTATCTCCAAGGAAAAATATTTTTTTAAAAAGTCTTTGGAAATGAATTCCTTTGGTTATAAACGTTAGTTTCCTTTAAAAAAAATAACATATGAATATCATATTCTTTTGAAAAATATTTTAATCAGAGAATTTAAATTTTGTTTTCATTTTAAAATTAAGTTTAGTTTTATTTATCTTCTAAATTAAGTATTACTAATTCTGATAAAGTATAACTAAAAAAGAACTGCATTCTCTTACATATTTGCCTTTGATTACTAAGATGTTCATGAATTTACCTGCTTAATAGTTATAAAATTAAGCCTTTTCTTATTTAAAGGAATATATTACGAATATTTTTATACCGTGCCATTTGCTTATTATTTATAAATATTAATTTATAAGCGTATTTTCACATTATGACAAATAATACTTTAATACTTTTAAGTGTGTTAGTTAAAATCAGTTGAATATAATGTATTTAAAATCCAGAAATAATTCTTACTTGTATGTGAAAATGATATAAAAATTTTTAAAATGTCTTAAGTTATAAGGTCCAAATTTTTCATTATTTATAAACTTCATTTGCAGATATTTATTTATCCTTATAGAGCAATTGCATATTCATTTAAATTATTTTCGTATACTGAATAAAATAAATACGCTCAAGTATCCATAAATTCAAAAATAAGTTTTTAGATATTTATTATATTTAGAGAAAAAATTGTCATATCAAATATTCTAATCTGGTACGGAAAATTTAAATTTCTTGTGACTTAATTCACCCTCAAAAGTGCTTAGTATTAATGTAATACTAATTTTGCATGCAATTAATTCAGTAAAATGGGAAACCATTTGCTTTATCGGGGTAATATAAGCATAGTTGAAATCTTTTGAGGAATCTCAAGGGAATTTATAAAATATTATAAATATCTCAAATTTGGAAAACGTAACTGTATTAAGAAATCGAGACATCCGTATTATAGTTTGAATTGTTTGTTACAAAAATCTTCATACGTATAGTATAAAAATATTACGCAAGCATTAGAATAAAAAAAATATTACGATTATATAAGTAAGTATTCATAATTTCATTTTGAATTTTATGCATCCACACACCAATTACATATTTTAATGCTAAATCAATTTCACTAATGTCTCATCAATGGTATGGTACTCCGTTTTTACTCAGTCAAGTATTACACACTCCAAAAATCAAATGTTGAGATATCCGTAAAAATATCTTTCATTATTCTTTATATAGCACATTTGAATATAATATCTTCTTTTGTGTTTGGATTTACAATGGCCGTTAATATACTTCAATGATCTATTCAGCTGAAAGCTTCTGCATTAGTAGTCCTTTAATAACTTCTAAGGAGTTTTTGCGACGAAAGATAGGATTGACTTCTTCCCATCATATCGACATAACCAAAATCCATATTTACTTCCTATTTACATTTATCTAAACAAACAATCTCTGGAATTCATTTAGATTTCTTTCTGTCACACAGACATGAAGTTCTTCAAACATCTGATATCTCAAATTTCATATCTCAATAAAGCAGTGAAACTTTTTGGTGTTATAAAAAAGATTTTTGATATTCGCAGCAGATTAAACACTTTGAATGTCATTAGTACCTTTTACTGTAATTTAATCAAACCATCTATTTTTTAACCTTTTCATATTTTTAGTTTTACGAAATCTATTTTCTGTGATTATCAATGGCTATAGTTAAATTCACTGCATGAAATAATTCTCTAATTTTTAACAGAATTTGCTTCTTATTATGTGCGAGAACTTGTTTTTCTTTCTGTTAATTACGTAAAATTGAAATCACTTACTAAACACCTAACAAGTTAAAATTTCCATTAAGGACAATTATTTCGAAACTCTGAAGCTTTGATAAAAAATAGATTACATGCCTCATGCAAACATGCCTCATCGTTCAATGCATAATGCTGTAAGATATCATTTGAAATTTTACTCATATCGCTTACAATTCATGCAAAATAGCATCCATGTGGTCCGTGAAATGCAGTACAATTTTGTATTAGGTATTGTTGCATTTTTAGCAGCATCATTCAAAAGTTCAATAATATTTACTTCAACGATGAAAACTTGTTTCACATTTATGACTATGTAAAACAACCAAAATTTAGCCTATGGTGTCAAGATAATCATTATAAGCTAAAAGAATCATCTTTAACCATCGAAAAAATTTTTATGTGATAGGCGCTCACAAAACAGGAAGTGATAAAGTCTTTTTTTAGTCAAACCGTCAATCCAAAGTGTACCTGTACATAAATCTAGCTAATTAATGCTTCACTAGAAATGCAGATTTTTTATCGTGGTTTCAGCTATACGAAGCAACTTTACACTAATCAAACATAACTATAGAAGTTACAAAAAATATTTAATCATTTAATATTAAAATGAATCTAATCACCATAGTCATCAGACCACTAAGCATTACACCTTTATGGGTTTTGTTAAAGACATAATTTTGCAGAGAATCCCAACGAATACAAATGAAATAAAACAAATTATAAATGAATAAATTTTATCAATAAATCCAAAAAATGTTATGATGTGTTTCATAAAACTTGTTCCTACCCGTTTATGTTTGTATCCAAAATGATGGCAAATACGTACAATATTTGCTATGGGAAATGAAAATGTAAAAAAAAAATAATTATGTATTTAAAAAATAAAATTATTACAGTATTAACTAAAATTGAACATATTTATGATTATTTCACCTCATAATTAAAGTTGTAATAAAATTTTAACAAATAATATTATAAATTGTCTCATACAATAAAACAAAGTTTAAACAACTATATCCAATCTTAAAATATTTATCACACTTCATAGATTTTTAAAGGTAATAAAAAATCAATAGGTAATTTTCTATGATGTTAACCCTGTATATTTCTGCAATTTCTCATTAAATTTTATAAAAATATTTCATAGATCTTAAAAGTATTGTCTTTCTTTTTTTTTTTATCTAAAAACATATATATATATATATATATATATATATATATATATATATATATATATATATATATATATATATATATATATATATATACATGAAATAGCTCAATATTTATCAAATATTACTATAAACTTATAAATAAATGAATTCAGTTACAATATTTTTTTCTTCATTCAGTAGTATAATTTATTAGTGGTGAAAAAAAACATGGCCATTTGTTGTGGTACTGTGAAAGTACAACATTTATTGACTTTAATATTTTATAAGTGTACTTTTCTCGAAAGGAACAAGATCGAAAATTTATTTTTATCCAATGTTCTAGCTCACCAACTTCGCTCTCACCAGGAACAAGCTATTTATGAGATACCGGATCTGGGAAGGAGAAAACAGGATTGTAACAGATCCTGGCGGGAAACTGGAGATGGGTAAGTTTCAATCTACATTTTTCAACTGGTTCACTTCCATAATTTTTTTCTACCGAAAATTTCTAACGTTACGCATATTTTGCATTGTTTTAAATATTAAGTACGATATTGTCATACATTTGGATACATCTTCTAAACTATTATCTACTAGGGCTTACTGTTAAGAATATTTGAAATTTCTACTTTCAAACATCTGCATGGTGTGTATTCATCTGTAATTTGATTGATGCTAATATTCAAATAGATTTAATTAATAAGATGAAATATTAGTTAGGTTAATATGAGAAAGTAACTTGTGTAAAAGTAAAATCGAAAATACAATTGAAAAAATATTTTGAAAGTAATATTGAAACATGTATAGTAAATTATGTGTGTGTAATAAATTAACTTAATTATTAAATTAAATGTAACGAAATTATCAGAAACATTTGCAGATTTTATTAAATTTATCATGTATAAATCTATGTGTTATTTTTTGCATAGTAATATAATATTTTGTAGCAATCTTTGCTAAAAAATCTTTAAGATTTATTTAAACAAAATATTTAAATGGGAAATTGTAACTGGTGATTATAAAATGTGTGCTTCCTATTGCTAACATATTCATGAAATCATAAAATCACATGAAAAATTCTAACTGTATGTACTTGGAATAAAAAAAAAAATTGTGGGATCTAATAAAATCCCTATTTGCTTAGAAGGAATATTTTTTAAGATATTTTTAAAAATTTAATAAATTGTAAATGTCATAATTTAATTATCCTATTAACTCAAAAAATATATAAACTATATGCAAGTTTTAATTGCAATAATTCTTATTCATTCTAAATTATTCTTATTTATACCCGTATTTTCTGCACGTAACAGTTGTAAGCCTCTGAACTGAGTTTCATGAGTTTATTTATTTTTAATCATGGTATTATAGAAACTCCATTTACGTTTAATAACTTCCATTTCTCGCTAGCGTTCAAGTACTCCCCATTAAAAGAAAATCTATCAAAATATTACATTCTTCCCTTCGTATCTCATCCAGAGTTCCTTAAGTATCCTTCTTTTGCAGAAACTCCAGTATAGGCTCGGACGATGATAACGAAGACGATCTCATACTCTCGTCCAAAGATCGGATGTACAGGGAAGAAGCGAGGGAATCAGAGACAGAATGCGACAGGCTCTGTAAGTGTCATCTTTTTCATCTCCTCTTCTCGAGTAATTACGGTGCATCTGCCTTCATTCAGTGGGGCTCTGATCTCAGAGTATGTCGAAAGTTCTCGACTAATTAGTAAAGTTGGATCGAACGACTCCCAAATATCTCGCGAGTGAAAAGTTCTTAAATGGGAAACGACTTTCATTTTATTATTATTTTTTAAAATAAAAATCCAAGATTTGAATTGTATTTTGATAAAAGGTAGATTAATGAAATTAATTAGAACTAAAATTTTAAAAACGCTTTCAACAATTCTGTTTTAAATATTTAAGTTAAAGCCTAATTCTGGAATCAATTCTTATATTTTATATGACATGAAGTTACTGAGTGATTCTTACGAATTCTTAAATGATTCTTAAGGAAAATAATCCTATGTACTATTTATAAGAGATTATTCCGTACAACTTTAACTAAAATTGAAGTAAAACTAAAACCAAAATATATTTTAACAACAAAATAACATTGGTTACTTTATAAAGAAACTGAACTGGTTCATTCTGTGATGGTACATTACTTTTTCTACAAGAGATGAAATTATTCAGATTAAATTTCATCTCCTATCAGATCTTATTTTTGTAGTGTGAGGCCTGCCCCATTGTAATTTGGTAAATACAAGAATTAAAAGAAAAAAATTTCTTGGTCATCCAATTCTCCCAATCTATATTTATTAGAAGACTTATAAAAAGATATTATTTTGAAATCCTATTACAGCCTAAAATAAAATTCATAATATTTTAAGAAAGAGTTGATATATCTGATTGTCAATATTGATTGGTAATTTTCTCATTGCCGCTTAATACCATTTCAAACATTTCTGACCTGTATTCACATTATTATTCAATTTTGACTTACGATAAACTTTTCTATCTCTGTATTGAAAAATGTGTATGTTAACTTAATTCAAATTGCATGAATTGAGTTGGATTTTGACACTGTCTTTTCTACGGATAAACGAAAATTTTAAAGACTTATGACAATAATTATTCATACAAGTATTTTCATTAAAGAATAATTGCTAATCATAGTCCATCATTCCCAGCGTTTGTTAATGAAAAAATTTTGTACGGATAGAAACTCAGCAATGCATTTAATATTTCTTGATTGTAATCCCTTTACGGTGTATCCTAAAAAGATGCAATAAAATTGAAAAATTACTTGCTTCTTAAATTTAAAAAGGCAATATTGTCTGCCACTTCTTAACTTTAATCTGATTGTTCATAAGAAATGAAGAATCATAAATATATATGTGGATACTTAAAAATTACTTAAATAATCTTTCAAAACATAAATTTTTGAAAGATTTTATCTGTACATTATTAACTGATGACAATGTTTATGACAAATGAACTCTAACTAGACTTAATTCAGTTTTTTAAATAATTTAATAAATCTTGGATTCAGTATATCACATAGAAGTGGTAATTAAGAAATCTCTTCTCTAAAAACATAAATTATTTTTCTAAGGAATGGTTTTTTTGACTATCGTTTACATATTTAACTATTTTTTTAGTTTTTTAATATAGTTTAAATCATTAAACAATTTCATATTAATATTAAGAAAAAATATTTTATATTATGTTATATTTAATAAATTTATAGTTAATGTATTACATTAACTATAAATTTATTAAATATGTATTACATTATTATGTATTAATGCAATGTTTTACATTGAATTAAAAGTTGTCTGTTATAATAAAATGTAGTATAAGCAATCCCGTATGTTAAACCAGAGGCGTACCTTTTTTCATTTCTATCTAATGAATCAGCCCATATGTTATCCCATATCTCTTTGGATTTTGAGAATTCATTGATATTTCTTATTTATTTCTCTGTAGCTTGATTTTGAAAACAACCCTTATAAAATCCGATCACAATTTTTGCAGAAAAAAAAAATGCAATCAGTTAACCAGCAAGACATTACAAACTTTCAGCTTCCAGATATTTCGTGAAGATAAAGGCAATATTTTCTTTTAAAATAATTATTGCTCATTATTTATACTTCTTGCGCTAGCATGGTGTGCATTATGTAACTGTTATAATTTTTTTTGCAGACAAATTTTGTGAATTATTTTTAAATCTCTTAAAATTGGTCTATCCCCTACTGTGATTTTGTACCTATGTAGTATAGACACTCGCAAACGTTAAGATATTTTTTAAAGGAAACGCAAAAATCAAAAGCTATTTGTTTATTATCTGTAATTTCGGCCGATCGCAACAACCATTCAATGAGTAAGAAATAACTATAACTTATATCAATTCTATATTAGCAAAATAGGTTTCGAATATAGGAAGCATTTTTATATTTGAAATATAAAGCGTTAAATTGAAAAATTTTAAATATGTAAAAAGATTGGTAAATTAAAAACTGTATGCCTAGATCAATTTAAATTGTTATTAAATAGAAAATATAAATGTAGATTTGATTTATAGTTATCTTTCAATAGAGATAAAGAGATACATAGATGACAGGAAATTTTTACCATAAGTGATAAGAAAAAATTAAGAAAGTATTTACTTACTTAATGAGTTTGTGAAATTTATTGTTGGTTTAAAATGTTTTCTTATTATTAGATGGAAAAGAACAAAAAAAACTTCATTGATTTAAAAGTGTTTTCAACATTGCTATAAATTAACAAGTAAAATCAGGCAGAAAACACGGCAATTTCATGATATTTATTCCGTAAAAAGTACTTTCTTAATGTATATTCATCTATATGTCTTGATAAATCTTTTATAATATGCAACTGTTATTCTGTTAATTCGATTGAAATATAAGGTATGAAAACGTAACAATAACTTCATTGAAGTTTGGAGAATATTCTGAAAAAACTTACACAAAATTAAAAAAGGCTTTATGCTAATTAGTCAAAATTGCCTAACTACAAACATACTGTAAATGATCAAAAGTTAGCTTGCTTAAAATTAATGTCAATTTACAAAAACAACATTTTTATTAATTCCCAGCGCTTTACATTTAGTTAATAATACCTATCCATAAAAAAGAGAAAGCTCATTAGGTAACATTCATTAGGAACAAACGATATCTTTTCGAAGAACTGTGAGCGGTTAATTCTTTTTTATTTGTAACCGCAGCAAATCTTGCTATCCAGTTGCTAACGAATGTAGAGGCAGTAATCATGTTTTGGGCTGCTTAATTGGTCAGTAATGTCACAACCTCTAACACAGATGCTACAAACGAGAAAATTTAATTGAGCGAAAAATTTTAATGTCATGACGATCATTTAGTTAATGATTATTTTTTTTCAACCAAGATAAATTGCAACAATTTTTAGCGAGCATTTTGTGGGTTTTACTAGATGAGCTGTTAAAATTGTTCACTCAAACTGTTAAGAAGAACTTATTTTTTAACAATAAAGCTGCAGTTGTACTTCATTAGGAAATTGATTAAAATATTATTTCCCATAACAGCTGCTGTGCAGAATTTCATTTAAGAAATATTAACAAAACATGCCGCAGATGTCTAAAATGGAATTAGTTTCCCCTGTTTGTAATCAGAGTTAATTGAAAAGTATTTTTGTTTGCTTTCTAGGAAGCGAGAGCGATGTTGGGGGATTTAATTATGGCCTGTTTTGGAGATTTAATGAAAACAGCAGACGATATTTGAAGCTTAGCAAATTCGAAAATGACTAAACTCTTTGATTTGAGGGAAATGATTTTCAGAATTAAACATTTTATTGCAAAGTTTAATATAAGTTTGATATTTAATACGTTTTCCTTATTATAATTTGTACTTCTAAGTATTTTTTAGGCTTAACTGTTAATAAATATATACAATTCTTGCATGATTTCACAAGTCAAATCATTTTTAAATATAATTTACAATATTTTCTTATAATACTAATTCAATGCTTTTATTTTCTTAGGTACACGTATTGCAATATTATATGATATGCTTATATTATTCGCATGAATTATAATGTACCCCTTATTACTTACTATTTATTTCCGAAATATAATTACATGAATTAAAATATCGGATGATAATTATGTTATTTCGTTATTAAAAATTACTTACTTAAGAGGGGAATAGAATCATTTCATCTAAAGCTATAGATGTTTACTTTAAAATTACGCTATACCTCAAAAAGTATAAATTATATTTCTTAATATTTATATTTATAAGTGTATACACACCAATATAATCGTTTTGTTTTCTCACAATTTGTATATATTACAGACCCTTTGCTGTGATGCAGTATTGTTATTAGTATCCCATTACTTATTAAATTCCGTTTAACTCTTCATAGGTATAAATATACTTCAAAATTCTTAACTGCTTAATTGCATCCCTTTTATTTACAATCATTATTTTTTGTTAAAGAAATTTTCACTCAGTGCAAAAATTTATTAGTCACTATCGTAGTAGAAGTAGATTTTAGTAAGCTGAATAAGAGAAAAAAATACATGAATTCATTAAAGCAAATGAAATGTAAATTCCCTTACAGTCTATTCCAAAAATAAAATTAAAATTTATAAGATGATAAAATATTTTATATAAAAAATATTTTAAATTCATAAGATGATAATGTAAGAATTATAATTGTTTACTTAAAAAATTAATAGGAAATCAAGTCTGATCACTTGATTAATGAAATAACACATTATGAGCTATATTTAACATAATTGTGTGTGTGTGTGTACATTAGCACTCTGTCATGCAAATTTATAAGTTTTTTTAATTAATTCATCTGGTTTGTGTATACATATTTATACATATAGGTATTTTCTAATGAAACACACAAAAATGTATTGAAATTTGTTTTAATATATATTGTTTAAATAAGGTTTTTAATTAAAAGAATAAATTTTTCAAAATGTATTTATATTAAAATATATGCATAATAATATTTTAATATTGTAAGTTCTTTTTTTTTATAAATACAAATTAAGTTAACATTAAAGATCAAGGATGTTCACCACTTACTGCAGAAATTATCATTCATTAAGCTCAACATAGCATATGTTTATTTTTATAAATTATGATTTCGCTAAAATATTTAGGAAAACATCATATTTTATCAATTTATTTTATTCCTAAGCAAATCCTTCAAATCATTAAAAATTATTTTAAAATTTAACAAATTTAATTTTTTTTTTGTCATAAGAAATTTGAAAGCTAATATTATTATAGGAATATAATAAAAATTTAATTAAATTGTTTTCGTTTGTAAAATCTATGTTATATTTGCTTCATATTCCGTAGATGGCAGCACTATATAACGTGAATGAAAACTTTTATGTCATTTATACTTCTTTAAAAACTTTTAGCAGTCAATTAAACAACATTTTATCTATATTAAATATTTAACAATTAAGTTACTTCTGAATTGATTATAACTTTTAAATTAAATGATATTATATTCAATATATTTATACGATAAGTGATAGTAATATAAGTTAATATTTTCTTTTTTTGTATTAAGCATATTTTTAATTTCTATTTAAAAATTGTTAATTTAGTATTTAGTGCAAATACTTATGCAATCCTAAGCACCCTTACATTTCGTGAAGTTGACAATTCTTATTTATGTAATATCAAAGTAAATAAATGTGTTAAATTATAAAACTAGAATCAACTTAGTGTGCTATATATACAAAATATTCAAGTGTTTATTTCAGAAAGAAAAAAATATTTAAATTTTGTTTAGATAGCAAAATATTAAGTTTAAAACGTATTCTTGATTCTTTATAATTATGAAAATTGTTAAATTTGTGCCAAATTAAGTTTGATTACAAAAATGCAATTTTTATGGAATATCTATTAATGTGAAAATATGTTTTATAAAGATAATAGATGGCACCACCAAATTTTTCTTCAAGTTATTTTATATTGAAGCATGCATTATCTGTGAAAAATTTATAAATAAAACAGATGTACAGAAACATATTTTAAATTTTAACGTATACAAAATGGACTGTATATAATTTTTTAAAAAAATCCAATTTATATAAATTTAAATAAATTCAATTATTATCTTCTAGACACGTTATCCATAAAACAAATAATTGTATGCTAGTGTAATTTCATTTACGAAAGAAATGTAGCATAACACTGATGATAAATTTGATCCACCCAAGCATAATAATTTTGTGCTTCACGTGAAAAATATTATTAACTTATCAAAAAAATTTGTAGTATACATCTTTTGAAAAAGTTAAAAATCCATTAAATTGCTCAAGTGAGGCTCTCATTACAAGGGAAGTGCTAAAAGTGTTTCAAAATATTTTATTGTTTTAGTACAAAAATGCACGTAAAATTACTGTATAACCTAATTTACGTTTCTAGAATTGTTATTATGTCTTATTCAAACCTTAGAAAACTGCCACACTTTTTTTTTTTTTTTGCAATTTTAAGAGATAATAGGAATTATCACTTCACGTAACGAAAAGTTTCTATCTCAATAATAATTTATTCTCTGGACTCACAAAAACATGATACACTTTTTTTTTTATCAAATACACATTTACAGTACAATATATAATTCATATTACTTCGTATATTTTGCGTTTATGAAGATTATTAAAAATATGAATTTGGTTAAAATATTCAGTGATGTAAACATAGCTTTTTAACTGATGGAAGTGAATATAGTAAACATTTAATTTTCATTATTTTGATTCTGTGATTATATTATTTTCATATTTCTTGAAAAAAGTACAATTTTCTTTATAAAATTATAACTTTGTTTTTTCTACATTTTTCATTAATCCAGAAATCTAATTTTTTTTTTCCGAATTTAGCGGATTTTATGGAATGTTATTAACTGATTGATCATTTTATAAAGTAATGTCAAAACATTAATTATTTCCGGGTATTTTCCTCACGCTAAACATACACAATTATTGGATTATGATTATTGTTTTCCTAAATAAATCCACTTTTCTTTTAAATTTTTTTTCTAAGTTAACAGAGGCCTTTATTTAAAACTATATTTCAAATGTATATTCAAGTTTAGAAGATATTTTAATATAATACATGCAAGTAACTCTATTCAAAAATATTAAAAATGTATTTTATCTTGTTTTTAAATTTAATAACAAAAAGAAACCTTATACCACCCGATATTTAAACAATGTGAGTAAAAAATTTATTTCATGAATTTACAAAGAACTCTTTCGTATTCTATTTATTTTAGAATATCTTAGTATTCAAAATTTATAGATAAATAATCTATATTTTATCATGAAGTAAAAAAAAAACTAAATGTACTTTTTTGGTAGTATAATTCTTCACTACTAATTAAATTAATTTCACTTTCATTGTTTTTTTTTCCTTTTCCAATAAGTAGTATAATTTTAATATTTTACCCTGGAAAAATGAAAAGTTTTTATTTATTTTTATATTTTTTATTATATATTAAAATTTTACTGGCTATATTTTTATACAAGTTTATTAACATTTAAATAAGTGTTTTTTAAACAATATATTAATTTATTTATATCTCACTTTTTTTAATTCTGTGTAATTTTAAGAGAAGGACCTTCCGAATTTAAAATCTACCACACTTAAACTTTCAGTCCTTGCATTAATTTGAGCCAACCAATCATGTACGTCAATTGAAAGTAACTAAACATTTTATAAATTTAGTTTCTGGATCAAATTACTCAATCGCAATTCCCAGTTGATAGGCTATTCTTAATAGATATGCTTATTTGGAATTTGCAATTTTGTGCTTCAACCGGTCATCATCAGTTATTTTTTCGTATTCAGCAGCTAGGCTTAACCAACATCACTAATTATAGATTTTGAATCATGACAAAATTAATTATCAGTCGATTATTATATTAAATTAATTATCAGACCATTATGATAAAATGCTTGGTTAGCTTAAATGAAAAACTTTAGAGCAAAATATGAAATCAAGACTTGATTTTAAGTAATTTAGGCAAATGAAAAATGAATTTTTAATAAATCAAAATTTAGATATTTATCTCATATTTTCCATTGCAGGATTTTTTAGATAAGCTATAACAAATTAGTTATCATAAATCACTCTTTACTAATTTATTACTGTATATTATTTTCACATTTTCATGAATAGTTTATAGTATTAAAAATATATATTATCCAATTTATACCATATACACACAATTGATTATATAATAATTTTTGAAATTTTTCTTTATTGTTTTATGACCAATTTTAATTAATTTGGTTGAAATTCAGATATGTTCATATATATTTTTTTCATATTAATAACAGGTCTTATGAATTTTTAGTCTTTTTTTTATACACATCCATATGAAACGTTCATCATATTCGTTCATTTTTTCTAATATTCATCCTAATAAAAAATTTTCAAATTTGTTTAATTTTTGTAATGATTCCTTTAGTTTGTTATTTTCATAATAAATCTAAATAACACATTCCTTTTCACTTAGGAATCGACATTCTAAATAATGCAAAGCAACTTTTACCTTGGCGAATTTACCTTGGCTTATCGCCAAATATTAACCTTTACTTTGGTGATAATTAACGAAATAACTTAGTACAAAATTTTGGCATTCTTCATTTTAAATAATAAGTATAATAAATGTGTGTTTCATTTTTTATGTGCTGAATTTACGATAAGTATGACTATAAAAACTTTGTAAAAATTATCATTTTATAAACTCATTTATTTCCTGAGAATTTTACCTCTAAAATTTTATATAGTATTAGGATTTTACAGACAATCTTTAATAAATGAGTACATTACTCATGGACAATTATAACATGATTCAATAATGAAATAGAAAAGATATTTCTACTAGTCAAGTATTTTATAATCTTACATTGAGTGTAAGACCATTTGGCTTTTATGAAGACATTTTTTTCAAATTTTCGTGATAATAGTTTCATGATTACAAAATTATTAACTTTTAAAACTTTAATTGTTATAGTAAAAAAATGCGATCATATTCATTTTTTTAATTAAACAATCAATGCAATCATTTACAATTTTCCATGAATTGAGTCATACTTAATATTTTTAGACTAGCATATGGGAATAATCTTGTTTTGGATGGTTGTATTGTAGACAGATGATTTTTTTCCTCGTCAACAAAAATGGGTCTTTAATATATTATTTATTTAATCGATATTAAACATCAAAGCATTAGAGATTTCCTCATTGTAAAATTTGCTAACCGTAATGTTTCTTTGAATATTTAAATTTATATTTTACAATATTTTTTTCGTTGCTTTTTATAGTTTCTTGAATCTTAGATTCAGTTTCACAATTTTGAACGTGAGATACTTTAATTTAGCAGTATCAGTTTGAATATAATTCCAAATCATTAGTTTTTTTAAAGTGTCAATATGAAATTTCTAAATTCAAACAAAGTTTATTCTACTAAATCAATCAAGATATTGCTTTTGATAGTTAATATTAAATGCATCTTAAAATTTACCTTTTCTTTATCAGAAGCATGATTTTTTTTTCTGAGTGCCATAAAAATTGTGTGAAATATTATATACTTAATGTTTTTACTCCTAGTTTTTGAATTATAAATTCTAATTTTAATGAATCCTAAGGAAACATTTAGAAGTCAATTTTCAGTGTGTGTGTTGCTTTATTTATATCTAAATGTTACACAAAAGTTTATAACTAAAAGGATGACAGTTGAAAGATTCTTGGAAGTAAACTTATATAAAAATAACGATATTCTTTAACTAGAAACAATTAGAAATTAAATTTAATTAGCATTTTATATTGATAAATCTTATAGCAATTAAATGTTATTATTACAGTAGAATATTAAAGAATAAATCTCAAGCACTATAAATATTATTGAAAAATTTACCAAATAGTTCAGTTTTCTACCACATGGGACATCATCAGGGGACGAATAAAGTTATATTTTTTTAATAATAGTGACTTTTTATCATTATTTTTATGCATACCTTATTTTTGATGAATACTGGTATCAGATATATGCACTGTACAGTTGAACCCCCGGACTTACATAGTTTAACGAGTTTTGATATCTCTACTAAGGAATCCTACACACCAAGCTCTAGTAATTTTTAACCTTGCAAGTTCGTATCTGAGCTTTCACCCTTCTCAAGACATCTACGACACACCATCGGATAACATTTCGGACGTCCCACATTAACATGGTCACGCCTCCTACCCACGAAGTCTTACCGACAACGAGGAAGAGAATGTGGTCAACTTCCATGAATTTCATCACTTAGGAATTAATTAAAGCAATATTTATTAACAATTCGAGCATATATTGCTAAGCCAAATTAAGTTAAAATAAAATGATACAATAATGTAAATTTTTTTTGATTCAGAGTTTATATATATATATATATATATATATATATATATATATATATATATATATATATATATATATATATATATATATATATATATATATATATATATATATATATATATATATATATATATATATATATATATATATATATATATATATATATATATATATATATATATATATATATATATATATATATATATATATATATATATATATATATATATATATATATATATATATATATATATATATATATATATATATATAAATATATGTATGTATGTATGTATGTATGTATATGTATATATGAAGAGTTTTAATAAAAATTAATTATCGTTCCAAAAATCAATCCATTTTAAAATTTATTTCAATCCATTATTAATCCATTTTTAAAGATTCAGGAATGCATTATATTTTTTGTTTTTCATAATAGAATTTACATGACACAATTTTTAATACTATTTGAATGGTATGGATAATTTGCTTGCCATTTATTTAAAGACTTATTTAGATTTTAAGATTTATAGTTATAAAAAACTATGTCAAATATTTATTTTAAAAATATTATATCATATTCAAAGCAATGATGTAATTAAATGAGTTTGACTAAATTTAGATTAGGAAATATATTCTAGTTTTGTTAAATTGTGGTAGCTTCAAATATTTAAAGAAAAATTAAAAATTATCAAAATATAAAAAAATGTCAAGAAATTACACATTCTGAAGTTCACTATATATATATATATATATATATATATATATATATATATATATATATATATATATATATTATATATATATATATATATATATATATATATATATATATATATATATATATATATATATATATATATATATATATATATATATATATATATATATATATATATATATATATATATACATATATTCACTTGTAGAGGCGTGAAGTTACTGAGTCGCGTTGTTATCAGTTATAGAAGATTTTACATCTTTTAAGCCTTTAATATAATACATAGGGGCCGTGGTGGCCTAGTGGTTAGAGCATCGGACTACAGTCTGGTACGATTCCCAATGCCACCAAAGATATACAGAGTACGTGCGATTTACATGTTCTTTAAATCTGTAGAATCGAAAGTCCTGTCGTCGGTCTGCGAGCAGTTACCATGGCTGCAATGCTTGAGAAACATTCAACTTGTCTATTTTCATTATTCATTCATCAATTTATCAGTTCCAAAGTATTATGTATATATTTGCTTTTAAATAAGCTACAAAAAAATTCCATTCGCTGCATGGTCTCAAAATAATTTGAATCTCGGATTTTTTTGTATTTGGTGACTGCAGATTTTGTACTTAGGATAATACTGAAACTTAAACTACAGTAGATGTTGTTACAAATAACTTATATCATTAAAAAAATTAAATCACTTGAACTTTTCCATTTGGAATAATTGTTCTCTAAAAAATAACATTACCAGTGGTTATGCTCAAATATCATTATCTAAATATTGGTAAAGTTTTTATTTGTCTTATTCAAATGGCTTATAAATATGCTGTCAGAACTTGAGAACCAACATAAGAAAGAAAAGCCATCTCTATTAGTTGGCTATAAGTGTTAGTTGTGATAGATTAACTAATTCAGGACTCATGTTCCAAATGATAATAATTTTAAATCGTGTTATGATTATAGTAATGTCTAATTATCTGATTAAAAGAGCTTAATTTTCAATTCGAGACATTTTTGCTTAATGGTAAGATCACATTATTCAAATTAGAAGCTTTAATTTTCTGTCATAACATTTATGAGTACTATATTAATGTTACTGCATACATCATATTAATTCTCGTAAATACTTGAGAAATCAATCAATTAATGAATCAATAATCATAAAAAACTCTCTTGGAAGGCAAAATACAATCTAATTTATAATAACAATGAAGAAAATTATTGTGAACTAAGCAATTTACTATAATGTATCAAAGCAATTTAATATTTATATTTTTATTTATTTTTAAATAAAGTAAATACTGGAACAGAAGAATTTCCTTGAATATTATTTGAAATTGAGTTTTTCTTGACTGTCATACATATTTTTTATTGCAAATATTGACAATATTGAAAGGAATCAATATCCTTGCATTAAAAATGCTGACAATAAACTTACTAATAATTTGTAAATTCTTTTACAGTATCGAATAATTATGTAATTTGTAAATATACATGCAAGGCTCCATATTATATGAAAAAATACAAAATTTGCCAACACAGCAATTGTAAATGATGTAAACGCCTCTTTCTAAAATTTACATGAAGATATAATCATATGATATATTATTCCCTGGCGTTTGTGTTCTCTATTGAAAGAGAAAAATTAATGATGTGCATCAGAGAAGAGTAAATAGAGGCTTTCAAATGTTACAAAGCTACAGTTGCTAATTGAATAGAATCTATTTGTATTTTCACCTATTAACTTATATATTAACATGCATTATTATTATTATTATCCTACAAACTGTAAAAGTATATAGAGAATCATATAATGCAATTTACTTTTGGGATGGAAGCTGTAGTTGATAATTCGATACTTAAAAGCGTATCTCTACAATAATCTTATTTCCGCGCACGATACATTTCCAGCGGGATTCACAACTTTGCAACGTCGTAACTTTAAAAATATTTTGTTCTAGTGCGAGAAATAGGTATAGGATAGTTAATTTATTTAAATAGTTATGATACTAGATATTTACGCAGTATTGTTAAGAACATTTTGAAATCATCCATTAAATTATTAAATATATATTAAATAAAATAAGAAATACGTCATTATATTAAGAGATAAATTAAAAGAAAAATGCTAAATTTTCATTTAATTCTTCACACGTGTCAAAAGAAAATTCGATGTATCCTGAAATGATGGTACCCGAAATTTTCCTTTTTATACATAATTCAAATTATTACAATTTTGTAATTTGAACACGGTGTATATTTTTCCATTAAATGTACAACAAATATCAGGTACCAGAAGTTTAGTTGAAATCCAATGATTTGGGAAATTTCATATGGAAATTTTATGATTATTGCAATCAATTTTTGATATCATTCAATCCACATAAACAATTATTATTTCTATTTTACATTTATTTTTATTTATTTATTTTTTTATGTTTCTTTTACTTGCTTTTCACTAATTTTTATTAACTAATTAATTTTTCCTAAATTTATAACTTTTTACATTTCTACATTATTCAGATTTAAAATTCAATTAATTTGCATATTCATAATTTTCCTACTACTTTGAAGAAGCAGTTTACACTTCTGCACAAAATTTTAAATATATTAGGTACTTAATAACAAACTATATTTTTAAATGTAAGTCTATACAATTTATCTTTTAAATTTTTAAAATATTAACAGACTTATATTTTAAATTTTTTTTTTACCCATATAGCAAAATGGTACTCATCTTCCATTATGACAGAAAATTAAAGATTCCAATTTGGATAATGTGATCTTATCATTGAGCAAAAATGTCTGAATTGAAAATTAAGCTCTTTTAATCAGATGATTAGACATTACTATAGTCATAACACAATTTAAAATTATTATCATTTGGAATATGAGGCCTGAATTGGTTAATCTATCACAACTAACACTTATTGCCAACTAATAGAGAGGACTTTTCTTTCTTATGTTGGTTCTCAAGTTCTGACAGCATATTTATAAGCCATTTGAATGAGACAAAAAAACTTTATCAATATTTAGATAATGATATTTGAGCATATTATACAGCAAAATTTCATATTTTAAATTCAATTTTCAGCATCGCATAAAAGCTTAGAAAAACCAATTTCTTAGTTTGAATATTTAATTTAAACACAACATAAATAAATCCTTTTTTCTCAAAAAAAATACTTAGTTTTATATTGTTTAACAAAAATTTTTGGTTTTTATTTAAGATATTTTTTGCTCGCATAAATGTATCATAACCTAATTATTTAATAAAATTATGCTTATATATTTTCTTAATCAAAATATGCAATGGTATATAATGTGTGCATTGTAGATGGTAGACTTGCATAAACTCTTCCTTTCCGTCACACAATATATTCGAAACAATTGTCTTCGAAAGTATTACTTCTGTTTGTCTGAGTATTTTTCAAATATCTGAAATGAATACATAGATATGTTTTCGGAGTCTGATTATTATTTAAAAGAAATCTTGCCGAATCCCATATTTGCTCATAAATAAATTATTTAAAAATTGTTAAGTTGTGATTTTACTAACTATAACATAAAATGGTATTTGCAGTTTAATAATTTACTTAAAGGATTCTGAAACATTTTGTGAGGAAAAAAACTAAATTTTACATGATTACTTTATTATTTCGAGAATTATTTGAAGTGTATTTCAAGTTTTTTAGATTAATATTTTACACTTACTTGATATACGAAAACGTATTTTTTTTTCATTTTAAATATAATTTATGTTTTATTTTTATTAAAAGTTTTTTTCTTACCATGAAATAAAAGTTTGGGATCCACTTTTAGTTCTGGATGAAGAATGCCCTTCTCAAGGAGAAATGCTTTAATTTCCAGGAAAAGAAACGCGAAATGTTTTAAAACGTTCCCTCTTGATAACCAACGTATCTTGTAATGAAGCAGAAGATCAGCGTACTCATTCTCCATTTCAGAAAAAAATTCTTTGAATTGGCGATGATTAAGAGCTTTAGCTGAAATGGAGTTGATAATAGTAATCACTAATTCCATAACTTTACAAATTTCATCAAAAAATGTTTTCGCAAAAAGCGCTTCTTGATGAATGATACAATGATTTATTTTTTCTTTCAAATGTCATTTATATTGATTATGTGAATGTGATTTGTGATTTATTTATTCTTTCAAAATAGCAACAATTTCTTTTCTTTTGCCGGTCATAATTTTGGCTACACCTGTTGGAATGGACATATGTTGTTTATCGAGGGGAACATGATGTTTTTCCATGCACTCAATTACCGCATTTGTGATATCTTCTCTACGCGTCTGAGCTTTGAGTGGTAATAATCTTAAAAGTTCTGCTTTTGGGCCTAAATGAGACATAAATCTTACAAAAGAAATGAAACTTGCACTTCATCATTTATGTCACAAGACTCGTCAATTGTATTTATAAAGCCAAAACCGATTTCAGATCTTCGATATGCTGGGTAGTTGTATTCGAACTAATTTTAATTGTTCTGTCTTTAATGGTTTTGGTAAACAATGGAAACTGTTTAATTCTTTTCAGAATATCAGCTTTGTTCTTAAAATCCCGAAATAGCTCTTCGGATGAATTTGTAAAAGAAATTTTTTATGTATTCGCAGTCTTTGTACGATTTTCCTCTATTAGCAATCATTTGGCTAAAAACAAAACTTTCCATATTAATATTGCTGGAAGATGGAATCCAGTTATTAAACAGAGAAGTTGACGACTCTTGACTCTTCTGAAGTTCCTCAACTGCTTTCTTCTTTGCATTACCAGTAGGATATTTAGAGCTAAATGACGCGTGCTTTCTTTTAAAGTGTCTCTCCAAATTTGACTTCTTGTTATGCGAATTTCTCCTTACAAATAAGACATATCGGAAGTCCATTCAAGTTTTGAATGAACCCAAAGTTCTTTCCACTCAACTTTTAATTCGCGGTTTACATCTTCCGTTTTCGTTTTTTTTTTTTTTTTTTTTTTTTTTTTTTTTTGTTAGAGGTGCCAATAAAATACTCCAAATATATTTTTTTCTAAAGTGACCAGTACAAAACTATTATAATTTTTTCCCTCATCAGAATAATAAAACTTTTAATGAGACCAAAAAGGGAAGAAAACTTCCAACATTTGAAGATGTAATAAAATCGTATAAAAATACCTGTAGGATGTGCTGCTAGATTGAAAAATACAACAAAACTTTTGAATAAGACAAAACTTTTGACAACGGCAGACTCGGTATATAATACAAAACTGTTTACACTGCAACTGCTGATCTGTGATGCCAATTTGTACTCCCTCCTCCACTACTCTAGAAAAAGTATACGCGCCCATGCTTGTGGTACCCTTGTATCACACCGGAGTACCCCAAAAACATACGAACAATTTCTGTCGGTAGCGTGTACATGGTTTGTGTTTACGTTTTCGAAAACCACACAATAAAATTAAACTCGATGTCCGTTACATATTTTTACAACAATATAAAATTTTAATTACTTATCTATTTTTTTAACTTAAACATAAAATTATACATGTTCTCCATTTATAGTAGAATTTTAATTTATCAAAATAAGATGTAATTTTTTTCTTACCAATTTTTTTAAAACAATATATTTTTCGCCTTTTGTGGATATTTATGCTGGAGCCGCACTTTTAAGCAACCAAAGATCCACATGCGACTTTGGAGCCGCACTTTGCCGACCACTGCCCTAGTCGCATGAATTAATTTTACAGTAACCTAATTTTGAAGTTTAGATATTTTGGCTAAATTTACTTTTAAAGATTTATGATAATTTTCGAAAGTAACTTGAATTTAGAATAATGTTAAATTAATTTTCTTTTTAAGAAAAATAAATTTGTTCCTGTAAATATTCTAAATCAAATAAAAAATTATTATTTAATACGGCTTAACACAAGATATAAAATAATGATCAAACGGGAAAGAGAGAGAGAGAGATGTTATAAAATCTATTTAATTGGGTAATTTTTCTGTATTGAGTAAAAATTCATTTATATTTGATGTGTGTTATATACTTTATTGTACTTAATTCTATTATATACGAAAAGACAAAATTTTAAATTCAAAAATAAGAAATTTACTACATAAAATTAGTTTACTTATTGACAAGTATATGGAAATGTAAGTATTCTCAGAGATCTTTAATTATATTTATGATAATATATATGTTTGGTTATTGCTTGTTATCTTAAACAAACACAGCTCTTAGAAGATAGCAAAAGTTTTACTCTTAAAAAATTGTAGAATTTATTAAAATTACCAAGTATGTTATGTTTAACATGTGCATAATTTTTTTTATCATATTTTTTTGTTAAAATTTACCTTTCTGTTATAAAACGAATTCTGTAATTTATTATTTTTGTAACGAGAGATAAAATTTCTATCTCTCAGCATTAAGATTACTGGTTTATCTTCATTTTTTTTCTTCAGTAAGAAACTCAACTTTTTGATAATTAGTTCACAAAATTAGTACACAAATAAACATATATTTTAATTCTTATCAATTTTAAAAACTATTAAATTCAAATTTATAATAAAGGAACAAAACGTTTCCGCGTTTTCAAGATTTGTTATGCTGCACAGTATAGAAAACGTTAAAAAAAATTGCATTTTAATAAACATTTTTTGCACTTTAATTTTACATTAAATATTTATTGATGCTGCCATCTACCGGAAATAAAAGTAACCAGAAATATCAATATATAAAATTTTCAATCTGAAAACTTAAAATGACAAATCTTAATATTTGTCACTATTTTTACTTTTTTAGATGCTGTTTATTTTATTTATATTGTATGAAGATAACACTGGAATTTGCGTAAGAAAATAAAATAAAAAAATAAGCACATACTCAAATTCTAGGAAAAAAATACTAAGTATATCACATTTCATATATAAAATCTTTTTTTTTTAATGTTATAGCTAATAAAATAAAAAAAAAATATCCCAGCAAATTTTGTTTTTAATTATTTCAATTTTTCGTTTTTATCTTTTATCATAAAATTTTATTATAGTCACATTTGTTTGAAAAAATTAAAAACAACAATTATATAATTTTATTTTATGTATGATAATATCACATTTTTAAAATGAAAAATAAAGAAAATTTTTACATCGTATTAACAATTTATATACATAATTTTGACGTGCAATAATTTTTAAATAATAGTTAGTAAATAATATACGTCATTTTATCATTAAGCTTTTTATAGTAAGAAAAAAATAATACGTTGGCATTTTTTACGTATATAATTACTATCGGAAATTGTAATTTTGAATAAAATTAATGACTTTAATATCAATTTAGCTTTTAATTCACACACACATACATTCAATCACTCATACATCTCAAAATTTCCCCAAATTCAAATGAAGTAAAATACTATTACGTATTTAGGATATGTATTTGAATTAGAATTTTATCATTAGTATATATGTCTCAATTAAATAAATGTAAATAAAAATAATTGTGGAATTCTATTTATAATAAATTAATAGATATTTTTAATTCCGAAACCTAAAAAAAATATATTCCAGTCTCAAAAATTTTTTTCTTGGAGTTTGTTAGAGTTTTTCACAATACTAATTTTGAGACATTTGATTAAGTTACAGATGCATAGGTAATCTCTTTTGCAAATTTAAATGTGTTGAAAAAAAGAGAAATGTTAAAATAATTAAAAAAGAAAACAAAATAATCAGTTTTGAAGTTAACTTTGATCCAAATTTCTTCAAATGAAAAATGTATTAATTATACCAATTTTAAATATTGTGCTTATATTGGAAATTAAATAACTTGACTGATGAAATTAATAAATGTGAATAGGAACAACGTTCATTTTTTTAATATTTCGTGAAATAGTTCAATGGAATTCAGCAGAAAAAATATTAAGCATTCTTGTTTTTAATCTTGATAAAATTACACATTATTTTTTGCACATTGTTCTTAAGTTTGTTCAGTTATAAGCATTCAACTATTGTCTTCATAGAAATCATTTTCTGATAATATTCATGATTTAAAGTAGTTAGAAATTATGATGATAAAAATAATTTTTTGGTTAAATTGTGCTTAATATTTTTGCTTTAGTGCTCATGAATTTTATATTCGGAAATCAACAATTAAAGAATTACTCTCAAAAATTCAGAAAATTTTATAAAAAATTATAATTTTTTTTAACTTTTTTCAAGCACAAATTTTAAGAAAAAAATTACAAAAATTGTAGACACAATTTACATTCATATGTCATAATTTTCAAAAGGAATTTCTTAAATATTTCATAATCATTTCATTTTTTTTACTTCATGACTAGGGAAATTGTTTAAAAGTTCGTTCAGTTTCTATGAATTTTAAATTATTTTAATTAGAAATTCTAAATAAAATTTTGAGTATGACTTACTCAATTAAAAATAATTCTGAACGTAAGATGGATTGTAATTAATTTTGCTTTATTTCAGGAATAAAGTGCATTCATAGTCACAAATATGTATTCTAAATAAGAAAATTTTTTATATTACCTATTTCAATACCTTTTTTTTAAATTTTTTAATCCAAATATATATATATATATATATATATATATATATATATATATATATATATATATATATATATATATATATATATATATATATATATATATATATATATATATATATATATATATATATATATATATAGTGGGCTACAATCATGAATTAAAGATGGCGAAAAGAGAAAAAATCTGGAAGTTTGAGAACACCAATTATTAATACATATTGACTTAATAACATTAAATTTAGTAATATATATTCTTGGTTAGTAGTTTAGTAATATTGTGCGTGTATAAAACAGAAACAAATAAGAAAACAATTCTTTTATTAAGGAATGAATTCTTGTTATGTGTCAGTAAAAATAAACGAAATTAAAATGTAATTAGGAACCCATATCAGATTATTAAAAATGGTATATTAATGGCAGATTTATTCTAAATTTTTGCTTAGTTATTACTTTATTTGTTAAATTTTTATCATTAAGTTTATAGTCACATACATTTTAAGTGAATTTTATTTTGAAATCGCTGAATTTATTATAAGTCATATCAGACAAAATAAGCCCTTTTATCAATATCGCAAGTATAATTAAATAATATTATTTAAATTAGCAGTAATTTAGATTTACAGGAAAAAATATTTGATGAATAAAAAAATGTGAATAGTTTGCAAAAAATGCTTATCAATTACCATAATATATGTAATTTACAATTCAAATAACTTTTCTTTTCATGCTGATCATTAATGTGATCATATTCTTTCAGATGTGATTAAAATAATAGAGCTAACAGTTACACATTTTGATTTCGCTTTACTTTCATTATATAACTTATTTAAAAAGAAACTCATTCCCCAAGTACAATAACTCTTCGTAAGCCACCTGTCACAACTGAAGAAAGTTATGCCCGATGAAACTAATTACCTACAATTATTTTAATTACCCTCTGACACATTCTTTATTTCTTTGCTAAGACCGCTGTACAATTATCCCAGCCATTCACATAAATAGTTTAATAAGCCACCCCTTTAACCCTTGCAACTTAATGCAGTCTTAGATGAGTTTCCGATAGGTATCACACTACAGCAAAGGTGGCAAAAATTCCTCAACTTCCTTAATTAAAGATAATTAAGGCTTGAGTGAGCAACACTTTTGGACTTAATTTCACCGCCACTTCCTTTTCTTCCCCACTTCGGGAAATTGGGGGGCAGCGGAGAAGGGGACTTGAGAAAACAAGTATGTCGGATAATTAGGTGACAGTGTGACAGGACTTTCTAAGATGGATCGAAGGGAGTAACTGTTGAAGTAGGAAACTAGCAATCTTTTTGGCAGGAATTGCCTAGAGAATGTTTTTTAGCCTATTTATTGGGATGCTGTGTTTACTTTAATTAGTGTATCTTTAAAAATTGAGAGATAACGAACAAGTTCTAAGAAATTTTCAATTCAATATCACTTTTATCAATAATTTCTCTGAAGTTTTGAACACGGTATTTTAAATTATATTTAATTGGCTCTTCTATTATTTATAATAAGTTTAGGGAAAAATTGAAAAAATGAAAATAATTGGAGATTAATTAAATACATAATTGACTTACAAATTAAACAATAAAATTACGTTTTTTAATTATGAAGAAATAATTCATAATTCAAGCAAATTATTTTAGTCTTTATTTATAAATATTGTAAATAAATAAAATTTCATTTTTGAAAATCCTATAATTCACTGGTTAAAAAATACATTAATTTTCGCAGGATTAATGTATTTCTACTCGATTCTAGACTAACTTCCCTTCACGCAAGCAAATTTAAATGTAAATATTTGGGGATTCAAATACAGACTCTTTACAGAATTTTAAATAATCTGTTTAAAATATTCTTGAGTAAACTAAATGAATTTATGTACATCAAGCTTTAGAATTTTTGTAAATGGGAAATATATTTAAATACACCTGAAAATTTTAACTGTGTATTTTAAGTATGTTATATAGTTTTGTATTGTGATTTAGGGAGTAGGTTTAGAAAAAATCTTATACTACCGTAATACTTATATACTTTTCAAAATATTAATCATTTATAAATAAGTTAATTTTCAGAATAAATATTGGAAGCTATGGAATGTGAATGTCAATTTTACTACATTAAAATGAAACATTTTCAAAATTTCAAGAATTTTCGCTAAAATGCATCATATTTCTGTAAGTGTAGATGATTACATATTTTGAAATAAAGTAATTTTAAAGTATAATTTAAAATAAAAAATATATTATTTTTTAGAATGTATTCATTGCAATATTAGTTAAAATACGGATTGTATTATCCTTCTATTTATAATTAATATTTTTAATATTCATATAACAGCTTTGTTGCATAAAGGGTTAAAATATAATGTACATTATATTTTAAAATATATTTATTATACTTATATAGTGAATGTAAGCTTATGATGAACATTATACTTATAGTGAAAATCAATGAGAATTTAATCTTATAAACGAATTTTTATTTATATGTTTTAGTAACGAGTGTTTTTTAATAAAACAAACACTATTGTTTACGAATTTTGGAATTTCTATTTTGCCTGTATTGTATTTTCAAAAACGAAGCAAGTTTATTTTGATTAAACGCATTAAAATACGCAATAATACATCGGTTTTGGTTTCAAAATTTATTGAGATTCAATTTTAAATTACTTTTAGGAGATTTTTTGTTATATTTATTTTTGTTGAAGAGTAAATTTTAATATTAGAATAATTTTTTAAAATTTTCCTTTATTTCAAAACTGTATAGTAATATTCACAGTACATTTAGTTTTCATATAAATTTAAAAACTTATTTATAAAAAAAATCATTATGTCCATTCTTATATGCATTCTAAACCTGTGTATGTTAAAAAGATGACATTTATACTCATACTAAAGTCATTAAGAAAATGGTACTTACCTAATAAATATTTCAACAATACTTAATTTGCTATATCATTTACATCATAATATTAACCTATTTTATAAAACAAATATCTTAAAATTATATTTTAATGAGATTTGCAATATATTTTAAAATTATTGATTTTAAAATTAAAATTTATAATTGAAAATCTACAAGCATTTTTAAGTTGTTACAGAACCTTAGGTCTACCATCCAATCCCTTTTTTCGATGATTTCTAATTACACAAGATTAAAAGGGTAAAAAAAAGAAAATGATTATGGTTGCATCTTTTCAGTTAAACTTTATACCATTTTACAATATGTAATATGTATATATATATATATATATATATATATATATATATATATATATATATATATATATATATATATATATATATATATATATATATATATATATATATATATATATATATATATATATATTAGTATCTACTGATTACAGAGTAAATTTATATGATGCAACATATTTATCAATACTACACAAGAATTAAGCGCTTCAATATATCACGATGAAACTAATTTTACAATGATTAATTTATCTTTACATCTTTTGAGTGCATACGAGAAATAAATTCCTGGTCATTGAATAATGAATTCAGGTTAATTTTATTTTAAATCATCAGATTGCATACCATAAGTTGTGTCATTTATAATGACCTGTTTGGAATTTTTGAAAAAATAATGAGTAACATTGGTCTTAAGAAGGAATATTTCGCCATTTTAATAGGTGGAGTTATTTCACATTTTATCCTTATCTTCTCGCATTAGAGAGTTGTCTTTCTAATGAAGAGTGTGTACGAAAAACGTCAGTGTTATATCTCTCATGCCTAAAATGAAACACGTTATCACACCTAAAGCACCGGTGAAAGACATTAAGTAAAGCTTAGCGACCATTCGCGTGATTTCTCATCGCTTAATGTCTCTTGTTGTGATTTCATTACTTTTTATGTTTTCAAATACATGGTTTTGAAAACACCCATTAGTTCCGATGGACATTAAAATGCATGGGATGTAATGTTTCCATGACCCGAGTACATGCCTGTCATTAGCTACCATTCCTTGTAAAACCTTTTATTATGTACTCGTTTTAGGTGGGAGGATTCTTGCCTAAATGCGCTTTTAAATGTATCAACTTTTGGAACAGTAATTATTAGAATTATATATGACTTGAATTACTTTCCCCTTGGGATGGCATTTCATTATTAATGTTAATATATTTTACATGAAGGAAAAAATAGTGATGGTAATGAGGACCTTGATCTTCTCATTGTACCTTGGAGTTCTGCATTTCATTACGATACGGAAAAATAATGTGTTACTTTTATTTAAAATATGCATGTTTTAAGGCACTGATAAAACATTCTCAGGGGAAATTATACTAAACTTATGAATGGCTTGAAAAAAATATTAATAATTTATACAAGAAAATACTTAAATTAACAACAGTTAAAAAAATATAAAACATTTGAGATTATTTAACTAATTAAATACTTTCACTCAAAATATAAAATCAATTTTAAAAAAAATTTTGAATTATTTGATAAAATGCTTTGTTATTTTATCAAATAATTCAAATATTTATCAAATAATTCAAATATGTAAATTTTTCAGTTTTTCTGCTTATGTAAGGAAAAAATATTTTACAAAAATTTCATTTGTATATTTTGTATAAAAAATCTTCTATATATATAAATATATATTAATCTACATACAAATATATATATATATATATATATATATATATATATATATATATATATATATATATATATATATATATATATATATATATATATATATATATATATATATATATATATATATATATATATATATATATATATATATCAAATCTTTATTACTTTTCTCACCTCAAAAATTTTATTTGATGCAGTAAATTCGAGTGTTCTTACCTTTTAAAAATAATTAAGTTCAAATCTTGAAAAAACAACAATATTTGCATGCAAACAATAATAAATTTTCCTATTATTTTCTTAGTGATATTTTTGTATCGTATTAATTATCATTATTTCATTATCTTTGTTGGTATCGAAATTATTGCTAAATTGAAATAATAACTTTTCTAGTCAGATATTTTGTGTTTGATATTGATCAGAAATATTCCCTGTACTCCTGCTAATTAAGCAATCAATGAAATCTTAAAAAAATATAGATCTTATTTTATCTCCTAAGACATTACACAGAAAATAAGCAAGCTTATCATTTCAAAATAAGTATGAAGTGTCTTTACTTGATACTTTTCCTTCAAGAAACGTCTCTTAAAATACCATTTCATTTCAATTCCAAATACAGCGTAATACCAAATACATAACACCATTGTGTATTCTATCCATATGTTGCCACTTAATCATATTTTAATTCTTAGTTCAGAGGTCCATGTAATTTAGTTATCATTATATGGTTTATATGCATGTTTATTTCTACCACACCTGTTTTCTATGAAGACCTATAAAATTGTCTCTCAAAATTCCATTTTCATTTCAATTCCAAATACAACTTCCCCAATGAGAGTTCAACCAGCGTGACGTTTCTTAATCATATTTTAAAACTGTAATTTAGAAGTACAAGTAATTTAGTTATCATTATGTAGTTATATGTATGCTTATTTCTTATTACACCTGCTATTATAAAAACCTATGAAATAATTCAATCACTGTACAACATTTTTAGCAACTATATTTAATGAAAATAAAGAATATATTATAAAATGAATGTGTATCTAATAGTTAGCTATTCAAATTATTTATTTTCATTAGTATATAGATCTATGTTGAATCACTTTGTATTAAAAGAGTATTGCCGGTTACGTTAAAAATGAATTATGTGCTTGTAAATGTAACATATGTTATATATATGTGTATATAATATCAAGTACATTTATATGCAACTGCTTGACAACTATTAAAATATTGCAGTAAATCAATTAAGAAACTAAGATTTTGTCTGAAAGGAGATATTTAAGTAGAGTGTAAATAACATTTTTTGACAGTGTTTTAATAATATGCAGGAATATGTAGTTCTAAGTAAATGACTACCATAGATACATTCCAGCCTTAAACAAGAATGACTATAATTTTTTAAAATTTGATATATTTTTGCTAGAAATAATTTTAAAACAGAATTTTTTATATAGGAATTTACCATCTGAAGAATCTTTCGATATTGTAAGTGTGATCAGAAATCATTTAACAAAAGATCATTTTTAGTAACAACATCAGATATATTTTTATCCTTAGATAAAACAATTTATCATACAAAAGTCTCTTAAAATAAATATACGTATATAGCAGTGTTTTTTTTTATATTTTATTAAAATGTTTTAGCAGATAGCACATTTGTAATTTTAGTCTCTTATAAACATCTATCTTTGACTACATCTATCCATTGAGATTTTTTGCTATTTTTAACATCATGTATTTTCAAGTTTTCATTCTCAGGTTTTGCAGTCACCTTTAGGTTTTATTCTAGTTTTTGATTTTCAGGAGTCTCTTTCAAAGGAACCAAGTACAGTTCAATTCACAAGTTATTTTCTTTTTCCTGCTCAATTTCATCTTTAAAGATCAGTTGATATAATTTCTTAAAGATTTTGTAAAATGAAATATTTTCCAAAGATGTGTTAGTAGCCTTATCCCAAACCCTCTAACTCACAATACCAGTCCTCTCATATAATCCGCAAGGGCCTCAACTATCTTTTTTATATATTAATCTACACAAAACTTTTCTAATTAGAAACAGAAAAGATGAAACTACATAGCACATAAATATCACATTAAAATTATTTGTATTTTGTAATTCATAATATATTATCAATTTATGCATTCTTAGGAATAAATTATTTATGATTTCATTTTGAAACTGTATCTACTTTTATAGGGAAAAACTTTGAAAGCAGTCATTATGAAGAAGGGAAAAGATGGACATCTGATAGAGAACGAGTAGTGTTAACTTAACTATTATCCCCTGTGAAAGTAGGTTTAACACATCATTCTTTATTTTTGATTAAGTAAATAAAAAAATGTTAATTAATAATAAGTTCTGTTTTGTTTCTGTTTCAGTCACATAAAAAAATATTAGGAACTTTATTTTTTACTTATTTCTAATATGGATTTAAATTGAGATGAATTAATTTAATTCAATTGGAGACACTTAGCATGTTTTTTCAACTTTATGATACAAGTTTAATTTTCATTTCGCTTATACAATTTTAAAACATATTTTATTGGAAGAAAATTAAATATTTTATTTTTTATCTTCAGATCTTTAAAAAGTTAAAAGGATATTAATTTTAAAATTTACTGTTGTATTATTAATTTTTCGAAAAAAGAAAACAACTTTTATTAAACTCAATAAAGCCTTATAAAATACCTCCACTAAATCAAATAATTATAATATTTAATAGAAAGATAGTAAAGTTACTGAAAATATCTCTTAATTTTAATTTTTGTAACTATCTCTATTAACTGAATTTATATTTTGTATTGAAGACGTATTATTTTATCATCCAGTTTCTTGTTTTTCTTTTTATATAAAATTGTTATTTTATTTTGAAATACATTTGATGGTTTTATATTAAGATGCCAACTTAAATTTAACTGTTACACTAATTACAATCAGGAAGAAAATATTTTTTTCCAGATATGGAAGCAATTTGAGAAGCTGACTTTCACAACTTCATAACTTTGCCAGAAATATACCATTTATTTTTGCAGAAAATATGTTTTACTGTAAACTGTACTTATATCGTTAAATGTTAAGTTTTTAACTAACATTTAATTTAATTTTTAATTAAGGTGAAATGTTAAGTTTTGTAAATATTCACATTTGTTAAAAAATTTATATTTTTAGTAAAAACAGTAAGTTTTAGCGAAACGAATATTTTACAATTTTTGGACATAAACTGGACTCATGGTAAAGGGAAAGAGTTACAGTTACTGTTGTCCGCAGAGACTTGGAGCACCATAAATAAGCTATTTGTTAGAAGTCTGATTTTTCTCCGAGGAACGCCTGTTAGCTTTAGCTGGGCATAATTTACGGCTTGGGTGACCGTGGCAGAAGTTATAATTCCGCCGTACTTTGCCCATTCAACACCACCTGGTGTTGGCCCATTCCGCCCAGTGTCCCACCCTCGCTACGGTGAGGCAGCTAACAGGACTGGAGAAGGACACCTAAGGGACTGGAGGGTCAAAAGACTTTTAGCCTGTACACAAAAAGTACAGCTAAACAGGCATCGCCTGAGAATACATTGAGATGCTTGAATTTTTACTTGGAAGAACCTTTTTCAAAGCCCCATATTTTATGACTGACTAAAAAATCTTTGAAGCAATATCCCAATGATTAAAAATCATTTCAATCGATTTCATGAAACATTTAACTTTTCAGAAGTTATGTAATTTATTAAAAATATCATTTTTATATCAATATTTATTTAGAAGATATTATACTAGATATTATACTATAAGTCTCTTATAAAGTCCACAAGTTAACTGAAAGTCGCATATTTTTATGAATTTTCCGTGACTTCTTCATATTTCTTTTTTCTATCTTTTATTTCTTTCATGTTTTCTTTATTTTAAAAAGATAAACTATAACTTTTTTTCTGTTTTGCAGATACGTCTTCGCGTGAAAAGGTGAACAAAATGTCCGGTGCTATGTGAGGAATATATATGATTGTGATTACATTATATATATGAATGTGATTATATAATATGAAACGTTTCTGTATAAAGAAACGCGAATAATTTATTTGTACAGAGAATTTTGTGATTAAACATTGTTGTATTCCTTTTTGCAAGATGTGATTAAGATGTACGAAATACAGACAAACAATAGTCTCACAGTTAAGTTTTTGATACATGACTAATGGGGACAAGAAGTCATTAAGTGTAAACATTTCCACAAAAATTATATTGAAGAAAACAATCTTTATTCAAAGAAAAATTTATATGACGATGAAATGTTTTAATATCATATTATGCCAGTAAATGATTTATGCAAGTAAATAAATTAAATATCAAATGAAATTGTTATTTAGAATGTGTATTACAAGTAATATTCTACTTCCCTTGTACCCCAAAAAATATAGTTTGTAATGATGAAAACAACGTATGAGAAAAGTAATGTACGTAAAATAACAAAATAATTTATTACTAAAAGTTAATTTATGCTTACATAGAAGTTAAAGTGGTTAAGTCAAAAAGTGAATTAAAAAGTATTTTGCTCGATGTTTACACTTTTTATAAGTCAAAAGAGTTTTACATATTTAGAATGCACACGAAACTACTTAAAATTTGGTATAGTTAATAATATAATAGCTAATATTTAAAACTACAAATAGCTGCAGTAAAAGTCACAGTTATTAAGAATTTCCTTTTTTAGTGTTGAAAATAAATATCAAAGAGTGAATAATATATTAGTTTTTGTTTTATGGATAAATTAGAAAATACTGATAATATGTGCCTTATTTACAGTGATTTCAGAAATTATTATATAAAATAATCAGAAATCATGAAGAAAGTTCTGCATGATCCAGACGAATTGAAATAAATAGAGAAATCTTTAATAATCAAGAACATTGTTTATTGCAAAAAAATTCGCAAAAATAAGAAGAAAAAAGAGAATAAGGAAAAGCGGACTTTGAAGCATTGACTTCTAAATTAATTAAATAATATATCATTTTAATGAGCTTTAAAGTCAAATAAATTGCATAGTTTAAGCACAGTAGAAAAAGATTCTATGCAAATATCTTTCAATGTCATGCTTAAGTTACAGAATATCATGAATTAGCTTTGTTTTTATAATGACCAAATTGATTTTAGAAATTTTTTAGCTCTCTTATACCTATATTTATAATAAATTAACCATGCAAAAGTATTTGTTAAGAATTTTCTGTAAATGCAAATGTGTTCCAAACATTGCACAAAATAAAATATTTTATCAAATAGAATGAATCATGTTAAATTTTGATATGAATAAAGCCAACTCAGTTTTAAAATTGAGTAACAATATAGATTTTGTCAGAGTAATTTAAATCGCATAAATTGATTCAGAAACAACATATATTCCACAGAAATGTAATCAAATATACGTATTTTTATTCAAAGATTCTTTATCTCAGCATGATTCAATTCACATACCAACAATAAAAAAACATTTCCATTATGATTCTTAGGTGCTGCCATCTATTGACCAAACTTCAAATGATATTTCGATTTAATCTGTTCCAAAAATGGAATGAACATATATTACTCTGAAATACTTATTTTTATTATTTCCTTTTATTTATTATTGGAAAAAAAAACACTGACACTTCTTATAGTAATTTCATATTTCTGTACCAAAACCTTCAAATTTGTATGTTTTTATATTACTTCTTCACTATTCAAGCATAACACACAATTAGAGAATGTCATCTTGTACAACTCAATGAAATAATTTTTAAGTTCATAAAGACAAGCATATTACATGAAGAGCATATGTAACATTTTTAACATTGTATTATTTTCTACCCAAATAAATAATGTTAGTTTATATTACATAATTATCTCAACCTATATAAATTCACTTAAAATTAATTTAATATATCGAAAAGATTTTTGTCAAATTCATAGTATGGTTATTTGTTAAAAGCTATTCCAGCTATAAATAGTTTAAATAGTAAAACAATACATTAGATTAAAAAAATAGAGCTAGTAGTGCACCAAACGAAAATTATAACTTTTTATGAGTCTCTGGTTCTTAAAATTACACTTTAAATGTCTTTCGAGCTTATTATCATTCTTAAGTGCAGAATTAAAAATCATCCTCAGAAATATAAGCCTGCAGCAAATAAAATTGATTTTCCCTTCTTCCGATTGGAAAGGAGTAGTAGTCAAAAAATTTGCTTGAATATATTGATAATAATATAAATTTAATAAAGATATCTTTAAAAAATTATCTTTATTCAAGTGAAATTTTAAGAGCTATAAGTTAAGTCAGAAAACTCTGTCTTACAGTTATGCTAAATATTTATCACCACAGAAATTGTTTGTACTACTGAAAAGATTTTCAAAATTTCTGCTTTTGAAGTCTAAGCAATAAAACAATGTTATCATTCATAACTAATCATTTTTGCCAAAATGCATACTTTGGTAAAAACGACAACAAAAATAACAAATCATTTCTTATCATATTTACAATATACGTAAGAGTAAAGATAGTATGAAAGTATAAGTATCTTTATATGTATTCTCTAATAATATATATATATCTATGTATATATATATATATATATATATATATATATATATATATATATATATATATATATATATATATATATATATATATATATATATATATATATATACTTATATAAATGCTATATGGAAGTATGTGCAAGTATGTCATATTTTTACTGTCACAGGACTATTTCGAATGGATAACAGAATTTTTCAATAAAATATTTTCCCTTTCTATCTTTAATAGGTAATGGCTTTACAAGAAATTATAAAAAATGTAAATAAACTCTCAATATTTAAGTAATCACTTCTTTATTTGCACATAGTAAAATTTTGAATTTCACTGATTTTGAAAATGTGAGACATTTTTGTTTTATGGTGGATTTCATTTTTTGAAGTGAATTGGCTAGATAAATTATGTTAAATGAATAAATAGAAAATATCTAACTTCTCAATTATTTCTAGAAGAAAAGTCCCTAAAAATTTAGGCAACTAAAAATTGTCACACACTTACTTAGTTCTTAAAGTCTTATGACAACATTATGTTATCATCTTATTATTAATCCCTCTCACCTGATGTCAGATCAGATCCATAAGGTCGTCCGCCTTTAATTTCAACACAGCCAAACCAGGGATCCTTTAGAAAATCCTCACGAAGTAGACTAGCGCAGTCTAAAAGATGTTTGGCACTGGCCTTTTCAATGTGGCATTTGGTGCAAGCTCGGAAGATTTTGGAGCCATTGGAAAATCCAATTTTTTTTTTAAATGTCCAGTGCACAGTTGAGCCAAAGCAGTTTGGTCTCTCCTGTCACCGACGAAGCCAATCAATGTACAAGGACCCTTACTTATATACCATGGGGTGTTCTGGTGAATAACTCCAAGAGATGTTTATTGAGGCTTTGCTTAATGAATTTTTCTCAAGATAGGTTAATGGAACACCCTCAGTAAGTGGCATGGCTAGTTCCCTCTTTTGCCAATCTATATGGATATTTCATTGTATTTTAAAGCGATATGGGATGGTATGAATTGAAAATGTAGGCTAGAAGATGAAAAGAGGGTGCCGAGCTTCTCAATATATATAATTCCAATTTCTATTATTAGTTTCCAATTTTTTTGATATTGGGTAGCGCTTTGGCTATCCGAAAGTATCCAGATCTCGCCCGATAAATGCCTCATAGAAATGAAGTTTAGAAGCATGCCAATGGCGATGAGTTCAGAGACAAAAATCTGAGCAGATATCAGAAATTATGTCATAAAAAAGGAAATGGCATATCAATTACATAATTTTATATTTTTGAATGCATAGTGTTTCAAATATTTTAATTAATAAAACTATTTTTTAGCCTGAAAATCCATAAAGCTTATTCCTCAATATAATTTATTATTTACTTTCTAATAAGTTAGAAAATTATGAATAATATTATTATTAATATAATTAAGTTTAGTTATTTTCAATTACTGCAAAATTTTAAGTCCAGATTTTTACTTTCGAATTTTATTATAGTGTAATAATTGTTAAACAAATATTTTCCTTCAGATCCTTACAAAAGATGTATTTCCTAAAGTTGTATACTAATGATGACATATTAGTTTAATCTTAGCACTAAATTCATGAATTCTTTCCCGTTCTCCGGGTAAAAATAAACAAAAACTAAATTTTTTATTAATATAACATTTGGAATTTACCCACTTACTAAATGTATTTAAATATAACTTTATATTTAAATACATTTAGTAGGGCAAGGTGATATAATGAATCAGAATTGTGAAACATTGAATAATATTAAATTGTTTCAAATATTTTTGATTAATTTAAGTTAGATTATTTTAGAATAAAATAATAACAACTTAACAAACAGTTTCATTTTTATTAGTAACTGTGTCAAAGTATAATTGTATGGTTCTTTAATAAGGTAAGGGATTTAAAAATTTATCGGACTATTTATACAGTAGTTACTTATAATATTATTTTTGTCCATTTATAAAATCAAATATTGATTTTCCGGAAACTATGTTACTTATACACTTACAAATGATTTGAAAAAAATGTTTTAATGCTTATAAATATTATAGCTTCCAGAGCAAATGATCTATCTGCTATTTAACTGACAGAAATACTATTCCTACTTTCCTTTCGGCATCATTAAAATAATAACTCTGGCTCAATTTCCTAAATATACTCTGTCATTAAGCTCTTCATTAGAATCATGTGTAAATATACGTGAACATGATATTACAATAATATACTTAATGAAATTTCATCTGTATCGTTTTTTATTCATATCTAATATTCTAGGAATGAATTATTTTTAACTAACATACTTATCTCACGCTTTTTTCAAAATATTCTTCACTTAAAAGTTTTGATATTTTTATGAAAATCATATTATCATAAGAATAACTATAATTATTTATAACGTCAAGAGTAATATTTTTTGAAAATGCTTTTAAATTAAGTAAAAAGGAAAAAGTTTAACAGAAATCAATAAATTTTATTTTTTATAGGAAATTGCACCAGTTTATGATTTCACAATCTGCAAAATATTTTCCTTTTTTAGCATTATCAATAATTTACATTTTTAAAATTCAAAGAATATTTTATTTGTATGCTTTTATCAATTCAGTACAGCAAAAAATTAAATATTTTCTTTTCATAAATATTTAGGTTTTAATAATTTTTACATTTATTGTATATGACAGTGAAAAAAATAAATTGGCTTAGAACTTGCATAATAGATAAAAATTATAATGAAATTGAATTTATTTCTATAATTATTGATAATATGTACATGTTATTATTTTTTTTATAAAATGTTATTCCAAATGTACTCTTGAAGATTATTGTGTGAATACTTAAGAGTATTTCTTTCATAATTTTAACCAAAAATTATATTACTTTATTAAATTTTAATTTTTTGGCAAAAAAAGTAAATAAATGATCTACAAAACAAATTCTATACTATTCTTTTTATCACTACAATTTTAGTGATTAAATATAATGCATTATTTTTACTAACATTTTTATTGGAATGAATAAAATTTTTTAAAGAAAAATAATCCCTTATTTTAGCATATTTTAATGAATAATTTTAGCATGCTATGCACTATCAGTTTAATATGTTAGAAATTAATTAATATGTTAGAAATTAATCAAAGTTAGAAATCAATCATCTAATGTCATTACACTTACACTTTATTATCTTTAAAAATCGAAAAGAACAAGCACTAAATTTTGATGTTCCGAGAACCGTTAAAGATGTGTACAACATTCATCGATATGTTTTTGTTATAAATAAATAGGTAAATTAATTGATCTCAAAAATTTAATGAAAATTCTTACAGTATGTGTAGAAAAATGTCAGAGTTTGGTTTGAAATTTGAAATTGAGGGTTATCATATTATCGTTTAACTTGAAAATATCAAGTGACGTAGTTCTTTCAGTTTCTTTTTCCTTCTAATTGTTAAGTCTTTCATGCTTATATTATCAAACAATTGATTATTTTATTTAATATACTTTACAGCCTTAGCTATTTAAATATTATAATTTTCTCATTGCTAAGATAGTATGAGGGATGTTTTCAACTATCGAATTTACATTTAAATTAAATGAACTGTCATAATATGCGATGGATGTTTGAGCTCTATGCTTATTCTGTATGTTCTTATGTTTCGAAACTAAACACTGCGTTATACCTGCGCATGACTATTATTAAAATAATTTAATTAAAATATAATACAATTTCATATGCATTTTCATAATTTGAAAAGTAAGATTACAATTTTTGTATTTTAATTAATTTCTGTGCTTTCTGATACACATTTTAAAAGAATGAGAAAAATTCTCTGTTGAAATAATTTATCTTACCATAAAATTCTTACCAAATACGTTTGATTTATATTACATCTCACAGCTAGTTAATTAATTATAAGGATTCAAATTAAACTGTAGTGTTTTTATGCTGCGCAAATTTACGTATATTTTATTTGATAGGATTGCATATATTTTATTCAATTTCACTAACAGTGTGAAATATTTGAAATTTTACAACTTTATCAAATTATTGTATTATTTATTATTTATCAAAATTGAGTTATTTAAATATGTAATAAGAAGAAAGAATGAATACTATAAATTACCTGTTTCTGACAGTTATCGGAATGTAACTTTAGAATTGCTATTCATCTTATCATAATACAGATATTCTAATAATTTGAGATTACGAGATCATATATTGAATACATGGTATGGATGGAATCAAAAAGGTAGTATGAAATGCAGAGTTGAATCTCAATAACTATCATACCTAACAGCTGATAAATTAAGAATAGTTTATAAATTAATAATTCACATAGAAGTAGTCATTTCGAGTACTGGTTACATGATTTATATATTTATAAATAAATTTCTCATATAGAAAACTGTAACCCTATGTTATTTTCCACATATAACAAAAATATCCATTAAATATCATTTCTTTTAATTGTTCACTTGATCAAAGTGAATTATCCAGAAATCCTAGATACTTAAAACACTAAACAGAATAAATATTAATAAACAATAAACTAAATAACGTGTTTAGTTAAAATAAATTAAGACATATTTTCATAAAAATTATCATTATTAAAATAACTTATATTATGAAACAATAGATGAAACTGAGGCATAATTCAATAATTTTATATTTTTTCTCAATTGTTATAGAATCTAAGTAAACGTTTCCCTTTTAAGTTTTTTTTATGAAAATGTATCTATCTATACATGATATCAAAATGCATTTAAATTATTCAAAAGGGAAATAATTTCTTGCTTTAGTTTTATACTACTTACTGGAAATAAATATTGGAAATAAATGACTTCAAAAAACTACTGCCATTTCAATAGTTTGTTAAAAACAAACAAGAATAAAAGGAGTACTTTAAAAGGTTCGAAAAACTATTTATCATTTTATTCATTTAAATTTAAGAAAATTCCTTTCAAAAGCTAACAAAAAAATAAGAAACCTACTAATAGCATATCTCTTGAACATTCCACTGCACTTAAGAATAGCTTACATCGCGCAAATTGTCATACATTTTCATTCTTAAAAGCTTTTAAAGATTTTTTGTTGGCTCTTTAAGAACCAAAAAAAAAAGGTTTCGTTTGATAAGGAACACGAAAATGCCACTCAAAAGTCAAATTTTTTATTATATTATATGAGCAATGTTAAAAGAAAATTCTAAAAAAAGGCCTTTTCATCTCTCACAGCGAACGAGTTAGTGTTTGGTTGCTTAAGATTAAAAATGTGGCAGATCTTGTTCTTTAAATTGTATAGGCTATAGAAAAGACAAAACATGTGCAAACCTCTTTTTTTCTTAGTAGTTAATGGCAGTTCTTTATTTGACACACTATTATTTAAAAAAATGTTGGCGTGAACTTTGCATTGCAAATGAAAAAAAAAAAAAGAAATAATAAGATACTTTTAAGAAAACTCATTTTTGTGCACTCTCTTTTACTTTTATTTTTAAAATTATATTTTTTTATTGAAATATATTCAGTTTTTGGAATTAAAATTTATTTCTTTATTCGATAATAAATGCTATTTTTTTAAGATTGATTCAGAAGTATTGAATTTAAATTGATAGAATCTTTCAATTAAGATATTATTACATTATTATTCATGCTGTATAAAAGAATTTACACTTAAAATGATTCTACCTTCTTTTACTGAAATGGCATATGGTTCATGTGTAATATACTTTATCAGTCCTGACAAACGTATGATATGAATCACAATGAGTGATTCTAAGCATCAAATGTAATAAATTTATTGGAAATTCTTCTTAAAATGGAATAAATAATGAAAACTCTGATTTCAAGATTTTAAATAAAATCTAAGCTTCCAAACATATTTTTTAAATTTTATTAAAACTATATTTCTAATGCCTATCTATATTAAACTATATTTCTAATTCTTTCTATATTTCTATATAATTTATTAAAACTATATTTCTAATGCCAATTTTGTACAATGATGCAAAGAAATTTGTGAGAGATAGACTTACTATTTTTATTAAGTTAACAGAATATTAAGACATTACAAGCATATGTTAAAACTATTAGCTGTAAATAATAAAAACTAATACTGAAATCACGTATTAATTAAAATCATATAATTTTTTAAAGAAATTAATTAAATTTAGGTAGTTAATAAGGGATAGTTAGTAATTTAAAAAAAAAATTCTTATTTTATTATAATGTATAGTATATATGAATACAGTATTCAGTAACACATATATAATATAGTGGTATGGTTCAATATCCAAGTATTTTTGTAACTGTATCCCCAGTTAAAAAATACAATTTAAATTTTTTTTAAGCATTGCAGAATGAATAGGGAAATGTTGAATAATCATTAGGCAACCCATAAATAGCTTCTATTCTTATTTTAACATCTATATTCCTAATGATATATAACAGCAACTAGCTTACATCCCGTGCTGATTGAAGCTAAAAAATATCGTATAGTCTTAGGTTAAATAAACCTAAGGTGTAATAATAATCTATATTAATTTATCTAATCCTTTAAATTCTTTGACTAAATTATGTTTTCTAACATAATTCCATGTATCATATATAATAAAATGAAAATGCCTAAATTCATGCAACAATAAATTATCTCATTTGTGGGAATTTGTAAAAATAATGCTTTTTAGGCTTATTATGTTTTATTCAATTACTTATAAATTTCGAAAATCAGATTAAGTCAGCATTTGAATGAAAATATGCAATAATATTGAAGGAATACAATAAAGCTTTGCTGATAGTCAAATCATTAAATATATTAAAACTATTTATATGTTTATATTAAATTAAATATTTTAATTGATTCTAAAGATGACAAGATTATTTAAAATGTACTGTATAATGTTAATAATATATGCTATACGATGTCAATATATTTTTGTATTATAGTCAATATTAAGTACAATATTTTACTGAGATTCTTCAATGTTCTAAATCATGAGATCAATCCTGTAGTATATTTTTATCTTCAAGATATTCATCCTTGATTAAAAACAATATTTTATCTTGACTGCAAATTTTTGGTATCATTTCCTTCTGAAAAATTAGGAGAAAATGATAAAATTTAATTGAAAAAATAAATAAAAAATACCATATTATTATAAGCAATTTTTCATTCCTAGTTTTTTAATATAGCAACTGCTTAAATATACCGAAATATTTTTAAAACTTCTGACTAAAACTGAAAGTAAACCTGTGTCACGAAAACCCATGTAGGACAAGGCTTACAAGTGCCCATATCTGGTCAAAAACTCTAGATACGAAACACAATTTTAGGTTAGGTGACGACTGAGAACCTAACGTGGAACCCATAGAGTTTAGTCTCCAAGCATGTTTGGTACTCAGTTTATCGACCAACTGAAGGGATGAAAGGTTGAGTCAATCTTGCCCAGCCCGTAGACTGAACAGCGAAACACTGCCAAGTAAGTTTGGCAATGTAAGTTCTTGAATTAATTGTATCGTTTTATTATTTTTAAACAACATATTTTTTCTGCACATACAATTCTATTTGTCAGTCTTTCTTTTATGAAAATGGCTTTTATTTGTAAGTTTGTTCATTTGATAATTAATAGAAAATTAAACTATTTATCATTTTTTAAATAATGGCTTTTTAAACTTATCCATTTATATTATATAGACATTCTAAGATATTTCTTATAAATGTGCCCCATTTCGGAAACTAAAATACATAGAACAACATTTAGAAAATGCTCATGATGACGATTTTACCATCATGAGTTACTGTATCCAAATCACATTTTTTTTAAAAACGTCTATCATATTTTTAGATGAAAATAGTTTCAAACAAAATTTTTAGTGGAAGTAAAAACAAAAAAAAATTATTTTTTTTAAATTTTATTTTTTTCTAAATTTTATAAATTATCATAATAATTTTAATATTGCAAGGCTTGAATTCAGTAATATGTCAACAATTTATAAAAATAATATCATTGTTTTTTTATTTTAAATTTTTATATTGTGTTAATTTTTTGGAAAGAGATTGATTTAAAATATTTATTGGAATAGGCATTCATTTTATATAGAGTTGTTTGCCACATGAAAAAAAATTAGTTTATCAAGAATTGTAAATATTTAAATTTACAAACATTTAAACCAAATTAAAATATTTTAATGAATAATTTATTAAATAGAGAATATATCTCATATATGTAAAAATAATTTCATACATACTTAGCGCACTGGCTCCCTTTTTATAACATTTCATAATATTTTTTTATCAAGCGAATATTTTATGTTAATCATTTAGCATAAATTTTTTATGTAAAAATTTTTGTCAATGATTGTTTTATACAGAAGTTTCAGAACAAAACAACAGATTTTAAAGTAATTGACATCTTAAGAAATATATTAAAAAGTTATTAATACCTATATGAAATTTAATAAAATAAAAATATAACAAATATGTTTAATTTGTGATTTCCGAGTATCTTAAATTGTACAGTTGTAAGACTGTGAGGGAAATTAAAAGCAAAATTGTAAATGAATAATATGTTTAATAGAATATTAAAATGTATGCATTTTAAGGAAAACTAATTTACTGAAATTTTAAATGTATAAATAATGCAATAATTTACTACAAACAGAATATGATATTTAATGTTTATTTAAATGTATTTTTACCATATTTACATAAATTAGAAAAATAAGTCTATCGAAGTAATATTTCTATATGCAAACATTTTCTAATTATACATCTAGCATAGAAAAGTCATCTTTTATGCATTCTAATAAGGTGCATTACATAATATAATTTTTTTTGAATGCACAAAAATATTTTATGCCCATTAAAAGGACGTTTGAATTTCATTATGCAATGGAGTACCATGCATTGCGTAATAAGTTGAAAAATTTCAATTTATATGAAGAATAATTTATTCATGATATCATTTTTGCATTTTCATTAGTTAAAACTCGGTTCTATTAATTTTAAAATCATGAATAAATTTGTCATATTCTTAAAAGTTAATTTAGTTGTCAATTTCATTTTTACAATAACTTAAAATGCTTCTATTTGTTGGAAATTAATATTTGATTTAACAATAAATATGATATGTAAAATTATTTCATGAATAATATGAATTTGGTTTGCAAAATCTCATTTTGTACTTAAATAGAAAAAAAATATCTTAAGATCCCACTAAGTAACTAATGCAAAGCATCATCAAAATCTGTGATTAATAATCACGAATTTTAAATTAATAAGATTTCTTTTCTCTACTGTTAAAAATTATTTAAAACTTAAAGGTAAAATATAATAAAGATATTAACCTCAGATCTCAAGTTAAGTAATTGATGCAAAGTTAAAACCAACATAATCGGGTATTAATAATCACGAAGTTTAAATTATTAAAATGTATTTAACTACTATTAAAAATTATTTCAAACTCTATAAAAGATATTAATATTTTTTCTGTAAAATTCAAACTCTTTACTAAAATTATTATTATATAATAGCATTATGTTCATTAAATTAAAAAGTTTTCATTATGTGCAAAAAAATATAAGACACTAGATGACAAGATATATATAATTAAAATAACTTTCGATCCTTCTTTTAATTATAATTTTCAAATATAAAACTATTAATAAAAAAGTATAATTTTACATAAGTATAATTAGCATTATGCTAAAAGAGCATTACAGAAAATGCGCAAATAGCTATGTAATAACTATATTCATAAAAAAAACTTTCAAGGATAAAATATTCCACTAATTAATTGATATGTGATGAAATACTTTAAAAAACAATTCTTGATTAATTATTATCCTTTAAGAGGCTTATTCATGTGTTAAAAGCAATATCGGAAAAATGATTTTTTTAAAAGAAAATCTCTCTTGGAAAAAGAAAACATGAACTTTATAAAGATAAAAGTGCTTTTTCATTTTTCTATAAAAAAGAATATTAATGAAATATTTTTTCTTATAATACAAAAATTTAAGATAATTGTGCTTTCTAGAAATTCAGAATTATATATTATAGAAAATGTGCTAATTGCTTATAAAAAATGATTTAAAATATTAAATTTATTTTAATAAAACAGTTTAATGGAAAATTTAAGAATTTCATTTAAGAGTTAATTTTGTTTATTGTTGTTCAAATGAGTATATATACAATCTAAGGTAAGATATGCTTAACATTGTAATAAATAACAATTAAAAATAGTTTCACTAATTTTTTATAAGTGTAAGACATAACAAATTAAAATTTCGTTGAAAGGAAATTCATACTATATATGATTTACAACCCTTTCTATAAAATGTAAATTATGAAGCATGGCAGTATTATAATAAAATATTGAATATATATAGGGATTAATATTTAGTTTAAATATTATAGACTTTATGTGTTTCTTCATTTGTTGCTTATTATCACTTTCTGTAAATGACGGATAATTATAAATCAAAACTTATTTGTTGACATAAAAGTCTGTATTGTTAACTTAGCGATGTCTCATTCCAAATAAAATGCATTTCAATGTGAATTATGCATATGAGATGTAAAATCGCTTATTAAGAAACAATTTTCTTTAGCCATATGATTAGAAGATTATTGATCATTACCAATCAATTTCATTTCCATAAAAATTAATATTAATTTTTTTGCTTAAAAATATTTATTTTCATTCCAGTAAATGAGTACTCTTGTTTAAACACAAATTTCCTCGCAAAAAGTTTTTTATTTTATTTTTGCATCTTTAGAAATTCTATATATTTTCAATCTTTTAAAATTTCACAAAATTTACTTTATTAACATAGTTTTAACTTGTCAATATTATAAAGTATGACATGGAAAATGACATAGAAAATGTAATAATGGAAAAAGTAATTAATTCAATCTATTTTAAAATAATTATTCTTTTTATACATATATATTCGCAGTTTATACAAAGAGAGAATTTATATTAATATCTCAATCAATGCCTTGAGTTTTTTAGTAAATGTGGATCGCATTTCCCATATAATTCATAAAAATTTTAATACACGGTGCGAAATTGGGGTGTATTCATTAGAACAAGGTATTCATGAATATTATTGAAATTTTGCATCCAAAATTTTGAGAGTAATCAATGTTTACGCATTACGAAAGTTTTTAAGTCTAAATCTTCATTTGTCTTAAAGTATCTTAATGACTTTCTACTTTTCGTACATTGAAATAACTTTAGAACAGAGAAATGCTGTAATATTTTTCAAAATATATTCCTTAAATTTATTGATGACTACTTTCATTAGGTAAAATAATTATAATTAACTGGAAAGTTTATTCATAACTATAAAACTGGTGAAATTCTTTCGATAAAATCCAAAAAATCTATTTTATTGATATTAAATTATCTGACAGCCTATCATACAATTTCAAAATCCACACACTGCTTCCTATTACTCTGTCAGTAAAATAAACTATGAAAGATCAATTCATAAAATTTTAAATTTATCAATAGCTGTATTTGGCAGTATATCTGTACTTGTAGTTTTAAAGTATCAAGACCTTTATTTAACATACATCGCGTAGATTTCATTCTGAGATTTTCACAGTTAGTGGGCCATATCTACATAACGAATGAAGGAAATGCAGTAAGCGCTCAAGGAACTACCTGAAAAGTATATTCATAAATTAAAAGAGCAGCATATATTTCCCATTGTCCAACAGTGATTAGAAATTAACCCGAGAGATTTAATTTCTGAATATCACTGTCATACTAATAGGACATTGGGAGCTCTTCCCTTAGTAAGCTACAAAACAGAAAACTTCTCATTCGAATTTTATTTATTTTTCCGTATAGTTATTATTTTTCAATTAATTTTTTTTTTACAATTATTGGAATTCAGTCTTTAGACTCTTTAGACTTAACAACAGTTTCTCAGGAAGTGAAAAGAAGACAAACGCATATAAAGCAAATAATGAAAAATATCCCAACACATTTTAATTTTTAAATGAAATAATTTGATGTATTTGGGAAATCATTTAAAAATGTAATTTTAAATTTTTCTTTGGTAAATTTGTAACTTATTAGTAATTCAGTTTATAAGTTCTATGTTTCTCAGAATATAACATTCATATTAATATCGTCAGGAACCAGTTTTAGATTTTAAAATCATACATTTAAAAGAAATTCTGCTGAGTAAACTTTAGAAGAAATTTTGCTTGACAAACAAATCATAATAGGAAGGTGGTATTTCATAAAATGATAAGCATATTATCTGAATCAATTCATGTGTTTCATTTGACATAAATGATTAAAATGGATATATTTTTTTACACATATTCTAAAAACCATGACGAAGGAAAGTTTCAGATTTTATTAAGTAAGTTTTATAAATATGTTTATTAAAGTAAAAAAAAATTCTTTTTTTCAAATAACTTGAATGAGTCAAGAAGGTGTATCAGTTTCTAGAAATAAGCAATGAAAGAAAGAAGAAAAAGGGACTATAATTTAAGACTACTCTTTTTATTTTATGTACATAATATTTTTTTCATTTCTTTTACACCATTCTTTTTCTAAATATTTCATTTGTTAAGATATTTTTCTTGATATTTTAATATTTTCGATACGAAACTTCTCTTTTTTTAATTTCTTCGTGGAAGTTATAGAAATACAAGAATTTAAAGTTGATAAAAATTCTTGCTAATTGCAAACTTAAAAAATAACTAACTATCTATTTCAATGATTTTATTTTGAAAAATACTTTGTAAAAAATAAATTTTTCATATCGGCATTAAATGATATATTTATTATGCGTGTATTTTCGCAGAAAAATGCTTTTTTTTATATTAAATAATATAACTTATTTTCTAAGATAAATATTTGAAGTTCCATGAAGAATTTCTATTCTCACAAAAAACATTCTTCTATATATATATATATATATATATATATATATATATATATATATATATATATATATATATATATATATATATATATATATATATATATATATATATATATATATATATATATATATATATATATATATATATATATATATATATATATATATATATATGTATATATATATATATATATATATATATATATATATATATATATATATATATATATATATATATATATAATATTAGTGGTAATTATGGATTAACATCATATTGTGTTCTTTGTCCATGTTATGTTACAACTTTTATAAATATGATTAATCAAAGTGTTTTAAATGATAAAAATTATGAATATAAAAGTGCCTTTGAGATTAATGAGATAAATGTCTCTTCAGTAGACATGATTAATAAAAATTATTTGAATTCTCTTCGGCTCTCTGAGAACGCAGCACACTAAATATGTAACACTCTATTACACTAAAAAGTTATTTAGTAACACTTTCATCAACAGCATAAAAGTTATAAGTGTTCCTATTTCAAATTTTTTTTAAAAGAAAACTTTTCTTTATTTATACAATTTCATGCACTTCCTGATATCTGTTCAATGATATGTTAAAAATTGTGCAAATATTTCTGTACTTAGCATTATTTTATTTAAAATAACAGTTAAATTCTAGTCTTAAGGAGATAAACTCTAACATAGTATTAGTTTGCTATTTCTTTTTATATTATAGGTATTTGTTACAAGTTTTTAAATGTCTTTGTTATTCTTCAAGAAAAGCAACATGCTTATGTGCTATGTAAAAGATAGATTTATAATCGCTTAATTCAAATTCATCAGTAGCATTTGAATCATACATATTTTCCTTTTCACACTCTAAATCAGTGTTTTCCAACGTGGGGCCCTGCTCCGCAGGGGGCAATTTGATTTTTAAGGGTGGTAATCCGAATATGGATTCAACACGAGCTTAGCCCTTTTGCTCCGAGCCATTTAAATGCAGTACTAGGTGCCAAAATTTAAGGAAAAAAGCAAATTATTAAATAATTGAGGCCAAGAATTATTATAAATTATTTTGACGAGACCAAAATATAAACTTGGTTTTTGGATTCGTCAAGTTAACTTCATTGAAAGAGACGGCAACTTCCACGTAAACCTCGGACGCCTTAAAGTCTTGCTAAGCAATATAGTTGTTTGGAGATGAATAGCCCATTGCAATTTCTGTAGTATTTTGCAGCAGGTTGGTGTTAATTTGAAATAAGCGTCCGTAAAAGTCTCACTGATTTAAAATAACTATATACATTGTATTGATATAACTGGTAATTATTTGATTTTATTTTTATTTATTTTGTTTTTAGAAGCATAATTTTCCAGAAACCTTTTCAGGAAAAATGTGTTATTTTGCGGTGGTGGTATGTCACATTAAATTAATTTTATCACATACTTAAATTTTAGTTGTTAATTTATTTTATTTGCATTTTGTTCAGCCTATAGTAAAATGAATGGTTTAAGCAAAAAAAATCGTTAATATTTGGAGGAATATTTAAAATTTGAGTTCATACCTGCTGTCCAAGATGTGTCTTTTTCTTTTTGTCTCTTATGTCAGCAATTCTTGATAAATGAATCACTGAAACGAGGTCGTCTTGAGGTGTATTTGAAAGTGGTATATAATGCTCATATTAATTCATATTTGAATTACTTTAAAACAGTAACGAAAAATTTTGAAAGGGGGACAGCATTAAAGTCTCTACTGCTCACACTTCAACTCATAATCTTATTCTTGAGGCTAGTAATCAAATTTTTTCATTCATCGTTAAACCTAAATAGAACCATTCTATAAGAGAAAAATATATAAAACTGTCAATATCAGTATTTGTTAAAACGGTTCTTAAAAAATGACAAAGATGTAAAATCTATGCCACTCAGTGACACTATTGTTAGCAGAAGAATAGACGAAATAAATGAAAATATGGAAAAGTAACTTGTGTGTTGAAAAGCTGAAATCATGAAAATGCTAAATGCAAATAAATGAATCAACTTTGATAGACAGTGAGGCAGTACTGATTAGATAAATTGATAAAGGACAACTTGATGAAAATATATTGTTCTGTTAAAGATTAAAAAGCATCATTACTTCCAAAGATATATATAATAAGCTAAAAAACTACTTAGATATCAATAATATACCAACGAAACATATAACATCTTGTGTTGCAGATGGTGCTTTAATATGATAAGCAAGAAAAATGCTTACTTAAATTTAATCAAGGATGTGAATTCAGAAATGATTCTTGTGCATTGTGTTATTCATAGGGAAAACTTGGTATGTAAAAATATCTCTGCTGTTCTAAATGAAATACTACATTCTATAATAAAGTGTATCAATGCTATTAAAGCTGATGCCAAATGTGAGCGACTTTTCAAGTTTGTGTGACGAACAAAATGCAGACCATGTGAGCTTTTTACTTCCCACAGAAATAAAAGGGCACTCTAAAGGTAACTGCATGAAAATATTTATGGAACTGTTTGACACTTTTAGTGATTTTTTAAGCGACAGAAATGAAAGGAAGTATTTTATAACAGTCGATATTTCATAGCATTCGTGAGTTATTTATCTGATATCTTTGAAAAACTAAATATATTAAATAAGCAACTTCAAGGAACAAATAAAACTCTTCTTGATGCAAAAGCGAAGATATATGGGTTCATTACCCGTATTGAGTTATGTCAGAAATATATTAACAACAAAAACTTTGAACAGTTTCCTTGGTTCCAAAACTGTAAAGTAAATGATACCACTTTATTTGTTATTGTCAATCATTTGAAAGTTCTATCGGCTGATTTAAAAGAAAGGTTTTCTAGCTTAAAACAAATTGATTAGATGATGCAACCAATATTTGTAAATTTGTCTGATATAAGTATCAAGAAGAGTCAAGAAGAATTCGGAATATCAAGAAGAATATGAGCAGTATAAAGAAGAATTCTTTATTAAAGTCATTATTAAAGATATCTTTTTTTTAAAATCTTTATGAAAGTTATTTAAAATTTGAATTTTAGTTTTTCATTATATGCTTTGAAAATTTGCGTACTGTGTTTCGTTAACAATACCCTAGAAATTTCTTCCTAGAACATGTCATTTAAGTTTCTTTAGGAAACAATTCAATTTTTTAAAAATTATGTATATGTTACATAAGGGTGCATAAGAACTTTAGAAAGGCTTAGGTGGGGCATAGCACAAAAAAAGTTGGGAAACACTTATCTAAATTTTCAAAGTTGAGCTTGTTAGCAATAGTATATATATATATATATATATATATATATATATATATATATATATATATATATATATATATATATATATATATATATATATCTTTTTCGTTCAAGGCAATCTAACTAAGCATGTGGTTTCTCTGCTCCTGAAACAGCTTTATGATATCCCCTTTATCAACATAATGAATATGTTATTGAAAAGCTAATAAAGTATTGATTTTATGGCAGTACTGTAGCTCCTAATAACTCAATTATTCTTTTTCATAGATTTTGTGAATGATAAATTATGTTTTTTTGTGCAACAAACTAGAGCGTAGAAAAATTTTCTGTAACTCCATTTATGCACTAACATACTTATGTAAGCAGGATTTTTTCATTTTGTGAAATGAAAGGTCTTCTTGGGTAAGTCTTTTGAAAAATCTTTACAACGAAGTCTTTTTGCGATAAGGTTCACTTCTTATAAATGACATTTATGAAAATATGTGTAATTGTTTCTGTGTTTACATTAAATTAAATTTTGTATACTATCATATAAAAAAAATATTCCTACAGAAATTTTTGCATTCATATGTTTTCCAAAAATTCAAAAATCAAGTGAAATGAAGTATCAGTAGAATTATTTAAAAAATAAATTTTGTAAAGGCTTCCAATTTTCTTCTGAGAAACATCTAACATTTTCATAAAATATTATATATATATATATATATATATATATATATATATATATATATATATATATATATATATATATATATATATATATATATATATAAATAAATATGTATATTACAGTATTTATATATAAGATAAATATATTTTTGAAATCGTAAGTTACAAATGAAGTATACAAAACACACGAAACTATATTTTTTCATCTTTGAATAGTTAATACAAAAGTATTTTAACTTTACCTATATGTCATTTATTTTTTTTACATTTTAAGAGAGAGCATTGCTAGAAACGTGTGTCCTTGTTGCTTAAATGTTGATGATAAGGAATACAGTAATTTATTCAGCGTTTATTTAAGTTTGATTCCTTTAATTTTCCAACAATTCCTTCTACTTTTAGTGAAATAATTATTTACATGTTTACTTCTTTTATGTAATCATTAAATTGTGGAAATAATTTACATGTGGTACTGCAATTAATCTCCTCAATTTATATGATATATGTTACTTTGCAAAAATAAAGCGATCATGAGTTTATCACAATAAAATGCAGGAGAATTGTCAAATGTTACTACTATGTTGCTCTAAGTATATGCTTCATGAGTATTAATGTTTTTACATATCGTACATGTGTATGGGCTTATGCAAACCTGTATCATGTGATTGATATCATAAGAAATAAAATGTATTCTTAATATCAGTTAATTTGATAAAGGAAATGTAAAGTAAACGTAGAACTTTAAAAACTGCTATTTCTAATACACTGTTAAGGTTTTTAAAAGTTCGAAACACAAAATTTTTAAAATTTCTAATTTTACTTTCTAAAAATTTCTGAAATTCAGAGTTAATGATTTTGACTTCAAAATCAGTTCAAAACTCAAGAAGAGCATATAATTTATGAAATGAAACTGCCTAGCTACACAATCAACTAATAACAAAATTTTGAAGTTTGGAAACCAGTTAGCTTGTAATAACATATTTTTAAGTTTACAGTATCATGAGAATCTGAGGCCACATAAAAAGAACACATGTTCAATAATTTGTATTTAATTGCCATCACAAATACAATTGCTTTAAGTAATATAGTATATATGTAACTTTGTAATTAATTTTATTGAAAGATAATAATTATATAAATTTATACAGGTATAAATTCATAAGCATTTAAAGTTTATTTAAATATTAATTTTATAAGCTATTTTAGAAAATTTATTTAGCTTTATTAAGACTAAGGTAGATAATAAATGCACTTCAATTACCTATTTTATTCACACTTTTTCCCCAATTTAATTATGTGAATTTGTATTAATGAGAAAACTTGAATCTATTTATACCGAGAAAACTAATAGTCCATCTGAAATTCAGTCGATTATCCTCATAAAGTATGTTTTAAAATAAAATAACAGTCACAGGAAAATAAAATCATTATTCATTCTTGATATCCCCAGAATCATTTTGGAAAACATAAGAATCATTTAAGCGTTTTTTAATTAAATTTATTTATTTATTAAGATGTAAGTTAATTTTTTTTTAAATTTGTAGTGAGATATAACTATTGAAATAAATAGCATAAAAAAGAAACAAATTTGAAACTTCTTCTCATATCGCATTCATACGTTCGTTGTTAAATATATTATACAAAACAAGCATTGATTTTAACCTAATAAGAAAAAACACGACATAGAGTTATTTCCTAACTTAATTAAAACATGGTGTTGCGGCATAGTTCCTAAGTAAGAAATTAAAAAGAATAAACTTTAATCAAAATATTTTTATTCATGAAAAAAGCTACTTATTATTTTGAAAAAGTATTACTTCTCGCCTTTAAAAATAAAATAAAGCTGTGCGTGCTTTCATAAATTTCAAAAGAAAGATATATTTCTAAGAACGTATTAAGTTGACAACGATAAAAGAAATGTTTTAAGTTGATGTAATTCAATAACTAATTAATACTTATACTGAGACACATTGATCTAATTTATAAATAACTATATAACATTAAAACGAGAAAATTTGATTTATGTTCATATTCAATAATATAACTCAGTTTTACTTGATATTAATTTTTTTCTACATATATATATGTATCAATTAAAAGCTTGGCATACTTAAACAGTTCCCGAAAATATTCTAGTTTATTATAGAAATTATAAAATATTTCTTGAAAATATCATTTAATGTTTCGTAGATATGATGTTAACATAACCTCAACATTAATTTTAATTAATATCATTATTTACTTGAATTTGATAATATCGTACTACATTATTCAAGAAATCCTTGTAATTATAATTCTGATGTAGCAGTTTTTCTATATTTTTAGCAAATATCTATTTCAAAAAATTAACTTAATATATTTTGTTTAAAACTAAACATATTGATGGATTTATAGATACTTTTTACAGATGAGCTCGGCATAATAATAGCAGATTACTGTTGAATTAACTTTAAAAAGATGTGATATGATATACCTTTAAGGCCCATTAATCAACTTAAAACACATTTCTTATTTAACGTACATCCATTAAGTCATTAATGCATTTATAAAGAATTGTTTTTATTACAGTATTTTCTTTAAATCCACATTGTTATATTTTTCTTCTAAATTTCTAAGCATTTTATGATAGAAATTACTCGACAAAATTTAACAGTTTATTAAAAATGCATCAAATACTTCAAAATGAATTTATGTATCTCACATTATTATTTTGCATTCATTGATTCAAAATCAGAATAGTTTTAATTAATCTTAATTTGAAAAAATAACAAAGTGAATTTTGTATCTCATTGATTAATTAACTGTTTACAATAATTTTACATTTACTAACAATTTCTCCTTTTTATTAAAAAACTTAGGATTTATATGATTGCATAGTTTAAATTATTTTTCTTATTTTTAATAAATATAAGAAATTTTATCAAATTAAATTACTACCTATTACTTAACTACATTATCATAAGTTATATATATATATTATATATATATATATATATATATATATATATATATATATATATATATATATATATATATATATATATATATATATATATATATATATATATATATATATATATATATATATATATATATATATATATATATATATATTATTATTATTATTATTATTATTATTATTATTATTATTATTATTATTATATTAAAAAAATATTAAAAAATTTAAAGAAAAATATTTCCTTGATGTTGAGAAATACGTTAAGTACGGAATCAAATACATATTTTAAAAAAAACAATTAAAAGTTTGCCATGAAAAATTTCTTTCAGACTTAAAGTGATAAGTAAATATACTACCATATTTATACATGTGTATTTAAGGTACTTTAAGAAAACACAAATGAAATGGAATTTTAAGTAATTGTTAAATGTAAAAAGTTATAATTATGTAAGAAATAATATAATTTATAATTAAATTTTTTTCAACTTTAATTATTAATAAGCAAAAAATGCAACTAATATTAATGCAATAATATGATTTAAAAATTTATTTGAAACAATAGAGGTTTTGGAACTTGTTCCTCTAATTGCAGAAAAAAGATCTGTTCAATCTTTTCTTAGACTTGTCAATAAACACCTCAACCATATAAGACATACAAACTGATGCAATGTATCTCAAGTTTAATAATTTATATGAAACCAAAAAAAAAAGAGTATTCTCAGTTCATTCATGTCCTGTTTATGTTAAATTGTCTTTGCTTTAATTTTTAATAACATGTTGTTTAAAATGTAAAATTACCAAAATATATTTTAAAATAATGAAGCTGCATTTTTTATATATATTTAATTTTAATAATATGAATACTATGACTTTGCCTCAGTGAACGTATTTCATTCAACAATATATACGAAAATTAAATATTCAATGTAAGCATATTATTGAATTAAAAACAGATAATAAGGGTTATGAGACCTTTAATTTATTCAAGCAAAACAAATAATGAAAATATGTAGATTCTCTTAAGCTTACATCTTATAATATTTTGAACTGTTATATATACCATATAATAAAAATTAACATTTATTTGAATAAATGTTTTCATCTTTTTGAGGTGAATAGCCTTATGACTCTGAAGTAAATATCTCTAAATTATGTCTCAATTAAATATCAACTTCTTTCATTACAATCTTTCCTATATATGCAGAATACTAGACATGTTCAGGAGTGATTGTGTCACATATTTGTTCAAACATATCAGGGGATGTATATTTAATCTATATCGTTTATAAATATAACAGGGGATGTATATTTAATCTATATCGATACAGAATTAAAACTTGAACTTCATGTTTAATATTTTATCTACTTAGAAATATAAATGATTGATAATAATGACTTGTGTCACGCAGGGTATTTAATAATTCCTCAAAATCAACTGTCTCTGTTCTAGCTGTGGAATTTACATGAAATGGCAAGACCATGAAATAAAGATTCAGAGGAAAAATCCTGACTGCTGCTCAGTATTTCAAAGTGTACTAATAGCCATTGACGAAGACCTTGATTTTTTTGTGTCTCTTCAAACTAAAAACGAAATATGGATTTTGCCTGATAGTAAAAATGCGATTCAGCACTTGACTAATTGGGAAAATTTAAGAGATAGTGCTGGAGTATCGATACTCAATAAATTAATACGGTTATCCTTATTCCATGACATTCATCTTCAACGTATTCATTCCCATGTCAATCTAGAGAAAAATGAAACATCATACACTTTGGCCAAGGTGGGAGTTTTTGAGACCTTTGAGTCGTTGACACTTTTTATATTTTTGGAAATCTTTTCAAGAGTAAAAAGCAGAATTAAGTCCTCATTGCTTGTCCTTCCAGAACACCAATGGTATCAGTGTTCTCGTTCAGGAAGTTCACTGGCTCATTGCTTTAAAAGAAAGGAACAAACTGCTCTCATCCGTTTTCGGAGTGGTTACCTCAGATCAGTAAAAATTTCTGAGGGCTCAAACATTTTCGAGAACTGTGCCAATTGTTTCACTGAACAAGTTACACCAGAACACATCCTTGAATACCTAGAACTGTCCAAGCAAGATTTATCCAACTATCCCTTGATGGTGCTTGATTTTTTGTGGGTGTTTGACGTTATGGACCTGGTCTAGATCTGCTGACCAAAGGGGACAGGCAACAAAGGAACAAGTATCATGCTCTCTGTATCCTAAAACCATTAGACTGCCATGAAACTATTTTCTTACTAGATAGGAAAGGCATTTAACTTGACTTAGCTCCTTCCCATTTACTTATGTCTATTATCAATACAGTTTACATAATTATACTCTTATAAAACTTCTTAACTTTGAATTTTACAATAGTTGAGAAAACTGCTGATCATAGTCCAATCTCTCTTCATGCAAAGAAAGAAACCATTTAAAAAAAATCAGTTATTATAACATTCTAATTCTTTTTAGGATGAGTGGTTTCTGATTTATGGAAGCATTTATGTATAAATGAAACATGATTTTTCAGCATGTTTTAACATGTTATAAAGATGAGAAAAACGCATTTAGATAGTGCATTCATAGTTATATCCATGCCAGTTAAAATTATTGGTCACTTTGGTATTTATCAACAAATGTAACTTTTCTTAAAATGAGATATTTTTCATGATTTATTACATTTCCTTTTCTAAACACAGCATTTAATGCGTTTTTTTCAGCTGCAGCTTTTCTGGAATTTTAATTATGCAGTCAATTACTCAATTTTATTGTTTCTGTTTTAAAAATGTCAATGCATTAGACAAAAAAGTGTACTATTCATAGCTTATAATTCTTAACCTATTTACTTATAAAGTGTTTCGTAACAGTAATTTGATATTTTAATTTATTTTTTGCAAAACATTTTTAAATATTATTAATACGAAGCAATAAATATGTGTATACCTATATTGTTATATAGAAAACTAACATATATTTCATTGAGAACTGCCTTAAAATTATCTGTTTTTAATTTTGATATATCTATTTATCTATATTGATAGCAAGGCCTGCTCGCGAAAATTCTTGATTGATTTACATTATAGGTTTTAATTGGTGCCATTTCAAATGCGCATAAGGTAAAACCATTATTTTATTGTTGTAAATCTGTTGTTTAATTAGAATTAATTTATATGTCTATTGAGATGTATTAATGGAATGCAAGTGCCAAAACTGTTTGCAAAATTTCGATTCAGCCATTTTGATACTGAAGGTACACCTCGTTTTGGAAGGCTATTTTAGTTGATAAAGATGATAAGAGCATTAAATGATGCAATATGCAGATTATCAACTAGTAAAATCAATGAGAGATTAAATTTAAAGAATTTAATCCTAAAATCATTTGTAACACCGAAGTTTAATCTCAATCCTTTTCATATGAGCTCTTCGTATTTTAATGGAAAGTAATTTGTGTCACCGGATTGGCGTCTATTATTTGCTTATCAAACATCAAGAATTTCATAATTTTGAGGTACACCATCAGTGGGGACATTAGAAAGGTTGTATACAACAATGCTCAATACAAGAGATCATGGATTAAAAAATCTGGCTCAAAGCAATTCAAAAATTGGTATTTTTCAAACAAATAGGTGTCATTTGTTTGCTGGAATATCAAAAGAATATTTTCAAAGATTTTACTGTAGAGTACAATACTTAATGCATGAATTCTTAATGCACTGCAACAAGATAAACAACTTCATTAAACAGAAAAAGGAATAAAAACAATCTCTTACGAAGATCTTTCACCAAGATATTCCAAGAACTAAGAATATTTTTTGTTAACTCGCCAAAAGATTCTTGAACTAGGTTGAGGCTGCTACACCCACCAAATTCTGAACATATGGCAAAACGTAAATATTATTTATTACAGTTTCTATAAACTTCTCAGTCGGAAAATTTTTCACATCGAATGAGGAGGTCAAAATTCTTAAGGAAAATAAAGAAAATTGTCTTTTCTTTCATGAAAAATGAGATTTTTGGGATCATTTCAATATATATACATATATGTATATACATAGCTCAATTTAATCTAAAGTGTAATTTAGTGTTATGTGACAAAATACAAAAGCTTATGCGAAAATGCTCCATCAAAAGAAATTTGGAAAACAATGCAAGATTTAATAAGGAAAGAAAATTAAAGTTTTGTTTCTTAAAAAAATTCTAAACTTATTCCACTGGTTTTATGAATGCTTGGCATCTTACAAATCTGCTACCAAAAAGTAATTAAAGTGAAGTACTTTCTTCTTCAATCTCCGAATCATAAGTTTGAAGAATGTGTAGCTGGATATAATAAATCAAATTAAAATTTTCTTTATAAGATTAAAAAAAATCTGTACTTTTTCAATAAGAAATTTTGGAAAGAAATGAAAACGCTAAGCAATATTTGTAAGTACCTAACCTATGAATAAAATTAAAACAAATAATGTAGGAGTGTATTTGAAAAATGCAAGATAAAAAAATATTTAAAAATATAATTTTAAATTTTACATTTTATTAAAGACTACATTTTAAAACTAATTATCCAACAAGGTTCTTCGTTTCAAAGAAAAACAATGGTTGTGTGACTCAAAATTTTTTCTCTCATTTCAGAAAATAAACAAATGATAGAAGTAAGAAAAATTATTAAGCTTTAAATACAAGTATTTTGAATTATGCAACAGAATTTGCGAAATATTGTAATGTAATTACTATAGAAATTGCGAATATATTGTTGAAGGAGTGTTAGATATATAATTTTAAATAATTCATTTAATATTTAGTTGATTTATTATTTATGAGTAATTTAAACAAATCATTAAAATTTATTAATTCAATGCACACATTTTGAAACATTTTATTTTACTTTATTACAAATAAAATATATCATTTATGATACTTATATATTACTTATGCTCATTTAATATAATACTCATTTCAATAAATTTCTTAAACATGAAACAGTGAGATTATTGGCTTAAGAATTCTTTACCCATAAAGTTGGTTGTTCAAGTTTAGCATAAGAACTTATTTTAATTTTTATTTAGTTCTTGATCGAATTATCTAAGAGTTTCATTACAAAATAATTATTAGTTATAACACTAAGAAATGCTGTTCATTTTTATTCATTTAAAATTTTTCAATGATTAGTTACGATATAATAAGCTATGACAAATATTTTAATTTCTCTGACTGATAGTAACTCATTATTAAATTCCTTAGAACGATTTTACAAATTTTTATAATTTGGCTTCTGTGACTCTTTTGAAAGTGGAAGTTTTCGTGTATGTGTCAAAGTGGAATTAGAGATATTGTACTTCCGCATGCATTTCTATTGGAGTAAGTGCTTGTGAGTCTTCCAATTTTCCATCATTTTGACAACTAAATACGGACAAATGTCATCAGAAATTTATTCCAAAAAACACATTTTGGATAGATATTAAGATTCCTTTAACAGCGATAGAATGTCCGTTAGTAAGTATATAATATTTTATGCATGGTATTTATGATTTTTAAGAAAAATATTTTTATTTTCTACGAAGTATCATACAAATCCAGTAGCACAAAATTTCATGCATTGTCAATATCTCTGATATTAAATTACTTTAAGTATGGTTAATTCATTTACAAGAAACCCTTATCCTTTAAAATTGGACAAATTAGACCACATTGATAAACTTTATTAGAATAATGTAACAAAAGTAAATAGTTTATTATCTTTTCCTTTCTGCTAATTTTATCATGTCAAGATTTCCACGCTTTACAAGGCTAATATTCGATAAAGATTATATCTTCAGCTACTTTAGAATTTGTAATTAAGATTATAATAATTTATTATAACGAATTCATAAAAAAACATTTAAAATTAAATTTAAGGAAGCAAATGTTTTTAATAACTATATACATCTCAACTATCGTAACAAAAAATTCATATTTTATTTATATATCTTACATGATATAACATCTAAAAGATGTGGCAATTCATATTTAAACTAATTTAATTGAAGTTTATTTTACTATACAGATTGTGATTGTAGTTGTCAAGTAAATGAAAATATTTTCAATCTAAAAAGTAAATCTTTTTAGCTAAAATCTATAATCTAAAAAGTAAATCTTTTTGTATATTATTCGTTTGCTCTTATTCGTTTGTAAAACAAAAGCAATTATAACTAATTTTTAATAGTAAGTAATTATAAAATTAATATTTATAGGATAAGGTCTTCTCAATATTACTCTGTGTCCATAATATCACTAAATCTCCATTTGTTATAGAAAAGACATTATGTGGTTATCAATTTATAAATAAATTTATACAATAAAATATCGCTTTGATAACTAGACTATTCTATCCCAGAGTAGTCTACTAGACTGTAGTCTATTTTGGGCATGACTGAAAATGATGTTGTTCAGTTTAACTGATATAAAACCATAAATCCAAAAAATTCTTTGCAATTTTTGTAATAAGTAAATAGTTCAGTTGAGAACTGTATAGAAATGTCGTGCATACAACAATGCGTTTTTCTGTGCAGCTTAAAAGATTGTCATATATTTTTTTTCTTGATTGATATCTTGATTTTAATTGCTTACAGATAGCCAAACATATAATTGTACGACAAACCACTACTTCTTCTCAACCTATGTCTCCAATATTTACTCAGTTTTGTCTCTAAAAATATACAAATGAAGTATGTTTGATCAATACACTAAGAAAAAAGTATACACCACAATTAATATATTTTAACAAAATTAAAATACATAAATAACATAATAACTACAGCCACTTAGCAAAAAAAATTATAAAAATGACTTAAACAAAATTTATTTGTATTCAAACATTTTCACACATTTCATATTTGGGGTTACAACACTGACTTAACCAACTGTAAATTTCTTTGTTAACGGACTACACACTCCCATTGTGCATAAAATTTGCTGTCAAGCTCTGAGGAATTCGATTCATTACCAATAATCACAAGTTGATTTTATAAAAAATTTAGATCCTATTAGAGAATTAATAGAAGTAAAATATAAGAAAACCAAATAAAGATATTAATGGAATTATATTTAGAAAAATAAATTTAATTACAATTAAAGAGAAAGTGTAAAAAATAGATATCTTAGCTGATATGCCATTTTATTATTCAGTTGAATTATTTTTAGATTTACTTATGGCCTTAAATAGTCATATTGTGTTATAAAATTATTAAGTTCATCAGGCATGTTAAACCTAAATTTACCTATTACTTTTATTAATTACGGATTATTGCCATATTATTTCTTATTGACAAATGTCTTTAGTGATCTGAACATTTCCGAGAGGCTAGCTTATTTTCAAATATTATTTGAAACATATATGCCTTATTGTCTTGAAGGAATTATGAAGGGAAGAGCTTCATTTGCACTTAGATCTTTCTTCATGCTTTTTAAGTATATGTCTTCCCATTTATCACACAATTTCATCAACAGTTTTTGATAGACTATAACTTTATATCATGATACGAATTGTATATTTCCTTCTAAGTGTAAGATTGTAAGAGTAAGTTAATCAGATGTATATCTTCGAAATTGTGCATTTTAATTGAATCTTTTATATTTTAGGTAATCACTACCTAAGAGTAATATTTTATACTGTATTATATTCTAATTTCCTAAGCATGTCAATAAACATTAAGTTGAACTTTCAGAGCTTTATTTACCTTAAGATAATTTTACAAATGAAAGGGATGCATAATTTTGTTTTATAAAATTTTAACCGTGAAATCAATCTCAATTACATCATTGAAAAAAAATCTTGACCATATGCTTGTAAGGGAATTAGAATGCGAATAAACAGTGATATATTGTATTAAAGTGTCATACGTACAGTCAAAAAGATTGGAAGATATTTTTGGTGAATCCATTTATAATTAGGGTAGATTTAAATAGAGAAATGCATATTATCTTGGTTTGGTAACAGTATCAAAAAAAGAACCTTAATGAACTATCGCTAAAAATCTTGAAGGGGTTTTTAAGTATAACTCATTTACTTTAATGTTGAAGATATAAGTGACTATCCGTCAGCTTGGGATAAATGTCTTTCTTAACAAACTTTTAATATAAGTTTTTAAAAATGTACCAGAGACTTAGAATGAAAACAGAGAAAAATGTATTTTGAACTTTTAATTGTTTTTTTACATGAATATTTCCTACTTAATGGTCACTTTTAATGCTTTATCTACAATATATGTTATAAAACTGATCTAAATCAATAGAATAAACAGCAATATTTTATATTTTCTCATAATTATATATTTGTCATAAAATCTTCTTGATCTATTAAAAATATAATAAGCATTATCTAAAAATTCATTAGCACTAAATCAAGTTTTTATAACAAAAATTTGGAATTGATGGGGATATATTTAGCAAGATTCATTGCTAAAAATCACTTATTAAAGGTTTTCTCTACAAGAGACCTTTCCATTTTCCTTGCAATATTTTAATTATCAACTATCTATGAAGGAAATTAGTTTTCCTAGGAAATTAGATCCTATATTTCCTATTAATTTTAATTTCCGAAAAATATGCATAGTTAAAAATATATAATATTTAAACAAAATCTTACAAAAACTCTTACAGAAATTTTATACATTTAGGCAGGATCATGTTTGAAGAAAATTAAAGTCAGAAATTATTGCATTAAACTAAATTGGTAAAGAGATCTAATTTTATAAAATTAATTGGTAAATTTTACCAACATTATTTATAAACCTACAAATATTTATATTTTAACGGGAAGAAAAATTTCTTATAAATTTATATTTAAACTACCATTCTAACATAAACTGTAAATTTATGAGTAATATTATATGAGATTGAACATTTATAAAGTTTAATGTTAATAAGCATTTCTTTTTAGAATACGAAAAATAATGTGATTTCAGATTACATTCTTTATAAAATATACAATCTTTTAAACGAGAATTATTTTATTGTCGTGTAAATATATTTGTCGAATAAAATTTAGTTGGAGATAAACTAATGGTAAAACAATGTTTGCTTTAAGTAGTGCCAGTCAACGCAGTAAATATTTATCTTCAGCAAGACAGTTTAAAATTTGTTATTTCTAAATGAATAATTCATGATAATTTTGGTTAACTCAGATTGGTCTTCATGACTATGCATAATTACACGAAATTTCAAATAAATGTTTGTATCAAACTTCATAGCATACATAATAAATCATCCAGTTTTTGAAAATACTGTATAAGCAAAAAATCATATAAGCAATACAATAAAAAATGTATGCGGTGTAAAATCTTAACAACCTTTCATAAATTATTTAAATCAGAAAAATTTATATTTTTAGTATAAAAAATTAAAAAATTTAAAAGGGAGTTATTATGTATACGTTTTGAAAAAAACTCATTTCAGTGTGAGAAAATATTTGCACATAAATTTAACTATAAAACAAAAGAAATTAAACTGTTTTTCAATGTAAATTGCACCTTATATTTTTTCATAAATAAAGATACTTGGATAATGAAGTTAATGAAGGTAAAATAAATTTGTGGTATAAATTAAATTTGAAAGAGATATGGATGAAAATTAAAAGTAATTTTCAATTCAATATCAATAAATTTTAGATAGTTATTTATGCAGTTATTTCCTACAGAATATATGAAATGTTTCGTAGCTTCCTTCATGTATTTGTTTGATAAGCAATATGACTTTTAATGTTTAATATAGTGTTACATGTATTGTAGAATACTTCGCCAGGGAAATGAAATGAATAGATAAGTCGTGTAATATATTTCCAGATTTCCCTCTCTCTTTAATAATTTAAGCTTTCATGGCAATAAAGTGGTGTTAAATTATTGAGTTTTATTAAAATTAGTATGATTCAAGTTTAATGTCAGATTCACAGCCTACGTATTATAGAGAACTATTCTCTCAAAGATCATAACTGAATATTAGGCATATTTCAATTTCATTATTAACACATGGTCATCGACACCCAGCCCGACAGCAAGATATTCGAAGTGGATCAGATGTACTTTTAAAATAATGTATAAACTTTTAGTCTGATAAACGGGGCCACAACTCTATAAATTTGTATGCTTTATACATGGAAAAACCATATTGAGTTAAGTGTTTTCTCAAAAGAAGACATATTTATGACAAAAAATTTTATATCCATGATTAAAATTTTAATCAACTGTCTCCGGTATTATTGTAGTTCTTGCAGTTTAAACTATTATAACGAATGCAGTTTTTCGACGTGGTAAATATAGACTAATGGAAAACCCATGTTTAAATAAGTATTTTACACCTAATATACTGTGCGCGCAATTTTTTCGGCATTTAAAATCATTTGAAACTATCGTAGACTATGATAGAATAACAATGTTTGGCCATACGATCTCGGGTTGTATACCAAAAGTTGTCGAGCAGCCAAATATATTGAGTTGCATTAATGTATTCTGCATGAATCTCCACCATGGTGGGTGCTTGGGATTTTTCCAGGTGTTTTTCCTTGTGAGCACATCCCACTGTCTACGAAATGTCCTCTTGAAAAGCAATATACGTGGAAGATGCGTTTTAAAATGATTTTTGTTCATTAGGTTGTCATCTACGCCATGTCAAATTAAAATCACTTGAATTATTCTTAAGATGGATAAATATACTCTCTTTATTTCAGTATGTGGAATGTTACATCTTTCCTCATGTGAAAACTACTATAATTTCCTAAGAGACACAGTAAGAAAATAATGGGTTCTGACTATTCCAAAATAGGTCACAAATGATGTTTATGACTGGTGATAGGCCAAGGGATCAAAAATTGCATTCAGAATCCTCATGTTCGTAAAACCACGGTTAAATATCTTGACTACGGTGAATCAAAGAAACATCAGTTCGATGACTGCAAGCTCCAAGCTGAAACAATGTCTGTGCTATAAAATTTAGTTGGTCGGATATATATAATGACATAATCAATGCTAGTGTCTTCTCCATATGAAGTGACAAGGATACCAACTTCAAACCATAAGGTGAAACTTTGAACCATATTGGGATAATCCCGATGATTCATTCTGCAGAGTAGTTAATTTGGGTTGTAGAATTCTGGTGTGGGGTTCGCCACACATTAGCTCGTTGCATGATGGAGAGTAAAGATAAATTTAATCCAACAAAAATAAGATATTTAAATTATGTTTCCAGGTTTTATGGTTCATGCACCACTTAATTTACCAGATGGAAACTAAATCTGTCACATGGGGTTTTGGGTTCCAGCTTTGCCTTAAATATTTTGTCTATGGAATGTTATTCCAATTGTATGGACCACTGTTAATTCAATTTAGAAGTTGCTTTTTCGCTTTGATCTTTCTTCTTGAGTTCACAATCTTTCTTAATATCTGTCAATCTCTGACAAGAAATTTGATTTTTTGAATTTGTTTTCGACAAGTTTGTTTTCTTTTACACATTTCTGTCTAAACATTGCTTCGTCATGACCTTCGAAAAAGGGTTCAGTGATATGCACAGCAGCAATTACTGAACTACTGTAATTAAAATTCCATTGGCCATTTAATTAATTCCGGCTACTTGTTCTCTTAGGTATTTTTACAGGTCTGTAATTTTTGCCTCACCAGTAAAAAGATTAAGAAATCAATGACATAAAATACTCTCAGACACATTCTTGGAACTATTAGAAATATTGTAGTAAAATATTGGTATTGATTTTGTTAAAATATTTTTTAGTATTATTCATCATTTTTCAGTATTATTTATTAAAAAAAATTTTACTATTAGTAGTAATTTTATTAAAATTTTTATTTAAACATTGGTAATATTTTTATTTATTACTATACTATCGTATATGGAAGTGTTTGTTTTCAGCAAGGGTTTTACGTTTATTTGCCCAACCACTGTACATAATGAGCTTTTAGTAGATCCACTTCTGCAAGATATCATATATATCTTAGAGTAAACAAAAAAAAATTAATTTATTTGTTAATTTTTCTCATAATGCTTGTCATACTGATAATGCATCTTCAATTTTAAAGCAAAGAAAATACCAGGAATGGATGGATAGATAAATGTTAGAAAATAGAGAGGTCGAAATCTTTGAATGTACATACGGCTGTTTTGTAACAGATTATAAATACAGAGGGGTAAGTATACAATCAGTAATTAACAGTTTATTGCTTAAAGAGATTGATTAGCTCATAAAGAAAGCAATAAAGCGATAAATGTGAGTTGTTGCTTAAGATTCGCTGTAAACCTTACACTGGGAAAAATTAATAGTATTTCAAAAGCGAAAGAAATTGCAGTCACTAATGTATTTTTTATCTTTGAAATCAAAGGGTAAAAAGAACGGAATTTGACTTATTTCTTCAAGTTGTATATTCAATTTTGAGCAAAATGTATCTATTCAATAAAGGGAGTTGAGGGTTTTGAGCAAATAAAAGACGATGCAAATCAATATCGAGAATAGAGAAATATGTTATATATAAGATGTAAAGGAAAATCGAAAGAAAACGAAAATTGGAAATAAATACATTTTCCCTTATAATTCATATTATTTTAACAATTGAAGAGCATAATAATTTCGTAGACATTCGAAGACAAAAGTAAGTTGAGTATAATTGGAAGCGGATGAGGTATATCTAATAGTAATGCAGAATGTTTTGGCAATTTATAAAAGAGGAACAATATTACAAATTGCCATTTTTCTTAGATGTCTCATAATTATGAAATAAATAAAGAAGAAAAAAACAATAATTATAGAAAAAGGCTAATGAAGAAAAGTGAATAAATTGAAAGAACCACAATCTATATGACTAATTGAAATTAAAATTCTGGTAGCTGAGTCAATTTTCTCCATGTCCTCGTTTCATTTCTAAGCAAAAATTTGCATAAAAATACAAATATGCTTGGATGTATGTAGTTCAATTATCTACATGTTACAGCTTTGATTTTTAGCTATATGCATGTATAAAGTATATTATTGTACATAATTATATCAGTAAACAGTATTGATGACTTGAATCATTGTTTTAAATACATAATTTTTATCTCCAGTCAAATAGTATTATCACATACCTTGGAAATGCTTTATCTTAACTTATCGGATCTCTTGAAAAAACTTTTCTTTGAAAGTTTGCTCTATAATAACATAATTATTTACATTTACTTATGAATTAGAATGTTCAGATTGATATTAACATATGAATGTCCACATTTTTTGAAATATCTAATATATATCCGAATAAACGTGTGTATCAATCATTTAAAACATCTATCGCATTTTATTAGTGATTTTCTTTTTTCTTTCGTTAATGCTTTTATATGTACTTTGAATGCAAGAAAGATATAACTAGTCACTGAATAATCCATTGGGTGAATAACATGGTGTGTTGAATGTACTTCGATCAAGAAGTTATTCGTTGCAGAAGCTTCCTTGTTAATCACTAAATATATTAAATTAGCTTTCAATTTTTATTAACAATTATTTTCTGCTTGCTAAAACTTGAGTGTGACATATTGCTTTTACAAAAAATTTTATATTTATAGTGACATTAGATTTATATACCGTATATACAAAAAAATTAATTCTGAAAAAGTTTAAACTTAAGAACTAAGAACTGTATTATTAAAAATACAGAAAATTATGTACAGTCATGTTATTTATGGAATTTAATTATATTATTTGGCAATGTATTATAATTTGTTTTTATTTGATTATGAAATGTATTAAGTTGAATACAGAGTCTGTATAAAAATATTTTAAAATGTTCATGTAAATGAGTTTTGATTACATTTTATTACATTTATTTTTCTAACATTGTTGTTAATTGCATTTATCTTTTTTGTTTTGTTTATCAAATATGAATGTATATCTAATGCATGTCTTAATATTTATTTTTAATTTTCTCAAGAATTCAGAATGATTATTTTTATAGTATATTATAAGTATTCAGATGGATTACTCTATAAAAAGTCTTTGGTTTTTTAAATGGCATCCTCTACATTCTGGAGAAACAAGTTACAAAGTAAAGATAATAATTACATTAGGATGATTTGGAATTTTGGTTAAATTATGCATTTTGTGTTGTGATATGTATACAAACATTTTATGAATATATCAAAATATAATTAATTTATGCATTACATTCCAAATTCAAATTTTTCAACGATAATTTTAAGGAATATAAAATGATCTTATGATTTAAACATGTCAATAATTTGCTTAAAAATTAATAATATTAAATTAAAGTAATATAGTTTTTATCATAGTTTAAAATTTAATATATTGGGTTGTTCGGAAAGTAATTTCGTTTTTTTTGTGTAAATGAAAAAAAGTTTTTATATAATAAACATGCTTTATTAAATTATATATTGGCCGTTCTGGTCCAACACATTTTGCCATCTTTCTGGTAGTAGCATAATTCCACGCTCATAAAAATTTTGGTCCTTCCTGTCAAAAAACTGATCGATGTGGTTTTTGACCTCCTCATTTGAGTTGAATGTTTTACCGTCGAAAAAATTTTGTAGTGACCGGAACAAATAATAATCCGATAGTGCTAGTTCTGGAGAATATGGTGGGTGTGACATTGTATCCCATTCAAGCTGTAAAAGATTTTGGCGCGTGACCAAACTTGTGTGACGTCTCGTGTTGTCTTGGTGAAACACTACACCTTTCCTGTTGATTAGTTCTGGCCTTTTCTGTTAAAGTGCATCATTCGATTTGTACAGCAGATGACAGTAGACTTCCGAATTATTCATTGTGTTATCCGGTAAAAGCTCAAAGAAAACATTCCTTTAAAATCCCATTAAACAGACAGCATTACCTTTTTGGTGAATATCGGCTTTGGAAATGAATGAGATTTCAGCCGGTTCATCTTTTTGTTCCATGACCTCTTACGTATGAAGTTGTTGTATACAACCCATTTTTTGTCCCTAGTGATGATGCGCTTTAAAAACGGATCATTTTCGTGACGTTTGAGAAGCGAATCGCAGACGTGAATGCCGCGACACAGATATCTCTCTGTGAGAACATGGGGAACCCACACATCGAGCTTAGAGGATAATCCCAGGCCTTTCAAGTGGTCATAAACTGTTGTTATTCGCCGGTTTGCATACTCTAATGCTTTTATCGCTTCATTATCAGCTTCAAACGGCCTTCCCGAACATGGTGCATCTTCGACATCAAAATTGCCGGATCGAAATTTAGAGAATCAGTTCTGGCACTGGCGTACTGTAAACACACCTTCTACACGCACATTGGTATTGAACATCATTTTCACACTTTCTGTAGTAAAACAGTAAGATAATTCGAAAATGCTTCTTATCGCTCTTCATATTTAAAAGGGCACCAAACAAAAAATATTGCGTAGAATAAATTGGAATTTTTCACACACACGCCTTGCTATATGAGCTCTTAAAGCATATAGTATTTATACGGCTTAGTTGGGTGCAAAAAAATACAATAAAATCCCCTGTCGGGGAAAAAAAAAACGAAATTACTTTCCGAACACAACTCAATACTACACTTGATTTTTAACTTTTTGGTTTTATATTATTCAGTAAATTATATTAACATTTTTGGATTCCCCCAAATTAAAGGGTAAAATATAAAATACCTATGTTTTAATCATAATTTTCATATTAGAAATTTTACAAAAAAAGATTTAAATTAAATTTTTCAGTTTAAAGTCAAATGCAAAAATTTTTCAAATCTTCTTTTATATATTTCATTATTTTTTAAAAACCAGAGTTAGAAAATGAATTTTCAGTCTTAAAATGTTTGTGCAAGATTAAAATTATAATATCATCTCTGAACAGTTTAATTTTTCTTGATAACAAAATTTTACACAAAGTTAAATGAAAAAATAGTAATGAAAAAAAAATAAACGGAAAGTATAATAAAAATTATAAATTTTGCTTTATCTTTGTTTAAATGTTTCACCTTTGAATTTTAAATTTCAATAAAACATGATTTGTTTAACTATTTGTACCTTAAAATGATTAATCATATTCTTGTAGCATTTATCATTGATAAATATAATTATGGTTTCGATAAGTAAAAGTGCTAAATATCAGTTATGTCTTATATATATATATATATATATATATATATATATATATATACTATATATATATATATATATATATATATATATATATATATATATATATATATATATATATATATATATATATATATATACATAGACATGCACACATATATAATACATAACAAAATACTGGGTCAGACATATTAATTTTCCCTTTTACAAAACACTTTGTTCATATTAACAGTATTGATTAATAATTGTTTTCATTATTTTTGCAAAATTATAATTAATATTTTGTTGTTGGACAAGAAAACTTTAATAAACATTGGTTTGAAAAATGCTGTATATTAATTTACGTTGTATTGGTTAATATAATAAGTAATTATTAATTTGGATATTATCATAATTACGCTTACAAAACTAAAATCATGAATAATAAAGACAATATATACTAGACTTGGACTTTATGCCTAAAACTTTTTTTCTCCAAATACTGTTGATTTTAAATTTAACCGATATCAACCCATTTTAATCAGCTAATATTTTTTTATGATTTTGTATTCAAAATATATACATATACATGAGCCTGCAATTTAAAGTGATGTTGACAGGAAATTAAATTTCGACAAAAGTATTCGGTGGAAAATGTTTACGAAACTGAATTTAAGTTTTTTCGTTAAAATTAAGAGAGTGTCTTCAATATTTGATGTTCGCATTTCTTTTTGTGTTCCTTAAGAAGTCAAGCTATTTGCTGTAATGGTTTGGCATATACTTTCATCAAGAATTAAATTTACATTTCCCCCAAAGTCGTAATTTAATTTCTTTTCCAATGTTTCTGAAGAAGTTGATTGAATACTTAGGAAATTGTGTTTACTTTGGGATTACGCGAAATTTACTTAAGGTATATTTATTTATTACTTCAGGATTCCAATTGCCAATGTGTTGTCCCTTTTTTGTTCTAAAATAATAGATTAATTTGTGTTTTTATTCAAAAGAATCATCTATCTTTCAAATCATCTGGATCTTTTTATCTATGTATGTATATTATAAATATTGGGTGACTACTTAAATGCCAAAAATTCACTTATTTTGAATTGGTAAATAATGAAAAAATCTGTAATCAAAATAAATTAAACAAAATTCAATATAAAGTTTTATTTAATCGGAACTTCTTTAATAAAAATTAGTTTCATATAAAATATTGAAATTAAATCAATAAAAGTTAATATTAATTTTTACATTGTTGCGTGGATCATTTCATTTACACTTGAAGATTTTTTGAACATTCTATAACCCAGTGCAGAAAGAGAATAGTGATTAGATCATTTTACATGATTGTAAATTTTCATAGTAGTCAGTATATTATTATTCTTATGTGCATTATATAGTTATGAAAAAGTCATTATTCAATATATCTCTTTTTATTTTTGATGTTTGTACATTCTTATGTACAGTATATATTTATGAAAATGTCCTTATTATATATATATCTTTTAATTTTGATGTATAACCTTGAGAAGCATGTATTTCTGTGCAGAGACTTTTTGAAAACTTAGCTTACTGAAATATATAAAAATACAATGGATAATAAAGGTTACTAAATATTATTAAGGTTAAGACAGTGGAATTTATAAAAATAATTCTTATAACGAGTTTGTTTTATACACTTCATTGTCTCATTGTTATTATTTATAGCTTTTGCAATCTATGGAAAAACGGGATCATGAGAATTTGGAACTAGAAGTATGTATGAAGGATTTTTTTTAAATTAACTATCAAAATCTTCAAAAAAGGAAAATATTTATAACATTCATACAAATGTCAAAGAAGTTGACATTTTTGCATGTCATATTAAAAAATTATTCCCTAAGTTTTTTCATGATTCATAAATGTGTGAAAAATCCAAAGTTTTAGTATAATCATGTGATTAAGTACTTTTATTTGATTTTATATATCATGAATATGCAGTATTTTGATTTTATTATTGAGGCAAAAGAAATCAATATTTATAATCATTTTTTTATTTTATTGTATAACATTTATTATACATTATATTATTAATATTATATTATTAAAATATACTATTTTATATTATATTATACATTATATTATTAATTATTAATATTTATTGTATAATAAATCATTTTTTAAATTTATTGTATACATTGTCAATGGTTGTTAATCTACTGACTTGTCAACATACGAGGTATGATTCCGGTGTAAGTCTATAACGTAAAAAGTTTTTGCAGTAATGAGACTACGAGAGCGGTTTTGTGTTATTACGCTCTCAATATTTTCTGAAAGTGGTTTGTTCTAAATCACGTGGTCGAGTGTCTTTTATAGGTAGGTGCATTTAGTATCTTGTGCTAGAAAGAAACGACGTCAGTTGAGCAGAGCATCAAAAATAATTTTTGCATTCTCTTAGGAAATGTTGAAGCATGAATTAAAGTTATGAGGAACGAAAGCTTTTGAGTAATATGATTGTTTCAGAGAAAGCATAAGAAGTGCCGAAGACGACGAACGCTGTTATAATCATTAAACTTTGCTACTGATGAAATAATGAAAAAGGTGTATACGATCGGATGTGCGAACAGGTAGCAAAAATTTGCTAAATAGCAGTATCAGCAAGTATATCAGAGACCAGATGTCAGTGACTAAGGATCTTAAAATACATAAACTATATAAGCTCATTGCTCCCTGCATGTTAAACGTAGATAAAAAAGAAATTCAAGTGGTTATTGTGGAAAATTTAATCTTGCCTGTTGATAAAGATACTTCCCAACTTGGAAGATTTATTACTGTAGAATGAGAAATGGTGACTCGCAAACCAAGAGAGCATCGGCAAAGTGGAAATCACCATTATCTCCACGGAAGCAGGAATTCAGCTAAAATGACTATAAAGGAAAAATCCCGCTAGAGTTATTTTTCCAAAGCCAGAACATTGCGCATCTGGAATTTATCCATGAAGGACGCACTTTGAATAAAATCTCTATACCGAGACTCTGCGTCATTTGCGTGTGTCAATACAGAAGAAGACACCTAAAATATAAGCTGAGCGGTCATGGATGCTGTTTCTTGGCAACTAATCGATCCTTACTTCTCAATGCTTTTTTTGCGAAAACAACATATTTTGCCTCATTCTCCTTACTCACCTGATCTCACATCCAGCACTTTCTTCCTATTTTATGAATTGGCAAGACACTTACAGTGCCGTTGATATCAATCTTCAGATATGCTTCGATGAGATTTACAAGCTCTTGCAAATGTGTATTGTTCCGTAAAGATCGTATTTCAAAGTACGACCTCTGTCTGCCATTTAATTGAAAACATTTTCTACATTATAGACTCAATCCGGGAACTTTTGAATTCTCTTCCGTACATCATTTATTATGGATGACATGTTGCAACATTATAGTGAAGTCGCATATGCATTTCTGTCTCTAGTTGATATGCAATCGCTGATTCATTGCTTAAAGGTATAAATGCTAAAAAATTTTCAAGGGTTATTTGTTCAAGATTATTTACTTAAGATATGCACTTACAAATTTCTTAATATATTAATTATATTATTTTAAATATAGATAGAATTATCTACTAAGTATCATTTCAGCATTTCAATTTACTCTTGTGATAGACATTTAAGTTGTCAAGGAATCTACATGAATTATTTTATAATATAGTTTCACATCCCTGTTTTCTCATAGATCTAATCTTTTAAAATATATAAAAGATTACACCAATTTGTCATTTGTAATTAAAAATAAATTGAAATGGTAATATTATTAAGATTTTGTAAACAAAATCACATTTTAATAGCTGTCAAATTACATTTTAATAACAGTTTACATTATTTTTACTGATCAAGGAAAATATTTTGTTTCTTCTCTCAGAAATCTTATTTGGCAGAAAAAGCAAAATATTTTACTTCCTGAAAGAGAATTGATTCTGTTTTATATTTTTATATCTAAGTTAAAGTAAGAAATCGTTGCTTTTATACTTTTCTCTGATGTCTAAATTTGACGAGAAGAAGAATAAGTTGATCTTCTGCTGATATCATTTATTTATGTTTATCTTAACATTTTTCATTCTCTATGTGTCGATTTAATATAAACTTTAAAAAAGCTTAGCTATTATTTTTTTTTACTTCCGTTTTCTTTTAATACTTTTAACTCAAGGACTTATATTTTATAGCTAAACGTTTTTGAATTACATTTTAGATTTTCTTGACGTTTTATACACTCATGTTTGGGAAAATTGCAACGTCATGAAAGAATCGTCATAATTGAAGGAAATTTAATTCACAGTTGAGAGGTAGTAGTATAAATAAATGATTTAGCTTTCAAAGCAAACACGCAATAACAAGAGATCGAAATCAATATTCTTTATAGCCACCATGCGTTGCAATAAGTTCTGCTATACGACGTGGTATGGAGTTAAACAAATTTGGAATGCTCTGTCTGAGTAAGAGCAATCAATATTGTTTGTATGCGTACCCAATGTTTGTCTGTAGAATCAACAGAACAAGGATTACAAGCAAGACGCCGACCAACAAAATCCCACACATGTTCTATCGGAAACATATCTGGGGAATATGCAGGTCAAGGAAGAAGCTGTACCTGCCACGATGCAATGAAGGATTGAAATGTTCTAGAAATATGATAGCGGACATTGTCCTGTTGAAATACAGCACCTGTCAAGCCTTGGAGAAAGGGAAACACTTTGGGCTGTAGAACTTCATTGATGGACCGGTTGCTGTTCAGATTACCTATACAATTTGTATAAATTGAGATCGTCCACAATATGCAATGCTACTCCAGACCATAACTCCCAGTGTTCGTGTACAGTGACGTTCGATAATGTACTTCGGTAGTGGGCGTTCGCCATCAAATCGTCTGACACGAATGAGGCCATAATGGTACCACAAATTTAAGCGGGATTCATCAGAAAACATGGCATACTGCCAATCAGCACGCCAGTCCTTATGTTGATGGGCTTATTGTAGCCACAAGCGGTGATGGCTTAGAGCGAGGGGATCTTGTAAAAAGCAGCCCACGCTGCAACAGACGTCTACGAATTGATGAAGCGCACAATGAAACACCTATAGTTATTGACTACTGTGCGACGTCACATTTCGGGGTCCACTCTCGGATTTCCGAGTTTTCCAACACTAGTCCGTCTACTGCTTCCAAATACGCATCACTGTGCTGCTGTTACACTGCACACGAGCGGCTACTGCACGATAAAATCACCCAGCTTCACCAAAGCCGATGATTCTCTCTCGTTCAAATTTCGTAAGTTGTTGAAATCTCGATCTCTTTCGTCGAAGAGGCACAAGTAACGACTGAGCTAACATTTACGACTAACAAATAACCTACCAATAACCATACACACCTAGCTACACCCGTCTATTTATTTGAATTCATCCACCATTCAGAGGGTGCTGCTCAGCATACGTATGCGCTCCGGGTCTGAAATTATAATCATTTGCATATCATGCCAAACTTTGCATTTCCTGAAAATTTCACCTCACACTCGTAAGTCTTTCATGGTGTTCCAATTTCCACAAACATGAGTTTAGACAGGTATATGTTGTATTAATATAGACAGAATTTTTGCACTTTAAGGTTTATTTTTTCTGAGGTAAAAGCAAATTAGTAAGAAAGACTGAAAATAACATAATAATATTATCATAGCTCTAAAATTTAGAAGAACTATCATAATTATTTGCATTTTAACTTACCTAAAAACCAGGATGTAAATTTTAATACAAATTGAATTTTATAGAAAATTATTGGAGTAAATTAAGAAAAAATGTTCGGTTTGTGTGTAGAACACGTTATTTGATATATAGCCTAAAATTTATTATTTAAAAATCGTATCTGCGTTTGAAGAAATTGTTTTAAATAATAAAGTGAGTGCAAGATCTGTTTCATTTTAGTTTAACTTTATAATACATATTTATGTAATTGATTAAAATTTAATAATTTTTTTCCAAATTTTTTCAAAAATAACTATTAATTATAAACCTAATTAATTAATTTTTTATAAAGGATAAGTTCATGTTCATTACATAGATTTATTCGACAATCGCTTTAAGATAAACACACACACACACACACACACATACACACACATAAAGTATATATATATATATATATATACATGTATTATATATATATATATATATATATATATATATATATATATATATATATATATATATATATATATATATATATATATATATATATATATATATATATATATATATATATATATGTATATATATATATATATATATATATATATATATATATATATATATATATATATATATATATATATATATATATACATATATATATATATATATATATATATATATATATATATATATATATATATATATATATATATGTATATAACTAAATGTAATACTAACCATTAAAATAAGTTAAGTGAAATAAAGGGATGAATTAAAACAATCAAACTTAAATTTTAATATGTTTTCACTTTTATTTAACAAGATAAGTGATGTATTCTATTTTTTATATAAACTTTTCACTTAGAAATTAACTAAATATTATGAGTTATTTACATTTTTTATAATTTTACTGATTGACATACAATAATAAATAAATTTTATATAACATAGTACTTCCTTGTTACAAAACATTTTACATATGTGTAAGGAATTATAATGAATTGTGTAATCATGATTCAAAATCTTTACGCACACAATTTCGTTTTAGAAATTGACAATACTCATGATGTTTTTTTTTAACCAAGCAATTTTTAAATTTATCTGAATTCACCAAAACCGAAATATTTATTTATGTGTCAAAAGTTCAAAATTAAAATCGTAAGAGGAAACAATAACACAATACTTTACAAACAAATATAAAACGAAAATGTGCTTTCTTAATAAAAACCTAAAATTGAAACGTAGTTGCATAAAATGCTTTATTTCTATATTGATGTTTATATTAAAATAAATACTTTCTATAAACAAAAGTAAATTTATTTCTATCCATCTACATGAGCAATATATTAGTTTACAGCGTATTCGTGTCAATAAGTTGCTTAAATTATTTCGAAATTTATTCGGAAAAGAATAAAAAAATACTAGTTTAAGGAAAACATTTACTTTCCCTTCTATTTTTTCACTGGAGTTTAGTCTGTTATATTTAAGATAAGAAAGAAGGCATTCTCTTGTAATATAATTAAATTATTAAAATACTTATTTTATCCATTTAGCACAGAATTTGATTATAGGTTTATGGGTTGATACATTAAGTAATTTAAAATTTGAAAGAATATTAGATTTCTATATAATAAATAATTATTTAATTTATACATAATGGATATTTTTTTATAATCACATATAGAATATTAATACTCATTCTGCTTTGTAAGCAAAATAAATTGACAAAATTTGATTTAAAAATGCTTACAACAATTTTATTACTTAGCGCAATAAAGCAAGTTGAAAGAAGTAACATGGATATATTTAATTTATTTCACAATTCCAAATAGAAAAAAAAGTTTTTAAAATATATAAATTAATTTTAATAAGTCACCTGGAAAACAAAATGGAAATTTTATTAGCTTTACAATTGGTATAAAGAAAAAAAGTTATTTCAACACAGGTATTAAGTTGTTAAAATAAATAATAACATTTTAAATGTGTGACGTTTCATTAATTAACACAATTTTCAAAAAAAAAAAAACTATAATGCCTAAAAGAAAGATTATATTTTTCTGTAAAAAAACTGTAGCTAAAATTTCGATTTTACTCTATATATAAAAAGCATTTCAAACGAATAAAGTTTAATTCAATTAATATTCTCGTAAATAAAAAATGAATGAATGAAATATTTCTCTATTTTAGAAAGGGTGCAAAATATTAAATAATACCTTTTCTTATTGCAGTCATTTAGGTAAATCCATGCTTCATCAAGGGTCAAAATGCATTTCCATTTATATCTTGCTTAAAGTTTTCCATTCAGGATTCTACAAAATGTTTTGCGTTGAGCCACATGTCTCGGCAAAAGCTGGTGATCATTATGTTTTTTATCTTTTTTTAAGTTCTAAATATTGGTTTATTATTTTATTTATTGTTGATACAGATGTATCTAAAGACATTGCAATAGACTTCTGTGCTGGCGGATTTTCTCTTGTTACCAGCGATTTCACTTTAGAAACATTGGAAGCAGTCTTTTTCGGATATTCATTTGGAGTCTTCTTTCCACATAGAAATAATGATTGACGACTTTTATCTGTCCGATTTATAATGATGCTTATTTTGCGCTTAGAAATTTTAACACCATGCATTTCACAACGTTTTTGAATTCTGGAATAAGAATATTTCTCTTTGGAGAGAGCAAAAACATATCTTTTAATACACAGCTTGTTTAGCAGTGAAATTTTGAAAAAAGAATAAATTTAAAAGTAGCAGACGGTATTCCGCATTTCAAATAATAATCTGTTGCCAAAAATTTTTATTCTAAAATATTTACTCTTTTTTAAATTCTTCATCGAAATTGTTCTAAAAATGTGCTAATACCGTCTGTATTTATAATATTTCGAATATCCTTAAGAAATTATATATTTTCTTTTAAAAATTTAGCTGTTAATTTAAACATAATTCATTAAATTAAAACTAGCTTTCAAACATTTTAGTCATATTTATTTATCAATCAAGGAAATATTTTGGTTATAACTCTTATTTGGTAATATTTTTATAATACCTAATGCATTTCTTGATAATGAAATTTAAGGTCTGATATTTTCAATACTATATTAAATTATCTGGAAGGACCAATTAAGAATTTCATGTAAGTTAGTCATCTGAAAAAAATCACGTAAAATAAATGTAGTTGTTCATTATTAATGCTATGATATTCTGAGAAGTTTTCATAGGATTATTTCTAGAGATGTCGCACACTAGTTAATAATCTTAAGGGTGTCCGCTTGTAAGTCGTAAATAGAATATTTCGTTATTAATTGAATAATTGCGAATGAAAAGATCAAATTCTTTGCAAAGATACGAGAGAAGTTAAAACGATAATATAAATATTGAATGAGCGTTTGAAAATGAAAACAGGATGAGACAAAATAAATATTAATATGTAAATTGTTTGCAAAGTAAAAGTATATTTCATCCTGTTTTCAATAGTTTAAATAAGCGCGCTTTTATTTTATTTAATGCCATTAACACTGCAAGATAATTCAAAATAAACAAATAAAATACTTTTTATATAATTTAAATAAATAATTAAACACTAGTTTGAATATAGAAATATTATTATATTAATATTTGACAAATGATGTAGACTTTCAAATAATTTTGTCATAAATCATGTTGTATTTAAACAAAAATCTTAAGCCGGAAAATCTATAACACATAAAAATGATAAGCAATTACGCAGGAATTGCTAAAGGGAAATTATGCAATATTTAAAAGATATAAAAAGAGATTATTTTAAAGTTGTTTTGTTAAATATGAACTAATATTATAAGTTTCCATTGATACACCTATAATTCAGTTTTCTTTCGGTAACAAATCGTGACGTTTAACTTCAATAATTTTATTCCAGTTTTGAAATTAAGAGGATGTGAAGAAAGAATTAAACTGAACTTTTTTTCGAAAGATGAAATAGTTTGTTTTGATTTGAAAAAATATGATTCCTCTCTTTTTACTTCATTCTGTCATGATTTAATTCCTTACTTATTGACATTTCTAGAAATAATATTACTTTAGATTGGAAAATTAATGAAAAATCAATCAGCAATATTTCGACGCAAAATGAAATTTTTCCTCAAACAGAAGTGAACTAAATTGAACTCTAAAAACAGTTTGGGTGAGAGATGTTTTCTATTGGATGTTTTAAAGTTTTGTGTGACAATTCACCTAAAATGTTGTTAATTCATGTATTTATATTTAATTTATTTGTTGTATTTTTCTAACTGAAGGTTTTAATTCATTTTTCAACCTTTTTCCATAGAAACAAATTGTAAAAAATGTTTCTTAGAGTGTAATTAGAAATTTAATGAAATCAAACCTCTTGGCTTTTAAAAATTGCTGCTTTGTTTCTAGAAAGATGAATATTTAAATTTTGTTGTGCTAAACTACTGGAAATGTTTGATGTTGTTATAAAATTAAAGCAAATATACAAATCTCATGAGTTACTTAGCTAAATTTTAGTACATATTTACTTTGATATAGAACTTTGAATTTATTAAAAAATGACACAAATGCTTATTTAATGTAATAACATTGGCAATGAAAATATTTAATCATAAATAGATAAGTAAACGAAGAACAATGCCAGAGTAAACTAAGATTTAAATAGGATTTCAAGCTGGCAGAAGTGCATGACTGTTCAAAATAAACATCATCTAGTAGTATAAAGGTAAGTATCATATATTATATGAAAAACATTTATGAAGATGAGTTTCAGAAAGAAAAAACTTTAATTTTAAAAAAAATCTTTAATTTTACAATTAATTACATACATATAAATTCGTAAGATGTTATAAAATAATATCTACTATCAGCAGGATCTATGTATGCAATATCTAATGTTTATTAATGATTTATTGTAACAAAATGCCCATATAATAGAGAGAATGATACAATATTTTAAATTTAAACTAACTTTAGTAAATGCTTTAATATAGGCTTCCTAAAATCATACTGTTAGATAATTAAATATTTCTCTCAGTTAATTTTATGTTTATAATTACTCATATTAAAAGTTTGTAAAACTATGCTCATAATTAAGTAATTATTCAGTTTTAGATTTGATTAATAAAACTATAATATGTGTATTAATTTACTATGGGAATTATATACAATGCAGAATTCACTAATTCAATGATTTAAAACTAGGTTTTCATAAGAAATTAATAGCAAAATAAAATTTCTTAAATAACTTATAAATAAATATTTAATTTTTCTACCCTGAGGTTTTTGGGGATATGTTCAAATGTCAAATCTACTATTGCTTCATTTTGGATTCCTCTTTTTCACATGGCTGGTCAACATGAAGCAGCCAAATAGGAGGTGCTGTTACTTTTTAAAGGTTTCCCTGGATAGCACACAGTCTTATCAAGACACACGAATGGACACGGAAAAATGTTTTAGAAATGAATAGGGAAACAACATGTTCCATATGTGCAGAGAATGCATGCAATACATATATTACCCCTGATCCTCTGCTTTCCTAATTAAGACCTAAGTGTATTTGCTTCTAAGTCCACTGCATGTTTTGGACTTTTTATCAATTCATGTTTTCATAAAAATCTGGCTTAGCTTATATAATGATAACCATATAGTATAATAATCAGATAGTATAATATATATATATATATATATATATATATATATATATATATATATATATATATGTACCATGTTTATTACATATATATGTTTATATTTAATACCATGTAAAATGTTAGATAACATTTAACTATACCAACACACATTAGATATTACACATCATTACAAAACCTAATACCCATTTTCAACTAAAAGCTACGTAATAAAGAAGAATTTAAATCTCATTTATATCAAACTACTGATGGTGACATATTGACAAGGATTTCAGTTGATTCTTTAACAAGTCAAAGGTTTGTGTTTGCATCAATGGCTTTAATCCAATTAAGCTGAATATGCTGAGGATTTCGTTACGCAGAACGTTCATGAATATAATGAATACCTCACCACTTTATTTCTAATTAAGTTTAGCAATTAGTACTGATAGAACATTTATCCTCATTTCAGGTTAGAATGTGTTATAATTAAAAATTTATTTTAATTTTGATGAAATGGCTAAAGCAAGCTTTTGGGAAATTGGACTCAAAATTGTAAATATTTTTGTTTGACATTCACGTTATATAATGTATTTTGTACTAAATTTTCAGCTGATTAAGAAATCCGCTTTCAAATCTGGAAACATTTTAATCTGTAAAAATTTAACAAAATGAGGAATAACTGCTCTGTAAATCCTTTTAAATGAACATTCTAATAATAGTGTAGATTGGTGCTCTTACCCTTTTCTTTTAATGCTAAAATGATTATAGTAAAAACAAACATTTTAAATGCAAATTAGTTTTAGAAAGTGTTTCTTATATTTCTTTTAGCAAATGTTTACTCATAGTATTTTTTCACTGTTACATATTTTATATTTAATCTATGCTGTGATTTTGTTATTATTGAGGTACATTAATTGGAACATGCATGGTTATCATTATGTGTGATTTAAACAAAAACACAAATCAAACATAGAAACAGTTATAAAACAGTTATTTAGAAACATAAAACAGTTATTTAGATATTTAATTCAATTAATGATTACTTAAGATACAACAATCAAACCCTGACAAAAAGTGTTATATTTTATACATGATGAATATTTTCTATGAATATTATTTTCGTATTTAATATTTGTAATTTGAGTTTCCCTTCTGGATTGTAATTGTATCGAGTATCAATTTTATGCAGCAAAAAATGGAAGACAACAATATCTCATTTGAAAATTCAATATATATAACGTTAAAATGTATCATGTAATCTTACTTAACTAATTTAGTTAAGTTTAACAATTCACATTTGAATAAAGCATTTTTTACACTCATTTACATTTATCTGAAATAAATTATTTAGTTCTCTAAAATTTTGACTTAGATTCCTTTTTCCTCTATTACAGTCATTTTTGGTTTTTAAAATAAGCAACTTTATAACAAAGGCAGATATTTTTCGAAAGAAATTGTCTTATAGGAAAATATTATTCCCAATTGCTTGAACATAAAATCCAATATATATATATATATATATATATATATATATATATATATATATATATATATATATATATATATATATATATATATATATATATATATATATATATATATATATATATATATATATATATATATATATATATATATACGAAATTTTTATATATATGGAATTGTTGACCCAGCCACGCGTTGCTGCGGCTCAGTAATTATAATACATTGAATCAATTTTTTACTAATTCTTTGGCACAATCAAATTGATATTTTCTAAAAATATTAAAATAGATTCATTCATATGAGATTGAAAAATCAAAAGTTTCGCCAAAATTTAAAAATAATTTGTAAAGTATCGAAATATTGAGCCTTATACGCTTTTGACAGCAATGGTGTGTGTGGAACTACCCACCGATTATCAATTTCAACTTCATTTCTAGAATTCGACATTCACATTGTAAATGTGTGACCACCATCCTCAGGGTTTTTGCGGCGAAACAAAGATTAACCATCGATATCCGTAATAGTATCATTGGTAAAGGGTTTCGAGAAACGTTTCTTACACCTTCCTTCTTCCATGCATGGTGATGTCATGTTAAAAGCACCGCACGGTCCGTGAATCATGTGACTGGTAACAATATCAAACAATTCTGAGTCAGTTAGTGGATCCGGAATTTTGGCAGAAATTATTTGGTCAATTTATTTTGGACGTATTTTATCTTAAAGTCAAACCAAAATATGAGAATGAGGCAAACCTCGATTTTGCCACTCAATAGAATACAGCCAGCAACATGTGTTACCAATAATTGAATATTTTGCGATTAAATCAATTAAACATTTTAACTTTTGTTTAAACACACGTGCAACGATATTTTGACGATGTATTGATTGTTGGCCTGGTAATAACAAACTTTTTATTTCTTTCCAATTTGGATTACATGTAAATGTAATAAACAAATCAGGTCGACCGTAATGACGTAAAAAAGTCATCGCATCTTGTATGTATTCCTGCATGCTCCGTTGACTACCGATGTAGCTTGAAAGTAAAATACATGCAGTTCCGATGTCATTGGCGTTTAAATTTTCCTCGATGTTTCCGATGATAGCATCTCGTAAATGGATGTATTCCTCTGATCTTAATAGCTTGGTGTTATCTAATATACCGTAAACGTTCACTTTCGATCTTAGCGAACATATCCATAACGTATTGATTGAATAGTTGACGCGATTGAAGGATATAACTATCTTGATTAAGTCTAATCATCAACCGATGTGCGTAAGAGTTCATAGAACTAACATTTTTATAGATTTCATTACTTAAAAAAATGAGTTATTAAATGTTTAGAAAAATTAAGAGTAAGAAATTAAAATCACCAAAATAAAGAATTAAATAGTATAGATTATTAAACGTATTAGTGATTGGATCACACTGTTTGATGTTGATGTGATATTCATCCTGCCCTTGCCATATTATCAGGAGATACTGATATGCATCATATGAACGATGAAGGTCTGATATTATATGAACAATGCTGTCTCGACGCATGATTTTGAGGTCTCTGTTGTTAACTGGATCACAAACCATAATAACAGCAACTTCATCTACGGTTGGCGCTTTGAACCTGCCATCGTGTTCTCCTGATGGTAAAAGTACCATCCGCTTTGATGATGATTTGATAATTATCATTTCTTAATTGAGGCGATACTCTTTTAAATAATTGGATAAGTTGATTATAATTTTCAAAAAAGTTTTCCAAAAAAACCACAATTGCTCGCTCTTCTGCTTGCTCTATGAAATCATGCAGGCACCGAGTTGTCACGCGTTCCTCACAACTGCCCATAAAATAAATTTGGAGAAACCTTGAATCATCATTAAGTATTGGAATTAATGACCCAATCTTGTGGTACACTTGGCCTTGGATTTTGAATGTAGTTTCAAAATTATTTCCATCAGATGTCAGATCGCAAATTTTAGTTGCGCCAAATGACGTCATTTGGAAGCAAGAATTGAATTTGCGTTTCTTACGTAAAAATAATTTCAAATCATCTGATTCGTCAGCAAGAAATGATTTTAAAGGTTCCGGTGGAATATTGATGCACAACACATAACGGTCGTTTCATTGCGGAATTTCAACGCTTGACAATATTGGCATATTTTATCCATTGCACCAATTATAATTTTAGGATGTGCAGAGTAATGGATGTTCGATGCATATTCAAATGCAAGGCGAACGAATGATGCACGTGTTAAAGCACGGCTGGTTTGTTGTCGCTCTCTGTCGCGTTCTCTAAATGTGGCTATGTGCCGTTCTCGCTCCGATCTTGTTCTCAAAATATTTTGTCGTAGACGTTCATGACTCTGTTCTCGAGACTCTTGTCTGCGAGTTTCTGCTGTTTTGATTCGTTGAGCTACGTTTCTTGCTGCAATTTGTTACTTCCGATTCATGGGCTCTATTAGCACGCATACGTCGTGCCTTTTTACTATACTGATTGTTAAGGTTGGATTTTTTCCGCGGCATTATACTGAAATAAAAAAAATTAAAAGAATTTATCAATTGAATAAATAAATTAGATCAAAATGTACGGCTGAATAAATTAATAATTATCAAATAATAATATAAAAATATAAAAAAATGAAAGGCTATTAAGAAATACTTGCATGTTTTCGAGGTGGTATGAAAATTAGTAGAGAAAAACAGTAATAAATAAAATTTTATTTTACTATTTATAATATTAAAAATATTCAAATTGAACACTGCACAATGATAACACAATACAAAGTATAATTATAAAAATGATTCACGAAAAATTGTTACAGTATGATTATACATCATGAAAATATATGTAAATTCTATATTCAACTACGCGCTTGCGCGCGAACGTTAATTTTATCTGTAAGATAGTGTAATCTAGAAAAATAAACACGTCGCCACCTACCGAATACCTGTGCAACTTAGATGCTAAATCGCCAACTATTAGGAATTTACAGAACTAACTGATAAATAAACACTAATATCGTATAATAAATATTGAGATTAATAATTAAGAGATAAAAACTATTCTATCTTTTAAGTTGGACCATATTATAAATGGTTGCAAAATTTTATCAAAATCCGTTCAGTATTCGGATCGGAGTTTATCGCTAACATACATCGTGACACGAAATTTTTATATATATGGAATTGTTGACCTAGCCACGCGTTGCAGTGGTTGAGTAATTATAATGCATTGAATCTATTTTTTACTAACTCTTTGGTACAATCAAATTAATATTTTCTAAAAAAATTATAAATAGGTTCATTCATATGAGATTAAAAATAAAACGTTTCACCAAAATTTAGAAGTAATAGGTAAATCGAAATTTTGAAATTAAGCACAAATCAACATACACTTTCTTAATTTATATTTTATTCATCTTATATAAAATTATAGTTTATAATCAGTGGCTTAATAATAAAATATACTATATAAATAAAAACATCTAAAAATAAATTGTTATAAATGAGGTAGATAACATTGACATCGAACTATTATTTTTTCAATTTTAAATTATTAAAACAAAAAATTTTTCCGCGGCATTTTACTGAAATAAAAAATAAAAATTAAAAGGATTTATCATTTGAAAAAATAAATTAGATCAATATGTACTGTTGAATAAATTAATAATTATCAAATTAGAAAATAAAAATAAAAAAAGTAAAAAGCTATCAAGAAATACTTACATGTTTTCGAGGTGGTATGAAAATTAGTGGAGAAAAACCGTAATAAATAAAATTTTATTATTTATAATATTAAAAACATTCAAACTGAACACTGCACAATAATTACACAATACAAAGTATAATTATGAAAATGATTCACGAAAAGTTGTTACAGTATGATTATACATCATAAAATATATATGTAAATTCTATATTCAACCATGCGCTCGCACGTTAATTTTCTCTGGGAGATAGTATAATCTAGAAAAATAAACACGTCGCCATCTGCCGAATACCTGTCCAACTTAGATGATAAACCGCCATCTATTAGGAACTTACAGAACTAACCAATAAATAAACACTAATGTCGTATAATAAATATTGAAATCAATAATTTAGAGATAAAAACTATTCTATCTTTTAAGTTGGACCATATTATAAATGGTTACAAAATTTTATCAAAATCCGTTCAGTAGTTTCGGAGTTTATCGGGAACATACATCTTGACACGAAATTTTTATATATATAGAAATATATATATATATATATATATATATATATATATATACATATATATATATATATATATATATATATATATATATATATATATATATATATATATATATATATACATATATATATATATATATACATATATATATATATATATATATATATATATATATATATATATATATATATATATATATATATATATATATATATATATATATATATATATATATATATATATATATATATATATATATATATATATATATGTATATAAATATACATATATCTATATATATAAATTGTCACAAAATGATACAATATGTTTCTGGAAGAAATTCGTTATTTGTGTGATTAGGTTTCCTTTAAAACATGATTAATTGGCAGTTCTATGTTTCATAGATTAGAAAATATATGCATAAAAATGTAAAAAAAATAACGAAACAACTTATAGATTATACATGATTTTATGCACTATTTGAAAGCTTATGAAATGTCTCTCAAAATATTTCATATCAATACACACATTTCATTCACACTAACGAGACCTTCAACTACTTTCGACGGTGACTTTAAATAATCAATTACAGAAGTTAGGTGGCAATACAGTACAGTTGAACAAATATAAAGAGTGAGCGAGAGAAATATTGTAAAACGAAATGACTTATTCTATGCCCTAAAAAAGGCACAATAATAAGCTTTGAGACCAAGGATGGAACCATTTCCAAAACGGCTATGTTTGTGAACTGTTCGTGTGCCAGCATGTAAAAAGTATACTGTGACTCTACACCTCTGATCATAGATGACAAATGCGAAAGATGTCAGTGGAGATGCGTTAGAATAGACATGCCACCGTTGAGCAACTTACGGACCAGATGAACAAGGAGCTACAAATAGACTGTCCCAAACTACTGCTCAGCGAACATTGTTGCGTCTGGTCATCAGAAGCAGATGCCAGCGTTATGCATCAATGCAGACTGCTGTTTTTTGGTGATGAAATTTGCACATGAGTACAAGAACTGGATTTTCAATGACTGGCTACAGGTAGCATTTTCAGATGAATCTCGTTTTATGCTTCTTCAAACAGATGGATGTTGGCGTATATGATGGGTAACCATTGAAAGCAAAAGCCCTGAATTGATTGCTAAAACCTTCCAGACTGGTCGCAGCAACTTTATGGTCTGGAGAAAATTTTCCTGGCATTCTCTGACCATTGTGAAAGGCACAACGGATCAATATAAGTGCGCATCTACCATTGAGAACCCTGTCTACCCTTGTATGTGCAACCTTTTTCCCTTAGAATGTAACTACCAGAATAATAATGCGAGTTGTCATACATCTGGCAGTATAAATACAGGGTTCTAAGGGCACAATGATTTCTTTACCATTACCTTTTGTCCAGCAAACTCACCTTATTTAATCCAATTGAGAAAATATAAGACCATCTCTATCGGATTGTTTGCAACAAAGATCATCACCCGAGTAATCTGGCCCTAGTACTGAAGTTTCCATGACTCAACATCCCAGTGAATACTTTTAGAAACCTATTTGAATCCTTTCCTGTACGTCTTGTAGCAGTCTGCTCTGCGAAATATGGATATTCTGGCTTATGATAGATGGTCGCATCAATGTGACTGGATTATGTAACACATTAATCATTGACTTCAAAACCGTAGAATTTCACCTTTAATGATAACTATATCAATAAGATCAGTGCAAAAAAACTGAACAGGAAACCTTATTTTTTAAATTCTAACTGTCCATTATGAGAGATAAAATAATTACAACTTCCAATAATTTGGGTATATATATGAAAATTGTATTTTTCAAAATTTTGTTTATCCTTTATCAATTTAAGGAATTTGCAACTTAATCAAAACAAGACAATTATTGCATTTATCAGAATGCATTTATCAGAATAGGTAAATTTATTTCTATTTATTCGAAATAGAGTTTAGATAGTACATTTATAATTAGAAATATTGAAAATAGAATTATTTTAAATAAAGCCTGAAAGACAAAAATCTCAATGCTTTCTTTGCATAAAATATGAGGGCTACATTTTTTATAATTCAATTGCATTTTAAAATGAATGTATTCTGATTCCTTTTAGATTTTGTTTATCTTAATGGTGTGTTTGAAATTCATAATAGCTTACGCCTGTTGAATGTTTTGGTTTGTAACTCTGTATTGTTAAGTGTTATGTTGACTTGATTGCAAAAATTTCTTTTTATGTTTGTTATCAATTTTTAAGTAAAAATAAAATTTGCTCTAAAGTTTATTTTTAATTTAAAATTGATAACAATCATGAAAAGAAATTTTTGAAATCAAGTTAACACATTTTTCATTCAGAATTCAAAATTTCACAAATAGTTTTGTTGTATATTAATTTAATGAATTATATTTAACGATAAAAGATTGGATGCCTGATTTCATCTGAATATTTAAAAGAAGACTGCAAAAGGTATTTGTTGATTTAGATCCATGCCTAAAACAGTAAATTTTAATAGGGACTTATCAAATATAAAAAATACACTTTGACGAAATCAGAAAGGGTACGCGGAAATCTCTTTATTGAGTACCCCATAATTTCGATTTAAGGAAATCCGATTACCAAAAGAACTACTTTTCTTTTGATCTTCAGTAATCAAATCAAAAGATTGCCTTTCTAAGAGGCTTATGTACATTTAATGCCCACCGTGCATTAAGCGTATGCATTTCGGCTAGTGTTTTAACGAGAAGGGAGTAACAGACCATGCATTGACCACGCATCTTGATTATTGACGACTAAAGGAATTTTATCTTTTTTAATTTTATTGAATGATACACATGGTTTGTGATAACAGTATTAAATCAAAATATTTGAAATAAAAGAGTCACTCATTTAATAGCTAAACTTTTCTTTATAATACATACTAAGTTAAATTCATATTTAATGAGCTTTAATAAGCAGATAGATTAAATTTTTGTAATGTGAAAATATTGTGTTAATAAAAGTTTATATTTAAAGTTTAATATTGACAATATTGGATATATATATATATATATATATATATATATATATATATATATATATATATATATATATATATATATATATATATATATATATATATATATATATATATATATATATATATATATATATATATATATATATATATATATTGTTTTATTTTAGAATAGAAAATTAAAAGTTTTAAAAATATATAATGCATAATACTCTGTGACATGTTTTCAATTTCTTAAAATACTTGGAATTATGTTTACATAGTTTATAAAACCTCTAATTTCTTAACGTCATTTAAAAGTACTATTTCAGTAAGAAAACTTTGCACATTGTGTTTAAATTCAAAACACATATTAGCATACATTTAAAATTTTTTTTAATAGTAGAAAATTATTAAACACTGAAAGCCTAAATAATGACATTAAATGCATTAAACATTTTTGAATTTGCAACAAAATAATGCTATGTATTTTTTGTAATCCATCATATATTTTCGTAATAACATTCTAACTTAATATAATGTCAAGAATCCAATTTTGATCAAAATTACTATCCTCAATATCAAGGAACAGATGTTAAACATGACTACATGTTATATTTTGGAAACGTATGATATTAATAATCTTGTAAAATTAACATTACTGTAGAATATAATTGGTTTTATTGAATAATTATAATTGGTACATAAATAGGTATACAGTATAATTATACTTTTTAAACTATTAGGTTGGTGCGTATGAAATGTCGGATTCTCTTTACATGCGGACGTTTTCCTCCCTGTTTTCGTTATACTTTTGTATTTGGCATAACCTCATTCATACTCGTATTGTCCATTGCCAGAGACTCATTTCAGCAAAATAGGTTTTCTCGAAGGTCTTCCCTTTTCTATTTCTTTTGAGTTTATTGCCGATATGAATTCTGCCGACATTCGCGACATTTTCTTATATGAGTACAAACTTGGTAATAGTGCTGCAAAAGCTGCACGCAACATAAACCAAGCGTTTGGGGAGAATACGGTTAACGATCGGAAAGTGCAGCGTTGGTTCGAAAAATTTCGGACTGGCGATTTTTCACTGCAAAATGAGCCGCGCGGAAGACCCAAAACGTCTGTGAAGAATGATGACCGGAAGGCTCTAGTGGAAGCGGATCCAGCCGTATCCACGAGGGAACTTGCTATCAGGATGAAAGTTGACCATACAACGATATTGAGACACCTTTCTGAGATTGGCAAGGTTAAGAAGATGGACAAGTGGGTACCGCACGCACTGACAGAGCGAAATAAGCTGGATCGGTTAAACGTATGCTCATCATTGCAGCATCCACCATATTCACCGGATCTCTCGCCGACCGATTTTCATTTTTTCAAGCATTTAGAGCTGTTTTTAAGGGGCAAACACTATGAAAATGAAGACAGTCTAAAAAACTCGATATCAGAGTTTATTAATTCTAAAGACCAAAATTTTTTTAAGACAGGCATCTACGCTTTAAAATCTCGTTGGGAGAAGTGTATTGAAGCGAATGGAGCATACTTTGATTGAATAAACAGCTGTTGAAGAAAGATATGCAGTTTTATACAATCACTTAAGAATCTGACATTTCATACACACCAATCTAATATACGATTTATAACACTGTATGTCATCTATGTATCATAAGAAGCAGGAAAAAACATCCAGTCAACAGAATGCCATGACCGAGGTACATACATAAAGCTTTATGCCAAGAGCAATGATATTCTCTAATGCTACAATATTCTATTTAATAAATTTCAATAATCATTTATCATAACTGCTTAGAATATAGAATAGGAAATATATTAAACATTAGTATTATATCAGATAATTTGATGATACGGACTTTAAAACAGAATGGGCGTAAAATTAATATACCATTAAGAATAAATTCCGAAATGAAGTACATAAAGAAACACTTAGTAGTTTAAAAATACAAATTGAATGTATGTAAATGGGAGGTTAAGATGTATCAAAGCACGCAAAATGACATACATTGCTTAAGAAACATACATTGCTTTCTGATGAAAATACGATTTGCGTCATAAGCCAAAAAAGAAACCACGTTTTTAAAATATATTTTTTGTAGTTATTATTCTTTTTGAGTAATAATGGAAAACTTAAGAAATTCAATTAGGAAAATACCCCTAATCAGACAGAAATACGTTTTTTATCGTATTAATTAAATAACATTATAATATAAGCCATAAATCTGAAGAAAAACATTTAAAAATTGGTTTTTCTTTCAGACATATAATACATTCAAAAATTTATATTGACCTTACTTTAATTGCTTACTTCGCACGTGTACAAAGTAGTACACAGATAAAAAAGTTCCATATAATAAAGCGTGAAATACAATTTATTTTTGTCAACCTATTTAATTAACATCGTATGTAGAGAATATTTCTTTTCATTCTTGCAATTATTATTTAAGAAATATTGCTCAGTTGAACATATTTCAATTTTTAATCAGCTTTAATTAAATAATATAACTATTTTTAAATATTTCTTATAAGATAACAATATTTTCAATTTATAACATTTTTTCAAACATTTTATATAATAAAGTGTTTTATTTCTATTAATTTTCCGGTTTATTATTTTACAACGTAAGGTTTAGTCACTCAGTAAAATGTTACGCTATTAACAACATTTCATTTATAGTGTGTTACATTTTCCCTCATTAATTTTTCAAATTATGATGGATATTTTATGCCCTCAAAAGAAGAAAATAACTGCCTTAATGGCCTTTGGCAGGTATCCAAATCTGAAAACTCCATACTTAGCACAAAATAGATTTTAACTTCTCACTGTTTCATAGTGATTTGCTGACAAATACCTTCATTTGTATTGGAAAATCAAGGACACACTGAATTTAATGCAGTTTAACACTGAATGGGTTAAAGTAGAAAGAAGACTTGGACTCATTCCATTTCAAATGCATCGGCACAGGAACTAGATGTTTTACTTTTGAATTGTTTTCCGTCTTTAAAGATGTGAATATGTATTGTAATATTCTCTCATCCTTCAGAAATTCAAATATGATATATCTTTGAATTAAAACCAATGTTTCAAAATATCTTTTGAGTTTCTTTTTTTACATAAAACTTATTATTTTTAATTTTACTTTTTGAATAATATGTGAAACTTCTCAGAATAATTACTTCATATAAATTATTTATTTGAGATTAAAAGTATTTGTGAAAGCTTTTTTTATTTTTATTGATAAAGCGATAGTAATAGTTTTATTGATTGCGTCTTATATTTTACTTGAATTTATCGAAATATTTTTCTGTAAATTTTTAAAGTGATAACGTCAAAAATGTTAAAATATAAATCAAAAAGGCAGATAGGAAATGGAAATACATAAATGAAATCTGAGAATCAAATTTTCAATTAATATAGTCACGCACTCAGTTAATTCAAAAACCATGAATTTTAGTCTAAATATAGTTAACTTAGATTATTTTATTTCTTTCTTATATAGGAAAATAGTTCTAATTAAATATATAATTTTTTGATGTTTAATTTTTCTGTGTTAACAAGAAGTTATTTCCTTTGTGGATATGAACGATACTTATGAATATAGTTATTACTTCATTTCATCCTTGCAAATCTTGTATGCTATGACTATTTCTTTCTAAGGGAATAAAGTTAGTAAACTAATTATAAGTACCCCCCTGTCAAAATTACTTTACATACAAATTTTTTGCAGTAAGCTATTTGAAATACTATTCTATTTATGGATTTAATTCCATTTAGAAAAATAAATGTGCTTACTGTTATAAATATATAGAATAAAATGTGGTGTATCATTATACAAAAATAAGTTCTTAATTATATTATAAGAATTCTTATTTTGTAAAGCATGATAAGAGATCCGCTTTCTCCAAATTTGGCAGATATATCATAATTTTTAAATTAAGAAATTTGTGAACAAATTTAGAGATGAACATTACTGATGGTATATTTTTGTTTTAAACTGGAGTTGTTTTAAACTGGAGATGTGATCCAAAAGCAATTTATCTTCAACTGAGACAGGTTTTTTTTAAAACAATTATTAGTCTCCAGACTGACGAAATCGGGGTTAGAGATTGAATCTATATTCTTCAGCTTCTCATATTTCTTTCATTAATTATAAGATTGAAGAAGTTAATATCCAATTAGAAATATGCTCATTTTCTTAGAATATTCAAATTAAAATATGAATTTTCATGAGAAAAAATTCAGAAAATTATTTCAATGTCTTGAAATAGTTCGATTCGTTATTTGTTCAATCAGAATGTTTGATTTTTAGTTCGTAATACGATCAGGAATATATTTAATTATTCTCTGCCTGCTCATTTGAATAAATTATCACATATTCGATTATTCATTTTTATTAATATAATCCTGAATTACATAATAAGCTAAATATCCAGAACATTATTACTTTCGATTTGATTATAAAGAGAAACCAAGCAGTATTTAAACAAATATTCTAATTTTTTACTAAAAAAGGTATTAATCATGAATTTGGAAAAATAATTTTTGAATTATGTTTCCGTTTATTTAATTTATGTATTTCTTTTTTTGTACATTAGTATAGAAAAAAACGTTGTTTTTGATTTTTTAAGTTAGAAAAAATAAAACGTGTAACTTGCCACTTAATTGTTCAAAATATTATCACAGAAACTGTCAAATATTGCCAAGGAAAAAAATCGAAGAAATTAAAACAAACAAAATTTAGTTTTGAAATTTACACACAATTAGAATTATATATATATATATATATATATATATATATATATATATATATATATATATATATATATATATATATATATATATATATATATATATATATAAGATTAGAGTATCTATAGTACTAAATAGGAAAACAACAAAAATCTCCAATTGTTTTTTCAATTTTAAATGGAATTCAAGTTAAAAATAGTAGAAATGAAATCAATATGTGTTCAATATCCAGGTAAAGTTCAGAATAAATGTAAGTTGAACAAATTAATAGTTTGAAAAACATCAAATATTTGTTATTAGGAGCAAATAAACTGTATTGAACTCATAAACGCAAGTAATAAATACATAAGACTAAGTCGAGAAATATCCACCCTGAATTGTTAAACGGTAAAATATACAACTGAAAATCTTATCATGAAACATAATTTAGTGATTCTTAAGCGAACTGTCACCTCTTCGTATCTTTCCTCCATTATTTAAATTTAAAAGAGTGTCATTATTCGCTCCAAGACTCCTCAGGGGAAAGACATTGCACTTTGCTTGTAGATTTTAAATTCCTTCCAATTACGTATAAAATTTTTGTATGAACATTTCTTAAGCCTTAAATATTATGATAACGACAATTAAACATTGCAAAGCATTCCTGTGACTTTAAAATGCACAAATCTTTATCGTTATATTTGTCTAAGCCGGCCAAGAAACTTATTAACATTTACATTACGTTAAAAGTATAAGCTTAAATAGTATTAGTTAATATATATAATTTAATTGCTTTTTGCTAAATTTTTAAATAAAATGTTGGTATTCTAAAGTTACAAACTCTATGAATTAATAATTAAATTTTCAAAATAATTCTTAGATTTTCATACACTATTTATTTATTGTTCTATTTACTAGCATTATATGTAATATTATAAATAGCATTGTATATAATAATAATTTCATTGCGATTTAGCAACGACCTAAAGGATGATAAAATTATGTTATGTTATGTTTAGTTATTGTGCAAGTATGTGTTTAATTTGCACAATAAGCGAAGCATAGAAAGGGAGTAGAAATAGGATGCAGGAAGCAAAAATTGAAACATTTAATTTTAAAGTTGAATTTTACTCATCAGTATTATTTTAGAACTTTGATAGTGTATATTGAAAAAATAAAGCATAAAAATTTAATATACTTGGGTAAATAATAAGTGTACGCGAAGATAGGATTATTTACCTACATATTATATATATATATATATATATATATATATATATATATATATATATATATATATATATATATATATATATATATATATATATATATATTACATAGTAAATACAAAAATGTACATTAGTATTACATTACAGTTATTTAATTTGAATTTAATTTTACCTGACCTAAATGAGTGATTAGAAATAATTTCACTTATGATTTCTAAACTATTTAGTATGTCTAAGAAAAAATCTAATATTATCCATGTTTTGTAACGTTTCAGAAAATTATTCATTTCCTTTCACAAATATTAAGTTTACATACTGATATGCTTAGTTTTTAGTTTTACTTAAAAAAATAGTAAAATTCTACAAATTAATTTAAATTTAGGAATTACATATAAATGTTCGAAGATGAATTAAGTGAAAATTTATTATTTTGCAATAAACAGAACCACTCACACAAATTATTCTATAACATTTTGACCTTTTTGCTTATATATACAAAGTTCATCGAATTCAAACATACTTTTCTCTATGATATTTCTTTTTTGTAAACTCAATACGGTATATTTTTATATATATATATATACATACACACACACAAACAGATATATATATATATATATATATATATATATATATATATATATATATATATATATATATATATATATATATATATATATATATATATATATATATATATATATATATATATATATATATATATATATATATATATATATATATATATATATATATATATATATATATATATATATATATATATATATATATATATATATATATATATATATATATATATATATATACGTGTTAAATTAAATTAATTATATTGAAATAATTTAGCGACTTTGGAAATTCTAGGAATATCGAGTAAAATTAAAGAAAATATTGATTCAAATCAAGCCAAATTTAATAATTCATTGAATTAAATCCTAAAACTAATGAAAAAATGGAAAATTTGGGAAATCTCTCAATCTCATCAAAACTCTTTTTTTGGGAAATAAGTTATAGCATAAAAATGATAACACAAAGGTTCTTAAAGTTATTTATAATATAGTAATATTTCTTTAATATTAATTAATATAAATTAACTAGAAATAAAATCTTAAACATTTAGTTCTACTTTTATAAAGTATTTTATCAATTACTTTTGAAATTATACATGATATCTTTAAGTGCTGAAAAATATTAGATCCAAACATGGTTTCATAAAAATTTCTTTTAGTTTAAAATAACTTTGTAATCTAAATTGAACTTTTAAATTTGTACAACTTTTTGCTGAAAAAAAGATCTTTCAAATTTCCTCTTACAGTTTCTTAAAGGTTTTCATATTATGGTGCAAGGTGATATTTATAAATACTTTCCTACGCATTTTATGTCTGCAAAAATATGTAATTTTTAATGTTAATAAATTGCTGATGAATTAAATATTCTCTACATAATTAATCTTTTGTTGGAAAAAATTGTGATTTAGTTCATAATAGAAAGGAATAAAAATTAAGTTTTTATTAAAAGGAAAAGTAATATAAATATCCTTTTTTGTGAAAATTCTGTTCATATTTTCGTTGCATCATAAAATGTAACGGATAATTATATGTGTCTTCAACCGCCTAAATTAAAATACCAATCTTAGGAAGATACAAATGCTTTTGTCGTCATTAAAAGTCACCTGTTACTGTACTGGATAACTTTATCTAATAATGAGACAATTAATATGCATGAGCTAGCACCAGAATAATGAGAATGATAGCATTTTACCGCCAAACCACTTTATAATTAAGAATTATGCATTCAATTTTGAAAGACCAATATTATTTCACGAACAGATTCAATCTTTTAGGAAACTTATTTGAATACTTATTTAGTGACTTTATAATACAGCCACAAGATTATAAATAAGTGAATGTAGTTAAGAACTATCTAGTTGACCAAAGACATTTAAGAGATAACAACTAAAAATATTAAGAATAAAATAGAAATAAATATATTATATGTAAATTTATTAATTATTTGAAAATTAGGTTTTAATTACGTCTTACTTTTTGCTTGCTTAGATAAATTTAATACATTTTATCAATTTTTAGAAAAAAATTGTTTCAGTAACTTAAAAACCTTTCGATTGTGTAATGTATCCCAAATAAAAACGGAATTAATGATTAGAAAAAAGTAATATTGTTGGATGTAAATTTAATATTTACATTTCTTGTTTTTTTGTCTTATTATTTTTCTTATTGTTCAAATTTATGTTATGATTTTTACAATAACCTTATTACTGGCAACATGCTTTATTTTATTATTGAGTTTGTATGAGTGGCAACAGTAGTTCAAATTTATACTTTAGTTGAATAACGCTCTCAGCCGCACTGTGCTGCAGGCAAATCTTTCTGTTAAATATTTCATGTTTAAAAATATCAATAAAGTTTTAATAAAAAGCTGGTGCTCTTTTTAATTCAAGTCAAATAAATATACATTTAATTGCTTTTATGAGCTTATTGTTTTTTACAACTGATAAGTACAGAGTCTTGCTTAATCAAGTTACCAGTATATTTTATTAAAATTCGTAATGATTTTTTCTTTCTGAAGTGCTATTACATTTAATTAATTTGAAGAAAAGTAATTACTCTACATTTTCGATGAAGTGAATTTATTAAATTATATCATAATTTTTAAACAACAAATCTAAATCGATAAAAATATTTTTTTTAATTATTTTCAATAATCATATTAAATATATTATTATAAAATCAGTAAAGAAAAGAAATAAATTTTTTAATATATATTTCCACTTTAGTAATATTTAATAAAAATGACATTGTGCTTTCTAATTAATAACACACACAACACACACACACACACACACACACACACACATATATATATATATATATATATACATATATATATATATATATATATATATATATATCATATACATATATATATATATATATACATATATATACATATATATATATATATATATATATATATATATATATATATATATATATATATATATATATATATATATATATATATATATATATATATATATATATATATATATATATATATATATATATATATATATATATGATTTTAAGTATAACGTTTCTGTGTATTTTTACAGAAATATTTGAGTTGAGTTCCAGGAAATTAACTTATTAACATGAAAATTAAATTGATTTGTTTTGTCAAAGACATCAATATATGTAATAGAATTATCAACAGTGATAAATAAATCTAAAATTTCTGTTTTAGTATCAAATAAATTAGTTTTAGTTAGAGAAAGTTCTTCATATATAATAAACTTAATCGCATTTATAATATCTGTAACAATTATGAATCTATTAAAAATCAAATTGAACGCCTAATAGCTCACCTAAAAAATAATATTATTCCAATTAATTTTATTTTAAAATATGTAGAAAATAAGGAATCGCTTGTAAGGTTAAAGTAATGCGTAATTTTTATAACTACAGAAAGGCCATCCAAGCATTGAAGATCTTACAAGAATGCTGAAAACACTTACATTTATAAGCTTTATTTTATACATAACTTAAGCTTAAATCCCCTTTAACACATTTTTATTTCAAATTATTACATGTTTCTAAACCACTTTAAGTTTTTGAATTTAATTACTTCTGGCAATATTTCTTTATTCTAATTTCAAATTTACTTTTGGCAACTCTCCCACTATTTTCATGTGTAAATTCGATTTGCTGACCTTGGTATTATGTATTTTTCTACAGTATTTATTTTTTCTACTGTACTTATATTTCATCTATTGTGACTATTTTTACTTTACTGCATATATATTTATTCTAATTTTTTTAACTAAGATCTTTTAATACGAACACTCTTCGCGGGAATTGCTCGAAGATATTTAGACATTTGTCCTTCGAGCATGTCAGAAAAAAGGGTTCATAGCTGGCCATCTTCCTCCTGATGAAGACGTGGTCCCTATGCCTTCTTCTTGTCATTTGCATCATATTTTTTAGTATTTTTCCAATTTTATATTTTTGGTTTCAATATTTTTCAAGTTTTATCTTTTATATATATATATATATATATATATATATATATATATATATATATATATATATATATATATATATATATATATATATATATATATATATATTTATATATATTTATATATAATTCCATATCAAAATAAAATAAACATTTCATTTTTTGACATTTTTCTACATATATTATATTTAAAGAAAAATAACCTCTTGGTTAAGTTGAATATATCGTTTCTTCATCTCTTTCAATATTTGTTTCGTTCTGTTTAGTAAATTGAATTTCAGTTTGATATTTTATTATTATTTTCCTTTATTTATTGTACTTCTGTTGTAAATTTTAAGTGCAAATAATCAATCAAATTCATTGCTTAGTGAAAATCTCAAATTGCAAAATTCCATGTGCGTATTTGAAAATACATACCAGACAGGATTCTTAAATATTGCTGTTGTCGTGTTTATTTTGTCCCTAGCCACATCCTTATAGTCTTAACACGATTTCTTCAGCTGATCATGTAGGTGTCTTTTATATATAAAAAAATCTTCCGACACAAAAATTTCTATATCCTGAGGTCCAGTGAGTTAAGAGGCCAAACCACAGCTCTAATACATTAGACAATTCGTCTAAAGTATAAATTCTAAAGTGTGACATACGAGTAGTTATGGACGGTCATTGAGAAATGTTTGAATTCCATCATGCATCAAATCTATGCCTCTCTGGGTTGGGAGCAGAACAGTTAACAATAAATTGGGAATCACTTGTTACAGGAAGATTTGGTACATTACGCGGGTCAGACACTCTGGTAAAGTGTAAGGTATACCAGTTAATTAACAATGATATTTACGCAGAATTTAACGAATAGTTTTAGTAGTGTTTACGTGGAGTAGTGCAGTGGTGATTATTGTCGAGTCAAACATGTTGATTGCGCATGTTGAGAATGCAATTCTGCTTAATTTTTCCTGATCACTAAATGCTAAGAATCAAGTTAAATCTAACTCTTCCGTTTCTTGCGTTTGGGAATTTCGCGAAAATTCTGGAAATAAAAAGATTTCTTATGTTGATCAAATTTGGAAAAATTAGAAAGACTTGGAATACGCCAAATTTGAAGCCACTGTTCTTAAAATTTTTGCTTTTCGCATCCATTCCTTTTCTTTTCACCGTATGCGAGGTCCATGTCAATTCTTCATATCTACATATGTTGAATTCTTGATAACACTAAGGATATTCTAGGTTATACGTACAAAATGGCATCATTGCTGATGATTTGTTTTGCTTGATCTCTCATTACAAGTCCAGATTACATATTAAGTCATTGAAACGCCCAAAGAACAGTAAGTATCTATTGCATACGAAACGAAATGAAACCATCAAGTCTTGCACCACAAACAGGTACCAGTAGATCGAGGGCCTATAATCTAAGGTAAATTACTAGCCACTTATATATTTTGATATAAATCCTTAATTTTTTATATAGTATATGATAAATATTATTAATTTAGTACTTTGCATTTATTTTGAAAAAATGTAATTATCCAATGCTTAGTTCGAAAGATAAAAATCCAGTAAAATATATTTTAAATGAAAACCAAGATTTTTCATGTTTCCAACTCAATCTTATACAGTAAAATGTACATTGACAACAGTCTGTCTTTCACTCAAGTTACGATATGGATATTATTTTGATAATAAACAATTTATAGAAATTTTAAAAATAACTGAACCATTTGTGAAGGAAAATATTAAGAATCATAAAAATTATCATATAATGTAGATTTAATCAATCATATATCCAAAATAATTTAGAAAAATAACCTAATAATTAGATTTTGGTAGATCTTTCTTATTTTCGATAGATCGTATTCTGAAAATTAACTGATTGTAATATTAGTTCGGGAAAAAAGTGATACGCTATTTTTGCGTTAAATTCAAGACTCTATTTAAGATGTTTTGGCTTCAGTTTTTGCTAATGGTTTAAAACTTTATAATGGCCAATCTGTAGCTCCTTATTGATGGTATGAATTATAAGGTGCAGGTCAAATTTGAATATTTCTGTCTTTTTTTTTAAATAAAAAAGTTTGATTTTTTAACATCAAAGAACAGATAGAGCATCCTTAACATCAAAAATATCTAGCGTAACCTATAAAAACAGAATTGCACATAACTGCCTGTTACAGCCTTGTAACTATATACATCATACGCAAATTCAGCCGTCTGGGGCTTGCATTTTTTGCCTGTATAAAAATATAGCGATTACTTTCTTTGTTGATTTTAAATTTAAACACCCTGAAACATACAATTGAATTGACCAAAATAAAAACAAAAATAGTTTCTAGTGAAGTATGCTACCTTCTTAATAATCTTAAGTTTAATATTGCTTGATCAATACCTTATGAGGGATCGATCATTGCAGCCATATACATGAAAAATAATTGCTTTCTTATCCGCAATATAATATTGTTTGTATTATTAGTTGTATAAAATATGGCTCATAATTATAAACTAATATAAGTGCTAATATTTCGATTTTATAGATATAAATTTTTGCTACTTTAAGTATTAATATATGAAATCTTATATATTACATATTTTATTTGCTCACAATAATACTTTATACTATGGAAATATCATTCTTTTTAAATGAGTAAAAAATTGAAAGGCTCAAAAATTTCTAATGAGGTTATGATCTGTTCTTTATTTAAAATTCTTTGTATCTTTATTTCGTCATGTTTTAAATTATTTTCTTTTAGTATTTATGAAATTTTCAATATCATTGGATTCATTGCAACAATTTTGAATTATATAATTTTGAGAGCATACATATAAAATCTCAAAAATAATCTTAATTTTTAAATATATCCTCTCAAATGGGAAAAATGTTCTCAACTGATAATAAGCGGTGATATATATAGTTCTAGAAAACTAGTTTTAAAGTTTTTAGTCGTTTTCAAAGTATTGTACAAAGAAAGGGCTCTTGATATATTTACAAAAGTAAAAAAATACCATTATTCCTATTGAAATATAAATATATTTGAGAAATTTAGTTGATATAATTATAAATTTAATAAATATTCTAGTGAAATTAAAGACTTAAAATAATTTTTTTAAAACTTAAACACATGAATTAGACTCTCAGTATGAATTCAGAATTTTTCATTTTATACGATGTGCATTTACAATTGTGTAAAATTATAGAAATACAAGCATTTAAATACGATACGAAATTTTTTAAGAAAAAATACTTGCCACAAAATAGAGCTATGCAGGATGATATTGTTGAAATCAAGGAAAATTATTGCAAAATATTTAACAATACTTAATTTAGTACCTAGTAAATATAATTTTAATTGTGTATGAAGAAAATTCACATTTTATGATGAAATATAGTATATGAAATATAGTATGGATAATGTATGCATAATATATGAAATATAGTATGGATAATATTTAATCACATTTATTAATTGTAGTGTGCTGCAGTAAAGAGATATTTGAAAGCACGTATTGGAAAAAAATATTTTAAATTAATTAAATATTCGTTACTGGAAACATTTAAAACAAATAGCTGTAGTTTACTTTTCAATACTTTTATATTAGAGCTTTCAGCTTTCATTTCATAGCCAGTATTTTAGTTATCAGTAGATTTAAATGTATCATATTTAAATCATTTCCTTCAAATTAAATTTAGCATTTGAATTTTATCTCAACTTTCACAAAAAAGCTTATTATGACATAATTATAGCGTCAAAACAATCCTATGATACAATATACAAATCGTAACACATCAAATATATAATACAATCCTTTTTATAACAAACTCTTTGAGCATGAGTTGAGCATGCGTGATTTAACTCGGAAATATACTGTTTTGCCTGGATTACTTGTTAACATTTAACCTTCTTGATACTCTCAACATTTGTTTAAATGTTCTTTATTTATGTAATTTTTCTATCAATATAATTTTTCTCAAAGCAACTAAGTAAATATTATTTTATTTGACTCTGAATGTTCAAAACTTTCACATTATTAATTAAGAAATAATGAATAAGAGAATGCTAATTGATCTCACAAATAAAAGTGTTAAAAATGAATTAAGTTTTAATAATTAGTAATAAAAAATTAAACTAATTTATCAAAATATTTGGAATTGGGGATCTACTAAGCACTTTAGACCTAAGTACTTTACGCACACATATCTGTAGATATAATAAATATTCAGGATATTGAATTTTTATGAGCAAAACTGTGCTTGCTTATAAATTTTCTGAAATAAACGTAAATATAGTAATTTGGAAATAATATACTGCATACTTATATTTCACATAAATGCATTATTTATTTTAAATAAAGGAAAAAGTTTCTTTTTTGGAAAGAATTTATGCGTATTTTACTTTAAAGAATAGATATCTTGATATCAGATAGTGGATAACGTATCCTGTGATAACTATTTTAAAAAGTTTGGATAAATTGTACAAAATACATTTGGGAGATATTTTCTTAAGGAATATGGTATGCATGGTGTCCTCCGACATAAATATGAAAAAAGTCTAAATTACGAACCATTCATTAATTAATTCATTAAATTAGCCAACCATAGATTTGTTAAATCAATTTGAAAGAAATAAAAATTCTATACTTAACCCAGTGGTAAAATAGTAGTTTGTATAGAATACCGAACTTTGAGTTCCCAGAAATACTGTCTGACTACACTAAGTTATGATACATTTTAATAATCGCTTGATATTATTATCTTGTATGTATAAACACAGCATAAATACTATTTCCTATTTAAAGTTACAAATAAATAGTTTATAAAGTAATCATAATTCTACATTGATTTAAAATATAATATAAAACAACACAGTATTTTAAATCAATACTAATCTCATTGTACGTTTAGTTAATCGCCCAACCTTCAAAATAAACTAGTTTACTGCCCAAAGTAAATAAAGTTATAATGAGTGATCACTATAAAAATGCGTTTGAAGGAGAATTGTCTTTAAGAATCCAAGTAAATTTTTCACAATTAATAAATAAACTCTAAAACTTATGGGTTTGAGGATTGTCATTTTTTAAAATTCAATAAATTTAAGTGCTAAAGTTTTTTCCCGTTTAAGTTGATTAGCTATTAAAGCAATTATAAATACGGCGACTTCTTTCAGTCCATATGTATAATAAAAAACATTAGCTAATTAGAAACCATTAAAAAATAATTGAAAGAACGTAATATAATGATTTGCAGAAATTGAATACAAATTTTCTGCAAAGTTATGCATTGTTTAAACATTGTATTATACTTATGTATACCATATTATACTTAATACACAAATTCCCATATACTTAAATATTTCCTTCAAACGAAATGCATGTCTTATCTTTTACTACACAATTCTTTTCTAAAACTGTCAATAGTTTATACATAAAGACCCATTTGTACACGAAGTAAATAAATAAAAATACATCTAAAATTTGTTCGTGTATCATCGTTTATTTTTCTTCTTTACTGCAAAACTTTACGACTTTTTTGAGAAGTTATGTTATTGATAGAAATAAACTTTTTTTTTCTTTCTTGGAAGAAAATATATTTTAACTTTGATCGTAACTAGAAGGTTTCTTCTTTGTTACGTTGAAATGCTCCTCTTTCACGAGGAATGCTTGAACGAAATTGAGAAATGATCTTTACTTCAATTAAATGTGTTTTTTGCACTTAGATTTATTTCAAATCGCAAAGTGTTAAAATTATTAAATGATCAATGTTTTGTTGCTTTCACCTGAGATGCATTAGTGAAAAACAAAATAATGCAGAAAAATATCCTTAAGTTTACTTATCTTACGCAAAGTTAAACGTTTTATTTTTAAAAACAATTATCTATACGACTAGTAAAGATTATTCTGGTGTTCTTAAAATGTAATTAAAAGTAAATATAGAATTCTGAGAATATAAACAATATGAAATTTACTAGCAAAATATTTACATAATTTATATATGTATTAATATGTTTAAAATTTATTAATAGAATATAAAACTCTTGTATGTAATTATTATTACATTCATTATATAAACAAGTAAATATTTTCGCAGAATTATAAATATAATATTTCATATTCCATATTTTGCTGTAACTTTTTTGTTGAATACCAAAATGTTAGCTAATGAATGGAATATAGCAAGTGTTAATCAGTTAAAATATGTATTTGTAATTTATTTAAAAATTTCAGTAGCTCATAAAGTCAAGAGGTACCACTTAAATAATATAATACTTAGTAATTTATTTATCACAAAATTAATTTTTATAAATACAATGATAACATCATTTTAAGTTACATTTTGGAATTTCGGAGATAGGAAAATTTTGTGTTGAATAATATCTTGCTAACTATTACTTACTGTATTATATATTTTTGATTTTTTAAAATGAATTTTACATTACAGAAATAATTTTAAATTGCTCTCTTGAAAAAACAGCATTTATATAATAGAAGCGTTGCAAATAAATTCGTTAAAATAATTTGATAATTTTTTAAAATCTTACTTGTTTTTTGTAATTCTGAAAAATAAGATGTTAATGTAAAATTTAAATATTGACCTATATATGATATTATAATGACACATTATTTGTATAATATATATATATATATATATATATATATATATATATATATATATATATATATATATATATATATATATATATATATATATATATATATATATATATATATATATATATATATATATATATATATATATATATATATATATATATATATATATATATATATATATATATATATATATATATATATATATATATATATATATATATATATATATATATGTATATAAGCAGTTATATGAGTTACAAAACTTTTCTGACCTTTTTTTCTTCAGTAGTGATTGCCTGCATATTAAGGACATTATGATGTACAAAAAAGCTACAAAAACATTTTCAATGTTTTCAAAATCCACAGTTTTAAAAGATTAAAACGATCTAGAAGCCCTTTCTTTAATCCAATACATATAATTTTTATATTGTCTCAATTATTCATTTTTACAATGAAAAATCTTATATGAATAAAAAAATGGATTGCGTAAAAGTACTACTTTTCTCAATAACTAGAATAAGTTACTGAATTTCTGTCATCCTTAAATAATATTCCTTATTTATCATCACTTATAATAAAGTTGATATCATGACTTTTTGTGGTTCTGATATTTAAATTTAATATCATCTTAAATTTTGTGCATTTATCTGTATTTATGTAATTGTCTTAATATTGAAATTGAATTTCAAATTTAAAAATATCGAAAAAATCAATTTGAGATTTAGCTACATTCTTCGTAGTTTGTCCTTTAGGAAAAATCTTTATTGAATTATTTTATTGAATTATTTGGACTTGTTTATTTCATCACATTATCAATAAATAATTAATTCTAATATAATATTACTTGAAATATTAGATTAAAATTTCAAGTAATATTATATGTATGTACATATATCTATATCTATATCTATATCTATATCTATCTATCTATATCTATCTATCTATCTATCTATCTATCTATCTATATATATATATATATATATATATATATATATATATATATAGAATTTTGGTCATTTTGCATACCATATTTTCTTTCTCATGAAGCTTAAAATGTGCCAAGAATATCCTTATACATTTTAGACAAATTAAAAAAAAACTAATATCCAACAAATAAAATCATTTTAGACATTTTGATTTTTATTAAATATTTTGTACATTTTATATCCATTGTGTTAAATTTATACTTTTACAAAAATGTCATTAATGATAAAGAAATAATGCAAGGACTTTTCAAGCAATTCATCTTTACTGTTTGTAACAACTAGCTACCAAATATTTTATAGTTTATTCAACACCTATCCCTGTCGGAATATCTTTAATAAAAAAACTATTGCCAATAATTTCCAAAAAAATATTTAGATTTTTTGTATTAGCCGATTACAGAGTGTATTATGGGGATTTTAATATTTATTCATTTTAAATTCCAGTATAGCGTTTAATGATATGCAGACAAGGATATGTGAAAAAAATTTTATACTTACTCAAAATTCTATGACATAGAAGCATAAACATGTAATTAAAAATTTAAATTTTGATAAAGTTTAAAATAAATTAGCTATAAAAATTTAATAATGAGTATTTAATATTAATCATAGGGAATTACATAATAAAACAATCATTAAAAGATAAAGAGAACATTGAATTTCTAACCAAAGAGTTAATTTTACTACCAATATTTTTCACATTAAAATCATACATTTATGTAGATTCTTGTCTTCAGTTAAATCATCTTATGTCGATAACACATAATGTATAATAATTGCAGATTACATTTCATATTTATCATCAATTCCCATATTTCACTAATATAGAGTGTTTGTAAAATATTTATTCTCAAAACAATGAGTTAATCTAAAAATAAGAGTTTACTATTTGTAATAATTATCTTGATTTATTATTCGAAATGTAATGATTGTGAGCATGCCTGCTTTTCATTCACTTTTGTACATAATTCATCTGAAAATTCCGACTTAAACAGGTTCCAGTTTATGATAAACAACAACAACAATTAAGTATCACTAAGTTATTAAAATGAACATTAGGATTGATAGTAAATTAACTTGAACATTTCTGTTGTAGTGGAGAAAAACATAAAGATTTTGTGAGTTTAATTCAATAGTGATTTTTAATATATACAAATAAATTTGCTACAATTTTAAATTTCAGTCTCGTAATTCAAATTACATAAACATAAAAAATATATTTACATAAATATTAATTGATTTTTAATTTATAAAAGATATTATTGATTTCTGCTGTTACCTTAAGTTACATTTTTAATTAATTTTTAGTGTTATTGAAATTCCTTAAGCCAACCATTCTCCCAATTTGCAGTACAGAAAGCTGACTAAAGTGATTATTGCATACTTGTCACATACATTCTTAAATTAAAGATGTCAACATACCTTAACAAATATGGTAATTGTATTTTATTTGTAGTTTTTTAAAATAAATAAATATAATTGCTTATTCTTCCTGAATTTATTCAGAAAATTGCTTGGTCTTTGATAGTTAATTTTTTTTCCTGTTTTCAAGTTAAGTCATTATAAATATGAACAACAAAATAACTAATCATGACAAAGAACCGTATAGACAATCTAAAATTATATTTTCAATATGCAAATATAGTTAGTTGCCTAAATAAAAATTAATATATTTTATATCATATTTGAATCAATTTAAGGAAATATCACTAACAAAATTCCAAATTTGAGCATTGTAACAAATTTAAAGGAGAATCAGTCAATCGCACTAGGAACTGTAGTTTTAGGTTCATTCAAAAACAAATATTGAATAAAAAAAAGCTTTAATAATAAAAATTATAAAGAGGTCATTTGCATAGATTTTAATGAATTAATGGATTCCAGATAAGTTTTTAGTATGTGTTGAAATATGTTGGATGTCATTACTTTCATTGACTAATGGATTAAATTACCCATTAAAGAAGTTGTTCGTGAAATGAAAATAAAAATGTTATAGATAATTGTCAATAGTTTTTATCAAAGTGAAAATTATAAGCTCCACAATATATTTTATAAAAAATCATTATTAGATTCTTACATTTTATTGATTTTATATATCTATATATTGCAAATAAATCATATGCATTATATTTTAAAATAAATAATTCGAAGCAATTGAAGTATAAAGGAAATATAATTTTATTTTTAAATATATACTGAGTATTTTTAATCAAAAATACTTTTTTAGTAATGCAAAATGTCAAAGCATGTTTTTAATAATAAGATTTTTAATATTCAATGTAGTATTTATAATTATTTCTATGATGAGTGGGTGTGAATACAAGAAATTAAGTTTTCATATTCCAAAAAATAAAAACTTCATAATTAATAACATAAAAATATCTGCTCTCACAAATACAATGCATCATACATACTTGTTTAAAATCATTAATGTTTAACGAGCAAACTTGAATTATCGCAAATTTAATACAGATGTTACTTCACTGATTTTTTAATGCCCTTTTGGAAAAACACTCATCAAAAAGTGCAAAATTTCATTTAGAAATGAATTTTTATGTATGAATGACCACAATTCAGCATTAATTTAAATATTGAACTTGGGGCTCTAAATTTACAATAGTTTGAAATGATTTTCAAAACAATCTAGGAGTTTTTCAGACATCGAAGATATTTAATAGATGAATTTAATTTCTTTATTATAAAAAGTTATTTATTTTATTAAAAGTCATCCCAATTTGTAAATTAACCATTGAGGAAATTAACTAAAATTAAAATAATTTTACTATGCTCTTCAAACAACTATTACGTGCTTCTTAATTATAGTACAACACGGAATCAGTAGTCCAAGTGCCAGATAATAGTGTCACGTGATTCCTTCATAGCCCCTTTTTACTTAATTTTTTTCATTTTTGTAATAGGAAAAATTTGTTGTCAAAAGGTAGTATGTTTTAAAAGATTAAAGCCTTGTGCTTCTTATTTGTTAAGTTTTCTAATTTTCAAACGTTATTGTTGATAGAAAGAGAAGCAAATAAATTTGAAATTTGATTTTAGAATATTTTTTGATTCCTGAAATCACATTTGTAATTTAAAAAATATGCTATGAAATAAAAGAAATTAGAAAAATCAATTGTCTGACACAAATCACTATTTTATAAGGAATTTTTTTTTAAGAAATAATGAAACAATATTACAAAAAATAGGTTCAAAATCTTAATTTTTCAAAGCCTTTTGATAATACATGCATAATTCTTTAAGGATTTAAAAATAAATCAAGCCTAATTTTACATATATCTTAATATAAACAGCGAAACAAAACTTTCATTATCATTTATACCAATAATTATCAATTACGTGTCATATAATTCACTCATAAATCAAATTTAAACTTCTCCAGAAACATAACATGACAATTAATTAAGAATTATAATTTATGAAAGACTTATCTTCTTTAGACTGTTGTGTTAAAATAAATGGCTTCAAAATTATTTTCGGTAAATATTTATTATGCAAGTAATTAAAATACAGATAAATTTAATTATTACAGAATATATTGTATCTACTTGGCATGAATTCTTTATAACTAAAAGTTTGTCTTCCTTCATTTAAACACACCTGTTATCATACACAATGCTAGTCAAATCAGGAGACCATTAATATGCAAGAGTTTACGAATAAAGTCATCAATTTAGGATAAGAAATTTTAGCGAACGTTAATTCTTTATTCAATTGAATATTTAGAGTGAAATATATTGAAATATTTCTCTGAGCATGATATTTATGTGAAACCTTTTTCTACCAATTATTATAAAAAATTAAAATTTAGTATATATGTAATGTTTTTTTTTTTTTACATCTACAAATCTGTATCCATAATTATAGTAATGAATGAGCAGTTTTAATTTAATTAACTAAAATTGTCTTCTCTACAAATTCTACAAATTTCTATCGACAGTTTTAATTTATGGAAAACAATATAATAGTCACAATTTAAACTATAATTATTAAGTTAATTAACTTACTTAATTGTAGTATTATAATAAAAAATCATATATAAGTAATTTGAGTTAACTGTAAACATTTAATAACGGTGTTAAGAAACGTATGTTATTAATTTTCTTCAATTTCAATATACGTATATGTGTGTGTGTGTGTAAGATATTGTAAGAGACTTGTGAGGGATGATATCAAAAGAAATGGAAGCATTGTAGTTTTAACGTATCAAACAACTATCTAACCATGCATCAAAACCTCTTTATTAACATTCATTACCACTTCCACACAATGATCACAAAATCTGTTTCTCTTTTCGGAGTTTGTCCCAGTTTCAGTTTGAGCTGTCCCAATATAATCTGAATGCCAAGGCAAACGATATGAAATTAATGTTATTAAAATATTATTTTTTATTATTTACATTGGCCTTTAGATTATATTGAGGCAGTATAAACTGAATCTGCTTGAAACTTTAGAAAGAGTGACACATTTTTGCGATCATTAATTACAAATGGCAATGTAAACCGTATTTTTTAATAAATCTACAGTGATATCACTATCTTATATTAGATCACTCGATAAAATTTTATAGCCTACTTAGTTTCAAAAATCTAATATTGTTGCATATATATGGTGAATTTCATAGACATGATATAGCTTTGCTACATCATGAATTTCATAGACATGATGTAGCAAAGCTATATCATGTCTATGAAATTCGTTACGAACATTTAACACTAAAATTGGATTTGTGAAAAGATTAATTCTGGAAAGCCTCAGGTAATTGTGAGTGGCGTAATGGATGGCACACTTCAAACAGGCTGGAAAACCATTTTCGATAAAAAAAGGATTTAGATCTCAAGTGTTAATTGACATGCGTGGTGATGTCAGCCTTCTCCACCCTACGGCAATTGAAGGATTAACCTTCCTCCAGATCACTTTATTTTTGGTACCATTGGTGATTATTTGGGAGGGTTCAAGAAGTATAAACAGCTTTTTAGCTCTTGATAATGTTCCAAATGAGTAAAAGATTCAAGTATGTATAACAATCCACCACCACCTGCATTAGTCAAAATATCTGCTATCTCATTATCATATTCATCAAAATTGAAAGGTATCCACTGCAAGTACACCTCACGAAATGATGAAAGATATTTCAATTTGTCAATAATTGTCTTTCCTATATAATCACATGAAAGGTGTTGTATAGAGCTTCAGCTTTCAGACAGGATCAGAACTGCAGGAAACTACAAGAAGGCAAAATTAAATTGAGCTCAACAACAAGGGCAATTAATTCGCTTCTGAAAACTGAAAAAATGAGTCTAGATTTCTCCTACTTAATTTTATTGCACCTTCTAGGGATTAGATATAAATTATATACCGGGGCAGTCACGTTCATTTTTATTTCCGTCAGTATATATTATATTAGGAATCTTCAGTATTTTTGCTCACATAGGAAGAAAAATCCGTATTGAAGTAGATTTCCTTGAAATTAACCGAGAGCTCAATGCTCTGTTTTAATATTTGTTATAAGAAGACCATTATTTTTGTCTCTCAATTTGTTTGACTCATCTGAGAGCCAAGGAGCTCTTTTCGTTAACCTTTAATTACTGCTCCCCAATATCAAAGATTCAGAAGTTCGATTTTGAATCCTTTATATGTGAATTTGGAAAAAGAATATTTTAAGCAAATCTTTCTTCTGAGTATGAGAGGTTGCAGGTCAGCCACATAAATGACTATTTTATTTGGTCAGATGTTTCAAAGTCTTATAATTATGATGACTGCAATCAGTTGGAACCGATCACGTTTTTTGCAGTTTCATTTTGGAAGCATAGTTGTAAATGGGAAAACCATATTCTCAAATAGGTCTTATAAGTCTCATATAAGTAATTCAGAAAGTCTCAGCTCCTCAATCTCGCCATGAATTATAAGATCTTTAAGAATATTTCACTTTTGGTCGATATGCTTATTGCATGCAATTTCGGTATCCAAAACAAGACCAAGTGTTTCGGATGTTTTTCACTATAAATCAAATGGTCCTTCAAATTGATTTTTGGCTCATAGCTGAAAAGTTTCCTACTTATTGAGAAGAAATCATTAATAGGTAAAACACAATTTCTGCAATTTTGTTATTCACCATTAAGTGCTGAACTGAGGTTAAATTCCAGTTTCTCAATGTCGTGCTTACAATTTTACCGCACAATATCATGCGAAACATCTCCACTTCAAAGTTTAAGTCACAAGTTTTTAAACATGTATAAATATTGAAATTGTAATTTTTGGGCGCGTGCGAGCACACATACACACACACATATATATATATATATATATATATATATACTATATATATATATATATATATATATATATATATATATATATATATATGTATAAACTGTTTTTTATTCGACGTTATTCTCAACATTTAATTTCAATTCTGCGGAAGATGTTTTCATTCACCTCAAGATTGTATTGAACTGCGCAGAATGGTTGAAAAACCAAGGTCGGGCGTAGGATAAAAAAAAAAAACACCCATTTAAGAAATCATTGTTTTCAAGATTATTCGTAAAGAGATTAATCAATTAATTGGATTCTAATTTGAATTGTACTGAAATCATTTAAGTATATTTCTTATAGAATCGTTTCAAATTCCTGCCAGACATTTATGCCAAAAACAGGGAAAACAAATGAGTATTTAATTTTAGATGACTAACAAAAAATAGGATTTTCAATTTAATTGCATGCTCAATTTTATTGCATATATTAAAATAAATTGACAAATAAAGATTGGAATAATGTTAAAACTAAAATTAAGTTTGTATTATTTTACTATTAGCTTGAATACATTTTGTTACAAATTTATCTATTGTTACAAGTTTCTTATGTATTTATACACATTTCAACATATAGAATATTCAGTTTTATGTGTTGAAATGAGAGGTATTTTTACATTATAAAGTGAGTATGACATTAAAAATAAATATTTCTATTATTAGTTGGTAATCTTTTAATATAAAATCATTCTTTCATTAAAAACATGAATTTATGAATGACTCATGATTTTTGATGTTTGAAAGATTGCCTATAATTTTGTGATTAGAAATTTAAATCATGTGATTGGTAAGCAAACAGTTGAGGAATTATTCATCAATTAACTTCAAGGCAAAGAGCATTGAACTGTCTAATCTATTATTGATGATGTTTTTATGACATGTGTATACATACATACATACATACATACATATATATATATATATATATATATATATATATATATATATATATATATATATATATATATATATATTTAATTACAGAATACATAGATAGAGAGAAATATTAAATGCATTAGGCTGTAACGAAAGTTTTCCATCAAAATTAGCTCTTAATAAAGTTAAATAAACCATAAAAGTATTATTTTTAGTTTAGGTAGTAATCAATCTCCAAATCCAAGATTTGCCTTCAACATTTTGATAGTTTTAAAAACCTTCAGGTGAAAAACCTGTTGACGGAGAGTACAAAACAGATAACACCAGCAAGATGTAACTAGGTAGGAAAAAGAAAGAAGTCTGAAAGAAGCGGTGTGGAATTATATGGTGTGTGTAAAAAATACACTAAAGTCTGTTTAGAAACCAGCCGATAAATATATATATTTATATGTATGATTATACGATGAATGCATATGGTTTTTGCATTATCTTGATGGAATCGTACCATCCTGAGTCGGAACTTATTTTGATATGATAGCAGCGTCAACTCGCATTAGCGTATGGCAATACATCTTAGTGTTGACGATTTAACCTATTTCAGACAGTTTTTTAAGGACTATCAAGACAATTACACCTGATACAAAGACTGTATTTTGTGATGTTAACGACTGGCTCACTGGGCACAGATCAATCCTGTTTTCAGTTTGTGTTTTTGAAATAAATCCCCTTTTTATGACAAGGGAAGGTCATATCCAGAGTTTTGGCCTTGTGTTGGTATCCATTCATATTAGTTTAAGCCTAAACAAGACTACCCTTAATCTTTTATAGTTAGCTTACATTGTATCCAGCAACTGAACTTGTACGTCAAGTTTAATTGAAATATAACACAATTAACGTAACTGGCAAATACCCTAGTTAGCTCTACTGTGGTTGAATACTGACTTTTGTCTTCGAATTCTTGCAGGTGCTCCTCATCAACATGAGTAGACTAGACACTATTCTGAATGTCTTAGTCCTTATTGAATTCTTTAATTTCATAATCCTTGTTTTTAAACTTTCGTTACTAAAGTTTCACAACGTTTTATGTTGCAACATCATAATATAAGTTTTTACCCATTTTTTGTTGCAGAACTGGAAGTAAATGATGGTTCAAATCTGGTAGTTGATAATTCAATTTCAGACACCTTGTATTTATTGATAATGGTATGTTTATACAAATGTCACAACACTGTGCACCAAAACAAGTCTATTTCTTTCAAATACCGTACAGCGTAAGACAAATTATAAACAGAAAAGCTAACCTAAACGTTTGCGCAGATGATATAAGTGGCTGTTAAAACCTATCGTTATATAAATAATCTGATTAAGATAGGAAGGGATTGATAAAGAAAAGAAATTAAAATTTTATTGCAATCAAATTAATGGTTATCACGTTTTCTATACAAAGGAAAACCATTTGATGTTTATATATTGTATGTACAGTTTTGTATATAATGTATTTTTAATACATTATTTAATAAATATTTGTTATATTTTTTGTTAATTTCTGTAAACTTTACTTTTTTATCAAAACAATAAAAATATTTTTAAACATACTCTGTTTTTCAAAATTATCTACATAAGTACGTCATAATGTATTTTAGACATTGTTTCTATTTATTAGCCATACATGAATAATCATAACTTGTTCTTTTGTTAAAACTATGATAAAATAATTTTAACCACACACAATGTAATTAAATTTACAGCAGTTTTCTTTTTTTAATAGATACAAACAATCTAAGAGTGTATTAAAATAATTTCTTTTAAAAAAGGTATTTACAAGAAATTATTTTATGTATTAATTTCTTTTAAATAAAGTTAAAAAAAGTATGATTTGAATGAAATGCAGAGTCAGAAAGTAAAAACAGAAATAATTTTGAGATTGTCATGAAAGCTACACCAACCATATTCATACCTGAATATTAATGTCGAAAAATCTTTAAAATTATTACAGTGTACTTATATCTCAACGTAGATAATGGTGCTTGGAGAATTTGAAACTATGAAATACAATTCTTTAGGAAAACAAAATGTATACGCAGAAGAAGAAAAAAAAATATTACATGCTCTCGACATTTTAATATAGCGTCCCAGCAAAATATAATTTAAATCAGCAGAAAAAACTTTTAAATCAGATATTGATAATGATGTAGGTATTATATAGAATTTATTTTTGGAGGACAATACACTGTTTAAACTTCTGGAGATTCATATTGGTATATTATAAATAATTAAAGTTTTTCGAGTGAATTTTGTAATGATTTCATTGTAAAATTCCAGAATATTATTTAAAATGTGGGTGAAATTTTACTAACCAATTTAAAGGTATATTATACATTTATTTGATTATTCAAATTTATTTAATCAAAGAACTATGCTCTAATTTTATTATTAACAGAATATTTAGCATTAACATATCTTTATTTCTACAACAGGATTATATTTTTTAACAATTTTTTCCTTCTTTAATAGGATATTAATATATTATAAAATGGGATTCTTTTATGAACAAAGTAAGAAGTTTGATTTGACACAATTTTTTAATAGTCATAAATTCATCTTATCATTTGTTTTCATTTTTGAGTACTATCTTTCTACTCAAGTTATTTTCCTTTATTAAGTGCATTTTCTATCTGTTTGACCTCGATTCCAATAGGTAATTTATTTTTCTTTTTTTGACAGGTGATTTGAAGAAAACAACCTTTTAGAGGGATTATCAACACTTGCAAATCTTTTAATCACATAAAATATTTCGAACTGAATAGTAGCATACAAGAAGTAAGTAAAATTATTTTTGCTGGCTTAAAATTTTTGTAATTTCAACAATAATATTTTTTCATAGAAAACAAGGATTTTTTGTTCTTGTTAAAGCAGATATTGGAAATATTTCACAATCAAATGTTAATCTTGAAGTGTAAGTGTCATTAATTTTTAATTAATTTACAAGAGTTTTCAGATGTGTTTTTAGTATTTACGAGAATGCACTCAAGTCAATTGAGGGACACTATCGTATTGTCCCACATGGAGGAATAATTTATAGCCTTCACATTTATTATGTTTTGTGATATTAGAATCCTTAAATTTTAATCTTTTCAATATGTTCTACTTAGAGTTTCATAATATTTCAAGGAACAGTATCATTCGTAGATAAATTTAAACTGATGTGCTTCATTTTGGTCACACTTTCCTTTATAAAAACATGTTCAATAATTCTTTCTAACTAAAATCCATAAAACGTATATAGTTAATGGTGTATCAGTTACATTTTGCAAATTCTATTGTTTTTTAAATACATTATTAGTTGAAAAATCTTTCAGTTTCAATTTCTTTATTTATTTATTTTTTTATTTTTATTTATTTATATATTTTTTTTTTGTCATTTGACAATAATGTTTGCACACGAGAGCTCTTAAGCCAGAACATTTTTTTTCAAAGTAAACTCTGAACCACTATAAACCTTAAATATGTTAATTGAAACCGTAATTCTAATAAATTTAAATGTAATTTTTATATTTTTTTATTTATTAATTGGTTTTGTTTGAATTTCCTAAATTTTGTAATTAGATAGTTCCATTGTTGGAAAAGGAAAACTTTTGAAAAATCGGCTCTAAAAATGCAATTCTGTTACGATATATTTTGTTAAAAATTTAAAACTTACCGAAATAATTTCTTAACAAAAATATGATTGTCAGTATTTTGATCAGATCTCTCTTAACGATTTATTATGGGAATAAATGATAAGTAATTTATAATATAAAATAATACATATAATGTTATTAAAATCAAAGTGGATTTAACTATCTAATATTTTTTTAATGAAGCATTTTTACGTTCTTGCTCTCATATGGCTTGATACATACACATGACACATAATATCACAGCACGAAATGAATAAATGAATTTGAAATTCTATGTAGCTTTGCAAATATCAGATTAGTAATATATGTAGAGTAAGAAATATATTAATTTTAATCTCACCACATTTAAAACCAAAACCCATTAAACTGACAATAAAATTTTTTTTCAAGAATTTTATATACCAGTATATCTTAAATTTATATACACATTTAATAAAAACTTCAATTTTGAGTGACATTTGAATATTACTTGCTGGCAGGATCATTTTATTGGAAGTCAGACGAAACAATAAAACTTTTGTGAAACCTGGAAAGCTTTCTAAAAAGAAAGTTTTTAATAAATTTTTCAAGACTTTTTGTGAAGAATTGTGTAAAAAACTGCTAAAATAGTGTAAGAATCTAATAGCTTATATTTTTTATACTCTTAAAGCATTTGAATTCTTCATGATGATATAGGAAAAAAAATATTATATAGTTAAATAAATTGATTCTACATACTTATCTTATTTACTCATGATACACCAGTTTATGATTGTTTATTTTTTAAGTTTTATTCATTGAGTGATTCTCTTAGAATCTTTAGCATTTATCAAAAAAAAATTAATAAATATAATAAATTATTCGTTGAAATGAAATTATGTTTTTTATGTTGTATGGAAAAATTTAAGATACATATGCTTATAAATATTATTAAAATATTTCATGTCAATAATATCAATAAAATAAATTATTATATGAAATATATATATATATATATATATATATATTTAAATGATTCATTATTATGTCACTATATTTTAGTATTAATGCATTTCCTTCATAAAAATTTGTATCAAATTTAATCTGAATACGTTTAATTTATGATTCATATCTAGAGCAAACACTCAATTAAATTTCACTGCGAGGTACAAATGTGTCACTTGGCATGCATCCAAATAGCAAAGCGATATACATACACTTAAGCAGTTTCAACGAAACTTTTTGGCAAACATCTTTAGTTTCAATGTGTAGAATGAATAACAGTATAAAAAATAAGAAGAAAATGCTAAACAGGAAGGTGATGACTGTATACAATCTTTCATTTTTGTGTGTGATGATTGTAAAAGATTGTATTATATTAATGAGGAATTATCTCCATTTATATAAACTATTACTGCTATGCATTTTTGTATGGATTTAAATTACTTAATTGTTATAACTTAGTTATTAGTTTTATGCGTAGTTCATTCATACATTTCTGTTGCTATTTTATAGCTTGAAATGTGCACAGTATATTTTGTAGAATTTTTATATAAAATTACACGCAAATCAATTCTAGTAATTTATTTTTAATTATTACACATGATCTGGAAAACCAATAATTTTAGCAAATCCTTTAATGATTAAAAAAGGAATTGACATATGCAATATTGTCATTAGGAGTTATTAAAATATTATGATTGTGAAGGATTAAACGATTTTCTTTAACTAAAATTATTAATTCAAATCATGAAAACAGAACTTTTACTTCTTTATGTCAACTGTAAACATAAACATGAAAAAGCATTTATTAAGTGCAACGAGAAATAATGGTTAAAATCTGGAATTTACTCACAGTGCACTCAATCAAACAATAATTCATTTTAGTATTTTGTATATTAAATAAATTGATATATTAAAGTTCAAAACACAACTAATTATTGATTCAGAATGTTTTGATGTAGCTCATTTATTTAAAATAAGTATTGATATGTTTAAAAAAGTTTAATCTAGAATATTGTAGGTTAAAAATTGTGTAAACTAAAGGTTAAGCTCCAAAAATATATAGGTTTGTGTTACTCTTCGTAGAGGTAAAATATTATTCAAAATAATTTAATGTGGTATGATATTTTTAAATAACTATATATATATATATATATATATATATATATATATATATATATATATATATATATATATATATATATATATATATATATATATATATATATATATATATATATATATATTATAGATATATTCGAAAATTTTTGCATTTTAATTGTGTGTCCTTTAAATTTAAAAAAAATTGTGCACAATGGGTTTATCCAGAATAAGGAGAAATTGTGTAACTTTTGGATCATCCACCGTAATCATTAGTTCAATGTTTTCAGCTGTGTGTTGCAAGAAATTTTAAAAGAACATTGTTTTTGAAAAGTATTCCATAGCCACAACTTCATAAGCATATATGGATGTTTTTTGATCACTAACATAGACATCCTTTCTTTTATTTACGATATTCTTCTTATCATTTATTGAAATTAAATTCAAATATAAGTAATATTGAAAGTTGCTTCTGCATGTTTACAATGTACGTCTGATACATTTAAATCTATCATTCCTAAAAGTATTATAAAAATTTAGTCAAATTTTCATAAGTGTTAGTTAATACTTGGAATAAATAATACGAAACTTCATTAAAAACTTCCACTTTTGAATAAATAAAGAATATAATTTTTTTAAATAAGCTATATTAAAGGAAAATAAATGATTCTTGGGACTTTGATCTTTTGATTAAAATCTATTTAGAAAATAGTAAAAAATGCGTTTATGATTTTACATACAATATAAATGCAATGGTTTACATTAAACTACTAAATTTAAATGAATAAATATAGATTTAAAATTCTTTTAATAATTAAGGATTTACTTTTACACGAGTGCAAGATTTATTTATGTGTTTTGATTTATTTAAATTTGATTTATTTCATGTATTAAGGGATGAAATAATTTTAAAATTAACATTTTTGTTAATTATTTAAGAATATAAATAAATAAACAGTTTCTGTTCAGAAATTTCTTAAATACTTTATTATTATAATAAAGACATAATGTATGTTTCAATTATAACTCAATATTTTACACATACACCTACTGAAATTTTTGTTATAGACCATTTTGTGTGTGTGTGTGTTGTGTGAATAAAATAATATACATAAGAATTTAAAATAATCAAGTAATGTTAAATAATTTTAAGCATTTTTAATATTAATATTTAAAATACATTATTTTAATATTAATATTTAAAATAAATTAATCATGCATTTTTTTGATACAATAACAATAATAAATCCAATTGTTAATTTTAAATTCAATAAAAGCATTATTTTAAAAATATTTTGTCAAAATTAATCTGTTTTTAAATAGTTTTGATAAGAAGTTTCAGTTTAAGAAACATGTTTTTTTCAGAAACGAAATAATTACAAATTATTTGAAATTCATCAAGAACTGAAGCATGTATGTATCTTTTGCAATCAATTAGATTATTTTTTAATATAATTAACTAAAAATAAAAATAAATATAAATCTGCGAAAATTTGATAATTAATTTATTAAGGATTCTTTCTAACAATCAGTACTCATTAACTTCATGTCTTTCCCTATAACCTGTCATTAATTTTTACTTATATAAAATAGTTTAAAGTAATTTTGGTTGAAGATTATATTAATACTAAATTTTAAGATTATTAGTTAACGGCTCCTTTTTGTTTAAAGATAATAACGAAACTAATGATCTACCATTAACGGAAAAAAATTTCTAAGGTTTAAAATCTTACAAATTAAAATTATTGAAAGTTTATACCTAACAAATTATTTTCCGAAAACAAAAACCATTTTTTTGTTATTGTAAAGTAATAGAATTAGTAAAATTTTAATTGCATTCATTACGAAAGCAATGTTAATCCTAGATTGGATATGTATTATTATGAAGTTGTATTATTATTAAGAGTTCAAAGTCTTGAAATACTATTTATTTATGAAAGAAAAAAATGCATGCATTTAAAGTAAATAACTAAATTATCTTGAAATTCTTTCTATAATTTATGTACATTATACTTTTTATGTAAATGAGTTACATAATTAAGTTTTCCAATTTAAAACAAGCGCATTTTAAAAATATATTTCATTAAAGAGTTCATATTAAATGATAAATGCCATTTCAGTAAATTAACTGTATAAAAAATAATAATATTTCAATAATTGAAACAATATACTTATAGTTTAATTAAAATTAAATAACTTATCATGTTTTCCTGTATCATTTGGTGTAACTTTACTTAATCATATTCTTTAAATTAGAAAAATGTACATTATTCTTTAAATAAGAATGTTTTTTTTTCAAAAAGTTGATTTCAACACACACACAATCGAAATATTAAAAATCTACCAAATAATTTTCTATAGAATTTCATTAAAATAATGAGATATAAAAAAGCTTTAATTTTGAGTAGTATTTGAAGCAATCCAACTGTAATTATCATTAACAATTTATAAATAAGATAATTTACATAAATCAAATTTTTTGGAATTATAATTATAAATTTGTGTTACTATCATTGGAACATAGTTAGTAATGATGCTAGATGTTTGTAGTTGGTAACGGGGTCCATGTCGTGTTCTATATATTCAGCAATTTTATAAAAAAACAATCATAATATTAATGAAGGAAAACACAGGAATTAAATAAATATAAATTACTTCCGTATTGAATATTTACAATTGAATTACAATAAAAATATATGAAATAGATTTTGTTCTTAAATATTAAGGGTGATACGTTTTACTGCATAGAAAATTAACAAACTTATTTTACTTTACATAAATATTTATGCAAATAAAAAAATTTATTTGAACATGAAATTGTATTTAAATTTCAAAAGTTTTTTAATGTTTTTTTTAAATGTAACATTTTAATCCTGTATGTTTAATAATTAAACTTAAATTGCCATCTACAATGAAAATTTTTCAGACTAGTTCAATCATTTAATTTAGAAGTCTTAAAGAGAGAAAAAAAAAATTCTTTCAAGTAAGGCACAGCCTGAAATTTATGTGTAACAAAATAACACAAAATAATATTATGTGTCATGTTATTATGAATAAAAACGAATTAAAATAAAAAAAATAAATCCATTAGATTTACTAATATTTTTGAATGCAATGCAAAGAATGTTCAATTATATGTATATGCTATTGATCCGGAGGCATTATGAAAATATTGTAAGTTTTTCTCCAACTGATATATATTAAAGAACGAACTAAGTTTTATCATGAAATATTAAAAATAAAATTACTCTTTGATTAATCTTATTCAGAATATTTATTTAAAATATCATTTATGACATCTCTTTTATTATTTTCATTAAATTTATAACGAACAAAGAATACATATGTAAAGTTCTCAAACAAAATGAGTGGAATACAAATAATTTTAATTGGGAATCGGACAAATAGTAATAGAAGAAAGATACATATTTTTAATGAGATTGAATTTGAAGCATCAAAACTTGCTTTGAAATTAAACTTGAAGTTAGAAAATTTAAGATTTTGAGCTTTAATATTTTTGAAGCGAATAAGAAAAGAATGAACGAAAACATGTTTTGGAACTTTTAACTCGTCAAGAATTTTGTTGTATAAACATAAGTATACAATGAAGATAATTTTACATTACTTTAAAGAATGAAAATTCCATTAAATAAGGATTTTGATTTTGAAAAATATGATTTACATTTTATGATATAAACATTTTTTTGAAATTCATGTTAAATATTATTCGCTTAGTTGTTACAATACATTTTTCAAAATAACATTATTTTTAAAAGTATTTTTCGCGGTAAAATGACAATATATTTCGGATATATATGCAAATGGTACTTTAATATTCTTCATAAATTTTGATTACTATTATTTGTTTTTTTATTTCAATAAAAATACTTTATAATATTGTTTAATAGAATGATGTAAACAACATTTGCGATAACTATAACTGCATTATTTTTATTTCGGTTTTTAAGTATTTAATACATTTTAAAACGATTTTTGTTTTCGAGAGATATTCTTATATTCTTTATTTTATAAGGTATGTTAAATTAAAATACATAAAGTTTGCAGTACTCTTTTGCAGTTTGCACTTGTAAAAATATTGTACTATATTTTTTAAATTTTTAGTTTAGATTTTATTAATGCAATTAAACATAACTAATTGAATTATTTAATGTATTTTTTACGAATACACAATATAAAAAGACAAAAATTTTCCATTAGATGACATATTTAGAATAAAAATAATTTGAAATTTCAATATGTCTTAATCTTTTATTGCAAATAATCTTTAATGTGACGACCAATTTTCATAAAACATAAACGTTATGAATATAAATAATTAAGTTTTGATATAGTTCAATTTTTCTTCACTCATTTATAATTACATTTTTCCTCCCTCTACGTGGTTGCTTCATTTTGATCTTCAATTAATTTCGAAGAATATTTCTAGACTCATAGAGTTTTATAAATCACGTGACAAGAAAGTTAAGTACATAAAGTTAAATAGGTCTATATGAAGCTCTATATTACAGGGTATTTAGTTGTTGAAGTAGATAGATGTCTAGTTAAACAAAAAAAATTAATGTCCAGTTAATCAAACCATTAAAATAATCAATTACGTTACTTATTTCTCTGCATATGGCCTTTCATAATGTCTTAAATTATGCTTTAAGTATATTAATATCGCATGAGAAAAAAGCAACAGAACATATAAGTAGTTATATAAAATGTATTTTTAATTAATCGTTTTTGATTTCTTTTTTTAATATATGGAAATTATAAGTTCTATTAAAATATTACGACTTATTATTTCACCAAAAGTATTATGCAGTTAAATTATTTCCATCTATTACACAAAATTTGATAACATTTTATAAACTTAAAAATTTTTTCAGAGTCTAAAATTTCTACAGAATCTATATTCCAAATTATACAGAAATTCTATATTCTACTCAATTCTAAATCTTTTTCTATCATTTTTTTAATATATGAAAATTATATAAGTTCAGTTAAATATATTACGACTTACAATTTCACCAAAAGTGAAATGCAATTAAATAATTTCTATTTATTATAAAATTTGATGACATTTTATTAACTTAAAATTTTTCAGACTCTAAATTCTACAAAATTTATAAAATATACAATTTTAAGTTTTTTTAATTTACAATATCAAAAATAGTTTTTCTGAAGTTTCTATTATTTTGATTTATTTAAAATTATATATATATATATATATATATATATATATATATATATATATATATATATATATATATATATATATATATATATATATATATATATATATATATATATATATATATATATATATATATATATATATATATATATATATATATATATATATATATATATATATATATATATATATATATATATATATATATATATATATATATATATATATATATATATATCAGTTGTGGAGAAACAAGTTTTATTAGGTTTTCTAAATACAACGACAAATTCTTAGACTTTGACATTATTAAGGCATATATTTATAGACATATTTAACATACAAAGGCATTTTTCTTGAAAAGCTTACCAATTATACTTATAGTCAGATTATAAATTATTAATCGTAAATTAATCTAAAAATCACCTCTTACAGGAACAAATGGCTTCTTGTATTATTAAGAAATTCAAATAACTCTAGCTTCTAAACTACATAATGTGACAATGATAGTTAAAGTTTAAAATTAATTTTTACCATCAATATATTCCATGATTTTATAAATATATACCATAGAAATGGAACAAAAGTCAACAATATAGCGAAAAAAAATCCAATAAAGATTTCTTTATGATATTCTGGGTCCTCCTTGACAATATTTTAGAAATCAATCATTAAAATTGATTGATTCCCCTCCTGTTAAAAATATTTTAAATTTCTTATACGTAAACTGTATCAATTATAGCAATAATGCAAAAATATTATATGAAAACCTGGAAAGAAAAATTTTATAGACTAGTAACTTTTTCCTTGCAGAGTGAAAATTTAACAACATTGAAATATCTAACCTTAACTTTATTTTCTTTTATAAGTTATAAAAACAAATATTCCAGTTAACGTAATCTAATTTACTTAGAAGTGATTTTTTTAAAATTATTGTATTTAATATTAATTTAAATAAAGGATATTGTCATTTAAATAATGGATATTGTCAAATACAAAATGATTATAGATGATATCAGAATATTTAAAAATAGCTAAGTTCCAATTTTACCACAGCTCAGTTTCTCTTTCTGCACAGAAACACTTTAACTTTGTTTTCCATCAGGTGGAAATATTAATTAATTTAATTAATAAATAATAATTAATTATAAAATTAATTCAATTAATAATAAAACTCAATTGTACTGTTGAAGAATACCTTACAATAGATAATGATACAAATGCTATTTTATTGAATTCCTTTTTATTCCAAATAACTAGTTAATGATTTGAAGAAAAATAGCACTATCTAAAAAGGCTTAAAAGGGTGTAATCTTTTAAAAAAGAAATAAATTTAACTTATTTTAGCAGCTTTGAAGAAAATTTCCTTCTCGTTCCTAATGAAATAATAAAAAGTATTGAAATTGAAAACAAATTTCACACTCAAAAACCTCCAGCTGCATGGAGACTAACTGTTTCGTATAATAAAATTATAACTTATTCTTCAAACTGGGAAATTAAATTTGAATGGTGAAAACAATAAATTTCAGAATACAATCCAAATATAACTCCTAAATATTTCAATTTTCTGCACGTATTTCGAAAAATATTTCGGACATTTTCTACAAGGTAGGGAATGTTTCGCTAGTTCGAGATAGTTGAAGAACATGTGCATTTATTAGGAAAAATATTATATTGTTTTGTTCGGAAAGTAATTTTTTTTTGGAAATGAAAGAAAGTTTTCGTATAATAAACAAATATTTAATTAAATTATATATTGGCTATTCTGGTTCAACATCTTTTGCCATCTTTCTGAAAGTAGTATAATTCCACGCTTATAAAATTTTTGGTCTTTGCTGGCAAAAAACTGATCGATGTGGTTTCTGACCTCCTCATTTGAGGTGAAGGTTTTACCGTCTAAAATATTTTGGAGTGACCGGAACAAATAATAATCCGATGGTTCCAGGTCTGGAGGATATGGTGGGTGTGGCATTGTATCAAATTCAAGCTGTAAAAGCTTTTGGTGAGTGACCAAACTTGAGTGAGGTCTCGCGTTGTTTTGGAGAAACACTACACTAAACGTGTTGATTAGTTCTGGCCTTTTCTGTTGAAGTGCATCATTCAATTTGTCCAGCTGATGACAGTAGACTTCCAAATTAATCGTTGTGTTATGCGGTAAAATCAAAAAGCTTAAAAAAAAAAAAAAAACACGATTCCTTTAAAATCCCACCAAACAGGCAGCATCAACTTTTTTTGGTGAATATCGGCTTTGGAAATGGTTTCAGCCGGTTCATCTTTTTTGCTCTATGACTTCTTGCATTTGACGTTGTTGTATACAACCCCTATTTCGTCCCCAGTGATGGTGCTCTTCAAAAACGGATCATTTTCGTGACGTTTGATAAGCGAATCGCAGACCTGAATGCAGCGACCCAGATTTCTCTCTGTGAGAACATGGGAAACCCATACATCGAGTTTCGAGGATAATCACTGGCCTTTCAAGTGGTCATAAACTGTTGTTATTCACCGGTTCGCATCAACTAATTCCTTTATCACATCTTTATCATTTTCAACCGGCTTCCCGAGCGTAGTGCATCTTCAACATCAAAATTGTCGGATCGAAGTTTAGCGAACCAGTTCAGGCACTGGCGTACTGTCAGCAAACCTTTTCCATACACATCGGTCAATTTCTTTCTGGCTCGAAAAGCATTTTTACCCTTTCTGTAGTAAAACAGTAAGATATGTCGAAAAAATGCTGCTCATCGCTTTCAACACTTAAAAGGGCACCAACCAAAAACTACTACGTAGAAATAATTGCAATGTTTCAACACAAGCTTTGCTATATGAGCTCTCAAAGCATATAATAATTATACGGCTTAAGTGTGAAGTTGGGTGCAAAATAATACAATTAAATCCTCTGTCGGGGAAAAAAATTACTTTCCTATTACCCAAATAGCTGTATCATTACTATATTTTTTATTTTTTGATAGCTTGAACTGCATAGCATTTAAAAAAAATTAGTAATTAGTAATGTATTCAAGAAGGAAAATGTAACGTTAGTGGAAAAAATAGAACTTAAAACTATTTCCCAATTTTTCTTAAAAAATAATTAGGTAAATAAATATTAATCCGAATTTTCGTGGCATTCAATAAAAAATTCCTTAAAAAACTAAATTTATAAGTTTCCAGGAAATAAAACCATTTAACCATTTATTTCATCTTTATAAATTGAATAATTCAAGCATATATATATATATATATATATATATATATATATATATATATATATATATATATATATATATATACATATATATATATATATATATATATATATATATCATATATATATATATATATATATATATATATATATATATATATATATATATATATATATATATATATATATATATATATATATATATATATATGTATGTATGTATATGTATATATATATATATATATATATATATATATATATATATATATATATATATATATATATATATATATATATATATATATATATATATATATATATATATATGTGAGTGTGTGTGTGTAGACTACAATTTTCAGTTCTCTATGAATATTTAAAGAATTCGACAATATATTCGATGGACAGTTCGAGTTAAGAAGTGCCAGTCTCAGACCTGCCACCAAAAAGAGTATAAATCTTATTAAATATCTAAACTAAGAAGGGCCAAATAAAAAATATTTTTTTTCCTGTTTATATTAATCTAGTTGTATTTAAAGCATGCTCTGTATATATATTGGAACAAAAATCAAATTGACTATTGTCGTAATGTGAAACGACATAACCAAACCCTGAGAAAATATATGTGTATATTTTTATTGCATTTTAAATTTAAAAGTTTCTTCTTTTCCTTTCAAACTAAGCTGTAATAATATAAAGGAATGGATGTAATAAAAATTGGCACAATGACGACAAGTGCAATAAAGGAATAAATTCTTCTTTTAGGAATGGATGGATGATCTTGAGAAAATTGCAAGGAAAGTTTATGTTTTATGATTTGTTTCATTTGTAAATCTGACCAGTCAGGATTGAGGGGGAGAGATTTCTGACCAATCCCATAAAAGTGTAGGAGGTAGTATGAAACTTTGGAAAACTAATGCTGTAAAGAGGAGGAGCTAAGACAAGAATTAGAAAAGGCATCTAAGAAAGGAGAGGAGACTCAGAGAAGACACAAAGAAGCCCGGCATAGAAAAGGAGTCCACAATTGAGGACTGGGTCTTCATTGAGCATAATAAGAAGCTAAAAAATGTTAGATTTAAACGTAGTATAACTGCCCTGTCCAGGAGGAGCCCTGCCTTGACTTTCTTGAATGGAGCTGCAGATGTCCGTCAAATAGATGAGTAGAAGAGACTGTAAAGTCTGAGGAGAGATAGCAGAGAAAAGAAGGAAAGCTCATGAGCAATGAGCAAGCCCAGCGAGATCCTCAGTCGGTAATGCCATTGACCTTTGGGGGTACCACACTGCTACTTCTAAAAGGGGTGAGTCTGATCTCTCGTTCCTTGTCCGTCTGGTCACACTCTGTTATGATATATTAGTGTGTAATAAAACAAATAATAATGTTAGAATCTCAATTTTTTAACCAAGAATGTTTTGATTGTGAGTGTAAATTTCTCTTGTAATTAAGTTACTAAAATAAATTTTATTTACAATTAAAAATTATTACAATTAATATTATTATAATTAAAAAAGTTGTATTGTGTTTTTGTTTTGAATTTATCTCTGTTATTCAATTATTAAAGAAAAAACGAATCTGGGTTTCCTCGGAATTCTTCTAAAATTTCCGAATCTCACTACTACAACTATTGCCGAAAAATCCGTCTTATGTAGAGGGTGCTTCAAGTGATTACCTTTCTAATATTTTTCCTAGAGCGGGCAGCAAATTATATGACGATAAGAAGAAGATAACTTGGAATCTTTGTTCGTTTTTTTAAACAGTATAACATGGAAAATCTGGAACTGTATGGGTGAAAAGGGCAATTTAAGCATGTATTAAAAAGAAAGAAAGAATCAGTGGGAAGCATGGAATATTAATTTAAACATTGGGTTATCAATGACATCAACTCTTTGGGCTTACTGAAGTTACTGAAGTAGTGAGAGTTACTGAAGTAGTGAGAGTTACTGAAGTTATTTATAATGTATATAAGCTCAGTTAAGATAAAATGTTGGCTAAGATCGTTATTGTAACTTCACTGAATGGTACTAAGGTTGGCAGGAATAGGCAAATATTCCTGGGTTGAATCTGGGGAAAAAACGTGAGCGAGAATTTGCTTATGAACGGGATAGGCTTAGATGTCTGAAAGAGCAGTGAAAAAGTTAAAGTAAGCTAAAATGTGTTTTAAGAATTCAATTAAAAGTGTATAACATCTGAGTAGATAGCTGATTGTTGATTTTAATTTAAGACTTTCTGAGATAAATACTTTGATTTCATAATATAAGCTTATTATAAAGACTTTAAGCAATGTTTAGATTTATATCTTATGAGTTAGACATAAGATTCTGTAATAAAATTTTATGTGAATGATAGAAAAACCTGGTATGTTATATGTCTAGTTATTAACTAAATTTAATATTGCAAATAAGTTATTGGTTTAAAGATGTTGCATATTTATAGCAATAAAATGTTTTACATTTTGCAATAAAATATTTTGAAAAATGTTTTTTACAAAATCATACATTAAAAAAACAATCGCTGAAGTTTCTTCGAGTGTTAGGTATAAATTGTCAAAATTTACTGCTTAATTGTTATATAAAAACTTTAATATTAATACACAAAAATGTTTATTTACGCATAAAATTCTATTACTTTCATGTAAACACAAACGATAAACTACTATGCAAATGTTTGTCTTATTTTTTATAAGGTTCCAAATTTAGGAATATACATATATATGGATTACATATTGAACTAAACGTTATTTGGAATGATTTTAAAAGTGACACAAATCGTACAGATGAATTGCTGAACTATAAGTTTTGCTAATTTAAAATATCTATTCAAAAGATGCGAAACATAATTATGTTAACATTATTTTTAGATTACAAACCTATGTATTCAAACAGAAATTGAAAAGAATTTGTCGTTCACCAAAAATTTCCTTCATTTTATATACTAAAGGGAAAGCTAATAAAATATAGATACATGGCTGACATGCTTTATAACCTCTTTTCTTTGTTATCGCAATTTTTAAAAACGCTTATAATACGTCTATAAAATGTATACCAATTAATGGAATTAATCTTAACAGTACTTTTGCTTGATAACAGTATTTCATTACATATATACTAAAAAAATCTTTAACAAACTTCAGTATATTTTTAAATGTATTTAACAATATGTGTTGGACAGGCACAGTATAAAATGACTTCTAGCAGGACATTTCATATAAGATGGACCGTAGACTGTATTAATTATTTTCAAAAAAACTCTCTAAAGTATTCATCAATATTTGCCAAATAAATGCAACATTCATTCCCATTTTCCAAAAGTGTCTGGGATTGAATCCATGAGGTTTTGCGCTGAAGAACGATGAACTACCACTAGACCCCGTTGAGCTCTCTTCAATGTAATTATAGAAATAGAATTATTATAATATTGAAATTAATCACATCATTATCTTTGCAGAAAGAACATATTTCTTTTTTTAGGTGCCGTTTACGCAACATCTTGAATATTTTCGAGTATTCAGAGTCTATCTGAAATGGTAGCGATAGTTTTCAAATATTAATTTATAAATTCTATGTTTTTGAATACTTCTTTTACTTCAGTTTGTTTTTTAACGCATTTGAGACAATTTAACACAAATTCTGAATTTTTTAATTAAATTAAATTGGCTCAAAATTCTCTGCTGACAACGTTTTCAAATCTAAATTCAATTTCCAGAAAGATAATTTAATAACATTTTTCCTTGATAAATATTTGACAGTTACATTGTCAAATTAATTTCAAAGAAATTACTCACTTAAATTAAAGTCTTATTTCGATAAAAAAATCAAGTATTTAAAATAATGCTGAACAGATTAATAACTTTAATGTTTTAATTTATTTTTGTATAATTCTGTTTAAAAATACATGTCAGCAATTTAGTTTTATAAGAAATCATGCTTCTGTGTCAGCCTAGTATTTCAATGTATATTTATTTCGTGAATAAGAATGAAAAATATTAAAAAATGAGCCTTACTCCTGAGAAAATATAACAAAGCAGTTGTTTTTGTGAGTGATAGCAAATAATTGATTCCGAACAATATAACTTCGAAAAAAAAAAAACTAACTGAATTTAAGGAAACTATTAGTATTTAACTTATTAATTTTTTGTATTATTATACTGTGATAGAAGTTATAACCATGAAGTATTTTTTAAAAACGAAATTATTAGAAATGCAAAATTCATGAAGTGTATGTTACAATGTGTATATTCAAAATGTATTTAAATATAAAAATTTTTGAAACGCATGACACCTAATTTTTTATTGAAAACAAGATAATTTCATCACCGAAAGTATTTTATAACACAAATAATAATACTGAACAAAAGTATATTTTAAATAAATCATTAGAATGATATAATAATAGAGATAACTTAAACACCATTGGTATATTAAGATATATGCCATAAAAATTCAAGACATAAAATTATAAGATTAACTCGTAATATTAAAAAAATGAGAAGTGTAAAAAATTACAAACTAATTTATTTATTTTTAAATAATTTTAGTATTTAAAACTTAAAAAAAATAAAAACAACTATATTTCTTTCTTTGTATTCAGGCATAGAAAAATATGTTTCAAATGTATTTATCTGATTATAAAAAGGATCATTATAAACCTGATTTAAAAAATAAAGGAAAAAAAAGAAAAACTATTTCTTACCTTGTATTTAGAGGTTATAGAAAAAAATATGTTTCATATTTCACTATTAAATTAAAAATAATTAGTTTTGCATATTTTCTTTGTTCTATCGATTGGTTAGAAACAGTCATACTAAAAATACTGACAGTTTAATTGTAGTTACTTTTTGATTTCAAAGAAGTTATTATTAAGTTAAAAGTAATACCTTAAGGACTTTAAAATAAAGCAGATGCAATAATTTCAAGCTATATATAGTTAAAAAAGTATTCATCGTTTAAATGGTAAACATAACAATTAAATTATTGAACTTATACCATAACGAGGGCAAAAATTTAGCATTATCTTCATATTATTAAATTAAGAGTTCCAGTTTACTATATTTGCATTTAGAAAGTAAAATTTCAAATGTAACTGTAATTTAATTAATTCTTAGATTTTGATTTTTATCATTTGATTAGCTTTGCAATAAATCATTCGGCAAGTGTTGACAAGAAATGCTTCATTGAAATTTATGATTTTAAAACTCCATAAATATATTATCTTTAAACATTAAATATGCTATTTGGGTATGTTTACAACATATAATCAATTGATTATGAATATTTATTATTAAAATAATTGTTTTAAATATGTTTATTGATTCTTTAACTTATTGGGTAGCTTTGTTATATGTTAAGTGTGCAAGTTATAGATACTAATTATCAGTCTTTATTTTTATCTTCCAGTTTCTGTGATTATGTAAATTCTAATATATTTTATGTTACAATGAAATATATAAATCTTAATGAAGAGGGATTAAAAATCTGAAAATGGCTGTAAATGTATTTCTGATTAAGTTTAATTATTAAATAAACATAACATCATTTAAATAAAAAAAATTTTTCTAACAAATATTCTCACATTCTTTAAGCAGATTATATTCTCTTCATTACAGTATAAACAATTTTCCATAATAATATTTTATATTCTGCATATGACATTTAAGAAATTTTTAAACATTTATAATAGTAATTTCATATTTTTTCTTCTATAGATTGCTTGGATACTTACTTTTAATAAATATATTAATCAAATATAACTTGAAATTTTCTACTATTCCAAATATTTCAAATAATTTTTAATAAAAGTTTATTATTTAATTAATCAAATCTGCAGTTTATCAGTTTCAGTGCATTTAAATACAAGGTAAACGAGTAAATTCTTACCGATTTTAATGATTCACAAAAACATGACCTACAGAAAGTGTAGCCTATTGTTAGTCCTCGAAGTAATAACTATTAACATTCAGCATCATCTGCCAACTTCCTTGTGAAATTCATTTGTGGTAAAACTTGAAGGTTTGGACTTAAAGAACTGCGAGTGCTTGGCGCAAGTCTGCTTCATTAATGGAGGATTTTCTACGAATATGATTTTCCAGGGAAAGGGAGAGAAGATAATTTGGTGATGCAAGTTCAGGTGAGTAAGGAGGAGGTCACAAAGTCCCCAGCCAAGTCGTTGTATGGTATTCAAGGCCACTCGAACGACATGCGGCCTAGCAAATTATCAACCAAGAATTGTAACCCTTGCGTTTAACTAGTACTGGCTCCTTTTATTGCAATTGTTTTTACGCGTTGCAATTGATGTAACTTCAGATCCACTGTGACTGCCTCACCAATTGGTAGCAGCTAGTAGTAAACCACTTGACGACTTGCCATGTAACATAAAATATAATCTTGCGTGTGTGTATAGGCAGTCTTGCACTGTGTGGGACAGTATCCTGGAGAAGTAACCAATGCTTGGAACACTTGAAAATGTCATACAGGATCCACGTTTCGTCACTGGTCAACACCCGATTGAATATGGATGAGATTCGGTGGCGAGAAAGCAATTTTAAACGAGCTGTTACTCGTTGTTGCTTATAAACATATAACAGCATGCAAGGAACCCACTTTCTCAGTACGTACGTCTAACTTAAGCGGTGTAGATGAAATGCAACCATTTCACTGGGAATGCTAAATTGTCTGGCAAGTTCAACACATGTTTGACTACTATCCCCCTGAATGACTGCCTGCAGGTTTTCATCATCCAAGGCAGTCCTCCACTGCAAACTTGATCACAGAGGTACAATTCTTCTAACCTAAATGCTTTTTCGAATCCCCTATTTCGATTCGCTACTGTACAGGTTACGATTGGTGAATGGGTGTGTGGACCTGCTTTTATATCTACTGATATTCCTACTGTTCATTGATCGGTGTCACAACCACGTCGTACTCAATTTTGCGTCCTTATGTTACTTCATTCAATGGCAATGAGTTAAATAGTTAAATAACAAAATAACATTATTTTAACATTAATGAAATTATTTTCTGATAATTTAGATTAAAATTAATTTATTAATATTATACTGAAAAAAATTCGTTCATTTTTGGACCATAAGTAAATAAAGAACCATTTGATTTATACTTCTATAGTTATAAATTGAAAATGTGTAGTTGAAATTCACAATTTCATATTCATCAGCAAGAGCTTTGAAGTACCACGTATTTAAACAAGCAAACAGAACATGACCTAACATCTGAGAAAAGACTAAACTAACAAGCATATTTTTGTTCAGGAAATACTCAAGAAATAAATAGCTCTGAAAATACTCAAGAATCTGTTCTACTGTTCAATGTTAATAAAGAAATAATCTGCACGAAATATATGTCTTCTATTTAATTGTAAAAGGGATCGAATATTAGATATAATAAATTATGTATACAAAATACAAGCCGATTACAGAGCAAGAATGCTTACCTTGTAGTACATCTAAATATTGAAGATAAAATGATAGATTTCTAGGTATAAAGGAAATTTATCGCAGTACATTTTACTAATTCAAAGAGATATGAAACTTAAATTATCTTAAGTAAAGTAAATTGATTATTCAATAACATCAGAATTTTCGGAAAGTGTCTTAAACTGCACTGAATTTTAACATGCTTATTAATCATGCATTTAAACGATGAAAGGATTATCCATTATTTTCATATCTGACCTTTATTTTAACCGTCATTATTATAAGTAACGCCAATTAAATACTTCTAGAATCCTTCAACGAATGCAAATAGGCTTAAATACGATGATAATCCTAAAATAAACTGGGAGAATTAGTAATTATTACTAGGCAGTACCAATCATTTGTATATTAGTAGAATACCTTTGAATTGAAATCACAATTTAGTTTAAGAAAATCTTATATAATTAACTTCAACAATCTGAGATTAAATGCATAATGATAAAAAATAAATCAGATAATCTCTTTGAAAAAAATTTGTCCTCTCTCAACTTAATATATGCATATTGTTTTATTAACATATTAATCATAAGCTTTGCTTCAATAAAACTAATTTAATCATAAAATAAATTGCATATTCTAATTTTAGTATTAATTTAACAAATTTATTATATTTAATTGAAATTCAAGTTTTATCACTTAATTTCCAAAATACTAAAAAGTTTAATTTTTTGTAACTGTGAATGATTTTGAATTCATATACAGGCATTAATTATAAACACGCATTTAAGATTTCAAAGATAATTGTAATTTCTTATTTGCAAAATATATAATTTTGCATACAAAAGGGAAAAATATACAACCTACAAAAGATATTTTAATAATATTTAGTAACTTTAAAACTAAAATGATATTGCTCTTATTCCATGATATCATCGAAAAACTTTTGAAATGGGAAACCCTTTGAGCTTTAAAACAGCATAAATTTTTGAAATCTTACTTAATTATTAAATACAGTAATTATCATTAGGCTTTTCTAATTCATTGCGTTGGGATCAATTACAAATTTCAGATAATTCAAATTATTCTAAAAGTTCCAGATATCAAATGATCACTACCGTTTACTGAAATTATTATCTGAATGAAACTGTTTGTTTATATTCTGCTCTTCACATAATTAAAACTATTAAGTTCTGCATTGATGAAAATACGTCATAATAAATGCCAGTTTCCCTTTGATGAAACCTTAATATTTATGATTGCATCTAAAATTAGCGTGGTTATGGATATTTCTCTGATTAATTCGCTGGAATATTTAATATTATGTGCTTAGAAAAACACTATTAGAAGAAAAAATAATAATAAATAATAAATAAATAATTAGAGGATCGATAAGTTAAAATAATTCATAAATTGACAGAAAAGCTGAAAAATAACTAATTTTAAGTATATTTAGCCTGATGAAGGCTATTTTATTGCTATATTTTAGAAAAAATAAACATAGTGAAAAATACTTATGGATATTTAAGTAAAACAAAAATGATATTTAATATGGTTTAAGTGTCCACATTTACCCGCAGCAGATGGAGTGGGGCAGTCACCTGTGCTTTGAAATTCAACAAGATTGATAAAACTAGTAATCTATAATCAAACATCCTTTCATTACCCTGCTGTCTGACAGTCTTCTTAGAATGGAAATTGTTATTTTTCTCTATCATTTATTTTTTTAATTTGAAGCAATCATTTCTTAGAACGCACTTGTTATCGCTGCCAACTCACTAGTTGTCCTTGCCCACCATGCTACCAGTATTTCTTCGAAACTTATTATAAAAGTACGTCAGTTTTATAATCAGCTCAGTTCATCTTTCAGGAACGTTTGAGAATTCTATCAGTTAGAAGTTGAACCGTCTGCACATGATAATTATTAAACCAGTGAGAAAGAATTTGCTGAAGAAAAATTCAATTCTCATGATAGTGATTTGTAGCAAAGCGATGAAAGTAACGAAGAACCTGAATCAGGGGGAAACATATTTATGAGCAAATATAAAACAATTTGAAATAAAGAAAAATCAAATAAGAAACTTTCTAATAGTTGATAGTTAATGAAAATTATAAGAAAAAAGGAATACCAATTCATTTTAATACTGAAACAATATGACGTTTAGATACAGTAAATGAAATTCTGCATCACATTTTACATCTCATAAAACCAGCACGTGGATGCTGGTTGTTTTATTGCTCACAGACAACTGAGAAACAAATACCAGCATTGTTCTAATGTCAACAAAGAATCCTTAAAAGTAATATATAAACGCAAGAATATTCTTTAAATACTAAGTGTTATCTCTTATATCCCCAGATAAGCAGATGTATGAAATATGTAGATTATTTTTAGAGAACACTGGCAAAAAATCAATGAAGTCAAATCAAATGAATGAAAAGCTATTCAATGTTCAACAAAATGTCCCTAACCAGAAAATCGTTTACGTGTTACATATTAAAGATCAAATGTTAATAAAACTACAATTTCAAGCACAAAAGGTGTCAATTTTACTTTCAAAAATTGTTTCTTGTTTTTGTTGGAAGTGTAAAACCTAACAGAATCTTTCTGAGGGACATACTTCACCATTTATAATTTATGAAAGTTTGATCTCCTTAAACATTGAAAGTTTTCTTAAGGATATGATTATTGTTTTCTACTTAAATAGTGTAATTATTATTTACAGTAAAATAATTATTAGATTTATCTCTCAGTTTTAATAGAACTTGCTAGACATAAATCAATGATCCTTTGCGAGTTCCAATGGAATTAAAAGAGCGCCATCTGCCGAGTTAATATGTGACCTCCATGTATCATGGATGTGAAAATAATGGTGCCACCTCAATTTTGAATTCATCATCATGTCATGGTTCAAAATTCCATTCATGATTTTCGAGAGTTCCAAACCTGGTAACCTTTATGGTACAGTCCACTGATCGCGGCCATTTTATGTATGCATACATATATCCTTTACAATTAATGTAAGGATTAAAAATCAATTACAAATTAAGAAAGAATATTAAAATGTTCATAAATTGTGTAAAATTAATATTATATTAATGTAATTGAAAATTAGAAAATCATATAAATTGGAGGAAAAGAGATTGTAAGAAGAATCTTAAAACACATTAACTTAAATTAAGATTTTCTTGCAAAATTATCTCAATGAAAGCTTACGTTAATTTTCTTTCAATATATACATACATATGTATATATATATATATATATATGCATATATACATACATACATACATATATGCATATATATATATATATATATATATATATATATATATATATATATATATATATATATATATATATATATATATATATATATATATGCACGAAGACATATATGTATTATTATTCGTGTAAGTAATTATTAACATTTCCCGTTTAACAACAATGAATATTTGGAGTTCAATCTCAGGAAAAATTGCTTTTATCAGCTTTGTTCAAGTTCAAAATATGTATGGTATTTTGAAAATAGCATTTTGGTTTCTTTTATGCTTGTAATATTTTTTAAAAATATAATTATTAATATTTTTATAGTTACACAAATTACAAATCTTATTTTATGAGGTATTTGATGTTAAGTGAATTTATATTTGTGAGAAAGCTTTGCTGCTTGTAAGTAAAAAATAAAACTCTGAACATTCTTTTAAAATAGTCCTTAAAATTATTATTGGTTTTCTTATCAATTTTCATACCAAATTATTTACTTAGTGTTTTCTAGATCAAAAAGTTATTCACAGTATTTATGTGTATAGTTGTGTCCATTAATGGACAATGAATAAACAATTTTCACTTTTTTTGTAAATTATAAAAGCTTTGACCTTAAGTATGTGAATTTTCGTTAAGTATTTTTGATGTAAAACTTCTAACAAAGATTATTGTATGGATAATTTACGAAATTGCAAATCATTTAGATGGTTTTTATTGATTTTAATAATTTAACCTGAAACATTTTTCTTTGAGTTGTATAGCTAAATTTCTTTTTTTGTTAATTGAAAATCTTATCTTACTAGTGTTGATTAGAAAACAATAAAAAATTAACATATTAAAATTTTTAAACTAACTAAAATTAAGTACTAGCAGCTTTCTTAAATGTTGATTTAAATATTGTATACAAGTGTAGTAGTTTTAATCATTGTTTATAATAGGATTGAAATTCATTTTACACTAACATGATTTCAATTAATATATAAATCTAAAACCTAATTTAAAAAGTGAATATGATACCCTTTATTTAATATCAAGATATATTTTATAATATTAAAATCTGATTTCTGAAAGTAATATTTAAAATCTAGCAAATAGAGATCAAAAAAGTTGTTTTTGATTTTATAGAAAAATGTAAAGAATCATTACGTGATAAAACATTATATTTTCAACGAACAACCATTGTTCTCATCCAAGTATTTCGTAAAGAATTTCGCATGTCTCAAGATGTTAAGCCAGTCGGGTGACAGTCGGACAATTTTAACTCCCACTAGTCATGAAGATTACGAAACGGATTTGTTCTGTCGACCTTCATGATTGGACATTTATCACTGAGTCTTTATACGGAACAATGTCATTTCATACGTGAAAAAAGTCGGGGATTTGACTGTTGAGGATTACAATTAATCAATACGTACAGAGGGAAAAAATTAATCATAAAAATAGGTTTATAATGGAAAACAAGTTTATAAGAAATAAAAAACGTAAAAATGGATTTTCAATAAGCTAATATTTAATATAATAAATTACTTACAATTTTGGTATTTACTTCATGTCTTTTTAAACTTATCCTAATTTATATGATATTCATGGTTCAGCTGCATTTTCCAAAACAAACTTTTTAATTTTACTATCTTAAATATATTTTATTTCCTCAGGAGTTATAAAAAATGTATCCATAATATACATTTTCCTTTCGTTTTAGTGCTTGAGAATAATGTTTAGGAATATAAAATAATGCTTTATTGCTGTAAATTTTATTACTTTTAACAAATGTTGAAATCATCATTGAATATAAAATGTAATTTCTTGATTCTTATGCATGCCTTATTGGTTTATTAGACTATCTATAAATGTTAGCATGGTATATTCTCAATTAGTTGAAACTCGTTTTATTTGCACAAAATTGATACTTACGAGTAGTTCAATTCTAGATGTAAATGAAATACCGCTCAAATCAGCTAATTTTTATTTGAATGATATACTCTATTTATAATCAGAGTTATATATTTAATATACACATTAATGTAAATTCTAATTAAAGATGCTTTACAATTTATTCTTATTTCAGAGCTAATTTGTAATAAGATATAAACGTGACAAAGTATCTGGTTTGAATTTGTGTATTAAGATATAAAATGCACATAAAAGAGAGCTTATAAATAATTGAAAGTGTTAAGAGATTTTTTATTTTTACTTTTAAAAAATGTAAATTAACAACTTTGTTTGAATTTAGCACCTTATAAGTAATGATATTGAAACTATATATACAGTTGGCAAAAAAAGTATTAGAACAACAAGAAATTTGTAGTTTTCAAGTTAAAAAAATCAAGTAAATCGTATAATCAGTTCATAAATGATAACATTTTCTTAGAAAATTATAACTAGGTAAAAAATAAAGTTTAAAAATAATTACAGTATTATTAAAATAAAAATAACAAAATTTGGATAGCAAAAAAAGTATTAGAACAGAAGCAGAAACATGCAAATTACTACGCTAGTGACGTCATTAAACTTTCAAGGTTACTTTCAACCGTATCAATGTCAAGGGCGCTTGTCTCATTAGCTGCTAATTTGTAGAAATTCAGTTTACGCGGGCTTTTCCGGCCATGGCACCCAAAATAAAAGAGATTTCACTTGCGAAGAGAGAACAAATCGTTCACTTGCACAATAGCGGCAAAACATTTCCAGAAATTTCCAGTAAGTTGAATGTTTCACTTTGCGCAGTTTACAACATTTTAAAAAAGAATAAAGAAATTGGGGTTGTGGATAATAGACCAAGATCAGGGAGACCAAGCAAGCTAACTGTCAGAGAAAAACGACAAATGGTTAAAGATGCCCTACAGTATCCGACAGGAAGTGCAAGGATGTTGCCCGCAAATATTGAATCAATCTCAGGAAATGTTGTAACACCTCAAACAGTTAAAAATGTATTGCATAATGCTGATATAAAAGGAAGAAGGCCAAGGGAAAAGTGCTTTATTTCGGAAATCAATGGAAAGGAACGCCTAGAATTTGTCAAAATTTATAAAAATAAATCATTAGATTTCTGGAAAAACGTTATTTTCTCCAACGAGAGTAAAGTTGAAATTTTTAAACCGAAAAACGTGCTCACAGTTTGGAGAAGAAAAGGAGCTGCTTTTCAGGCTCAAAATGTACAGAAAACTATAAAGCACGGAGGAGGGAATGTCATGGTCTAAGGCTGTATGGATTGCAATGGAATTGGAAATCTCCATTTCATTGATAATAAAATGACACCTTTGTCATATATTGAGGTGTTACGAGATAACTTGGAAGATAGTGCAAAGAAATTAGCTTTAGGGAAGACATTCATTTTTCAACAAAACAAGACTCCAAAGATGTTGCCAACAAAACCAAAGAATGGCTATTATATAATGCTCCCCGAAGATTAGTAACACCTCCACAGTCCCCAGACCTGAATCCTATGGAACATATGTGGCATCTATTGGATGAAAAAGTGAGAAAATTCCCAATAACAAGTAAAGCAAGCTTTGCAAGATGCCTGGACCAGCATGTCATCAAACGTCACGAATGATTTGGTGGAATCTATGCAAAGACGTCTAAATGCAGTAATTTCTGCAAAAAAACTGCACACCAAATATTAGTATCACGTTTGAATTTTTAGTTATTTTATTTTATGTATGATTCAATATTGAAGTCCGATGTTCTAATACTTTTTTTGCAATGCAAATCTCCTTTTATTTTAATTTTTTAAATTCTATTGATTTTAAATATTTGTTTCTTACTCCATGAGTAATTATGTAAAAGTATTACATAATATAAATACTATGTGACAAATATTTCATTTTATTACCTTGATAACTTAAAATTTACTACTGTTCTAATACTTTTTTGATTACTGTAGAAGTTCTTTTAAAAATCAACTGCCTTTAAAATTCAAAATATAACAATTAATCCATCCATGGACATTAGTTTACTTATTCTTATAAGTAAGTTAACACATTACATAATAAAATATATAAATATATGATTTTGCAAATTTTAACATTTTTAAGCTGGTAATATATATATATATATATATATATATATATATATATATATATATATATATATATATATATATATATATATATATATATATATATATATATATATATATATATATAATACATCGTAATGTTCTAAGATTGAGTTAAGAGCTTATTTTACAAAGAATATGCATGTTCTGAACAAGTAACATATGATGTGAACATATGATTGTGATTTTCCTTTTGGATGCCAATTTGACAAAAGGTGGTTGCTTGGTGGTTTTCGGTTTACATTTTGAAGCACGTGAAAACAGCTCACTATCTTTGATAGGTCTTCTTCGAATATAATTTACGAAGAGGTAATTTAATTAGTTTACAATGGTATTCAGCCATTAAACTATCCACGTCTTGGTGTAAAAGAGGATCACTTTTTAAGCCTTCAAACTATCTGCATATATATAGTGTCTATATAAAAAGTAAATGTTTTTATCTACATTCACATTCTCATTGATTGGATACTGAAACATTATGTTGTATTACTGGATTTACAATGCTAATAAATAGCCGTATCCTTTATTTAAATCTCATAAAGCTTCATTCACAAATATTGCGCAGTTACATGTTACCAGTATTCTTTGAACCTTTCTTGATGCAAAAATAAAAGGCTGTTGCCCTGTTTGAAGCCTTCTGCAGATCTCTCACTAACAGAAGATCACTAGTCAACATTTATAGAGCGATTGGGTCTTCAAAATACACCAGTTACTGCCATTGATGAATTATTGCACTGCGTTTAAGCTTCAGGGTCGAGTATAAGTATATTGTGTACTGGTATACGTAGCTAATGTCAGTTTGACTAATTTTCCAGGTATCGAAATGTTGCTATTATAGTCAGAATTATTTGTCTTGGTCACTTATTTCTCAGGATCTTTATTAGTGTATTTTCTTTAAAAAAAATAATGCTAATAATTAAGTATTTAGCTATTAATTTCAACTTGATACATTTGTTCAATAAATATAATAATGTAATTGGTATTACATTCTAGTAAAATAATTTAACTGCCTGTTGTATACGTAACAATTCAATTATTTTCCACTGAAATACATTTTTATAAATACAGAGTTTTTATGTTGAAAAATGAAAAAAAACTATAATTTCAATTTATTACTCTTTCATTTTTACTAAGTTTTAAGTTATATAGAAAGCTGCAGTAGATGAAAGATTTTCTCTTTTTATTGTATTTCCTATTAAAAAAGTTTTTTTTTTTTTAGTATTTAAAATACTTTATCACATGTCATGTTTGCTTATAACTTACGGTATTTATTGATAACCAGCAAGTATCACTCAATTATCAGTAAAATACAAAAAAAAACAGTTATAAAACTTTTACTTGCAGAAACATAAAACGCTTAGAAAACAGTTAGCTCATGTGAATAGTTTTAAAATTTTATTTTCTGAAAAAAATATGATAAATTCATAAAGTGTATAAATGGAATTAAACTTGGTAATATTTAGCATAGATAAAAATAATCATATTAACTGCAGAAATAATATCAATAATAAATGTTTTTTTTTAAAAATTAATATATTTTAATAAATATTATAACTGAAATAAATCACTACATTAAATATTTCTTTGGAAATATTTGTTTCTGTGTTTTCAACATTTAAAAACGAAACACATGATTCAAAATATTTCTCTCACAAAGTTAAATTTATATTTGATTTCGAAAAATTGTTTCGTGAATGTATGACGTGTATATACTTGGTAATAATTCTAAGACAAATTATTTATGTAGAAAGAGAGCAATCTCCTAGTTACTTAAGAAATTTAGTTTGGTTACTTTAATTATTAATGCAATATCAATTTCACATGTAATATGAAAATTTGTTCTAAGAATTTTTTAATTAATGGTAAATCTATATTTATAAAGAAATATTACCATCAAAATTTCGAAAAGTTTTTGTTTACGTACAAATGATAATCCTGTTATGAAAATGAAAAAAATATTTTTAATTAAAATTTCTTTATAACATTAGAATAAATTTATTTCAAAGTTCTAAATATTTATTCCTGTTTGTAATTCCATAAATTTTCAAAATTTGAATGCTATAAAAAAGAAGCTTATTATATTTTATGTTGTATTTTGTATTTAGGACTCACAATATTTAGATTTCTGAGTACATTAGTTAAATAAATTTTTTAACATGCACAATACTTTTAAAAGATTATTATTATTTTTTATTTAAATACATTGTGATCCCTTTTTATAATGAATTTCTATTTACAGATTTTTCTTAAATTTTGAAATTTTTAATGGAGCAGCTGTTACAAAATAACTTTATAATGAATTTCAATGAAATTTAAATATTGCACTTATAAACTAAAGAAAAATTTATGAGGTAACAAAAATTTTCATTTAAATCAACATCATTAAATTTTAAATGAAATTAAAAATACTCAGAATATTACCATAATTGTAAATTATTTTCTATGTTATTACATATCAAATTTAGTTAATTGCTTAAATTTTACGTATCTAAATGCATATATCTAAATTATTCTAACAAAACAAAAGTAAAATAAAATACTGAAGCAAAACAATTTCAATACAGAACTTAAAATAGTAGTCCTCTCATTTGTTTTAGTTTAAACTTGTGATGAATGTATCTCACAACATAAGTAAACCAATTAAGAAAATAAAGTTGCGTTTATAATGCTTTGCCGACATCTTAATTTAAGCTTCACTTAAATGCTTAAATAATTATATTGAGTAATGAAAACTTTTAATATAACAAATATTAAAAACCAAGTATTTCTCTTCTTACTATAGTGTTACACGACACCATCAGAATATATCTACCCTGGAATGTCAAACTGTTCTGAGGATATACTGCAGGTATAGTGAATAAATTGGACATAAAGGTTTAATTTAAGAGTTTATTAAAAATTAATAAACTTAGTCAAATTGTTTTACCGAACAGTGTTGGACTATTTGGATATCATATTGTTCTCATTATCCGAGGGTAGTGAGTTTGAATCCTGACTTAACTGAAGATTCATTCAGTTCATGTCGTATTGCAATATCCACCAAGAAATACCTTTATGGAGGCCAGATAAAAAATTTTGGGTCTTGTGCTTGGTTCCTGTTTTAAATTACGAAAACTCCTACCTGTTTAATAAAGCCAACACAGGACTAGATAAGAGGTTGCATGCTAAAGTAAACACGTTATTCAAATTTATGCCTTATTTAAGAGAAAATTTTCTAATTTGTCATAATATCTTTCCAACGAAATTTTAATAATTTTTAACAATTATCAGAGAACCACTATGATAATTTAAATGTTTATTCTTATGTTTATTATTTTTTTACATAGCTATGCTTACTAAACAAATTAACAAATTGTTTTATAAGTATTCCCGAGAGAAAACGTTTCACTATTTGTAAATAATACTAAATATGTAAATTGACTTCGAAAGATTTTATCTTCGTGTAAACAATGTAAAATATCATAAATTAATTAAAACATTGTATGAAAAATAATTTATTGGATAAATAAACAAGAAATGTTTCTTTAAAGTTAAGAATATCACTTATATACAGTTCTGTAAAATGGTTAATCATTAAAAATTTCATATTGTATATTTTTATTATTTAAGTATTCATTAACTATAACATGAAATTTGTTATTTTTAAGAATAGCGAATGTCATAGTCATTTTTTCACAATTATTAATGCCTTTCCATGTGGACATACACTTGTTTTTGCCATTTCACAACTTTCATAATTAAGTTATTACATAACTTTGCATAATTTATAATTAGAGCTTATTCGCAAAATATTGAGTAGCAATTTAAATCGTAAGATTGGAAAAATATGCCTATCATAAAAACGAAGTGAATTTGGAAAACTATGCTGTCTTTTTAGTTGTTTGAATGTTTACAAAAAAATACTTGAGTAAAAAAGTAGAGTTTATTATCTACTTATAAAATCATATAAAGTTACATCTGATCCTGAAATTAACACATCAATAATTCAAATGTGTATATTCTTAAAAGTTAACTAATTTAAATGAAAAGTGTTTTCACATTTCTATAAAATTTTCATTGAATTTGAAATAAGAAATAAAAATCTAAAGGGATAATATTGTTTTCTACATAATTCTTCAATGTATCAGTTTTTAATTTATGAGAATTGATGTTTCTTACGAATTAATATTTTACGAAATATATTATATTAATTAATAATAATTACGAGTTAATATTTTCATAACATTTATATTTATTAATAAATAACAATGTTGTTCATACACATAAATTGTTAAAAACTAATAATGATTAAATATCATTGATAGTTTCTTAAAAATATCAATTTGTAAAAATTATTTTTAAAATATTTAAATTATGTAAATATTTTTATATATAAATAAAAGTGTAAAATAACTTATTAGATAATAATATATTTTATTGAAAGCATTTCTGTCTTAAGAACGACATAAATTTTATTTATTTATTTATTTATTTTTTTTGATCTTTGCGAAACTCTAGTTTAAATTTTCAAATAATACTAAAGATGGTTAATCAAATATAAGGAATGAGACTTAACCTAAAAACATATAAACTTATATCTGCATAACCATATATCTGAAACCTAAAAACATATATTTGCATACAAATATGAAATACAAAATATTTTAAGGAAATTATGTATTTTGGTATAAAAATATTTTTAAATTATTTAAAAGTTACCTATTTAAATTATGAGGACATTAAAATTTATTAAATATTAATTTTTATGAGAAAATCAAGCAAGCAATATATATTAACTGAAATTTTGTTTTAAATGAAAATAAATGATTTTGTGGGCTAAGAAGTTTTGTATGTTTCTCTAATTTTTTTTCATTAGTAAAATCAATAACATATAAAATAATTAAAAAATATTTCATTTTAGCTTATTGAGAATTGATTCGAATACTTTTGCTACTGGAGTATTATAAGCATAAATTTCCATTTCTATATAGTTGAATTGAATTTTAAATAAATTGAAAATATATAAAAAAGTTCAAAATTGTTATATTAATAGTTTGCAAAATCTTTTCCTGATCAAAGACTTACATAATTACGTAAAATACTTCATGTATTTGTAATTCTTTTATAAAGTACAGAATTTCTAGTTATCAAAACAATTTTTGATCATCATTGCAAAAGAAAATTAACAAAGGAAAATATTCAAAACTTTAAAATAAATTTCGTAATTAACCATATTCACTTTCTTAATATCTAATGTTAAATCCTAATGTATCCAATGCTGAAAAGAAATAAGTTGATTAGTTTATATCCTCGACTTAAAATCCTACATGCCTTAACATGCTTCCAAAGTATTTCATGAATACCTGTTTAAGACAGATATTACTTTCCAAAGATAAACTCATAAAGTGGAAAAAGCAAGCCATGTGTAAAATCGGCAGTTTCATATAATGTGCACATGGCACCTAGAAAATAAATTTTCTATACATTAAAAAATGCCGTTTCAAGCTGGATTAATTAAGTAAAGGTGTAGTTCATCTTTATTTTTCTCTAAACACTTTCAGGACGAGAATTTGCAAAAGTTTTATTTTTATTAAAGATTTAAGGAACATTTTAAGCAGAATGCACGATTTTCTTACTAGAGCCATATTTGCCAAGATTAATGATATTTTTATGAGCTATAACAAAGTATCTAAAATGTTGTAAAATCCTTTCACAAATATAAAATTGCTGTTAAATAGAAAGTAGAAAACAATATTTGCATAAATAAAATAGCAATGAGTTAAATACTATTTTACACAATTTTCATTAAAAGTTTGTCAAATAATTTAAAACGTGTGCAAATTTATTCCTAGATTTCATTGATTACATTAGAAATTTAATATTTTCGCGGTTTATTTTGACTGCTTAAATTTTAAAATATGTAGCATTTGCTTGTATGCAAATTCCACATTTATACATAAAATTTTTTGTAAGGCCTTTTATAAATTGTTAGTATACATTGAAGAATAGCATATTTGCTTATATTAAAATACATTTTCACTTTTATAATTTCTAATATATTTTAGCAGGTAACATTAAAAGTTTATAATGATGCATTTGAAATAATATTAAAATTAAAATAAATACCTGAAATTATTAGAGCTAAATACATATATTATAATAAGCAATCAAAATACTTAGAATAAATCTATGATCAAGAATTTTTATAATAATATATATATATATATATATATATATATATATATATATATATATATACATATATATATATATATATATATATATATATATATATATATATATATATATATATATATATATATATATATATATATATATATATATATATATATATATATATATATATATATATATATATATATATATATATAAGCAATATAAAGAAATTTATAGTTCTCCAATTCTGTATGGTGAGTTTCTTGATGTCAACTGAATAAAGTTGTATTTTCTAGCAGTTTTGAATGTTACTGAGCGATATGTTTTGTCAACGTTTAATATTCGACATTTATCATCGGCCCCCAAAAGATTAGATTTTATTGCGTACTTGCGAAAACGAGAATAAAATTTCAGTATTATGAGATAGTAAAATATTTCTGAGTTGATTTTTAGAATAAATATTTCTCTTATGATATAAATAAATGTTTCGTTATATAAATAGCTTCCTATTTCATAAAAAATAAAAAAGCTGATACGTTCGCAATCATACATTTATCTAAATATTTTAGATATACCAAATTTAAAATTTATGTGTTGAATGTGTCTTAAATCGATTGGAGTAAAATATTAAATGCACTAAAATGCAGTAAGCACAGATACATTTATAATTGCGTTTTGAATCAAATAAATAAATAAATTTACATAGCTGTACATTACTGTTTCTACATTTTTCTTTAAGTGTAAAGTGTAATTAATCATGAGTTTTTGTACTAAGTAATTATTCATTAATTTAAAAATAACATGAGTTAGTATCTTCTACATTTAATAAATGAACCCTAGCTTTCTAAAAACTGCAATTAGGAGAAATTTTTTAGAGCAAAAACTGAATTTAACCTTATTTAATTAATCAATTTAAAATATTGAGAATAAAGTTACCATTTACCATATAAATTGAAGTATGCTCTACGAAGATAAGTAGGTTAAATAGAGAGCTTGAGAAATTCTATTTTCTATCCTTTTTTATGAAGACTGTCTGTAAATCTCAGCACTAAACAAAAACTATTATCATGTCTCAAATTTCCAAAAAATATTCATTTGCAAAGCTTGAAAAATTATACATCTGATATACCATCATAAATATTTTCGACAATCTGCTACATCAATATTCACAAAATTTAATTTAAAACCCACACGAAACATGGGCATTTCACTGGTTATTGTTTTAAAACAAAAGGAAAAATTTTAAATTACAAACATCTAATTAGTTCAATCTATTTGTCCATAAGTATAATGAGTTTTGATTAGTTAATCTATTTATTTTTCATATAATCTCGAGTTTTTTAATACGTTAAAATGCTTGAATTATTTTTAATGTGTTAAGTATATTAAAACACCTAAAACCCTTTCATTATATATATATATATATATATATATATATATATATATATATATATATATATATATATATATATATATATATATATATATATATATATATATATATATATATATATATATATATATATATATATATATATATATATATATATATATATGTGTGTGTGTGTGTGTGTGTGTGTGTGTGTGTGTGTGTGTTTAGAAGATTAACCTAATTATGCTTACTATATTAAAACAATAAAATAAACATGCAGTTTACAAATGCTAGATCTTAAACATTATTTGTTATTATTTTGAAATTGTATTGTGAATTTCAAAATTAGAAGTATCTCTGAAATAAAAACTGATCAACTTTTTAAACTATTTCTCCTATCATACTCATTTTATTTGCATACTTTACAAATTTACTTTGTTTAAAATTATGTTTAATTTCTTTATTTAATTTCAATTCCTAAAAAAAAATTAAAAATAAAAAAATATAATTCTGACAATATAACTAGGTCAATAATGTCATCATAATCAGACTTTGTAAATCGGTAATGGAGAAAAAATTATGTTTTAAATATATATATATATATATATATATATATATATATATATATATATATATATATATATATATATATATTATAGATTAACTATATCATTTACCCATTATCCGGTAGATTATTTACTATAACAATAAAACCATTTACATTACTATAAAACAATCAAGTGATGAAAATGTCAAAAATATTGTCAAATGTTTGAAATTTTAATCACTTTCTCCAAATTGTAAAGAGACAATTACTCTAGTTAATTTATATTTTCATTGAAACAAATTGTTTGAAATTTTTTCTTAATTCATACTTCAGTTTTTCAGTCATAAAATAAAACATAAAATGTGAGTTAAAATATAATAAAATATGTAACATAAGAGTAGCAACTAAGCTGCTACATCTGACTGTATTCGCTACACGGAAATAGTTAACCTACTACACAACTAATTTAAATAATAACATAGAGTTGTTCCATATACATTTTTTCATAAACGTTAATATTAATTTTCCAACCACAGAATTCCATGTTTTTTTTCTGAATTTGTGGCAATTAATCTGTCAGATTCCAAAAGAAATTGTAAAATTTAATATTTTTAGTATTATATTTTCAAGTTTATACAAAAATTCGAGTTTTAGATACAAAAATGTTTCACTAAGAAATCCACACTGACTTTAATGGTTGACAGGATTATACATAAAAAACCATGTTATACATGCAATAAAATATTTTGTAATGTTCATGCATTGTAAAATTTTTCATTCTTTAAAACAGATCTTTCAGGAGTATACAAAATTTAAAAACAAGAATCCTTATAAGACAAAATATTTCGGTCAGTAAAAATTGACTTAAAAATAATAGTAAATAAGAAAGCATTTTAAAAATAAAAGAATTAAAGTTTATATGGAATTCGCACACAATATTTTGATCATAAGTGCTACAAGATCCTATATTAGTTTATTGAAAATAAACATCTAAGCTCTTCTAAATAGAATAATTTTAGACTGTCATTTATTTCATAAACTTGCTTCGTAACAAACAAAATAATGTAATAAATAGGCTTAAGCCTTGTAGAAATGGAATTCGATTAAACAAAATTTACCATTAAAATTTTTATTATACTAATTGATTAAATATAAATAATATATGGAATGAAAAAAGTGCTTCTGCATAATACATTGTTCTATTCCTAACTCGGTAATAAAATCACTCTAAAACAAACAATGAAAAAAATTTCCAATGTCTTTCTCTTGTTGTCATGTTATTAATAGTTTATCAAGTTTCCTTAACAATTAATTAAATAATATTTCAACATTAAATAAATATATCATTCTTGCATCATTCATAACAATTCTATCCTGATAAAAACAACAATAATAAATGCATACTTATCTTATAATTCTCTTGGTTCACAGACACAACATCGAATTTTCCGCCACTTCACATTAATGGCCGAAACTGACACAAGCATTTCGCACTATCTGACGTCATACTGTCACGTGGTATACACAATAAATGTGAAAATTAAATTTCTTTCTGAAAAATTGTTTTAAAAGGTTTAAAAAGTAAGAAGTTGTCTGAAAATTAATTAACATCACAAAAGAACTCTTATTTGGAAAAGATAGTGTTTGCTGATAAAATAAAAAATAGCGCTGCAACTAATTGTCTTAATTAATTTTGCTGGCTAACAGCTTCAGGGCCAACAATGACCAGAATCTGTTGGCCCATTATTTATCATCCAGCACCGGCCCGGTTTATTTTGGCAAGCACTCATCCGTGACCGTAATGGCCGGAGCTGGGACATCAAACAACCATGAGCGGCTTGCCGTGGCCAACAGAAAATCGGCTTGACCAGCAGCGGCCCGGATTTTTGCCGGCAGTTTGTGTTTGCTGGGAATTGTATGATTGTAGTTTTTTTAATTATTTTTTTTTACTCTTTTTATTTTAAGACTTAACTCATGAGTATTTTCAAATACCCTTAACCGAAGAAGCAATGTTAAAATCTTCCTTTATAGCCTCAGATGAAACAGGACAAGGTGAGAGAATAATTTTAGATGTAGTTTAATGTTCTGGTGGAATTTAAAAGATTAATTAATCACACATTAAGACTCTTGTAAAACAAGAGATTATTATTTTATTTTGAGGGCATACTTGTTCCAGCAAAAACATAGGAAAGTATGATATAAATGATCAGTGAAGTTTTTAAATGTTTCTAGAATTTTAAATTTGTCAACAAATTTAAATCTAAAATTATCTAATTGGGAGTTTATAGAATAGAATAGAAAAGTAAATATTTAAATCAGTTATGATTCATTATAAATAAAAACAGAATTAAATCTGGATCAAAAATCAAAGAGTTATTTCTAACTTTTCCAAACACTATAACATGCTAGATGTTCAAAGATTTCTTTGAATAAGAAGTCTGATGAGAAGATTTATTTCAAATTATGTAATAAAGCATGAAATAACTGACGAAAAATAATAAAATTTTGAATTGGGAAAATAACCAAGATGGGAAATTTGAAAGATTTATACGTAAGTTAAAGAATTAAACACTTTTGTGCCTTCGTAATAGTGATGCCAAAACTGCATATGATATAAATGACATGTTTTTTTTTAACTTCTTTTAAATAGCTTTTAATTTTTTACCAGATAAATTATAATTTATTATCATTATTTTTGCTACATAATTATTAAATGTATAAAATTCCCTGTATTCCTAATGTATAACATTTGATATATTTAGAAAGTATTTAAAAGAAATTTAAAAGAAATATCAATAATTTTTGAAAAGAATATTTTTACTTATTATTTGCGAATATGTTTATGATAAATAACTGCTATTAAGTTTCTTTCAGCCTAGAGTATAATATCTTTCATAAATTATAAAAATAAATAAGTATTCAGGTATATATATTTTTTCTGTGTCACTTAACTTACATATTATTGAAACTCAATCAATATCAAAGAAAATAGATTTTCCATCGTAAAAATATAATTGGTTTGTGAATTATAAAAATCTGGATATTTAATCAAGTATACAGGGAAAAAATAAAAGTATTTTTTCATTTCTAATTATAATATTCGATATTCCAATTAAATCTTGCATTTCGTGCTTAACATCATCATGAAAATAACATGAACCATTAAGTGGCCTTTAATTGTACATGTAATCGAAACTATTTTGATTAGTTAATATGTACATAATTTCATTATTATTGTAAATCCTATAACGAGCATTAAGTATAATGACCAACAAGAGGATTCAGAAACAAAAAGTGAATTGTAAATGATAATAAAAAATACTTAGTTGAAAATAAGATCTTTCTTTGACATAAAAACGTCCTTAAATCTAACGTGATTCTTAATTTGTTAAATTAATAATTCAATTAATTTCATTTTAGTTGCTTGTTCATTTTATTTAATTTTTGCTCATTAATAATCAATTTTATGCTAGTGCACATGTTAATTTCATCAAATAATAACACCAAAATTGTGTTAAAATATATATTTTATTTTTTTATTTAAACAGGTTGATGCTCCTTTTAAATGAAATATTTCTATTTTCTTCAGGTTTTCTAAGTGATTTAGATTCTTGATTTACCAATGAAATTTATGAAAAATGAGGAATGATCTGAAATTAGAATATCATACAGCAATATCCTAGAACAACGTCTTATTAGCAAATTAAAAAAATATGTAAATTTGCCGTAACATTGATAAGAAATCCAGAAATTAAAATAAGACATATTAATTTCTTTAGCTAAAAATTGTAATTTAATAAATTGTTATTAAGTATTATTACTGAGCTCCGATCTAGTATGTGAGATTAATGATGTTGACTGATTTTTTTATGTAAATCGAGATAGTTGTTCAATTTTGAGAGTAAATAGAAATACTAGATCTAGAGCATATAGACGTTCTCAAAATAGTTGGAAATAATTTATTCAATAAGTTATAAAAAAACTCTTAATATATATTAAGAATGTTTCAAGATTCTTGAACAAGTTACAATTTTAGAATTTTAACTGATTCATGAATACTCATTGATTTTTAGTACCCATTGGTACCATTTAGGGTACCCATTGGATTTTGAAAATTTTTGACTCCAAGATAGGCTCCAAATTGTGACTTACAAGATGGCCGCTGCAACTACATAAAAACTAAACTAAAATTGTGTTACCAAGATAACAGAAATTGAATTTTATAGCCAATATTTATGACCAAACATTTCTTCAAACCAAGAGGTATACAGTTCTACATCTCGGACTCCTAAACCACTATAAAACCACTGCATCAATAATTCCCGAATATATTTGTTGTAATAATTTTTAATAATTTAATCTACTACTTAAAATAATAATAAAATATTGAAAATATAGGTAATAAAATAATCCAAGTTTTCAGTCAAATGAATTAGAATATTTTAAATTTCCTGTAATAATTAAAATGGATATAGAGCTATATAACATAAGCTGGTAAAATTATCAAAAAATATGTTGTTTCAAAAGAGAAAATATCTGGTTTATAAATTTTATAAGAATTATACAGCATTTCGCGTCATAAGCCTATATCAAAGCATTATTAAACAATTTCATTGAAACATGATAAGTATATTTTTCCCATGTAATGATCTAGAAATTATCAGATCATTTACCCTGGAATGATGATGAACTTACTAAAATTTCTTATTAAGCATAATAAATGCACTTTGTGGAATATTTTGGCGGAAATATTACTGTCATATTTTGGGGATTTTATTTATTCTTGGCTGCATATACTCCAAATATATTTGCACTTTCAAAATTTTATCAAAAATAGTTTGACTTACTGGTAATATTTTCGTATGACGATAGTGTTCCAATTTTGCATAAAACATTAAAACGTTTTTTGCTATAACAATTATCATATGACCGTTTCATTTTTTGGTATGTAATTTAATAATATTTATAAATAGCCAACTAATTCATTCATTTTTAGTGATTTCTAAGTATAGAAAACATATTGAGCTTTGAATCGACATATGGAATTTTGCACTCTTTTTGCAACTCGTGTCTCACGCGAGAATTATTTTATTAGAAAAATTACATCATTTTTTTGTTCAAGATAAATTGCTCAATATAAAAATACCCAATAAAAATACCAAGCAATCGGGTATTTTTTTACATTGAGCAATTTCGTCTATGCATTATTAAAGGTGAATAAAATGTTATTATTATTAGGGACATAATATTGGGTCAAAAAAGCTGCAAAAAACAAAGGATGCCTGATTTGTAAACTTCTACCAATATTATACCATTAAGCACTGTTATATTACTAAATTATCTTATTCTAGTTGTTATCTCTGTATCACACCTGCTGTGTAAGATGTAGATGAACAGTTAAATTGCTCATAAATTTCTTGTTGATTATTTCAAAAATAGTATTTTCCTTGACCATAGGCCTCCAGAGCTACATGAGCAAATCTTCCTGCAATAGTAAAGCAAATGCATGTATTTTCACTAGATATTTGACATAACATGTGATATGTAATCAAGGAATTTTTTAAGGAAATTAAATTCTAGATATTTATTTAAAAATGTTTGACTATATATCCTGTTTCACGAATTCATTAACTTAGTAAAATTGTTATGTATAGGTTTTTCAAAAACACGCTTTTTTATATGCAAATTACAACACTAGTCATACAACTGCCACCTCAGATACCTTAATTGCGAAATTTATTTTAGTATTCAGTTTAACTATTAAAGTATTATGGCATGAATACATAATTTCTTGTCATTATAATTTCTTTATATGATCTTTATAACATTAATATTTCATTGTATACACTTGTAGATTTAATACGCCGTATTTTTATGTTAATTTTATTATGTTGATCTGAGTTTATTGTGAGTTTTTATAAAAATAAAGTTTAAAAATATGAAAAAGAAGTATACAGTAAGATTATCATTAATTTTCATATTACATTATTTTATATGTGATATATTTAACCTGAAAATTATTAAAATTTACTTTGTATAGTTATCAATTTGATGCTAGCATACATTTTTGTGTTTCATTCAATTGAGCTCAACCAAAAATGACTTATTATGACCTGTATTAAGTACTTTTATCCGATATTTGCAACAGAATTTCTAAGAATTGATTACGCATTCAATTTTTCTATTCTTATAAAATTAATTTTACAAAACTGAAACTTTTATGTTTAAAAGAAATAATTGCTTTTTAATGATATTGTGTAAAAATATATAACAATGAAATTATTCATTATGTACACAAGTTAATATACATCATAAAAAAGTTTTCCTTAAAATTTTAAACATATACTCGTATTAGCCTTTAATCTTAAATTTAAAAATAGGAAAGTTAATCAAAAACTGATAATGATTTTGCATGCACAAGATAAAATATAACACGAGATAAATTTGAAACTGCGTTCATTTTAATGAGCTCAAAATATTCTTATTAAAAATACTTTGCGAAACAGAAACTTGAGTATTAATTTTCTTCATTACTTTACTTTAAATTATGTTTCTTATTCTTCATTTTAGATGCTTGATATTGCAAAAGCATACAAATGGATTAACATTAAAAAAAGAAAAAAAAAACAGATTTCTTATTAAACTTTCAATATTCAACTTTTTCAATAAATCGGTTATTAGCAATCACATATTGCACTATGAAATCTTGAGTTATGTGAATATGGAATTTTATGTACAAATTTATAATGAAATTTAGTTTTTTTTATAATTCGACGTTTTTTAAGCAGATTTGATCAAACAATGCATATTGTTAATGCAGTATAAAGTTTAAACATACCCTTTATAAGACTTAAAAATGAAGAAATAAATTTGAGATTAAACTCAATATCTTGATATTAATATATTTGCTATCATTCATTGTTTTTATTTCACTGATTTAAAAAGTGGTGTTTTATGACAATGTAAAAAAAAATCAATAGATTATAGTGCTTTCTGAACAGAATCATTTTCATTAGAAATGAGATTTTTCTGAAAATGCTACCAATATTACTATTTCTTTGGATGGTCGAATACTATGCATATCGTATAATATTTTATTAATAAAATTTTTTATCTGAAAAGAGGTCACGCATACTATAGTTAAATTAAATCAACATGGTTGTCAATTCACAAAAAGATTAACTAGGGAAGAATTAATTTAGAAACATTTTCATCTATAGTAATTAATAATACTTTAAAATTACTTTACTTTGAGAAAGAGATAAATATTTAATAATATACTATAAAACATATTTTTAAATTTCTTTTAATGTCATAAAATTTTATAGTCTTTAATGATATAAGAACATAATACTTTCATGTTTCTTTTATTAGACAGATTCTTCGTAACACACTCATTTTTTTATTTTCAAATTTATTATTTACCGCATATTTAGAACATGTGCAACGTATAAAATTGGAATGAATAAAAAAGTTTTAATGGAGCTATTTAAACTCATATGCAATCAGCAACAAGCAAAATCTTGTAAACAAACGCTAAAATAATGTGATTTCTATTCAAAAATAAAATCAAAAACTCATTTTCTGACTCAAACATTCTGCTTAAAAATCTAAAATAATGTAGTTATATAAAACCTATACAAAGTTAATTCTGTACATTATACTGTTCTGAAAATTGTTTAGCATAACTAATAGTTTTTAATGTAAATCATTCATACTGTTTGATGGAAAATCACTTTTTATGGCAATGTCAAATAAATAAATAAACTGTATCATCTCTAGTTTGTTATTTGCATGCTTTCTTAAGAAATGTATCTTACCCTTATAGTTAATGTTCAAAGACTAAGTTCAAATGAAAATTAAGCTCATTAAATATTTATTAAATATATTTTATTTAAAAATATTTTATTTTTTAAATAGATTTTAAACTAATGATCATATTTTAGATTAAATTAATTACAATAATTCGTATCTTATTCTCAATTTCTTATGGAATATTAGTTTTCAAAATATATATTTTAGAATTAATATATGTATTCAATAAATAATCTAATACAAAGTTTAAGATTTTTGCTAAATTAAACTAAAGATTAATATGCTTATAATTTTCAGAGATATTTAAATCTAATTGATAATTGTCCGAATTTTCTAGGGCTTACTTAAAAATAACCAACAAAAATGTATAGTTATGTAATATTAGGAATTTTAATAAATAAAAAAATTTATATTCGATTGTTCGAGAACTTACAAAAAATGCATGTATTTCATATTTAAAATCTGCATTAATTGTTCATTACCAGGAGATTAAAGTATTTCTAATGTTACAATGTAATGAATTCTAGCAGAAATGTCCAAGTGTTAAGCATCTTGAGAACATAATTTTAAATCATGAATCTCATTCAAATATTATTTTAATATTTTAAAATTAATAATTAAAACTTGTCTGTCCTAGTTAATATTACCTTATGTTTGTAGTTTTAAGTATCTATTATATTTGTATTGAATTTTAAATTTGTTAATAATGTTATAATTTATTTTTGCTTACAAACAAAAAAGAAGAATAGTAATGAAATTTCGACATGTATATTAAAACTGATCTTAATGTCTTATGTGAACCCTTAATTAGAACTTATTTAGAACTTATGTAATTAAAATAAGTTGTTCTTAACTAGGGTTTAGAATACAATTATTTACACTTAAAATGAACGGAAATGTTCATTTTTATTTTAAATCTTATTCTTCTTTATATTACATACATATATTTATGAATATTTATCATGCCAAGGAATTTAATACTAACGTTTGCTATTTGATTCATATATTTTAGTTGATGAAGTAAAATACATGGTAGCATAGAATTCGTAATATCAATTCATTACAAACCAAGAAAATAGGAAACATTTAAAAGAGACATTTAAATAAGCATCAATTAATGATAGTGTTAACTAAGCCGCTAAACTAAATCTCCTATTTTTCCTATACACCCTTTTCTAAGCAACCATGACTTGTGAGACTGCACAGTTCTTAAAACAATCGAGTGGATTCTACTCAGAAGGAGTAAAATTTCACTCTTTCGTTTTGACAAAACTCAACCAATCTTTAAGATAGAAATTCACTCCTTTGAAAGATGCAGTGAAACTACTCTTTTTAACAGGAGTAACAACAAACCGTTTAAAGGGGTAAATTTAATACAAATAAAGAGTGAATTGCAATCTTTTATAGTAGTATTGCTGACTTTTTTTATATTGAAAATTTTGTGCAGAAACTGTATTTTGAATTCTTTATTTTAAGGAGTCATGTTTTTTTTGACAACTATAGTATAAAAATTTTATTTTTTATTCAATAATATAACAGTGCAATTGAATATAACAGTTTGGTTGCTTTTGATTATTATATACATTTTTAAATTACATACAATATCAAGCAAATTGTTCAGCCATTTATTACATTAATTATTTCTATTTAATATTACGTTTGGATGTAGCAAAATAATCTCTCATCAAAAAATTGTCACACATCTTCACAGTTAGCTATATTATTTATTTTTGAAGTTAGAGGAGGGTAAAGACAATTATTTACAGATAATTCTGTTCAACAAAACTGAATTATGTTTTTGCAAATATATCTTGTTTTATATTTTAATTTCCAAGTTAAGTTCAAACAGAAAATAATTTCAATGAAACTAATAATAAAGTTGTAAATAAAATGCAAGATTATGCAAAAATTATATGTTAAATTATTAATAAAGTAAAAAAATAGAATATGCATACAGAAGTTCTAATGTTTATGATTTAAAATTAATATTGCAGCTTAATGTCTTTGAATTATCAATTTAATAACACAAAATCATTTTGCAAAATTTAGATCTTGATCGCTTTTAGTAAGATATGTATTGTTTCAATTAAAGTCTCAGCTGGACCATTTTTAATTTATAAACCAAATAGTCCATGAAAGCATAAAATAAATGAGTTTATTATGATAATTAACATTAAATATATATGATGACAGTTATACAAAATACCAAACGCTTTCAGTCTTTCATATCCAAAATCAATAAATTCACTGTACACTGATAAAAAATATTTCATATTCACCTCTTGCTTTGGACCACAGCAATGAAAAGTGTAGTTGAATTTTACTACTTTTGAGCATTGTTCTTCAGAAAATCTCTTCACCTAATTCGAATGAAAAGCATAATGATTTAAATATATATAGTACATTGCATTCTCATTAGTGTCTGTATAATAATATTTAATACTAAAATTTCAGAATAATAATATTTAAAAAATAAAGTCTTATTTTGCTTCTTATTTGCTTATAATGACTTATTCCAAAAAATTTCACCATGCGTTCTGATAGTTAATACGAATTACGTATCAATCGGTCAACACTGTGCTAAAAAAGGTTATTGAAAATGAATTTTTTAAGCAGACTTTAACAAAATAAAATTTTAGTATTTAACAAGAATATGATGCCTGAGAAATAATAATGAAATCTGAAGTATTTTTAAATAAACAAATATTAAAAATCATACTTTGGACTTTTAATACTAATATGCGCATAGATAAAGCTGTTTAAAGCAACAATATTCATTATGCAGTAAGAAAAAAGAAGCAAAATATGTACCTGAACATTTTAAATATTACAAGGAAATTACACTCATAAAGATAGCAGATAAATAAGCTCAAGTACAGAACTTTTTTTCCTGTTCTTGAACAGGAGCCAATAATAAACAAATTAACATCAATGAGGCTTTGAAATTGTCAGCACAAAGAAATTAATCTAATATTAATTTGACTTTCATATGATAAAAAATCAAGGAATCAGATATCTATGTAATTATATTCTATATTAAAATTATATTCAGCCCAAAAAATAATACCATCCTAAATTATCACATATTTATTCCGCATTATAATACAAGATTTTTGAACTTATGATAATATTCTAGTGTTGTGTATTTAATTACCGTTATTATATAGCTATTACAAACAATATTTTATATTTAAATAATGTATTATTTTTTAAACATTCCGATTGGATATTTATTATTTTTTTGTTTTCTAACCAGATTCAAACCTGAGAAATAGAAACTGAAACTGGCTTTGTTTTTGTAGTTAAAAATTCCCTTTAATTCAATCATAAAATTACAAATCTGTTTACACACATACAAACTCAGTTACTTATTATTTCAAATATTTAAACTTTACTAACAACATGGTTAAGCACTCACGTGGAGCTCATAATTTACTCTAGATGTCATAATCATTGTTTAAAGTCATAAAATAGGTGGTACCACACTAAAAAAACAAAAACAGTCTGGCTAGAATAAAACAAATTTTGAAAAAGATGCATAGCAAAAGTTCTGGTACTACGCCGGCCTATTTTGAGCGCTTCGAAAAACTGGTAGATCAGTTATTCAGTGAGACTTCTTTCATTTGGACTCGTATTACAGAAGTATATTTCTTCTTCTCCCGTCTAAAAACTCACTGAATTTGATTATTTTGAATTTTCGATTTTAGTGGTTATAAATTCCAATAGTACGTCAGACTTGAATAACCAACATAGTATTTTTCAGTGGCGTATATTTCTCAGCCTTTCTTGTAACTCCTGTTCACACATGTCTTCTCCTCCTTCCCTCTCTCTCTCCCTGAAAAACCGGTTTCCTACAAATCCTACGTTAGGGCGTCCCATTTCGTCAAAATGGGGGGATGGAGGAGTTAAATTAAATAAGAAAAAGACTTCCATACGGAAAAAATGGGTAATTTAATTAATTTATAAAAATTATCAAGCCTGTGAATACAACACTAGGAGCATAGTATGCAAGAAATTTACGAATAAAGCAATCAGCTTTGGATATTGAATTTCAAATTCCAAATATATCTGTAATAAATAGAATAATTATTTGTACTAAATTAATATAAACTTTTTATATATTTAAATCAAGAGTAGTTTGTTTAAAAATGGTATTCACATTAATTAATTAATCAAATCTCAGTTAATGGTTATCTAGAGTTCTTGAAAAAATTTATAAGAATGTGGCAAAAATAATAGATTATTGATCTAAAGTGAAACTAATAAAAAATTTAATTGTTTTCTTTGTTATGAAATAAATATAGCCCTTATGATAATTAACAAAATGACATACCATATATAAATTTATCTATAATATTAAATTTTATTTAAAAAAAAAAACAGTCAACAGCACTGAAAAGCAGATGAGACTTAATTTTTTTTCACAAACTTCAACATAATTTTTAAACAATGCTTCTGCTTCACATACACTAATAATAAAAGACATTGCAAGTGAAATGGTTTTTAAAAATACAATATAAAAAAACTACAATATAAAAGACAAGCAATACTACATATTTTGTAAAATATAGATCTTAATTACATATAAATAAATAATAAAATATGAAAACAATCATTAAACAAATATGAAAATAAGAATGAGATTTTTCTTCCATTCTTACGAAAAAAAAAATTCTTTAGAAAATTTAAACAAAAACTTTTTGCATCAAAATAATTTAAAACATCTTATTCATATGCAATCTAAAAATTTGGAAATGCATGCACAGCATGTTTCATGTTCTATCATTAAAAATCCAGACATACAAATTATGTAAGGAATTGTAAATTTTAGTGTGCTTAGGTCATTGTGACATCATTATAAAATAATGCTGAAATAAAAGTTCCCAGTACTTTCATGAATACTTTAAAATTCATTCTCAAATATGGAAAAAACGCAGGTTTTATACCTACCAATGCTCCATTGAAAGCAGTCAATTTTGGATAGTTTGAGTAATAAATTCTATAATAGATGAGCGATTTATCATTACACAAGGTGTTTTTTTTAAACATTTTTTCATAAGTTCAAATATTTTTTCTCTATGAATTTCTTAAGAAATTTCAAATTGTAATAACCCTTTTACCTGAAAAGAAAAATTGCGTACATATATACATATTTGTTTACTTAATAATATTGTACACGGAAAAATTAGTTATGGTCAAGTGAGTAAGAAATACTTGGATATTTAATTTTTTAAACTATTGAATTAAAATTAAATATTTTAGAAATTTTAAATGCAATATAAATTTATTATAAAATTAATTAGGATATGTATCTTAGTAGTAAAAACTAGTAAAACTTTATTTCAAATTAGATTCAAAAGTATTATTAAAATTTCTTAAGCTAATTATCAAGTTATACTTGCATATAAATTAAAGTATAATTTAATGAATTATGTTTTTATTATTTTAAAATCAACTTTCAAAATCAAAAATCTTTGATAAAATATTTTAACCGAAAATGTTGATTGGAATTTTCATATCATTTAATTGAGGTACCACATTTTTAGAAAAACTTATAACATCATTTCAAACTTTTAAACAAATGTCATAAGCAAAATGAAATCAATACTTGTAGTAATAACAATGGATAACATTTTCTCAGTCACTATAAAACTTATTTTGATTATACAGAATATACCTGGTCAGCCATTTCATCCTCACATTGTATTTCATCATCTTCAAAATAATTGCAAGTCTCATATTTGTTTTTGCTAATTATTTTTTCTTCGATGGTGTCAATGACAATATAAATTATATTGTCATTGCCACCGACATGTTAGAATATAAATTATATTAATATGAACAAAATTAGTTTAGAATTCTAAAATATTATTCAAATTAATAGTAGATTTTGATATGTATAATCCCCTTTCTTTTTATCTCCGAATGTTTTCACGTAGCAATAACCAAACTAAAAATTGCCAGCCAAATTTTAATAAATAAAATAAAGTACATATTCTTAAGTACATTCTGTGGATTAATATTTGCTTTATATTGTATTAATATTTGAATTAAAAAACTTCGAATAATTTTTGAGAAAATGTATTATATTTTTTTAGTAAAATGTATTTCATACTAAGCTTTTTCAATTCAGTACAATAAGCTATATTAAATAATATTTCTGTAGTATACATTGGATATTTAAGCCAATGAGAAATTTCTATATTTTTCCATCGTCATATATACACAGTTTCGAAAGTAAAAGAAGAAGAAATACATTCTTTCTAATTTGCTATTAATTTATAATAAATTAAATTTTGATAGAAAATAGTATTTGAAATAAAAAATAAAATTTGCAAACATTTTTATATTATTAAACATTTTCAGTTAATCAGAAATGTAAAATGTTATAAACATTAATCTGAATATGAATTCAATAGACTCCATTCATTCAAACTTTTCAATAAGCAAGTTTATCCAATGGTGAAAAACCATAACTATGAAGATTTGATTTACTTATTCAATTAATTCTAAGATATAAATACTTACTTTAGTTTCTATGCTTCTTCTAACCCAATTATACTTTTAAATAATCAGAATAGTTTACTTCTACAAATGAAGTTTTAAATTCCTCCATTTTTGGCAAAACTAAGCCGAAGGCAGAGAATCACGCGATGATTTAAGCCAATCAGAGCACATCACATTTGCTTTGTACCATAATCATGTCCAAAAAGGAGTAAAAATTGCTTTGAGCTTAGGATGGAGTGTTAGAAGGAGAACTTGTCTTCCCAATTAAGTATCAAATGATTCATTTTATATCTAAGTGGAGTTCAAAATATCTATCGATCATCAAATGATGGAAAACCCCTGTATTTTTTAAGAGTGCAGACAGTTTTGTGTAATTATCAATAAGTGAATTTTTGTAAGTATAATAAAATGTTTTTCAAACATTAAAATTGTTTTAAAAACCTGAACTTTATATTTTCCATCGAACAAATGTTATCACAAAGTTTTTGTTTCGTATCTATTTTTGTTGGAGTTAAAAATGCAGCTAACCTCTATAGCAAATCATTACAACTAAATTTATTACGTTTTCAATCAAATAGTAATTACTGCTGAGATTTCTCGGAATTGTAGGGAACATAATTTATTTTTTCTAGGACATTAGGTCTAAAGATCTTAAATCTTCTATAGTATTTAAGAAAATTTTTGAATCTGCTAAGTTATGAAATTTAAATATCAAAGAATGATTTTGAAAATTTCAATACTACTAGATATTCTTATAAAATTAATAAATTTTTACTATGACTAATAAACTCTACTTTTCTATTAAAAACAAATACTGTATTAAAGATATTTAATTTATCTTAAATCTTCAATTTTCTTCAAAACAATAAGTCAAAAGACAATATAGACTCAATTAATGTTGCGTTATCATTAAAATAGTCTACATGTTTAGATGATATATGACACACAAAACATATCAAATACTTCAATATATTTATACAGATTTGAAAATAATAATCTTTTTATCAATAACTGGAAATAACTTATAGATAATTTACATTTGAGTAAAATACAGATTCTAATTTATCATGATTAACATAATTAACTTTAATCATGATTACAAATTACATCCTATTAGGTATTCATAAATGGAATATTAAATAAAGGTTTCTATTTATGAAATGCTAACAATTTATGAACTCAACTTAAATATAATATGCGGTTAATTGATGGTCCCGCTGGTAATTATGAAGATTTTAAGAACGCAAAAGCACGCAAATACGGTTACAGTGAGAAACCGCAATTCATTCTTCCGCTTTCTTTTCATCAGATGTTTTCTTTCACATTTCATTGCATCCAGATGAGACAGTCTGAAGATTAACAACTGTATCTGTATTTGACAAGTTTTCTCATCATATATAAGATGATGAGCAGATGTCATTACGGTCATTATGGAGTGATGAGGAGAACATATTTTTATTTGGGATGAAAACACCAAGAATAGCCTTTACTGGAGAGAAAAATAATCTTAAAATGTGCCGACAGTGACTTTACATGGCTAAGTTTTGAGTTGCTAATGATTCGGCATTTTGATATGTCTTTCCTTAATATGATCAATACCACAAATGTTAAATCGTCGTCAATTAGTTCATTATTAATTTTCAAAAAAGAAATACCCTCAAATACTTTGTATGGATGCAAATTGCGTTTCTTCACATGTCACCAATTGTATTCAGTCATTGCCAGACCAATAAATTTGTGACTGAGGCATCTCCCTTAATATTGACGATTTGTACTGGTAAAAAATCCTATCCCCACTGCAAGCACTGTCCTCAATCCCAACTGACGTCAGAACATGTTTTTAACTGTCAAACCATAATCCACTCCCTCTTTCTTCTTGGAGCACCACCAATCGAGATCCTCTATGGCTTCCTTGTCCCAGAACTGGTATACTTCGTCACCAGGACTTTTTAAGGAATATAAAATTCCTTTGCACTTTGCACCTTTATGGACACGACAACAACATTAACGATTCGTGTCATCCGCAATCGTTTACACTTACTCCTCGAGATTTCTGGTTATAGGTTTACATGAAATCTAAGGTCTGTTTTCCTGACCCAAATGGTGTATCCTAATAAAAAAGTCCATGAAACGTGAAGCTGGTTCATACCAGTCCAATTCTTTCTTTAATGTTGTTCGCGTCTTCATACAAGCAATAACGTTATGAAGTGTGAAGACAGATGAATTGAATATTTTATAAAGTATTCAATTGCACTCATCAGAAAGCAATTCATATTAAAAAAAATTCCTTACTTCCTATGTTGTCACTAGTCACTCATAAAATTTTTTCATGGATCTTTTTCAACATGCACAAATTAATAAAATTTCATTTGTGTGTTTAATCCTCTAAATAATTCATAAAACTTAAAAAGTGATGCCATTCAAAAATTTAAACATTCTCTCCTTATGTCCATAATTTGTATCTCAATAATGCTTAAAATTATGATAAATTCTAATCTTTTCATTCAACCATATCCGAAATTTAAGTTCTGTGGTTTACCTATTTCTGACATGTTTTTATATTCAACTCTGCAGAATATTATGTTAAAGATATTAATCACAATAACTTTCATTTACATGATTTTCATTGGTACTATGTTGGCCATAATATTTATCATGCAGATAAGACAAAGGAGTTTTATATCTAATAAGTGATTGCAATAAACATTTAATAATATATGATCTCAGTTACAATATTGAATTCATTTTAAACTCAGTATATAGTATTATTTAATTTTTTATCGATTTGTGAAGCTATGAATAAATGATATAATCAAATAAAATATAATACAGCTTAAAAAATTGCAATTTAAAATAAAATAAAAAACTTTATATTGAAAGATTTTTGTATGAATATTAGTAAATTGTGAGTTACTTTAAAAAGATTCTGAATGACATTATGATCAAAATATATCTAAAAATATTTTAGCCATAAATTCGGTTGATTGTTTGAAAGATCTAGAAACAATTGATAATTTTTTTAATAAATCATTAAAAATGCATACTTTTGTGGTATAAATAACAAAATGTAAATAAAATTTGTTTCTAAATTGGTGAAGAAACTGCTACAAATTGTTCACGCAAATAATCTATTTGACTTATTAACTATCTTTTTTGTCAGCTAAATAATGTTCATTTAATGATTTTAATAAATCACAATTCAAAGACATAATATTATATCACAAAAAATAATTCTAGAAATTGATAGTGAAGAAAACATTTAATGAAAATTGGGTCTTTATATACATATTTATTGTTCAATTGATTATTATTTTACAACTTTCAGGAATTAATATGTAGTGCATTGCATATTCTCATTCACTATATAATACGAATTTATAATGTTTTTTTATTTAATCTGAATTCTGATGAAAAAAGATTTAATCTTATTTTATTTTTCTGCATAAGCAAAATATTGATACCTAATCTTGAATACATTATAAATACAATGCCAGTTTTTATCTCCTCCAAAGAGAAGTGAAGCGAAACACATAAAATTTTTCATCTGATTTGTTTTCGCAACAATCGTATCCAATTGATTTTTTTTCAATTTAAGTATCTCTTTCGTAAGATAAACACATTAAATGGAAAAGTAACTACCCATAAAACTAGCCCTACGATCGGTTTCGCAGATGGCAAAGTTGAAAGCAAGGTTATAAAATTCAAATCTTAGATTATTTAAGGGTTAATTAAAATCAAGTATATATATATATATATATATATACAAAAATGCATCAAATTCTTTAGAGTACACAGCGTTAACATAACTTTGTAAACACTGGCACTGAATATGTTTTAATGAAAATATGTATCTATTCTTACAAGATGGAGGCCTATTTTACTATGATATATATATATATATATATATATATATATATATAATTATATATTAATTAATATCTTTATTAAAATAAATTATTTAACACTTTTGTGGTATAAAGATTTACTTTATAAGCATACATGCAATTTGCTTATAAAGTAAATCTATACCCCAAAAGTGTTAAATAATTTAATATTTTTCAAAATATGGTTAATCATTTCTTTGAGCATTTTTAAATAATTTAAATTGGCATTGTAAATGAATAAAAGTTTCTGTGTGATTAATTGTTTTATCTCCAAAAAAGAATGAAATTATTTCAGAATTTTTATATTTTAGCAATTAAATTACCCTCGATTTCAATTAAATAGAACAATTTACTAGTACAGCTCATAAAGATAAAGTATTGTAATCTGCAGCAGATAAAACAGAAAGAAACTATTAATTTGATTATTATGTTAAATATTACCTTAATAAAATAAAATTAAATTAAATGTAATGAATAGATAACATGTGATATGTGCTAATTATTTTTAATATTCAATTTATAAAAATATTAATAACTAATTTATTAAACTATTTGTGTTGATTCAGATGAAGCTAATATAAAACCTATTAAAAAATAATAATTTCTCAATAAAAATGTTCTGGATTTAACGAAGGCAAATGAAATATTTGTAAAAATTAAAATCTAAAGAAAAATTTGTTAAATCTGAGAATATATTAATAAAATGTTACATTTTATACCAGGTAATGAATTTAAAAGAATACCCTTTTTTCCAATTTATATGTCTATATAATATATAGTGAAAGAGAGACTCTTTCAGTTCTATTACTTATTTCATGTCTACCTTTAAAGAACGTTTTCGTTTTTTTCTTTCGAAAGGCGAAAACTTATTTTTTAAACAATTTGCATAAATATTCGTAATTTTTATTAAGGTTCTGAGCAATTTATTTTGTTTAAATCATTCATATTTTTTGTCGTTTGTTTCGTTTTCCTTTATATTTGTTTGTTTGTATGGTCATTTTTATATTTCATTTTTGGAAACTCAATTTGGAATGTTTTGAGTGGCAGCAAAATCATTAATCTACATCGAAGTCATTCAGTGATTTTGACGAAAATGATGTGCCCTTCAGTGGAATAACATATTTTTTTCTTTATTACGGTTACGTTATACTTTAATCCTTTAAAAGCACAAGAAAAATTTTATTTAAATTTACATAATGGCCAAGCCTTTCAAAATGGTGAATTTTTAAAACAATTACCAAATTTCAATCAACAAGATTTGTCATGGACGTTCATAAACAATGGATTCGAGCAGTGTTAACACCGGAAAACTTTGTAACTTAAAACTTTCTTTTGAAAACAATCCTTGTATATTCAAACGACGATTGCATTTGCAGAAATAGTTATTATTGAATCTTCTCCTTAGGCTGTGAGATAACATTTCAAATTTTACCCGTATCATTTGAATTCCATACAAAAATTGCAGATAAATGTTCCATGAAAACTATTGCATTTTGTAAATAGTTTCGCTGATTTATTCATGTAAATAAAATCTTAGTGATATATACTTCTCAGATTGAGTTTTCATCATTAATTTTGAATTGTACCTGTAAACAATCTATGCATTTTTGTTTCAATGGAGATAAATAATTCTGGTTTAATGAAAAGAAAGCACTTCATACTCATTAAATCTAAAAGTGGAAGTGCTTAAGAATTCCGCTGGTGGTCATATTGTTGAAATATGCCTTAAACCACTAATACAGGACCTGATATTATTAAAGTGTTTCGAAGATTGATTTCCAAGACAGAAATTTCAAGAGACTGTCTTTAAACATCAATGATAAAAACTAAAGTAAATTTGACAATAACACAATGAATATTGGGAAGTACATGAAAAGAAAGTCCTAAGCGAATTCAAGTTTCCTTACAAAGGGTGAAGTATGCCCTCAACATTTGCTTTTTAATGAATGTTAATGTAAAAAAGACAGTAATATTAATATTTGACATTGTTTGAAAGGTAAACATATCCTTCGGATTTAACGATAAGAAAAAGAAACAGCTGGTATTCTTATAAATTGATCACCCTGTATATTTAAACAAAACAAATACGAAATACAATATTTTAAATGCTATAAGAAATTCTAAGTATCATTGTGAGCATTAATATGGATATGGTTTTTAATAAATGTGGTACTTTAAGTTAGAAAATATAGACAGTTTTATCAATTATTTATTTGTTTATTGGTGCACACACTATACAATTATATATCTACAATTATACCATAGCACAACACAATCAGACTATAACGCATCATCCCAAAAAGACGCAATATATCAAATGCTACAGTTTTTACATAATTTGTATTTCAAAAAAATTTATAACAAGAAAGTGAATATTATTCCCTTAGATTATCTAATTTTTGTAAACAGTTCAATAATGAAAATAATTTGAAAATTTAGAATGTTATAATATTTTCAAAAGAGAGTAATGCAGTACATTATCCAATACATTATATGTTATTAAAACTTAAAGCGTAATTTAGCGTTATTGCGAAAGAATTACGTTATTTTCAGCTGCATATTTAAAAAATGCCAATAAATTATGTTGTAATAGAGAATATGATGCCTAGTGTATAACGAGAGAGATGATACTAATACCCTCTATATTTAATGCATAAATATCGGACAGGATAAAAGTTTAAAAAATTTTAAGAAGAAAAATTCAGATAATTTTGGGACTTCTACAGCATTCAAGACTATTAACCACATGAGACTACATTGGTAAAATTTTTAAAAAACTTTAGGTTTCATATTCTGTATAGCTGTATTGTATTTATTGAGGTCCCAAAAATGGGACCACAGTAAGTATAAAATAATCATGGTAAGATCAAATATTCCAGAATTTAATTAATTTCAATTGACTATTTAATGTTTTAGATTGCTTCAAAATCTATTTTCTCTCGATAAAACTTAAAAAAAATAAATAGAATACTCAAGATGTGTGTGTGTATGATCTTTAGATTACTATAATGACTACTGGTTTATCTGCTTTTCCCTAAAAGAATAGAAATGTGCTGGATCATCTCATAATTTTTAATAATGAGGCTTAAATTTAATTATTTTCTTCTGAATGGAGTTTTAGCTTTTATCTTGATACTATTGTGTACAAAATTTTCTTAAAGTATTATAATACATTTTTAACAATAGATTATGCAGTAAATTGTTGCTTCAATCCCAGAACACCGGATGATTCTGACATAATTAAATTGCATATTTTCCAAGTAGTTTTATTATCTGCTGTCATCGTTAAATTTTTTCTTATCATTTATAGACATAATTGTTGATGATCACAATCGTAATTTCTGAAAGGTGAATGATAAAGTTAAACTTATCCTATACATATAGCAAGGTAATATTAACTTATCTAAAATTGATTTCTTAAGTAGTATATCAACAGAACGGTAGATTTAATAATTTTTTGTATTTTTTAAATTTTGTGATTTTTTATCATATATTAGCAATTTTATCTCATTTTATAAAGATATCAAATGCAATGCCTTCATTATTTTTTAAGCCCTGTTTATTTATTTATACTTGTAGAATATATATTTGTAGAACTTGTATTTGTAGCAATATTATTGTCTTTATTTTTTCATTTTTATTAATGATAGATATTTTTTGAAGACACTTTAGTTTTTTGTATTCCTACAATTTTGTACAATCACTTATACTAAAGTAAAGCCAGATGTGAAAATATACCCATTCTTTTAAATTGCTGTTTGTATATCACTGCTTTTAATACAATTAATTTATGACTATTTTTTTCAAAATTTGTTTTTGGGATAAGATAATCATTTTAAAATCTTGATGACTCAATAGTGGTAGTATTTTTTAAATTATTCTTTAAACGTTTTTATTTATCACCGATTTATATACATGAATATTATTTTTTCTTTATTTTTTATTTTTGATATTGATAAAAATATTTTTAAGAAAGACTTGTCTATATCATCTGCATACAATTATGTAAAAAACTCACTTAACTCATTAAATAACAAACCTAAAATTACACACCGTTTTTCGTTAGACTTCTCAATTTATAGTATGATATAAGTGTTTTATATATGACTTTTTTTTCAAAATCAGATTTCCAATTATGACTAACTATTGTTTCAAAATCTCGCTGTAAGTACGTGTATCTATTTGTAACTGAATAATCAATGTTATTATTAGGCTTTATTTTGCAAATATATTGCAAATCAATTTACAGAAGTTTAAAGTCGTTACATTTTACAAGGGCTAAATAGATGAAAATTGGTGAATGGTAATATATTATTATTTATCCACGGAAAAGTTAAGGAAGGACAAATGTATTCACAATTAAGGTGTTTGCATAATCTTGATAACAATCTTTTGAAATAAAAGAAAAACACAAAATTCTTAATTCAACTGAGTTCCAATTTACATCAAATATTAACATTTAATATAGTATCAATATTCTAAATTTTCACTTCTTCATTTTTGTAGCTTAATTTTTTCCAAGAATTAAGAATTTATTAAATTCTGACTTATAAGGATAAGAAACAATGCTTTATATCAAGAGTTTTTCTTTAAAAAAATAAACAAAAATATGCAAATTTCAAAGAATATTTATTAATGAATTAAATAAGGAAGCTTGAAATCAACAATTCTTGAAGTTAAATATTTATATCAAATGAATGAGTTTATCATTCATAGTAATATTATATTTTATTTCATTGTAAGTAAATAAATATAATTTAAATATATCGCGCGCATGTTTCCAACTTACTATTTACAAATAATTGGAATATTTAAAAATTATAGGAGTTTCATTGCATAGTTTTATTTAAAATAAAAATAATTTGATTGGAATTTGCAAAACATATTTTTGCGCCACATCATATGAGGATTGCTATACGGACAAATATAATTCCATAAAAAGTAATTTAGTTTTAAGAACCACGTTATATGACTTAAATATTTATAGAAACAATTCCAATATACCCGATCAAAAGAAATACATATTACAGCGTTATATTTACTACATCTATATTTAAAATGTAAATATGTAATACATAAGGTATCTAAAAAGATTATTTATGAACTAAGCTCTGAACTTCCGATATATTTCATACGAATACTTACCACTGCTAAGACGTAAGAAACAAAGATAAAATTTTCCATCTACGAGAATAAGCTCCTTGACTTGTTTTCGGAGCAATCGTACATATTGAAGTTTGTTCAATAGCGATATTACTTTCGCAAGATAAACACATTAAGAGGAAAAATAAGCTACCTATAAAACTGGAGCGTCGTAAACTGAGTGGGTAACAGAACAGAAAGAAAGGTAGTAAAACTTCACAAGAGGTATCACTACCCGAATTAATTAAAAAGAAATGAAACTATATGATACATGGAGCCTGTTGCAATTATAGTTTTTCGAGGATAGTGTAATGTCATTTCTACTAAAATTTCGCGCTTTCGTATGAGGAAAGCTAGAATTTGTTACAGTGATTTTTAATTAATTGACAGGAAAACCTGTAACAGAAAGTTTTGTCACGGAAATTACAAATATAAATTATGTACAAGAAAATCATGTCAATTATGAAGTATTATCAAACATTACAATAAAAAATTGGATTGTCTTGTAAAAAATGAAAATTATGATAGTTAATTTAAAATAGTAATCTATATTTTTGATATTTCATTCATTTATAATCAAATGTTAAAAAATGCAGCAAATCATATGATGCTTATAAATTTTCTTAACAATTAAAATGCTAAATAAAAAGTCTAGAATACATTAGAAGAAAATACACTAGAGTAAAAGTCTAAAGTACTTTTTAAATTTTTAAAAAAATGCAGCAAATCATATGATGCTTATAAATTTTCTTAACAATTAAAATGCTAAATAAAAAGTCTAGAATACATTAGAAGAAAATACATTAGAGAAAAAGTCTGAAGTATCAATGCTTTCAGAATCTACAATAAAATCCCTTGCCATAAAATAATTTTTTAAAATAATATCAATAACTGTAGTATGTTTTCCTATAGAACAAATTGCATTTTGATATAAATGTATATACGAATTCGTAACCAGAAGCAAATACGCCAATTATGTTCAACACGTCTTCCATATTCTAAATTATTCATTGTTCTTACTGATATTTTATTAATTCTTCAATTTTGCATTTAAATATCTGTTATTTATACATTAGAAGTAATAAACGATTCGAATAATTCTCTATTAATTTTAATTATATTTCCAGTCATATATTTTTCATAAATTAAATATGAGGAACCATTATAGATCTTTAATGTTAAAATAAAATATTTGCTAAATAAGTTGGTCTTAGTTTCATTATTTTAATATATATATATATATATATATATATATATATATATATATATATATATATATATATATATATATATATATATATATAGATAGATAGATAGATAGATAGATAGATAGATAGATAGATGATAACTGTGCATATTCTGAAAGATCAAAGACAAAATATGTATTTAAAATTTGATGTTTGTTATGTTTTTTCTTATCACACCGCTTTTCTCTTTCTTTAAAAGGACAAAGTTCTGAATTGTTTTAGTCATTCTTTCATCGTGAACTAAATTCAAATTCTACAGCAGATACCAACAACGTAGATAACTTAATTTATTTTCTAGCGTTTCTGAAAAAGTTGATTGAACAGTTAGAATATTGTATTTACTTTGCTGTTTACACAATTTATTATCAGGTATGAGCATTTACAGCGGAATTTTAAATTGAAGTAGTTTCTTTTATATATAAATATTTGAATGCATTCTTTATTTCCCCGATATATATAATGAAGTTGTAAAACAAGAAAACACCTTAATTTCTTCGGTGAATTTATATTGCATACATAACATTAGCGTAAAGTTTTTATATCAAATGCATGCATATATATATATATATATATATATATATATATATATATATATATATATATATATATATATATATATATATATATATATATATATATATATATATATATATATATATATATATATATATATATATATATATATATATATATATATATATATTATATAGTACGTAGAATGATGGTGAAACTTAAGGGTTTCAAATGAATATTTATCAAGTTCGTTGTATTTATTTTTAGAATTTTTTTTTGTAGATAGATCTTTAAAAAGCTTATAACAACTTCATTTCATACCTTATATTTAGGATCAGTTATTACACGCACATACTTTTAATTTTTTAAATCTTCTGTGAATATGTATTTTAAAAGTACATCTACATTAGATTTTATAATATAAATGTTAGTACATTTTAATGTTTTGTAGTGAATATTTTCAATATAATTAAAATTTTTGTTGTTAAACTTGTATAAATTTATGAAGAATATCTACAAACTCATCTATCATTTGTTACATTAATTATATCTGAAAAAATAGTTTTTCACACCATTTTATCTTAAAGTATTATAACTGTGATATCTACTTGCAATATAAATTAAAACATTTGATAAACAATTAAAATTTATAAATTATTATAGTACAAAACATAAATTAAATAAGTAGAAGTGATTAACTTGATAATTTTTAGAGCAAACATTTTTATTATAAAATAAACCTTATTTATAATTTTTTTTAACAAAACGATCAACGTTTTTTATTTTTAGTAGTTCGAAATGTATTGTTTGATTTCAAAATTATTTAATTTATTTAAAAATAAATATAAAGAGATGAAAAAAAATAAGTTGGAAATGTCATAAGCAATTTCATTTGTTTTTGGACTGACTTTATTTAACTTGCAAATTTTAAATTAGTTGAATTAATGACAGAACAAATAAAATATTTGAGTGTATCAAACAATAGTATTAGGATTCGTTAAATACGGTTGGTTTGTTAATTTTAATTACCGTGTGGTAAATTACCACATGGTAAACGTGTGGTAAATTTTATTTACTATGACAAATATTTAATTAAAAAATGTGATAGGAATTCAGAATATACTTAAGAATAGTTCCTTAATGCTTCGAAACACGCGAGCGTAAAGAAAATAAAATTCCTATTTGCATAGAATATTTAATGTAACTAAAGTTTCTATTAAATTTTAAATAATATATGATTCTGAGTAATTCCGATTTATCAAAGTTGGTTAAAATAAATTTCTCCGCGTATAAATAGGAAAAATGTGTAATTTTTTATTAACCTTACCTCAAAGAATTAATTCAAAACATCAGTATTTGGGATTATATTATATTTACATGAATTGTAATAATTATATTGTAATAAAATATGTGTTTTATGAAATAGGAATTTGGTAGCATTTCACATTATAATTTATATGTTGTAGATATTTCTAATATGATTCATTTATTTGTCTTCCGAATGAAACATTCCTTTACTCTTGAGGTTTTGCTCAAGAATTTGGAGATTTTGTTTTCCAATAATCAAAGCTAAACCAATTCCAAACTCCTCCTTGGAAATTCATAACAATAACTCTCATAAAAATATAAAGGTGATATATCCATGAATTATTCTTGCGAATGTGATTAATTAACTCATGTTATTTATTGAGGAAAAATTTAAAACAAAAATACAAATGTTTCGTTTTTTTTTAAATGAGTGTAAGATTTTTCTCCCCGCTTTGTAAAAAAAAATTCCAAAATGCATTCAATATTGGCAGCAATATCACAATATCCATTTATAAACACATAAGTTTAAATGTTTCATTATTATATGATTCTTCAGTGATCTATTATTCAATGATTTGAAAGGAAAAGAAAAGGTAAATGGTAACTGTAAGAAATTAAGGAATAATAACAAAACTTTTTTTGATAAATGTTAGAAGACACAATAGATCAATTAAAAATATGCTTTACTTTTTTATTGATAAAGAAATATTTAGTGAAATAAATAAGAATAATTTCCTAGATTCCCAAAACTATAATTTCCTAAATGAGAAACTTTCCACTTCAGTAATTCACTTACCTTAAAAAATTCTGTCTTTTTTTTATTTTGAAAACATAAATAAAAACTGAAACTATGTATTATACTACAAAGATGGAAGGACAGTTTGGGAAAAAATTGGTTTTGCGCTTTGTATTTTGCAACAAAATGTGGAGTTCAAACACTCAAAATTAATGCGGAAGACTCAGTTTTTATCCTGAGTTTGAACAGCTTTTAGGAATGTGTTCAGAATTACCTTCTTCTCAAAACGATGGTTTGGGTATTCTTGCACACATAAATTACGTCACTTCTATGAGTGAAATATTTTCACTAATAGAAGCGATATATTGTTTTATAGATAATGATAAAAAGATAGTAAGCAGCCTGAAAATTCGCATAAAGCATGAGACAGATTATTTGGCAACAATTAATTACATATTATACTAGTTTACTATTTTTACGGGGCCGTTTTTGTTATTGCATCAGTATACCTCCTTATACCTAGCCCTCAGATGGACTTTACCAGGTGGATAGAAGCAGCCGTATGGAGTCTTCGTGATTTTGAAGCAGGGAGTAAGCAGAAGATTCCAAAGACTTGACCTACCACCCCCAAATGAGTTACCTCACCTGGAGGACATTGCGGCCAGATTTAGTGTGCCCCGGCCACCTTTAGCGAAAACAACGGAATCTTGGCCAGCCTGGGATTCAATATCACTTCCTTCCGAAAGTGAGAATGACTCCCTCATTAACCATGCCCCGTGGCCTCAATTTTGGGATGGGATATAAAATTATATATGAAAGCAATGGTACAAAAATACATAGGAGTATGAAATTACAAGAATATGTAGGATCACAAAGCTGCAAAAATACGGGGAATTATACACTTACAGGAATACATAGAATTACAAATGTATGAAAATACGAAGGATTACAAGTAATGACTTTAAAAAGAACAACACACTGAAAAAAATGAATTTGAAGAGGAGCTCATAAGTCAAGAACAGTCTATTGAAAAGCGTCCTTTAAAACAGGTTGAAGCTGCTATTTGCTTAGTTAAGTCTAAGCACTTAGGTTAAGTACTTAAGTTCAAGTACTTAGTCTTGGGATATTAGCAGAGGAGGATCAATGATGATTCTGCTTGAACCACGTGAATAAGCACTATTGATTAATAAAGAAGTCCATTAGTTGGTTTAGTTTTCATCTAGAGGTCTTGTTAGAGAGTACGGCTTGTTTCCAGTTAATGACCCACTGCTTTGCAGGGGTTGATAAATGCCCCGTGGAAGTGAGTGGGCAGACCGTGAGATAGTGTATTGGGTCTCTCTCGTTACTACAGGTACAATTTGGGGTGTCCGTTGGTATCCTAGTGGTTAGGGTATCGGCATTCCATCCGGAAGAGTGGGGTTCGATTCCCGATGCCGCTAAAGACCCACCGAGTACATGCGATATACGTGCTCGTTAAATCTGTGGAATCGAAAGTCCTGTGGTCGGTCGTTGAGCAGTAACCATGGGTGCTTCTCAACTGAAGGGGTGCTGCTCAACTGAAGGGATTCATCTGAAGGGAGTCTGGAGAAATTTACTCCCCTTCAGATGAATGCCAAAATTAAGGGAGTAGATCCACTGGTGCTGCCATCTATCGGAGAATTTGATAAGCAAAGTCGTACTTTTACCTTCGTATTGCTCTGATTAAACGAAAGACGCACCTTACTGACTTAAATTCGCATATCCAAGGCACATAGTGAGCTTGGATTGTCCAAGTATCATTAGTAACAACGACACTATTTTTACCGTTCCCAAGAATTTCAACAAACTTGACATATTTTCATGAAGAACAATACGATGTGTGTTATTATAATCTGCTCATTGAATATATCATTTTCTCGGTTGATGGGTACATCATATTTGAAACAAAGAGAAATAGAGTTAAACTGGATTCACAAATGGAAACATATTTATTCTGATTGCTGAATCTGGATCTGGACATACTGATTTGGTAAAAAGGGGTTATACGTAATAACCATTATAACCTTATCCCAAATGATATATTTGGAGAAGGTAGAGATCTCGTTTAGGTTACTACTTTGCGAGTTTTCTTTATTGATTTACACACCTTAAAAATTTTTCACTTTAATTTTTAAAGGTTATTTATCCTCATAAGTATCATATTAAAAGTGTCTAAGGTTTTTCCTTCCTATTTATGGTGAATAACGTACTCTTCCATCATGAAATGACTGTCACCAAGCTATTATGTGACACATTAGGATAATACTTGGTCTTAACAGCATATTAACATTAGCAGAACACAGTCAACTAGATTTGTGATTAACATTAAAAAAGAATGGTTAATTAGGAATTAAAAATTTAATTTACCTTTTTGTTTGTAATCAATGTGGACATAGATGATATAAATTCATCAAAAAACTGCCAATCCACAAAAATGTCTCAAGAAAACAAGATAGGCTTTAAGATATTTGTGATAAATGTATTGGAAACAAAAAAATAATATTTTAATTAATTACAATATTATACAAATAAATATTGTCTTAATAGGTTTAATATGTTTTGACTAATTTATATTATGATAAATACGAATTCACAGATAACTCTTAATTGAGAATATGAAACATATTCATAGTAAAATTTCCATCTGACAAAATTTCTAAAAAATTTTAAAACAAAATGTATTTTAAGGATAGCTTTAAGAAGTATATTACAGAAAGTAAGAAAAAAAGGATTAAATTATAAACGTGGTAGTTAATTACGATCCCTCATAAGGATATGATTTTTCGACTCAATTATTATATTTGTATATAGAGGAATATTTTATTATACTTTAAGCAAAAGGAAATATCTGTTATTACATGTATACATATACCTAATGTAAAATAAAAGAATATATTATAGCTTGGAAAGTATGAAATACATTTATATATCGATAAAAAGTTTTTAGCATTGTAATAACTGAATTATCTATTTTGTACTTTAAAAATCATAGTTTCTGCATTTCTTTTATAAATATGTTTTATTTTATGCATTGTCTTCCTCTATGTATCAGCAGAAGATTGCATTTCATATTCCCAAACACACACACACACACACACACACACACACACACACACACACACACACACACACACACACACACACACACACACACATATATATATATATATATATATATATATATATATATATATATATGCATGTAGTTTTACATAGGTGTAAAATTTGTTTTACTTTATGATATGAAATGAAAATAGATTATATTTATTGATATTGAATGGATCTTTCCCAAATATAATGAACTAGTTTCCTCTATTGTGATGTAATAAAGTATGTTACAATATAATATTATGTGGCAGGTGTCCAATTCCAAAAACATGGTATTTAAAAGGACAAAGGAATTTCTCACTCTTGCTATTTCTTTGTGAATTGTTGGCGAACACCTTCTTTTGCGATGAAAAACAAGATCATTACTAAAACGGAGACAATTTAGCACAACATGCATGAGAGCACTTGGATTCATTCCATTTCAAATGCAGTGACTTTTAAAATTACTATTTTTCTCTTTGAATTGTTTTCAATTTGAAGATTTATATAGTTCCGCTGGGAAACTTTTGTTACATTTATGACTAAGACATGTTTTTATCGTTAAATTAAGATGTAAGAATATGCATGTTAAAAAGTTCATTTTATTTCCGGTAACAGTTAAGCTTCCAACTTACATACTCCTTTATTTTAATGTTGAAATTTGAATTTAGTACAGTTTTAATAAAAGTTTTTTTTTGGATAAAGGACAACGTAATATATCCAGCTACGATTTTTATAAAAGTTTATATTTAAGCCAGTATGTATTTTTCAAAATAAATTAGTAAAATCTTGGAAGTTTCAGATTCAAATTTAGTTGACTTCTAAATTTAAATTTACCTAGTTTTTTTAAAGCTTCTCATGAAAAATATTTCTTAAAATCTTTGTTATAGATACCCATATTAATAGGAACGAGTTTCCTAAAAATGTTGAGTTCTTTTTTAAATAAAAATAGTTTTACGTTTGCAAGAGTAAATGTGCAATGTTCGCAATCATTAAGATTGAATTTATTACTAAATAATATATCTTTATAATAAGAAAAAAACAAAGGAAACTGATTTTTTTTCTAAATTTCTGACTAAAATGTTATACGTAGGGAAGCTATTGTCAGTACATATAAGTAATTTAAATGCCTTATCGTACTTTATTATTTGTATTGAATAAATTTGAAAATAAGTCATAATATTTGCTTTAATTTTAAAAGTATGTTCGTATTAATCAAAAAATTCAGACAAAATGAGTAATTTAAATATAAAATAACATCGATTGATTTGAATTGATTATTATAAGTAAATTTTAATTCAATATCTTTATATTCATGTATGATTAAAATTGCTTAGTGAAACGAATAATGTTTACAGATAATGATGTATTCCACGTATAATTTTCAATTTTATTATAATTGTTTTGCAAAATTTGAGAAAATAGTCACATTAAAGTTGAAATTTACAGAACAGATGAAGAAAGAACTAAGAATTGCTATTCTATAAAAGAAATTGCGAGATATATTAAAAAATCTGATAAGAAAAATTAAGAAAGTGTTTGCAATTTTAAAATACGAGAGATAAGTAGAAAACTCATGAAAATGATCACTGATCTTAAGTAAATTATATTCTGTGTGGTTTACAAATCAATACTCAATCAAAGGAAAATAAGATATACAATTAGTTTTAATAATTCTCTAATTGTAACCAAATATGTAATATAGCATCATTTCTAATGAATTGTTAATTACTGGGTTCTTAATAATATTTCCGAGTCTGTCTTACTGAGAAAGAGGAGAATTATTCTTTCCACATCTGTTAATTTATTCATAAGAAAGTGTTTACAGTTTCTCACTCAGGTGATAAGAAAATAGGGCAAAATGCCAATGAAAAATAATCTTGGTGATGCAGTACATTCATTTGAATATACAAAAGTAATGTTGATAAAGCGCTTTTAATTGCTCTGCTACTCAGGTGATAAGAAAATAGGGCGAATATATAAATTTGTAATATATAAATTATATAAAATATAATGTAATACATAAAATTGTAATATATAAAATGTAATATATAAATTTGAAAACAATGTTAATATAAAAATATCAAATATTTTAAACAGATGTTTAATGAAGTAGGAAATATAATTATCCTTTTTTCAAAAAAGCAAATGTGCTTATTTTATTGCCAAATATAACTGCAAAATTGTATAACGTATTTAAGAATTTATTGTTAAAATCAAATTCATTATGAATTTTCTTACAAATATCAATCCATAATATTCAGTTACATTTCTTAAGCAGGAGAAAATTATTTAAATTTTACATAAATCATTTAATATATCATGTCAATATTTTGCAAACACTATAATAATATTAATGTATTTTGCATTTTTTTGTAATGATCAAGATATTTAAAAGTTATTTTTAAATTTACATGTTTCTATCGTTAGAATATATAATCTTTGAAGTGTAAGTTAAAAATTATTTATTGGATCCCAGAAAAATTCTTAATTTTTGCTTGAACATGTCCATTAATCTTGTTTTAGAAAATCCTTTTTTTTAGAATGCTTCCTACGAAAGAAAAGAGATTAATTTCTGAAAAATGTTAATTTAATTAAAAAATATTCTTGATTTTTCTCTTTTCGTATTTTTTGAAAAAATGTGCTATTTATCTCATCACTAAGTCTCATCTTTGCTTAATCTCAACACAAACCCGCTGGTCTTAAAGCATTTTTATTCGCAAAATATGTATAAAAAGTTTCTTAGACATGGAGAGCAATTTAAATTTTTTTGTTGAAATCATGAAAGCAGTTTATTTAAATTCTCTTAATTAACATAAATTGTGAATTAATTTAATCAAACAAAATGTTCTTTCTACGTTTTTCTTGATATACTTATTTTTTTCACAAATCTGATGAATTATTTAATTATTTGTTTTATTAATTAATATTTATAATATATTTATTTAAGTCTGAAAATATAGTTATTTAAGTATGAAATTAAGAGCACGTTCTAATTAAAGTACAAAAATAACATAAAATATTTAGGTTGCAACTGAATTGTTTACTACTAATACTTAAATATTTTGAATGAAATTGACTTACTTTGACTATAGATTATTTCATATTCAGGAATATACAATATTTTATTAAAGTAAGTCTAAATTATATAAATATTTTTTTCTCAACAACTTCCAGACAAAGTGTAAATTTTGCAGAAGTTAACAATAAGAATGAGAATGATATGAAATTGTAATATTAAGCAAGTGCATGTTTTAATTAAAAAACCCTATTGCATTTAAAGTTTAAAAATAAATTTTTAATTAATTCACAATATTTAAAGGAAAATTATAAACTTGTTTAAGTACTAGATGAAGTAGCTTTAAATACATTCGAGAAATAAATTCATTAACAATTGTAATGTGTTATAGGTAAAATTGTAAAATATAAATAAGTACTTCTTTTACTAAATTATCATTTTACATTATAAGTAATTCTTTTTACTTGTTATAAATATGCTTTCAAGTTTGTATTCAAACTTTTTATATACGTAAGGCTGTCCACTAATAGAACAATATGTTCATTAGTAAGTAATTACAGAAAATATGATTATTTAATTTTAAGATTTCATGATATATTTTCATACATAAAGCATTTAAAAAATCCATTTCAATGGAGTCATTGATATAATATATAAACATTGGAAGTATGTTAATTTCCTAGGTGATAAGCATTGATTAAAAATTTCTACAGAAATTAAAATTAATAATAATTAATTAAAATAATGCTTCACAAACTACGTCTTGTACTTGAATTAAATACTATCAGAATTTATGTGTGTATGAATAAAAAAATAATATTGTCAAGGTATATAGCAAATTTAATAGTAATAATTAGTTCATACAAAATAGAGAAAAATACCTTTACCTTAACACTGTGATGAATTCAAACCATTAATCAATAAAATAATGGACTAAATAAAGTGCAAATAAAATTTTTTAAGTTGAAAAGTGCTGCAATTAATATTATTTAAAACAATGGTGCATTCATTATATGCTTTACTGAAATAAAGCAGTTTTTATGAGAGTTACACAACAATGATGGTTTTATAATTATATTTGAATTTGTTCCTAACAATAAAAAATAATTGTTACATTGAAATTCAATATAGAGAAATAAATTAAGCAATTTATACTAAAGTACATATAAAATTATCTTTCTCTTTAACTAACTCAACATTAGATCAATTGCTAAAATATCAAATTGCTGATCTTTTTTGTATTTGTTCATTTTTATTTGAACTAGTGTTATTAATAAATCTCATTTTTGCTGACGTTAAATATCTTTCCTTAAGTACAAACAAATTTTTTTCGATATTACTAATCATACTAACTCAAAGTTTGCTTAAATTTATGAAATGGAAATATTTGTGAATAAAATTATTTTTTATTCATTTTTCATTCCAAATAAATTTTACATAAATATAAATACATTGTTTTCTACACTATTTTTAATGTAGCTGTTTTAATAAACTTCATTCCACTTCATTAAAACCCACCTTTTACTGGAGTTGATTTTAATTAAATAAAGCTTGCATTAATATTCATGTACACTTCGTCATTGTTATGCAGCTTCAAAACATAGCTCTGAGTTAACTCCTTTCAGCGTTAAATCATTTGAGCGCATAAATATGCGGTATTTGAGAAAACTTATTAAATTGTAGGCGGCCTGTTATTAAGTAATGCATGTTATAAAAAGATCCTACAAAATATTTTACATTATTTACAAGTAAAACATGGCAATAGTAACAAAATATTTTGAAATATGTTTTATGTTAAATTATGTTACATCTTTGAATTATATCAAAAACTTTTATATATTATTTCAACTACCAGATAGTAATATTTTCACTAAAATATTAGTTAATATTTTTTGATTAATAAATAATTTATTTTACATTTTTCAATATCATAATTTCAATTTTTTAACTACATCCACATTTTAATTTTTGATACTCCAATATATTTTAATCAATATATCTTTCTAGAACTGATATGTGGAAAAGGAAAACATTTGTTTAATGTTCTTAAATGTTTCTACATTTAAGAACATTATCTAATTTCCGAGTGATCCTAAATATTAAATTAGAGAAACTAATGTAAAACCTTCTGATTCCTATCCTAATATTTATTAATTAGCTCTCTTATATTATTTTAGTATCAACATTTCTGCTGCTCTATTCAGGTATTGATAAAAAATTAAGGCAAAAAATGTCATATTTTAAATTTTACATTATACTTTATGTAGGACTTCATGTTTCTCTTTAATCACATGCTATTAGACACATTAGTAAAATTAATGGCATTTTTCCTGTTCCCACATTATCTTTTACTTCAATAATTTTGATGGATTGTTTATCTCACTTAAATATAAATGAAAACCTCTTATGTTTTAAAAAAGCTTATATATTGACCTGCTTACAGCAAATTTTAAGCAATTCATTGTAAGTTTTGCGAGATATATGATCAATATATATTTATATAAATAAATTATTCAATTTCTGCTACAAAACATGGGTATTTTGTGACATAAGTTAGCCTCTTTTCATCTGCAGCAGAAATGAAATTCTGACCACAAGTTAAGGATAATAGTGCACGCAACCACTCAAAAGATTTCTGGAAAAATTGATGATGTTGTATTAGTATGTATTCAACATTGCGTAGTACTTTGCATTTGTACATCATTTTCATTTTAATTTTAATAGCTGAAAGACAATTAATTTAGGTACTTTATAATGTAAGTCTTTAATTCTACATTTATATGATGAAAATTAGTTCGGATAGTATCTACGTCTTTATAGATAATCTTTGTTTGAAATGTGTAATTTAAGCATATGATAAATAGGTTTTGTTTGGAACTGATGAAGTACAAGTATATAATTTATTCAGACTAATGATGCATTTACATTTCGCATTCTATTTAAGATAGAATATTGCAAAATTGTATTGTAAAACATTTGCTGTAAATTATGCTTTACTAATTTTATAAAACAAAAATAGATTTTTGACATTATTTCAAGGTTTTATGTTTGTATAAAATATATTCTTGATATAAAGAATAAAGGTTTCGACAAAGTATAAAAATAAATGAAATATTTTAACAGTTGCAATTAACTATCATTCAAATATTTTAATTTTAATTTTTGATAAAGTAAAGTTGTTTCTTGCATCATGCTAGAAATTTCAGTATTTGACATATAAATATAAGCCCAATTTTAATATTTTTGCTTGAAAATGTTATAATTAGAATCTGAATAATTGTATTGTATAATTTAATGTCAAAAAATCTTTATTAAAAGAAAACCCGTATAAGGATGAGAATAATTGTCAAAGATTTTGATCTTATTTTATTTCAGTATTAAATTTCATTTTCAAAGTTTGATATATGTGTTTATTTCAGTGCGATCTCTTTTTATAAAAATTACAACATCAAAAATTTCTTGCTCATTTAAAATAATTATAAATTACTTGAGATTTCTTATTTATGATTTTATTATATATTAATACCTAAATAAAATTTGCATCATTTTGAATGCTTTATCACAAAATTTAATACTCTACAAAATATTCTACCAAACTAAAATTGAGAAAATCCTAAAATATTTAATTAAAACTGTTTCTTAATAATCATAATGAGTAAAAATATATTAATTTGCTTCAAAACATGTCAAAGATCTTTTAAAAGTAATTACAAATGATTATTCTATAAAATGATTCAAATCGTTTTGGATCATATTTCAAATGATGAATATAAAAATTTCATGCCTGAACATAAGAAAATACATTCTGAAGTAAAATGTTTTCTAAATAAAATGCGAAGTTTGCTTACACAAAGAACTACCAATTTATGAAAGTGAAATTTGTTTAACTATAATGAGTAAAATGTGAAGAGGCAATCTTTGTTTTCTAGTTTATTTTTGAGTAATCAATTTTGAAATATTCACAATAAAAGCTTTCTTATTTTCCACTCATAACCACCTGTTACTGGAGGCGATTTTAATCAAATAAAGGAATAATTAATATTCATGAATGCCTCCTCATTGTAAGTCAGTTTCGCCAGATATTCTGAGACAGTGAATATTAATGTTGAATAATTTAATCTTACAAAGACTGTAGCTTTTGAGAAACTAGTTTGATAGTGATTGACATTTTACTATAAACTCGTCAAGTTTGAAATAATTATGATTCGACAATAAATGAAACAAAAATTGAGATAAGTTAATGTAATTTTTAAATAATATTATATGTTTAGTAAGTTAAACAATATAATATAAATAAGAAGCTTTTTAAAGCTCTATAAAATTATTAAGCTAATTATTATAATATAAATAGTATGCTTTCAATTTTATAATCTTTAAAACATTTTGCTAATATTATTTTCAATATTAACCTGAAGTTTTGTTATGATCATTTTAACCCGAGACTTATTTAATTTTGTTGTAAAATTTAAAATTGCATGAAATTTAAATATTATGAAACTTTCCTTCTGATGTTTGATAAAATATTGTCGATTTTGTTTTGATTGCAACATAAACATATTTGTAAAAGTTAATATTAATTGAAACCATATTTAACTCGTTTTGGAATTTCATGCAAAAATTTATATTTTTAAAATTAACTGAATTATCTTATTTTATTATGTAATATATATTTTTAAATTAATAGTATATGTCTTTTACTTTATTTGGGTATGATAAATTTGTTACAATGTTTGAATTATAGGAAACATAGTTAAAGACATATTCGAAATGTGCACATGGGGTGGTTGGTAAACTATTGGTCTCTTTCAGAAGAAATGACAGATTCCTATTATGTATATATAATAATATAAAAGCCCTCAAATTATTAATCATCATCTTATTTTCGCAATATCAAATAAACTATTTATGCGTGTTATAATTAAACACACTTGCAAAGGCTAAAAATATATATCACAAAGAAATGGATAACAGAATTGTCCTTGTTTGATAAACACAATACAACATGTCAATACTTTTTATATAACTCAGTAGAACAAATGGTTCTGAAAAATGAATGATGTTTGATGGAATGATGTGTAAGAGCAAATAAAAAATAAACATATTTATTAACTTTTGCGATTAAATATGACTCCCTGCTTGCATAATACGCGTGCTCAAATTAAATAAATACTTTGTTTCCCAAGACTCAGTAAAACATTTATCACAATATATTTTTAAATATCACAATAAATATTTGATTGTAGTTTCATAATATAGTGAAATACTCAATACTTTAGATCAATTTATTTTATGTGCTACTTATAAGACTCGAAACTAGTTTATCACTGCTTTTTATATTTTAAATATAATTGTCTTTAATAATATTTGCCTACAACTACTAATATTCTGCCTGACAGAATATGACAATTTTCATTAAAATAATACGCAAGATTGTAAACCATGTTTGTAAAAATTAATTTTCTCATAATAAAACACTAAACGCTGAAGTTTATTAACTGATAATTTTACAAAATTATCAAAATATGAAGCAATTTCAAATTTCTAAACATAAGATTTGAGATTACTAGAAGAAAGAGGGATTGAAGTTACTTTTGAATATATATATATATATATATATATATATATATATATATATATATATATATATATATATATATACAACGTACTCGACGTCTATCAGTAAAACATTGCTATCAAATGTGGTAGCTGATTCTGAACTATCCTAGCTCCTGCAATCGGTGATGTTATTGTCCAAAACACCTGTGCTTGAGTACAAATTGGTTCCGGAACCATTGTCAATAAAGGACCATCATAACGCATCCATTGCCTTCAACAGCTCCATGCACATAATATACATCTGTCAATTCAACGTTCTTGGTTAATTTTTCTCTGAAATATCCACGGTTAGATTCATCCGACTGCTCATGCTTGTTTCTGTCAGAGCTTATCAACCTCTAACAGATTACAACCACCTATCTGAGCATATATATATATATATATATATATATATATATATATATATATATATGCTCAGATAGGTGGTTGTAATCTGTCAGAGGTTGATAAGCTCTGACAGAAACAAGCATGAGCAGTCGGATGAATCTAACCGTGGATATTTCAGAGAAAAATTAACCAAGAACGTTGAATTGACAGATGTATATTACGTGCATGGAGATGTTGAAGGCAATGGATGCGTTATGATGGTCCTTTATTGACAATGGTTCCGGAACCAATTTGTACTCAAGCACAGGTGTTTTGGACAATAACATCACCGATTGCAGGAGCTAGGATAGTTCAGAATCAGCTACCACATTTGATAGCAATGTTTTGCTGATAGACGTCGAGTACGTTGTATTACCCGCATTTAGTAAGAATCAAGTACAAGTATTCACTTCTTCATGGAAAGCTACATGATGTTATTGGTGACATGCTGATCGGTCAATAATTCATTTCTGAACGCCTTGACGGAATTTGATACGTTATTTTTGGAAAAAAAACGCCCAAATTTTTAGTGGATATTCTCGTAACCATATGCCTCAACACTTAATTCGAATATGATGGTATTCCCTCAAATTTCCTCTGTAATGTATGCTAATTTCTAGATTTGATGCATCACGATCTCTGGATTGGGAGAAGTGGCACTGCACATTGGTCACAATGATCCGTATACCTAAGCACTCTGAATTTTACCTATACGAATACTTTATATACGTGGTATACGTCATACATGTTCAGTCGGATAATGGCATAATGACGTGTATTGCTGAAATGGTAGCATGTGTTCGGGAGACTCCTGGCAAATCGAAATATTTCGCAAATACATGCGGTGTGGTGCCTGTGTAAAGGATTGAACATTAGAATTTTGAGAAATTGTGAGTTTGATTTGTATTTGATTCTTGTTTGCTGTAAAATATTTTTTACTCTGCTTATTATCTTTTCTATGTGGCGGCTTCTATACAACTTCACTGACAATATCGTATTTCCAATCCCCAGTTCCCATGTAATACTATGTTCATGATCTGACACAAAAACGTACCATTTATAAATAACTTTATACCAATGTATTGTCATTTATTCCCCAGGTGTAGAGTAGCCGAAACCAGGTCCAAAAGGACCCGACGCAAAAGATCCACTTAGATTTTATCCTGCTTAACTCACAACTGCCTCTAAAAGGCATCTAGACAAGTAAGAAAGTGAGCAGGACTTGCAGAATGGTTACACGAACAAGAAGGAAAAAATCCTCTCTCAATTAAGGAACATTAAATTTTTAAGTGACCACTTCTTAATCTCACCATGGCTGATAGAAGAGGCCAGGGGGCACTGCAAGATAGGGACAGACCCGGACTGTTTGCAGTATAAAAGTGATGTAGTTGAGGGATACGCCAAGAAGTGAACAGTTTCTGTTTGTTTAAAGAGTGGATTTCCGAGAATGTAAGCTCATTGAAATTAATGGGTGGAAGATTGCAACCATATTTGCAAGTGTATCCGCTGTCTCAATTTCCTATACCCATACATGGGAGGGAATCCACTGTAGGAAAATATATTTTATTGATGAATTTCGCAGAAAAAACGTAAAATAACTTGGTATGGGACATCATATATTTTAGACAAGTTAAATACTGAATAGCACTTTTGTTATAAATCAGAAAGCAAATGCTAATTTTGTCAGTGGTCAAGGTATAATTAAAAGCTACGCCAATTGATATGATTTTACATCTGAAATCTGAACAATAATCAGAATTTTTGATGTCGAATCTACTTTCTACCTCATTATTTCCCTCGATATTGCTAACGAATATAACACTAATAGCACTACCATCATTAAATTTGCTGCCATTTGGGTAGATGACTAAGGACTTAGAGTGAATATTATTGATGGTCTCTAGTGCTAACTATTTTAAAAGGTCCGGGTGATCCACACCTGTTTACTCTGGTATGGAACTTCAGATTCTCATCAAAACTGAAATTCTCAAGATACTGTTGGGGGAAAACAGCTGTCAGTAGTCAGTATACTTATATTTTAACATTTAATTGTTAAACGTACCAAATGTTTCAGCAAAATGTAAGTGTTTCATTGTTCTGCATCAAATTCCCAGTTTTAGATTTTATTTTGTATGTATACGTTAATAAATATTTTTTATTCTAAAAATAATATTCCTATTTATGAAAATAAAATTTGTTTATTTATTAATATACTTATATATACAGCTATTAAAAAACTTCCATATAAAAAGAAAATTAGAGTTCATTAACTTGTATATTTCATTATATTTTCCTACCTTTTTGATTGTAAGTAATCTAAATGTTAAAAATTTAAGTATTTGCAATACTCTTTCAATAAATCTAATGTCTTTTCTAATGTTCAATGTCTTTAAAGTTACAAATTATAAAAAAATATTATATTTATTTATGCAGATCTAAATTATACAAATGTATACATACATACCTGATCAACAGCGTGAAAATACAAAAAATAATGCCTTCTTTCCTTTTATAACATAATTTTCCAGGTATTTATTGAAATATTAACAAATATACAGAAAGCTTAAAAACTAAGTATTTGAATATTTTTAAATAACTATATAAAAAGGAATATAACATTTTCATGAGCACAGAAATGAAAAAGTTGATTAAAGTGGGAATGCGTGTATTTTCTTAGATAATTTCTTCAAAAACTGCTGAATAAAGTAAGATAAAAAGTTTCAATTTTGACTGTCATTCAAACATTACTTATAAAGTCGAATTCTTTTTATTGAAAGTCAGAAGATGTGATAAAAATGTTCGAGAAAACCTTAAAAGCTTTCCAGTGAGAAAATATATAACGATTCACAGTAAGTCCTTTTTAAAATGCTTGTAACGACGAATCAAAGAAACTAAAGGTTTTGTTTTTGCTGTTTTTCACTACTTAAGAAGATTTTAGCAAGTTTCAATAAATAAAAAGCAAAGATTATTCTGTAGCTTACAGAACTACATTTATCTTTCGATGATTTATTTTTAAACACATCGCTTTGTATTATATTTTCAAATATCTTTATTTGTTCTTTGGATTGGTTTTAGTGAAAGATATATTTCTTCAAAATGTTCTTTTTTATTTTTGATTTCTATAATGAAAATTTCTTTCACGGGCTTATAAAATAAAAAGTTATTATTTTTAAAAGTTAATTTTTATACCTCAATTTTAATTAATTATTTCAGAGCTTAAGGCTAAATAAAGAACAACTCCATTAAAATAGTTGAAGATTATTGGTATTTTATTATTCAGTTAATGTTTAACTATTGCAATGTATTTCAGGAGATTTATCTTCAGAAATGATGAAATTAATTTGTGAAAACTGGCAAAAAAATTATTCCTGCATTAATATTTTAATATACGAAAAAATCACGTAAATGTATTGAACATATTCATTGTAATAATATATATATATATACTATATATATATATATATATATATATATATATATATATATTTCAAAAAAAGAAGATGCCAAAATTCTAGATATGCTTAAATTGTAATTAAGTACTATTTTTGTAAAGTAGTATGAAAAGGAAATAATAAATTTTTTTTATTGGCTTCTTATAATTTTTTTTCAAATAACATGACTGCAAATATTAATAATTTCTCACATTTTACTCAAAAAAGTGTTCTATTTCATAAATATTTTTAAAGACTTCAATTTTTTATTGAAATTTCAAATAGTATGAATATTGCTATGAATGAAGCCCGAGAAATTATACAATAGGCAAATACTAAAATGTGCATAGACATGAATGCACAAAGTATTCTTAATATTAGTTTACTTAACAAAGAATGCATAACAAATATATATTTTATGAAATGTTCATGTTATTCTAAAACTGTCGAAACATAACTCAGGCTTGGGATGGCAGGAGAAATTAAATTAATTTTTAAAACAATGCATATTTGTCCCACATAATGTTAAAATTACCTGGGGATGAAACATTAGATATGATGGCAATTATTATCAGAAGTAAATTTAAAAATAGAAAAAAATTGTAAAAAAAATTTGAGAATAAAAACTAAAATCTTAATTTTAGATAAAAAAATAAATGAGATTTTTAAACATTAAGGTTTTAGATATTTGTGAAGTTATATTTACCCACGTAAAACTTTGATAATTTTATCATGGAAAAGGATTTTAGTTAAAATATGTATGTATTAATATGTATTGTAGACATGTGCTAAAACAAAAAAAATATATTTTCATAATTATGTGCAAACTTTTGATTTTGTCAAGGATATCATCGCTGTACAACTGCCGATTTAAGAGAAAAGATTCTTCAATAACCTGAAGAAGAGAAAGAGAGGTTTGTAAAATACATCATACCATCCAGAAAAACACTAAATACATGACATGCATCAAAGTAAAAGTTTCTACACATCTACAAATTGGTTCTTATAAGAAATTGATATCTTCACACATACGTAGGTTTTGATGTTTACATTTTGGTAACAATATCACATAAAATTTAAAAAATCAATGCTGCAAACAGATGACTATATGAAAACTGAGAAGTATCTAAAATCAAACTTATATATATATATATATATATATATATATATATATATATATATATATATATATATATATATATATATATATATATATATATATATATATATATATATATATATATATATATATATATATATATATATATATATATATATATATATATATATATATATATATATATAAGTAAGGTAAAGATATTAATTTAGAAATTACTAGCTACAGGTGTACTTAAATACTCACTAGAAACTGGGGCACTGAAACCAAAAGTTTTAAACTGAGTAGCAGAAACTAAGAGGCATTTTTAAGGTATATAAATTGATGACTTATGGTCGGGCCTTCAGAGATTACTACGTCATTAAATGCATGAGAATACAATGAATATAATGGGATGGTCTTTAAATTAAATGAAAAAAATGTTCAACACAGAAAATATTCTTGTATATGTCTTCTGGAACAAGAGTGAAGGCTCGATCCAAGCATGTATATGTTGACTGCCAAAGAAGAGATCTCGCCATTTGAAGAGTGATTAATTAGAAGATCATGATCAAAAATAGGCGAGCCAGGAGGAAAATTCTTGAGAAGACCAGTAATATCGTATCCCAGCTGAACGAAAGATATGATAAAGAATGTTGTTTTTGTAAATATCAACACATTTTGAATTGTTACCCCAATATTAAATTGGCAGGCTTTGTTTTCGCTAATATATGTCTCATATCCATATGTATTATTCCAATGCTGGCAACATTGTGAATAAATATACGAAAATTGTGCTATGCATTGACCATTTTGATATTTCAAGATAAAATAAATAAAACTTACACAAGCACTTTCCTTCTGATATAATAAGGTATATTTAGTTATTGTTAAAATTGATTACCCCTCCATGTCTCTAAAATTTTCATACTACACGGAGAATTAATGCTAACACCAGAAAGTGGTTTATTATTTAAGTTTTTATAAACCACTTTCGTTGCTGTTACATATTGTTTACTTTTCTTACATAGAAAGTTCTTATTTTCTTATTGTTTACCTGAATTTAATTTTACACAAGTTTCTTCTAAATATAAAAGTGTCAAAATCGTTTGATTGTGATGGTTTTACACACATTATTTTTGAAAAATTATTATCATCAATATACAAATGAAATATTTTCCATTAACTTATTTGTACTTATATTCTTAACATCAGTAACAGCAGAGAGTTTGCATTGCCATCGTTGTCTATTCATAGAAATAATTGAAAATGAACCGTTTATTCTAATGGTAAATAAAGAAAAATACATGATATGTACTGATTTGTTTTCAAACATTTCCCATTTCTATTCGTGGTATAAACCTACGTGTATAAAATTATTTTTTTGCTCAAGAAAATAACTATAAGGCTTAAAACTTCAATGTTTAAGCTGTAGTAATTTGGTAAATGAAATTGAATTTTTTACTATATTTAAAAATACGTATGGTATGGTTTTTTAAACATATTTTGTAGCATTATTTAACAAATTTGATTTTTAAAAATTTCGTAAAAGTAAAAATTTAACTAAACAATTTTGAATAAAACAATTTAAATAAAGTAATAAATATCTGTTTCTGAAAGCAAATGACATTTTGAAAACAATTTTTCACTATGAAATTTATTTTTTAAAGACTTCAGTTAATAAAATTATTTCCCTAAAAATTTGGATTTGCTTTCAGTTGTAGCATTTAACTCAAAGCGATTTCGTGTTAGAATACACACTTAAAATTATAATATATTTAAACGCGTATTTTCTAACAGAATAGTTCTAAGCCTTTTCGTTCATTTTATTATGCAACTTATAAGCAAATTCTTATATATTACTAAAAACCACAGGAAAACCTTTAAACATTTCTGTTTCGTTGTTTTGAATCAAAAGTAAAATTACGTTTATTATCAAATCATATATATTTTACCTATCCACAAATAGATGTATATGTACACATGTGAATTTATAAATGTGATTTCTCTTAGGAGAATATTCTGCATCCTCAACAGTATCGTCATCAGGCGGATGTAAGTAATAGTCAAAAAAATCAGGAAGAATATATAGTTCTCGACATTAGGAAAATTTTTTAACTATGGATGATATTCAACATCCAGAAACTTTAGCTAAGATAAGTCATGCATTATAATAATCGTAATATTCAAATATTTGTCATTATTTGCTAAATAGCAATGAACCTCAAGTACGTCTTTACTCAGATCCTTCTTTTGCGTATACATCGGAAATTAAATATTAACCTTGCTAAGATTAATATTTTATGTCACACTATACATAAATTAGTAATTCATATTATGGTAAAGAAATGCGTCAACATTTAAACTTGGCAGTTATTCCATTTAGGGTTGTTCTCTATAAAAAATCCAGGTAAAGCGTTAAAAGTAATAGAAAAATTATTTGCTGTAGAGAGAACCTGGAACCAACTACTATGAATCATAAACCCATTTTCATCAATAAATCCTAAATCATAAATATTTTTTGTGAATCAGACTGTGTGTGATTCACAAAAAATTTGCAGTGAAATCTCTTTGTGTGGAAGCACAAACTTCTATGTTTTTCCACAAGCAACAAAATGTGTTCATATTTACACAAATGGTATTCATGATGGTTATTATGTCGATGCGAATTTTGATAATTATAGATCCGGCAGGTAAATAATACCATTCTAGAAAAACTTCATCATGAATGGCAATATTAAAGCAGTGAATTATTCAGTAAATTTAAAGGCCATTGCTGTCCCTGAATCTGAATTCTGTTGAATAATTTAATAAGCTTTAGAAAGATGCTTATATGCTTTAAAACTCTCTTAGGGTGATAAGCTGTCCAATAGTACGTATCAGTATCATCGTCCATAAGTGATGAGCATCCGTTTGATTTTTTTGTCTTATGACTCAAAAATTCACATCTGTTTTTTTGAAAATGATAACACAATTTGATTTAAGTGAAGCCATATATGCTTCATGAATAATTCAATCATGCAACTGTTTCATGGATAAAAGGAATATAATTTTTTTTAAATGTCAGATGTAATCATGACAGGTTAAATGATTTTGAATAACCATTTAAAACAACCCCATAACTCCGAATGTCAAAACAAGTTTAAAGAGTTTTGTTGCTAAGGTTCAAAATTGTCTTTGTGGATAAATCATATGTGCTGCTATTCCAAACATAATTTTTAAGAAAAATGCATTTTTACTTAAACACATATTTTGAAATATTTTCAATTTAAACTAATTTGACACTCAAATATATATATATATATATATAAAATATATATATATATATATATATATATATATATATATATATATATATATATATATATATATATATATATATATATATATATATATATATGTATGTATATATATATATATATATATATATATATATATATATATATATATATATATATGTATAATATATATATATATATATATATATATATATATATATATATATATATATATATATATATATATATATATATATATATATATATATATATATATATATATATATATGTATAATATATATATATATATATATATATATATATATATATATATATATATATATATATATATATATATATATATGTATAATATATATATATATATATGTATATATATATATATATATATATATATATATATATATATATATATATATATATATATATATATATATATATATATATATATATTAATGCTAATTTTTAAATTTAATTCTGTTCTGATTACTTCTATTATAAGAATGTAAACATTTTTAATAGTTGAATTTTTAAATTATGATGAGATTTTCATATAGAATTTAAGATTTATAATTTTTTTAAGAAATTGCAGGTATAAAAATTTACAGACGTATATGTATTTTCAAATAAATTAATTTTTCTATTCATTAATCTTAATTTAATATTTAAGTTATTATATTTTTCTGCCATTTAAAAATAATACATATTCGTGTTTGATAAAATAATATTTCAAACCTGGTATTATTTTATTACAGTAGAGTATTTCTAATTCAGTAGTTGTTGTATAATAATGAACAATAAAGATGTTTTGAAAATGTTTTAATTATAACTACAAAAAAAATTTATATTCTGGTAAAGTTTTATTTTATTTTGAATGTCACAACCCAAACTTTTCAGAACATTAAATTATTGATAAAAATACTTGAAAGTTTTTAAAACGAAAAAAATATATAGCATTTTTCTTCATGTAAGCCATTTCAAAATACCATGTACTGAACCGTAATAGCTCAGTTTCAAACAATCAAAAATGACAATTTCTATCATTTTAAAATCTATCTTTCTGAATGTATTTCAATATAAATAAATCTATCCTCAACATATCTATAAAAATACTTTTTTAATATATAAAACATAATCATTATTTTACTAACAATAATTTTATATTTAATTCAAAAAGTTTAATTTTATGTAATGCATACAATATTAGGATATTAAATATTTGAAAAAATGATATTTTGCTAAATATTTTAGCATTAAAATAGAATTTCTCCCTTTTTTAGTATTTTCATATTGGTGTTCTCTGGAAACATTGGTAACAAAGTAATTTATATTTTGTTCCTAAACTTTGCTCACTTCCTTTGTATTTTTACCCCTATAAGTTATATTATTGTGTAAAAATTATAATAAATAACAACAATCCAAAATACATTTATAAGTGCAGTAAATTATTTCATTTGTAAATAAATGCATGGCAGAAAAAACATTATGCTGAATTTTTTATTTTTATGATTTATAAACTTTACTGATGTTGAATGAATTTTTAAAGAATTTAGCTTCCAAGTTTTTTTCTGATTTTGTATTTCTAATGTTTATTAAATTAAAATGTAGAATTTTCTATAGAGTAAAATATTTAATTAAATTTTACGAAAACGTATTCATAAAAAATACGTTTTTCCTGTAAATAAATATGATCGTTTTCATTATTAGCCGTAATATTGTTTAAATATATATGTATATACATGTATATAAAAAGCAATAGAATAATTCAAAAATAATTTTTGGTTTTATAAGTAATTCAAGCTTTGTATATCCTTTAAAAACAAGAACATTTTATTCCTGATTACTGTTTAAAACAGGGTAACAAAAAATTATTATACTGATAAAAAACATGATTAAATATAATAATAATGACTACTTTATTTTTCAGTATTGGAAAATTTAATTCACAAATGTATTTTAACAATTAAAATGAAGAATCAAAATTCCACTTAAAAGAACTCGAAATGAGAGCATTAAATTTTAAGAATCTGATTAATGAAAGAGCAATAACCCATGTTTTGAAAAACACTGAAAAAATATTCATATTATTATATTGTATTTAAATTATTTTAAATAATGTTATTGTTTTAAATTTGTAAACTATATTTTAAAAAGTCTTCTTGGAATAAATTTTAGGTGCCTTAATGTCACATGGCAGGTGTCCAAATAAGAAGGAGCTGCATTTAAGAGAAAGGGAAATAATTTTACACTTCTGTAGTTTTGAACGGAGTTCCTGGCAAACGTCTCGTATTTTGATATGCAAAATCAATGGCAACTGTAAGAGATAGAAAAGGCAGCTCAAAAGACAAAGAAATAAAACGATTTTCACATTTTTCCGTTTAGTATAGTGATGTACCTTATTGTATTTAAATTTTGAAACAGTTTTATATATAAACTTAGAATAAATAAATCAACATAAATTTCAACATCAAAGTTTAATATTATTATTATTTCTAAGAATAATTTATAGTATAGCTTAATGTAATTGTAAAAATGTGCTTAAAAATTTTATATTTTAAATGTTATATTTTATTAATTCTTTACACTTAAAATTATTTAGAAGTGTTTACAGAGAAATGCATATGAGAAATTTTCTTATATCATTATTATCTATAACAGTTTAAATTTTGTTTGATTTTATCTTGGAAATGCCTTTCAATGATATAAAGTAAGCTGTAAATAAATGAATAGACGTTTTAAATAGTCTACTATAAGCAATTATATCTTCTAAAGTATGTCAGTGTTAGTTAAACTCCTCACATGAAGGAATTTTAAAGAATATAATTTATTTTTTTACAAATTATCATATTCGCTATCGAAATCATAATTCGCTAGTAGTGTGTATGCATGTCAGGTAAATGAAACACTAAATTTATAAACTTGTCAAAAAATTAACATGTTAAATCTACAATTAAAGTTTAACGATAACTGAAGTTGACCGTACACTGAAGAACTTGGAGATTAAAATATAATAAAACGTCATGTGATGATTCATGATGAGAAAAATATTTACATCAGCTTATCTTTATACAATTAAGAATGATTAGAGAAATTATGCTGTTATATGAAAGATAAAAATTAGTTTAACTATTTCACCAGATTCAGAGAACTATTCGCAGCATACTTTCTGCATAAATAATGAAAATGCATTGTTTCATTTTTTACTATACACTGATAAAAACAATTATAGGATATTGTAAGGTTTTTATAAAGTATTGATACAAGCATAAATGTTGCATCAAATGGAAGAAAAGAATCACAAATGCAATTTACTTTACTCTACAACATTTTGAGTTTGGTGTCGAATACGAGGTTTCAGTATCAGCGATTGAGATTAAGTTTTCAACTTAATGTAAGACAAAGCAAAAAGAATGATTTAATTTCAGTAAACGCGATGTTTCAATGAGTACGATATCTCAAAATAATGAATTAATCAAATTAGAAACTAGGTGACTTGTTCGCCTGTTAAAAGGGAACCAAACACAATCAGAAGAAGCAGAATCCAATCATTCTCAAATTGTGATTTTCAGGATATAGAATAATATTTATAAATAGAGAAAATATAGGGAAACGAGATAAAACTTGCAACACACAAAGCCCAATGAAAACCTTTATTTGAGTTAAAAGTAAGAAGACATTGATATATATATGCAATTCAAAACAAAACCTTCGCTCAACTATTGGTACCAAAGTTTCGACATAAGCTGTAAGGAAACACTTTTTACTGTATGGCTGTATGCTTATTGACAAATTGTGTGTGTCTTGTCAACAGCAAAGCAGCATCGCGCTGCAGAAAGTGGGCAACAAAGTGTGAATGGGAAATTAAAGAATGACTTTATATATTTTCTCTGACGTGTTCCTATTTTACTCTTCAACCTAGTAGTAAACATATTTTCACAATAAGAGAACTTGACAATTGAAACAATCCTTCAACCATGCATGAAAGTTTCAGATTTTACAGTGGGAAAGTGATTATCTATGCCAGGATCTCAATTGATAGGCACACATATCTCCGCATCAATTGAAATGGAGATTTGATTGTTCCCCGATATAGGATGAGATAATCAGATATTTTAAAGCCCTTTTTTCGTGTCCTGCCATATCGTTCATTCTTGGTGAATGATTTTTTGAAGGAAGGAACGAATTTAATGGCAAACATTTGACCAGACATGAAGCCAAGAGAACATCTTTAGGACATTTTAGTCAGATGATTACAGAACCCACAACACCTTCAAGAACTAAAAAGAGGTCCTCTCTATGTCTGAAATTGAATATTCGAATCTCTTATTAATAGCCTCATTAGCTCGATGCTTCAAATGCGTTTAACGTTGTTTAACATCCGGAATACCCCTTACTAACAGGGATTTACTTCTAAGGAAACACCTTTACTATCCATCTTTCTCATATGTGCAAGTTTTTTTTTCACTTTTGTATCTCAATGCTCAATGAAACACATTTTTCTGAAAACCGATATAATTTTAATTTTATAATGATCACTGCGCCTGTCAATAATGTATCAACCAATCAAAGAGCTCTCCTGGTGTAAGATCGACCCACAATTTCAATAACATTAAATAATTTTTATCGGTAGATCTTGAATACATTAATTTTTATATATTATCATACATATCAAGAAAATAATGGAGCATGTTTTGCATGTTTCTCCATAAATTCAAGACTTAGCTAAAATAAATAAATGCATGAGAAGGCAAGATCCATAGTGTAACTACGGCCAAAAGGTCACAGCAGGTTTACCCCAGTTGTAGTCATTACCACAGTATTAATTTCATTCTCAAAATATTTCAACATTTATTAGCTTTAACTGAAAAAACGAGAAACAAGTCAAATTAAAATTCAAAATATGACTATCATCAGCATACATAATTGCATAAAAATGAATTTTTTGATCAAAATATTTATAGAAGATGAATGTTGAATGCCTTGCCTGTTTAAATAATACGATCCACTTATTCTAACAAAAATAATTTTGTGATCTTAGCTAATTCCTAGTTCACTTGAACTGCGATTCAGTCTTTGCGTTATTACTATTTATGTTAATAAAACTCTTTCAAAACAGAATTACAAAGAATTTCTAACGTAATCCATGAAACGACTATTATTTCGTTAACATAAGTGTACATAAAAATTTCAAGTGATTAAAAAATAAAATTTATAGAGTTGTAAAGAAAGTAGAACAAGTATATCAATATCTGCAAATCGATGTAATAAAGAAAAAAGAAAAAAATGTGCTTACTGAAAATCAACATTTTAATCATTTTAAAATATAAATGAAGTTAAAACTACTTGAACAGTATAGTAAATAAGCTTAATTTGAGTTTATAATAATGAAAAAAATGTTATAATTTCAAACTTTTTTTAAGCTGATAACAGGATATTTTTATATTTCAATTATAAAAAGTTAAATTATAGTTTCGATGTAATTTCTTTGTGAACGTCAATTTTAAAGAAAATTTAGAAGGAAGTGAAATTTTAATATATAATATGTTTATTGCGAAATAAACTTAAATTTCATTATTTATATTATAATTGTATTTTCATTTTATAATTTAAATGTCTTAATTTTTTAATAATCAAGATAATTTAACTATTTTAAAATTCTGCTTTGCTAAATACCCGAAAAATATGCTTTTTAAAAAAAATGGTGTTTCTTGAGAAAAATTAAATGAAAAGAAACATTTTTAACCTTATGAATTCATTAGCTCAATTAAAAAATGGTATTTCTAAAGAATACAACTCATTTAAATTTTGCATTTTAAATTTTTGTAAAATAAATGATCTAATAAATAATGGTTTTATTACCTCAGGACTAGATTAGGAATTACAAGACAGTTAAAATCATTTATTTTCTATTTGCTACATTTTGATAATACTAAAAGTAATGTGTCTTTTACTTTTCATTATGTGGCATTTTTTATTTATCACCATTTTTTATCAATTTATCTATCATAATTTTTTATCTGTGTTTAGTATATTTGAAGGAAAAAAGCAAACATTCTCATTTTAAGTTAGTTTTATTTCTAATAATTTTACAAAATATTAAGTTCATTATATCAACTACAAATTGATAGTGAATGGAAGTGACGGATTTTTATTTTATACTCAGCATAATTAATGATACAAAATTAGTATACATACACAAATTTTGTACGCATTTTTCTATAATGAAATTGTAAAACTTGAAAATGAAGAAAGATTTCTTTTAATAATTATTTGTTTAACCTTAAACTTATTTGATTGAAAAATACTAAAGAAAATTACAAGTTACCGAACAAGAATTTACTACATGAAAGCTTTTCGTCGAATTGTTTCTTGTTTCATCTATTCTACAACGTATAAAAACATTCTTTGCTGGGCAAGTATTTCTGGAATTTAAGTGGTACTTCCTTTTTTATATAGATTTCAACAAGACATTTACTTCCTACCTTATTGAAAGCTTGTGGGAATTTATCGTGTAATTATATGAATACATAATATATATATATATATATATATATATATATATATATATATATATATATATATATATATATATATATATATATATATATATATATATATATATATATATATATATATATATATATATATATATATATATATGTATTTATATATATATATTACTTTGAATGTATTAATATTTTTTATGGCAGGGTATAAATCAAAAAAACTTGTGTTAAAAGGTTAAAAGTTATATACTTGAAATTTGGTTACTTTAACTCATCAATTTATAACGAGTTGTCTTATTAATAGATTTTTAATAAAAATTTGTTTCAATTTTTTTAAATGTTTAAAAAATCTTACGTGTTATATTTTTAAAAATAAGCATAGAAGCACAGTTAAAAAATAAACATCCTAAACTATTATTATGAGAATATCATTATCAAAGTAGTGTTTATCCCCCTCAAAAAAGCTATAAGCAAATTCAAATTTTTTAATGAAATAAGATATGATTTAATGCTTTGTACATTTTTTCATATGATTTTTACAATGCTTCAGTTTTAATTTATTTCATTTACTATTCAATTCTACACTATGATGTTCATTTGATTATTTTATCAAAACATTATTTTAATCAAAGTTAGGAACTCAAACAATAACAATAGAAATAACAAATTTCTTACATAAATGAATTAAAATTTAAAATTTTTAATATTAACATGTTTAAATGTATGAAAAATTTTTAATTTTAGGAAGAAAATCTTTTAAAAATTATAGGTGAGCAAATATCATCTATCATCATATACTGATTTTTTTCTGAAATCAAAAAGAAGCGAATTTTCATGTTTTTATGATTTTAACGAGATAAATTTATTGGATTTAAATAAATTATTATAAAATTACTAACAGTTGATAAGAAACTGATTATACTATTATTTATTCTTACACACACATGAAATACAAATTATTATACTTGATATTTGTTTTATTCAAATCAGTGTTCAAACAATATTTTTGCCAGCAACATTTAAATGAATGGACTTGAAAACTTTCATGTAATGCCACTTTTAACTGACGAGACATACTACTGGCTTAAACACCATAAATTATATTTTATACCTAATGTAATTAGTACTACAGAGGAATATGAAATTCAAGTATATTTTGTATATCATATCACTTTAAATATACATTTGAAAATTTCAATGAATTTGACTATTTCTTTATGAAGTTGGATAACCAAAATTTAAATGCCAAAAAAATGAAAAATTTATAAATTGAAATTATTATGCATATTAATTTCTAGTTAAACATACATCATTCCTATTATTTTTATTTTACTTACGTTACATACTTGTTTTTCTACTATTTAAAACAATTTTTCAATTTACTTCAATAAAATGTTACGTAGTCATATTCATTTTTCATAGAAACATCACCAAATAGTATGTCTTCTGTTCCTTATTAGCGATGAACTCAGAAATACGATCTTATCAATTTTTGCAGTACTCTTAATCCTTATTAGACAGACTTAAGAAAAATGTGAAATGAAGTAACAAACAAATTGACGCAGGCATGTTATACTATGCTAGAAAGAATTATTTTTATCACTTTTGCTTTAGAATTTTTTCTCCTTAAGGAAATAGTGAAACCTTGGATTTCTTATCTTTGAATATAAAATGATATTTTTATACATTTGAAGTATAAATAGATACAACGAAGGTTCTCTACAGTCATAATTATTTTCTCAAGAAAGTAGTTTACTGAAACATTTATTTACAGAAATAAACATCTTCTGTAGTAATCAGTCTTAATCACTTATAAAAATTACAAAATAAAAATATAATTCTTTTTCTATGTTAGTTAATATCCTTGTCTTTCTGAGTGAGCTTCTGAAAGCGATTTACAAAACTTCTGTAATTTCCTAGTCTTCCAAATATTCTCTTGGAACAAATCTTCATCACCAATTAAATATTTGTGACAAATATTATTTCGCATAATGAAATCACTTGCTAGTGCATTTAAAAACTTTATTTAAAATTGATTTGTCATATTTTTATTACAAAATAATCAATATTTTAATTATTTTTATTGAAGCAGTAAACTAAAATATTTTATAATTTTAAATAAATTTTTTAACAATCCCACATATTGATCGTGAGTTATAATCTTTCAAATTTAAAAGTAATTTTTTTCATAATATTAAATGCATCTAAATAATTGCAATTGCAAATATATTTTTTACTTTCCTTTATAAAATTTGATAAAAGAAAATGATAAATCGAATTATTTAGAAATTGTATTTAATATGTAGAATATTTTTTATTATTACTCAGTAGAATATATTAATATTTAAATTTAAAATAATCATGCATTCAACTATTCTAATATACATTCTAATTCAACTAATTCAAATATACAATAATAATAATAATACTTTAATAATTATGTAAATGTGTAATACTTATGAAAAATATCTCTCTTTATATCAAGTGTCTTTTTGTTTTTGGCAGAATACTTTATTAACAGGAATAGTACATATGAAATAATGATAATTAGGCATAGAAATCCCACACCACTGTTCCTTGTAAATCAAAATGGTACCCGCCAAGATACAATCTTCAGTACCCATGCTAGCAAGCTACACGTGTGATAAAAAGAGACATATCTTCGGATATTAACGTTGCAAAAAGTAACAAAATAACATATTTGATTTGTTCGTGATTGATTGGCATGGTCAAAAACCAAATCTTTAGATTTTGGAATATTTCTCTTTGTATTTATTATTATTTTGAAATTTATTAAACATTAAATACTCCAGTAGCATTTATTCAGATTGACGTTAAAAACTTTCTTCATTAAAAAATCACGCATCTGTATATATAATGATCATTTCTGTGATGCCACATATCATCAATATTTTTAACAATGTATTACGGCTAACATTTCACATATATTACACATATTGCACTTTGAGATTCTTGATAGTATATTCAGCAGATTGAGATTGCAGTACATTGAGATTTTTAACAGCATACAGTTTTATATTTCAATGGGATAGAACTAAAGCACATGATTCCGAAGAAACCAGATCACATCTTAAATCATAGTAAGCACATATCAACTGTCAGTTGTGTGCTAGACAATACAAGTTTTTTTCATTGAAAAAGAAAATATCATGAAAGAACAGAATGAAAATTTTTGGAAGCTTTATATCATTCACACAAACAATTACTCAATAATTACCTCGACATCTATTTCATAAGCTTCCATTTTGTCTTGTGTATTTTGTTTTATAAATTCAAAATTAAAGGATTTGGATCTCCTTAACAATAAATAAGGAATAAAGTTTCGAGAAAAGTGAAATTCAAAATTATTATCCTAATATTGTCAACATATTAATAGTTAGAGGTTTTACATTTCTTCAAATACTATTGATGAGAAATCCGATATTTTAAACCACCGCATTTCTCTAGCTTAATTTAATTAAAAGATAAATTGTATAGCAAAAATAGCTTAACTCTAAATATTAATATAATTAAATAACTGTCCACACAATTTTAAACTACTTGTAAATTTTTTTGTAATAATTCCAACTAAAATTGTTACATCAAGTTTGATTTTTTGTGTGCAAATTAAAATACAATTTCATTAATTTGTTTTAAAATAAACGCATATTCAATTACTCAGAGATAAAAAATATAAATTGAAGAAAACACATCTTATGTATAATCATTTTATTTTGCCAGTCTGCGTAACTGAAATGATTTCATTTAATTTTTATTATTTTATTTAACATGAACATCTATTGAATAAAATGTTGATATGAAAAGCATCAATTTAAATTGAAATCACAAAATGTTTCATGTTTAAGTAGTGCTACAGATATACCATCACATAATATGTGTAAGTAATGCCAATAAAACATAGTTTTTATGGATCATTCTGACTTTCATTTTTTCGAACATATAATTTCCATTTTTTCCTATACAAATTAAAAATATAAATAAATTAGGAATATTTAAATTATCATTTGAAATAAAATAAAAAATAATCCTTTAAAAATAACTAAACAGTTAGTAAAACATTTTCATTGAAAGATCATTTTGCAGTTATTAAATAATTTTTCTAAAAAAATTTCTTTATGAAATTTAATTTATATTAATTAACAACTGTATAAATTCTCTGAAAATAACTGTTTATTTTTTTAATTATTTTTTATGATAATTAGAATATTTTTATGATTTTGCTAAATTTGTACAGTATGAATATACGCTATTTTTGATAAGAACTAAATTACAATTTAAAAAAGTAAAATTGAACTAGAAAATATAAAAAATATTCAAGAATTTGAGTATATTTTATTCCCTTCGTCGTACTAACAAAAACGTAAATATTAGTGGTTTATATTTAATATTAAATATTTTATATATGAAGATGAAACTTATAACTAATTATTGAATATGTAGTTAATGTTTAAAATTACACACATTAAGGTTAAATATATAACAAATTATTATGTCAGGTTTTAAAATGCGAATCCCTTCAGTTATGTAATCAATGTATTCATTATATAGCTGTGTAGGTTACATCATTTGGTTGTACATTAATTTAGCTGTATAAGACATTAAATTGTTCAAAATATAGGCTTACAATTAAAGCCCATTACATTTGCTTATTTGCTTATTATGCCATCAGTTTAATAAAGAATGATTAAAGCATTTATTAAATTATTTGTGTGTATTACTATAAATAAAATTTCTTTATCGGACAAATTCATTCTCAAAATACATTACAATATATAACTTTAAATTGAAAAGAAATTTATTCTAAATGTAGATGGCTTAAGATTCTATTAAAAGTACTTTATAAATCAAATAGTTAATCAATGCTAAAAATTCAACAATGAAATTCGAAGGTATTTAAATCAAGAATATAAGCTTCATCTTGTCAAGTAGACGGATTGTGTCTCTCTGTATTTTTGATACTTACGAAAGGATTTGGTCTACCAGTGTTGAAGTTTAGACATTTATCGCAAATTCCCGAGGGTATAACTTTATTGCATACTTGAGGAAATGGAATGCAATTCAAACTGCTTGTAATAGTAAGAAATTTAAAAGTACATAAGTTCCAGTACTATACCAGGAAACATAAATACATCATTATTTATTTTGGAATTATGATATTTTAGACGTCAATTAATCTTAAAAACAAGACTATTATTTTATTATCAATTAGAATTGTATTATTTTAAATTCATACAGAGAGAAAGCATACAATGTTTTGTCATTATTACTGTTATAGGATGAAAATTAATGTTTTTTATATTTTAAAACACAAATCGAATAATTTATAAATTATTCATTAAATTCTTTTCCATAGAATTAAAGATATATGCTATATTCTCAAATGATTATAAAACATTCTTTCCTTTGAGAAATATCTTTATTGCATTTTAAATTGAAAGATTTTCAAAGACATTTTTAGTTTTATTTTATCCACCAAAATGTTTTATTGCAAAAATTTGTCAAAATAAACTAAGGTAAAAATTATTAAAATTATTTAATTGTTATATATTTGCATATCATTCAATGTGTTTGAAATTTTTAAGATTGTAAAATATGCTTATAAATTGTTTTCGTGAAGTCGTTGTTAGCAAATCAACTTAAATTATCATAAACAGTTTAGGGATTTTTCATGTCCATTTCAAACTTAGTAACGCCATTATTTTTTTCAAATTAAATTATAATATATATTACATATATTTTATTTCTCAGACTGTAAAGACTAAGGATATGAGAAAAGTTAAACAAAGAGGCTAAATTAATTTTATGTGAGACAGGATCAATACGATGCGATACAAAAGACAATTGATGATGACAGTGTTTAAATACAGGTTTTGGTAAACGTTAACTCATTATGCAACACTCATTATTGCCTAAAGCATTTATAATACAAAATTAAAGTTAAGTACACGTTTAAAGTAAATGGAGAATTCACATATATAACGGAAAATTCCTATTATATATTTCTAAATAGTTTTAATATATGATATTGTCAAATTTTTAAATAAAAATGGAAAAAAATTAAAGTAATATGTGTTAATAAAGTAAAAATATCACTTATGTGTGTAAATGTTTATTAAATTAATTGAACAACGAAGTTAAAATGTTACTAACAATGGAAATCACGTTGCATAATTTCCTTAAAGAATATTTATCATTGATTTTTAAATTTTAAGACAAATATCTGATTTTATTTTTCTGCTACTTTTAGATTATTGATCCTTTTAATTTTTTAATGAAAATTTTTATTAGCATTTAATTAATTTGATGCATATACATTTTCTATTTTCAGGTTATGTATCAACTTTATTATGTTTTGAAAACTTAAATAACTGTTGTTTCCGATTGGTATTAGTTTTAGGATAAAGTTTTACAAAATTACATACAAAATGAAGATGTCAGTGTTCTTTTAACTTAGTCAATAATGTTCTTTATTTCTTTCATCTTAAGAAGTTTTGTTTTCTAACTTAATGATTTTTATTGTGGTGATGATTAGTTAATTTTCTTTTACTTAATGAAGAAGCATTTACTTCAACAAGAATTGTCTTATTAATATAGATATGATAATTTTTCTCTATGTATATGGTTATTGGAAATTGTTTTTATGTTAATTTTCATATTTTGCCTGCGTACAGGCATACATCTAATAAAAATCTACCAAGCATTAAAATACTAGAAATAATAACTAATTTTTAATTTTTGAAACTTAAATGAGCAATTTTATTTTAAAACTTACAGAACATTTAATTGTCATTGTAGTTAAGACTGAATCCATTTTACAGAATGAAATGTTAGCATTTAATGATAAAAAGAAAAACGTCATCCAATTTCTTTCATGAAACACATTTCTTATTATTCATTCTTATCAATTCAAGTACAAATTCTAACATTAAAAGGAGTATTGTAAATTTAATTAATGGAACTTAAGAAAACACGCATATTTCTTTCAAGTTTTTAAGCACAGATGTATGCTAAAACTGTATTTCAACAAAATAATTTCATTTTTCTATTGTATTTCCAAAACCTTTTTAAAATTCCACATCTTAATTATATATTTTTAAATATATGAAAATTTAAGCATATTTAAAAAATAAAATTAATAAATGATGAGGACTCAAGTATTAAAATTAATGTTAATTAATTAAAGATGTTTATTCTTATTCCATTAAAAATGCATACATTGATAAAACAAAGTAAAACTAATGTTTTTCAACTAATTAAATCTACAATAAAACATTTGTGAATTACAGAAAAAGCTGACAACTTGTATTATAATTTAAGTTATAATAATTTTAATTAACTTTGAAAGGATTTTTTCGTTGGTCTTAAATATTTAATATCTTCTTCTAAATTTTCAATCAAATAGTTTAATTTTCATTTTAAGTTATTTGATTGCTTGAACCTTAAAGGCGTTTTTAAGATAAAATTTTAAATTATGGAAGGCAGACTGTCAATATAAAAATGATTGCTTACAAAATATTGTTTTCAAAGCATATGCCTATTATTTTTTCTAACTTTGTACAAAGTTTAACTTCTCTCTACTGTTTAACCAAAATAAGTGCAATGTTATCCTGTTTTTCTGCATTTCATGGTCACATTATTTAATATTTCCGTTTATAATTTCCTTTTACTGTATTTAAGCTAAGCTATTGTAAACTATTTGATAAATTATTTAGGATAATAACTAGTATAACGAACTCATCATTTTCATGGTATTGAAATTCTTTTTCAATTTTGTCATAATTAGACAAAATTGATAATAAATCTAAAATTTTTCACTAACTTCACTCATTAAATATTAATAATTCTAGGAGTGAAAGTTATAATTCTGATATTTTAATAGTTTATAAAGTTTATATTTTTCCTTCTTAAAAAAGTAAGTATTATTTTATAAAATTATGAGACTTCAACTATAATATTTTTTCATATATGGTAATTAGCAAAAATTAAAATGATATTTCAAAAAACTATCCACTTTTAAATTTAATTTTTTTTCTTTTACACCATTTTCAAGATTATTTGCTTTATAGATTATTTACCATCGGCACAAAATGTTGTTGTTGTTATTTATGACTTTTGGGCAAGCCAAGCTCACTTTCCGTTGGCAAATGTAAAAGCAAGTTAGTATGTAATCAGCAATAAATAATATAATAATGCAATCCTTCTAGTTAAGACACATTTCCTCTACACCATTTTACTTATTTTATACAGAGTTACATGATTTCTTCTTGACAGCATTCCATGTCATTTTAAAATAAATTATCTTTGATATATTTTCGTTGGTAATGAAACGAGAAATTTTCTTTTTACAATATTTTATTTTAAATCGTAAATACGCTAATTTTTTACAGAATGTTATATGCATAAAATTAAAAAAAATGAATTGTAAGGTAAAATTGGAACTCCTTATAAATTTTGAATTTTAAATTGATATTATATTTTCATATGATTCTCTTTTAATATTACTACGGTGTACAACATAGCTCTTACTTAAAAATTAAATATGATTGAGTTAATTTGAAGGAAAAGAATCGTTTTAGATTGGGTTTGATTTTTTAGTTGATGCTACTTTTAAAAAGAAATACCAAGAAGCACAGTAGAAAGTTTCAAAAATCAAAAATATGTAACGAAAAATGTTTTATTTAGTTGGAAAATTATTGAGATAAATATGAAAATTTAGACTCTAGAACTTAACCTTGTCATCGAAACAATTGAACTATGTGTTTGTGTATTACTAATGACAAAAATTATTCACGAATTACGCAGAATTTGTTAGCTTTTTGAATGAAAATTTAAAAGGGCTAAATAAAATAAGCTGAAAAATAAAATGGGAATGTGAAACTTAAAAAATTATTGGAGTTAATAATATTAAAAATGCATAAAATTTTAAAGAGTTTTTTTACAACATGCTCTACTTATTCTTGCGATGAAACAATCATGGTGCAACATAATTTTAGGCATTTTATAGAAATAAACTCCGTGAAGTACATGGTTCTACTGTTTTTAAGTATTCTTCAAATATGGGAATATTCCTATTTGATATGAGTATGTAAATAAATTAATTGAAATCGAGAGCATCATTAATCCTTAACATTTTCCGAACAATCTGTTTTTCTGAAGTTGATAAAATTTTTTTAGCATATCCACTAAAGTCTTTTTCAACCTTAATGACTTCCGAAAGGCTTCTTCTATATTCATAAAAGCCGTGTTTAAATATTATGAACAAGCCATGGGGTACTGAATGAAACCACCTAGGGTTCTACTTCGTAAAAAATTGGGAAATTTATATTCTTGTCTAGAATAAATATGGAAATGTAAAGAAATTTATAAAGAAATTATGATATTTATAAAAAGATTATGGGATTTATAGATTTAGCATGCAAAAACGTTTTTTTTTTAAAAAAAAGATTTTCTGCATGGTGACATCACAAAACTTGAACTGAAGTTTAGTGAAGGGAAAAATATTATTTTTTACGGAAGGAAATCGCAGCTGACACTGTTATATCATTTGCAATTCTCAATTAAAAGAAACACAGTTCAAACTGCAAGAGTTTAACCTTTGCTCCATTTTTTCTTATAAACAGTGTACACAATACCAAAACAATGTAAAAAAAGTATCCTATTAACTCAACCCATCTTGCATTTGGTGCTGAATTTTTTCACACTATGCAAATACGTAAGAAATGTCACGCCTGTTGACCTCAGACTGATATATCAGGTATATCTTTATGAGGTTGTAGTATATTGATGATCATGAGTAAGGATTTTCTAAAGCTGAGTATAATAAGATAGTTTTACTGAATGATGAATATTAACAGTATAAACTATGAGTAAGGTTGTATTAATAGTGGTTTCTTAAAATATTGAATATTTCTGAATAAACTATCCTAACAGTTTTAATTAAAATCTTTAAGACAAGCTGCTTGACTCGTCGAGCACAATTTAGCATACTAGCTATAGTGAGATTGCAAGTTCAAATAGATAAAGTTTTGTGTACTTCATCCAAAATACAGCACAAGAAAAGTGATTAAGCACTGTGACCTCTGTAAAAGTTAGACTTCAACAGATTTATAATGACCTATAATCTGATATATATATATATATATATATATATATATATATATATATATATATATATATATATATATATATATATGTATGTATATATATATGAATACAGAGAGAGAGGGAGAGCAAGTGAAATTCATGTGTGTGTGTGTATAATTATATTTTGTCACTATAACAGTCACAATTTCTATTCCATGTTATTATTAAAACATAAATTCTGTCTGGAAATAATTACTAATACTGCTTTAATTGTTTCAAATATTATTGCGCTCTCATAAATTAATTCTAGTAATTATTTCATCTTTGATACACATATAATTCTTACAAATGAAAAAAACTGAAACTCTCTTTGTGCATGGCGCTCAATCTCTTAAGCTCTAATCTCAGATTTAATATTCTTGTTATTATTTACAAAGTATTAACTTTTCAAGATCTATGCTTTCAAAATTCTTAAAATTTGAATTGCTTTTTGTTTATATTATGTACTATATTTTAAGCAAATATCTTATCATATTATTATTTGCTTATTTTTTTCCTTAATAAATAGTATTGTACTTTTTTAGTAAGGTTAACAAGTTTGTAACATTTAGCTGTTTTTAAATAATTTTAAACATGCTTGTTATCCCATGCCTTTAAGAAGTTAAGAACAAGCGTAATGAATAAAATAGTTGAAGGTATTGTTATTATTAAGCAATAACATCAACAAACTTATTTTTTCTTTAAAAAATATGTTATTATTTATAAGTGTTATCTTAATACAAAATATTACTTTAGAATTAAAGTAAAGTGGAATTTTTGTTCAGTAGTGAAACTATGCAATACGAATTTTCTAGAAAATATTTCTTTAATAGTCGAAGCAATGGCCTACTTTCATTTTACAATATTTTTATAAGAATGATTTCTCAGTACATTTATAGTTTTAAAAGTGGGTCAACTGTTTACATAAATATCCTTTAATATATTTTTTTATGGTTATATACATCAATAACGTTAACATTTGCATAAGTCAAAAAGTTTTTCTTTGCATCGTTCTAAATAAAATATGAAATATTAACAGTTTTCATTATAAATCACACAGTAACACATTTCTGCATATGGTTTCAGTCTTTAATTAAATATTTATTAAAAAAACAATATATCCTTTACCACATACAACTGTAACTGTTAACTACAACAAAACGTTCCTTCATATGATGGAAAATATAAACTAATACATTAAAACATTTTTTGATACGTTATTAAAACATACAACGTTCACAATACCTAACACCTTTCTCAGCGTTATTAAAAAAATCTTTATCATTGCGCATACTAAGCATTTTTATGAAGAATATTCAATACATCAATCACATGACGTATGTTGCAACTACAATTTTACTGGTATTTATTAGATTTTCCATTTAACTGCATTAACATTTTTTCTTTCTTTTTGTAATTTTTATGCATGGTAAAGATGTTCTTAATATGAATAATTTTCTGAAGGATTTAGCGTTTGGATTTTAAAATAATTTTATCTTCTTTTAAATTTTAAATTAATAATTTATATTTGTTGTATAACTTTTCATTTACAAATAAATTATCATAGAAAAATGCACTAATAATTGAAATATTTGTGATGAAAACAAATTTATCGGGATGTGACTCGTCAATATAATACGAATGACATAAAAAATTATACATTTCTACATACGTGTATATAATGCGTTAAACGTGAGTTGTTATTATTCCTTCCAAATAATTTTTGATTAAATTTATAATATGAATGTATTAAAATCGAAAGCACATTTGTATAACATTTTTTTATAATTAGTGAAGCTTATTTCATATATATTAATAATTTAGCTTCAGCTCACAAATAAACACAATTTTATAATACATTTTGTTTGAAAATAATTAAAATAGTATGCAAAAAAACCTGTAAAATTTAATTAGAAATAGTTCCTCTATGTAATACAATATCTTTATCCTTATCAGATATATAATGCTTTGAGTATATTTTCATTGTTAAATAAAAGCACAATAAATTATAAGTTTCGTGTTGCTCATTAGCAGTTTCACAGTCTAAATGCAAGAAAAAAGAAACTTTTGATTTTACGATTGGAAATTTAAAAGATATTTTAATCTCCTGTTTCATTTTTAAGAAAACATAAATTTTAAAATTCTACATAGTAAAAAATTTAAGCTTCAAATATTATTTCCTTGAAATTTGATATCCCTGTCTAATGATGCATGAAATTCAATATTTTTCTTCGAAAATTAAGAATATTTTGCTAATTATATGGATTTTTTAAATTTTAAAACAATAACAAATTTATTGTTTTATTTTCTGAATTGTAATTCATATGAAATCTATTTTAATGATACAGTATTAGATGAAACATTTTTGAATATTTATTGTTTTCAATATGCAAACTTATTTATATTAAATAAGTTTTATAAACACATCATTTACAAATTTAAAATACTATCAAAGAAAAATATAACTATAAGAATTTGAATTTGAAAAATAATATCCTTTAGAATAAAATGAATGTTTTGGAGAGAAATTTAGAAGTTTTGGACATCTAAATAAGTATTGTACATAATGAACAAGGAAGACTTAAATTATTTACAAAATAAAATTTTCACAGGAAAAGTAAATGGTGTTAGGTATTCAAAGAATTCTTATGATTGCGCATTTTATTTGAAACTATATATTATAACCGTGCTAATAATTTAATGACCCTTATAATAATTAAAGTATATTTTTTATTATCTTTGATTAATTAGAAAATATCAGTACAGATCTCTTTAAGCATATTCTAATTAATAGTAAGAAGATTTAAATATTTATAAAATATTGTTTGTGTGCAAATATTATAAATTTTGAAATTAAAAGCATGGAGCTATTTGGATTAAATTTATTACATAAATTTTGTTACAATCATTAAATATTATGAGTATATTAACTATAGTTAAGATTTATTTATTATTCTAAGGTACAGATATGTTTTTGTAATCTGCAACAATTGCTCCAAAAACTTAAATTATTATCTGTTTCCAATTTTAAATTTAGATACCAGAAAAATTTCTAACTGCACATTTTGCTAAAATATATTGTAGTAAATAATAATATTTTTCATTCAGAGATAAAAAAAACTAGATTGTAAAATATATTAATATAAGCAGAAATTATAACCTATCATTAATTACAATGTTTTAAATGAGAAGTAATGTATTATTTGTATTGACTAAAGCATTTACATAATTATATCAAATATTATTTATTTAAATTTGAATTTTTAAGATAATAAAATCCGCAGATAAATAGCAATAAATATATTATTATTAAATAAATAGTGATTTAATTTGAAGAACGTATTTTATATTTAAAAATCTTTTAGACATGTACTATATGCAAGGCAAAATATAACAAAATGTAATAAATAGTTGTTTTAGTAAATTTTAATGTTCTATAATTTTTTTTATTTTTCGTAAAAATACAGAAAACAAAAAAGGTCTTGTCTTTTTCTTGTTGCCATAGAATGAAATGAAAATAAGTGTGAAAATTAGTGTATGAAGTAAATTAGTTACCAGAGTGAGTCGAAAGTAGGAATAAAGTCGCTATAAAAGCGGATTCACCTTGCACATTAAGCAATCGTACAATAGTGAAGAGAAATGGGAGTGTCGAAATAGCTTGTTCAGGGTTATCTGCTTTACGACTGCACTCTTCAGCTGATGCAGGAAATCATCGAATATGATTTTGGAACAGTACTGTGAATGAATGTGCAGCAAAGTATTGGTTTCACAAATATAAGTGGGGAAATGTGTCTCTATGTGATAAATATTGTGTTTTGTAAAGTATTTGTGTCAAGTGGTTTACTTCGAGCTACTACAAACAGCCCAAACGTTCACTGAGAACCTCTACTAGTAGCAAACAGGACTTGTGTAATAGGCATCGAAAGAGGAGGAGTTAACACCAGTTAATCACAAGGATGTACTGTTCTTGGCAGATAATGAGAGTCTGCGTGTCACGCGAATGGACAGGAACACCATACAGAGATTAGTTGTGAGATTTTGTGCCATTCTCATAACTCACCTAACAATGGGGTACTCACGGACTTCTTTGCATCCAAAACCACTGGTTTTACCGCAAGGGGAATGCTCAATTGGAGACAGATAAAGATTAATTAGAGGACTATCAGTAGGTTTCACTTTCTATAGGTCATGTTCTTTTTGATCATTAAAAAACGTCAATATATTTATTATTTTCCTTGCACCATTCTGGCAATAAATATGACATCTAAATATGCAAATACAATGTAAATAATGTCTTCTATTGATAAAATTTTCTGGAATTTGAATTTTATTTCATAAGTGCACAAAAATAATGACAATAATCCTATAATACCATCTACATTTATTTTAAAATTTTAATTAAATGATCATGGAAAATATGATTTTAATATAACAATAATTAATAAATTGGAAAACCATCATTCAAATTATTCTTTAAAATACTAACACTGACTGTACTTTAATAAATGTTAAAATTGAGTAGTTTAGAATAATACAGCATATTCTACAGAAAATTGAAATATGAATAAGTTACTTTATTATAAATATAATTAACCAAAATTGAAGTTTATGAATTTAAGATCCATGCCTGTAAAAGAGTTACAAATAATCCAAATGCTAAAGCAGCTTACTAATTACTAGAATTCATACCATACATATGAAATTATTAAGAAGAAAAATTTAAATTAGAATAATAACTACAAAAAGGATTTAAAATGAAAATCTTGAAACTATTTCAGTGTTGGTGTGTATTAATAAAATAGACAAAATTAAATAAGTGATATTTTTTCAAAACAAAAAAAAAATAAATAAAATGGCGTTCTATTTAAAATAAAAAATAAAATATACAATATTTAGATTACAATTATTGTTTCACTATTTGTTCTTATAATTTTTCCTTAATAGTACAAACTAGATGACTACTCTTTCCCACAATAAGGTTGAAAACTTCTACTTATTTATCGTTAGGGGTTGAGCAACTATGTGTCAAGTATCATTACCAACGTCATATCACAACAAACCCATTTATAGTGTGCGCCACACGTATTCATCATTTCAGAAGAAAGGACAGAGAAATAAAGGGGGAAAAGATATTCATGCACACACAAGGATTCATGCCCAGGACTAGCTGCCCATGAGTCAGAAACGTTATCCGCTAATTCCTTTAAATTCAAAAATAATAGTAAGTAATTTCAAAAAATGTGTCACAAAGTAATCGTCACCAAAACATACAGTAAAAAGAGTAAACTCAGTTGAAAAACAATATTAATGAAGAATATCACTAAAAATTCTATTATCTTTTATTTTTTATGGATTCATAAGTTAGCATTTTGAATAAAAATTAAAATTCCCATTTAAAAATAAAATTTAAAAAATTAGTTAAATTAATTAGTTGTTAAATTTTCTGCAAATTGTAAATATTTCCAATATGATTTCTTTAAAGGTAAAACTACTATCTTTAAGTACGGTTACTTTCATTTTATATTGTACATAGCAGTAATACCCAAGAATCATATCAACATTTTATTATGTTTTTAGCCACCCACCCTATCTAGTTTTCAGTGTGCTTGACTACTGGTAGCGAGGTCCTGGTTTCAAATCCCAGTTCGGGCATCATTGTACTTTCTCTCTCTATCTATGGTGTATTTCTTTTCCTCATATGAAAGAGTTGTGAAAGGTTACCTACCTTTTAAACGGGTACCTATGGCATGTGTGTACTGGGGAAATGGGAATTCTCACCATACTAGGGAAATGGGAAATGGGAATCCTCACGATTCAGTTGGAAAAGTGGAGCAGCGCACCCCTTAATGCCAAATTAGTTGGTGCAAGACAACAACAACAACATTATGTATTTAGCAAATTTCAAATAAAGCATTTTAATATTTAACTAGGCATTAATGTTATCACTGCAATTTTAATTTTATTATTTTATTTAAATTTTAATTTTATTACAATACATTGAACTTTATTATTGAATATATCATTTATTGGATAGAAATATTAAGGTAATATGTATTAATCTTGTGAAAACTTCAAGTAAATTTAACTCTTGCCTTCGGTTCAACAGTTTGTGGGTTCGAATCCCACCTTGGGCATGGGTGTTTGTAGTGGTTCGGAATCCACTTTAAACCGTAGATTCCGGCCTAATTAGCCCTCGTGTGCAAACAATGACCGTTGAGCGACAAAAAACCAAACAATCAAGTAAATATAACGTCATTATTTAGATTGTGTATATGATATGAATATATTTAAACTAATTTTCATTATATTACTAAATTCATTATATGTATTTATTTTTCGTATAAGGAATATCCATAAATTGCTTAGAAAATATAAAATATTTTTAGCAAGATTTTCGAGGGTTTTATTTTTTAAATTAAACTTTTTTTCTTATGAAAACAGTAAAACAGTTCTTTAAAAAAGTACAGAAACTTTCTATACAAATCAAACAATATTAGGACTAATTTTTACTCTCGCCAGATATTTAATTTTATTTCTTTAGTGTTTAGTATTTTTTTAATTTTAGAACTCATTTATTTTAGAAGAAAATTTTTAAATTTCTTTAAATTAAAAAAAATAAAAAAATGAAATTTAAGAACCCTCACTTTAACATTTTATGTTATTTTTTAAAATTAAATTGGGGTTTTTTAGAATTTTATTTCATTTTCTAATTAGTACTGCATCATGCTATCTGAGAGATATCACGATTAAATGTTGAAAAAATTGTGTACACAATGCACAAAATTTTCAAACTTTTTTTAATAATTTATTATTTATAAAGAGACTCTAACTTTAGATAGTTGAAATATTTCCTTAACGGCATGTGATAAGGCATCACACATATTCCGAATTATATTCATGTTTGGTTATACAGGTGGGTAATAAAAGTGTCTATATTAAAAATATTAATATTGCAATCACTTTGTAACATGCCTTGACATGAAGGGTATCTATTTTACTATTGAAATTGATAAATTAGGATGGAATGAACAGGAGTTTCCAATGAGTATTAATTAATCAAGTAGGATGTTTTGAAGCTTTCAGTTTTATATTTATGAGAATTTTCACATAATGATTAGTACTATCTCATATCTTATACAAATTAGAAATTCACAATATTTACATTAGTAAGAAATTAAATATATCTCAGTCCTTGTAATCATTACTGTTCAATATATCAGAATAATTAATGCTTAAAATTGTAGTAGTACATTAACTTAATATAAATATTTTTAAATAAATATTTGATATTGTTGAAATATTAATAAAAATGTATTGTGTTTACTTATACAAGTATCTCATTAATAAGCAAATATTGCACAATATTTTCGTTTCCTTTTAGAAGTGCTTATAAATATGATTTATAGAAGGATAATGAATTAAATAACATATTGTCTGAATAAATTTCAGATGTAAAACGTTTCAAATAGAGCAGTTAAATTTACTAGTTGAATTATATGTTATAATTAAATAAAATATTTTGACTTAAAAAAACAAATTATGAAACTTTTCAAATCTAATCACAATTAGTACTAAAAAGAATCAGTTGTTATTATACTCTGCTTCTAATAATAATCTCAGAGTTATATTCAATAATTTCGTTCTCTGAATCTCAGTAATTGTTAGGGGAATGAGAATTACTTCCAGAGAAACAAAATCCGCTTTCCCACTGTTTGTTCATAACGAGAGAAAATAGGTTTCCGTAAAAGTACAAGGATTGTACAAATCATTCCATGTTAGTAATGAGGTGGAAATAGTGAAGCAATGTTACTCCTGGGGCAAATGATATAAGCTATTTTAGGTGCAAACCGAAATTATATTGCTATTTTCTGGAATGCAGATATTTGTTTTTTCTATCCTTGAAGAAGAAACTGACAACATTAGAAATTCCGGCATGTTTTATATTTTGCTTTATGTATATATGTTTGTGTATTCAAAGTTATACTAACAAATCCTACGTAGTTAACATTTACTATAAAAATGGTAAAAACTGAATAAATTGCATATAAATCAAAATTTTCAAGCTTTTTGTTTTTCTTTAACCGGTAAACTAACTACAATAAGTTTTCTTTTTGCTAAAAATTTGTTTTTAAATTAACATGTCTTAACTATCATTTCCTTTATTATTCAATTCTTGATTTTGTATGATTAATAAAATTTTTTAAGAAAGAAATTTATGAATACTTTACATTTTTTGTCTTAATAATCCTCGCTTATTTTCATTATACATTTTCCAGTATTCAGAATGCAAGCTTTCAAATATTATTTGTTCGGTATATTTTGTTTTCCATATTTTTGTCAAATTTATTATACTATGTACAATTTTAAACATTTAATTCCTGAATTTAATTGAATTATTAAAGTAATATTTTACACATTAGTAATCATTTTATAATATTATAACACAATTAATTAGAGAATTTTTGCATATTACTTTAAAGATATTTATACATAATAATTCTAATAAACATTCTTTGTAAATAACTGACACGATTCACAGTATTTTAAAGATTTGAGTAACTATTGTTTCTCATGTTTATAATTCAAGATATTTCTAACTTATGTAGCATGAAACACAAAAGTATTATGATTCACAGTTTAGGTTTCTAGACTTTTTTCTTTCCCAATGAAACTCAGCGTTATAAATAAGGTGCTTAATATTCAGCATGACACTTCGCTGACATTAAAAGTAAGTTCAGTAACAATATTTATTGCCAAAAACGTGTATGCACACACACACATACATATATTATATATATATATATATATATATATATATATATATATATATATATATATATATATATATATATATATATATATATATATATATATATATATATATATATATATATATATATATATATATATATATATATATATATATATATATATATATATATATATATATATATATGTATATATATATATATATATATATATATATATATATATATATATATATATACACATACATATATATACACACATATATATATATATATATATATGTGTGTGCAAGTTTGTATTCTGGGAGGATCATGATTTTTACCATCTCCAGTAAAGTAAAGTGGAAGGAAGTAAATTATATGCTTTGAAATGTATAATTGTAATAACATACAAAATCCTTAAATTGCTAATAATGCTTTGACAACTAGGAATATTATAGTATTAACACAAATGAGGTTCAGACAGAAAATTAAAATGAATTAGATAATTGCAATTCAAAGCATGTATTTTCATTTCAATTTAAATTAAAATTTAATGTTTGTGAAATAAATTCACTATAAAGAGCTCCTATACATATACCACTCTATACACGTTATAATCACTGTTCCATTAACATCCTTATATTATTTAATCTTTAATCAAATAAGCTCAGTTTTCATATATCTACATCTGAAATAATTTCCATAATATAATGAAAGAGTTTCAAAAAGATTTACTCTATTTTTTTAAAACTTAAGACATTTTCAAATAAAGGAATATCCAAGCTATTTAAAAATTTTTAATCTAGTATAATTAACCATCCAACATTTGAATAAGTCGATCGAACTCATTTTTACGTTAAGTTTTTACGCAATGTTTTGCGAAAATATTCAGAAAGATTGTTTGATTATGAAGTGGATAAAAAGTTTTACATTTTATCCACTTCATAATCAAACATTCTTTCTGAATATATTCGCAGAAACATAGATTAGGAAAAATGTAACTTCTGCCATTTTATTTCAGCATTTCATAGATAAAATTACGTATTTTCTGGACTGAATTTTGCATCCAATAATTACTTTTGTTATAATTTATAATTAATTTTGTTATAATAAAAGTAAAGATTTTATAATTTTTATTCTTATTCTCAATTTATTCTTCTAATTTATCAAGATGTATTTATTAACCCACTTTATCTTTTTTGGTCTTTTGATTTTAACAGGTATTATGCCTTTGCAAAATATAGTAGCTATATCAAAAACATGTATGCTTGTACTTTGATTCAAGCATTTGAAGCAGTGTTATATATGTATATATATATATATATATATATATATATATATATATATATATATATATATATATATATATATATATATATATATATATATATATATATATATATATATATATATATTTATTTATTTATATATATATATATATATGTATATATATATATCACATGGAAGACATTTCACAGAAGATATATAAATATTGTTTTCCAACAGTATTTACATATAATACTAGAATTTATTTTACATCATCCAGAAGCAAAAAATATATACTATAACAGTTATAACCTTTAGTGTCCTAGAATAGTAAAAGAAAATATTTGAAACTCCTGAAACTGATCAAAAAAGAACGTAAAATGTATTACAAAACATCATCCTACGAATTTTTTAGAGTATATTAGTTTAATTTTCCGTATTTTTTTAATGTTGTTCCATTTTTTGCCATTATTTTGAAATGACTTAAAATTTTGTATCTTTTTATTAAATGAGATTCTAAAATGAAAAACAAAGTGTCACAGGAATAAAATTTTAAATCGATATGACTCATATATGTGTTACATCCTAGTTTCGTTTAATTTTTTATGATATTATATCTACCGATATATCAAGAAATTTGAGTAGCTCTTTCAAGAAGAATAATTAAACAATAGATTCCTAGCACTATTTGTAAAATTTACTAAAAAGTAAGTATTTAAAGTTTTCATAAAATGAATGTTAATATTTAACAAAGAGCATGATTATTGATAAAACTTCTGTTCAATTTTGATACTAACAGGGAAATAGGAAGCAAAAAAAGAGATTTTTTATATTAAAATAAAATATATATTTTATTTTAAAGATACATTGATGTTATTTTAGATAAGTATTAAACAATTTAAACATTGTAATTAAATTATAATTTCATTTTAAAACTTCTAGAATGACGCTCATTTGGAAGATTTAGTTTATGAGGGTTATTTTAAGCTCGTTACATTAACATTTATATCCAATGTGAAGACATTTTGATCATCACAAATTTAATTATAAAAACACCCAAATCATTAAATTAATTCCATATTTCTTCTAATTTTCACTTTTCCAGTTTATATACCATATTATATAATTTATTACATTATATAATTTATCATATTTTCAAACAAATCTGAATACTGCTAATTTGAAATAGTGTTATTTTTGCAATTAAAAATAGACCTATGTTAAAGTTCATTAAATGTTCAAATATTTTGATCATAAATTAAATAAAAATAATTCATTGAAAATATAATTTAAAATATAATTTAACAAAAACTAAAAATAATATTTGTCATTGTTTATTGATTTACCTGAAATAAATATAGATCCTTGTTTATTTTTGTAGATCTAAAATAAATATTTTTGCCACTAAAATAAAAAAAGCATTAAACAAGTTTTTTAAAAAGCAAATATAAATTCAAATATGATTAGGACTGAAATAATACCTTCTCTTGTCAAAATTAAAATTGTGACAAGACACTAAGAAACTTTTTCATGAACAGTTAAAATAAAATTTAAAATAAAAATTGCATTGTATTATCTAATCAAATATATATTATATTCCCCATGCATAAATATTCATTTCTTTCTTATTTTTTTACTAATGGAATTGATGCAACAAAGAAACATTATTAAATATTTTAGTATCATATATGTTTCGGTGTTGGAAAGAAATTTTTAGTTAAGATATAGATTTTATAGATATGTTTATTGTCTGATAGAATGCAATGACATTACTTCATAAATGGTATTGAAGTTTCGGCGAAATTAATGACTATATTTTATATGTCGAACTATTAAACAAAAACCCTATGCCATATAATTTTTATTAAGATATGTTATCCCTAATCATAATTTCGATTATTAAATCAAATATTTAAAATCTTGTAAGCTATTTATCATATTATATTAACAACGCATAAATTTATTTGTTTTAAAACCTTTACTTGTTAAGTCGAGTGTTTAAATATCATTAATATTTTATAAATAATATGGCATAAATTTAATTTATTTTGTTTTAAATATAATTTTACAATGCTTCCACGCACATGAATACGTTTTAAGAATATGCACTGCAATACGTATATCATCATGAGATTGTTTATCAATATTTTAAAATGATTTAATATTTTTTTCATTTTTTGGTGATTGTACTAAGCAATCTCAGGGTTATTTATTTATCAAAAACATATGATAGTTTCTCATGAATAAAAACATTTGCTCTTGACTTTGTGCAATCAATTAAACTCAAGTTTTTCTTCAAGTAAGAATACTTAGTAAGATGAATAAATGAGACATTAATTTTTCTGAATGTCAAAATCTATCTTTGCTAATGGGGTAAGGAGTTGCAATTGAAATGCATGCATCTATCTGAAAGATGTTTTGTTATGATAAAAAAAATGCATTTTATCATTGGACTTTCAGTTTAATTCAGTTATTTTAAAAACATGGTTTTGCGTTAAAGAAACGATGCAGAAATATTCTCGGTGTCTTTACTGGTAGGGAATACATTTGTATGAAATGAATTCCAATATGTTTTAATAACTTCAAATAATTTAGGCAAATGACTGAAAATTAAATACAATATAATTAATAAAATTAAAGAATTATGAAAACAAACTTCCATTTTCGTGGAAGTAGGAAGAAAATGCTTTAATCTTATTTTTTTAAATAAATTTAAAATTAAAATTTAGAATTTATATAAAACTTTATTGAACTTTTTGTAGAAGGAAACAAGCAACTACATTTAAATAATTGTTTCGGATTTTTTTTTGAAAATCTATTATAACTGACACAATTGACATTAACAGTTAAAATTTTGGTTGTGTGCAAATCATTCGTTTTACATTTATAGAACACTTTAGAAGAAAAAACAATTTTAAAATATGATATAGTTCCTATAAAATGTACAATGCAAAATTCTTTAGAAATATTACAAAAGATAAAAATTAAATATAACAATAATTTTTAAGCTGAATTAAATATAATTATATTAATAATTAAATATAATTATAGGTAAGTTAAATATAACAATAATTTTTTGGTATTGAAAGCATTTTAGAAAATTTAGCATGCTTTTTTTTAATTTTTACAGCAAATAAAATTTGACATGTTTACCTTTAGTATTTAACATTAAGGTCAAATATATTTATAGCTGCACTTGTAACTATGTTCTTTAAGAATTCAAATTATAAAACAATGGTATATTAATAATAAAGTAAATTTTTATCGTTAATTTTGAATCGATATTCTTAAAAATTATGTATCTTTTTATTTGAAATTTTATGAAACAGGTAAAGAGCTTTTTTCATTTAATTTGAATTTTCCTTACCAAATTCCTAGCATTTAATTGAGTATATAAAATATGTGTTTTAAAGAAGCCTAATACATAAGGGTTTAAATTTACTTTTAAAATTATATTTTTGTTTCATTTGTTTAGATTAAGTTTTGCTGGAATATTTTAAACAACTTATGTACAATTGGGAAATATTTAATTTCCAATACGCATGATAAAGTTATAAATTCGTATGCCAAAATGACGAATTTCCATAATGCAGAATTTATTAAGGATACAGTTGTAAAATTTAATTGTATAAGAAATATTCAAATTTTAGAACATTGCATTTCCATCTTCATTCATTTCATTTACATTCCTTTTTACAAAGATGATTTTTAACTCGATTTTAAAATAAATTTCTTTTGCGATCATACAAATGATAATTTAATAAATTTTTTCCAATGTTTTAGAATCTAAATTATTCTTAAGTCATACTATTAGCACTTCAATGCTTGCTCCGAATACCTTAACCATACTATTAACTATTTAGAATTTTTTTATTATTTACGTTATAAATAAAAATAAGTAATAATTTCAGAAAATTATAATAAGTCGTAACTTTTTAGGATATAAACTTTTAACACAAATTTAGACATTAGCTGCAAAACATGAGGAATTGTGTTGGGTATTTATATTAACAAGTATTTTCATTTCATCTGTTTTCGACTAAACTGCTGCTAAGAATACAGAATCATAAACTATAAGAGAAATTTCAAAATATGCATATTATACTTAAAGGTTCTATTGATACTCACTTAATTATATTCATTTTTATAATAATATAAATAAAACCATCTTTTCTTTTTTTTAGCTACAAAAAACAATAATTCAAAAAATACATTAAATATGAACTGAATTCCTTAGGGCAAATATCCAAATGAAATTGGTATCTGTCGACTCCACAAAATACGTGGTTCAAAACTACATTCTCGGTATCTAGACAGAACTTAAGTCCCAACAGCCTCGATGATCACTAACGGATTTTGTCTGGCAAGGTTGAATGTTGACCATTTATCACAGATTCCCTGGGGCATGTGTTTTGTTTCCGCTTGGATTTAACATTGTTAGAAAAGTAAAAAACTGCGTGCAAACCGTAGTAAAATATACGGTTTGAACTGTCATGAATTCTGAAAAAAAACTAATGATACCAAAGAGTAACATTTTCCATGTTTTAGCTGATATATAGCAAAAAATTTATCTTTTTATGAAAATAAAAATGTTATTCATAGTTTAAAGTTTTAAAGAAGTATATTTACCTATTATATATATATATATATATATATATATATATATATATATATATATATATATATATATATATATATATATATATATATATATATATATATATATATATATATATATATATATATATATATATATATATATATATATATATATACATATATATATACATATATATATATATATATTAAATTTTCTTAAAGAAAACATTTTTACATACAAAAATTTTCATTAACTAATGAACTAAAAACATTTGCCACATAATAATTGTTCTTATCAAAATTCAAATATAAAAAATATACATATAATATTACTAATATTAAATATATTTATGCAATGAAAAAGACATAAAGTTACAGTAACACTTGAAGTAAGAACGTCAGTAGTTTGATGTTACGATAATACTCTTTGAATAGGAAGGTCTCGTGTTTGATACCAGTGACAATTAAATAATATTTGTAAAATTAAGCAGAACGAGGTTTATTTACATTTACTTCTATTGAAAAACGCATTTAGAAGATTTCATTATACTAATGAGCAAATTTTTAAAATAAAATTTTTATCGTTCATATTAGTTTTTTGATGATCAACATACAAATAGCTTGCACCTTTTTATTATAAAATACAGTTTCCTAAGCATTTTAGCAGATTTAACTTGGCTGATTTTTGTGGAATCTTGGAATTAATGAATCACCATACACTAGTTCTAAAATAATTAATAAATAAGCCAAACAAAAAAATTTTTTCACGCATATTTGCAGTTTGTAATAAATTAGCATGTTATTTTTCCTGTCACAGTTTGGGTAAATACTAATTTGCTTTTTGTAGTAAAGTGATCAGGATCTAATCTGGAACAAGCAAGATGAAACTTTAAATTTTTGTATATAATGTGAAATATCTTTATTTTCACATGTTTTGTGATTCCACTGTATCTATTCACGTGATATTCATCGATTTTCTATCAAGATTTTAAAGATGATGTTAAATTTTTACTCATTAAAACAATATGTTTTGTCATACTTAAGTACCGATTCAAGGATACATATTCTATTTGAAATTAAAATTCTCTCTGAAAGTCATAGAATCACTAAAACAATGTCCTCGTAAAATTTTTGAAAAATTATTTTATTAACATAAATGTTTTCAGAACTTTTTTAACAAAATATAGTAAAATAAATTGCACAAGTTGATTTTCATTACTTATTTTGAACTATTTACCTTTCTTTGTTTGTTAAAAATATAATATAGGTAATCTAGAAAAAAATAGCTTCTTCATTTGAGATTTTTGAAACGTGTAGTTAAAAATCTCTCATTTGCGCTTTTATTTTCTTAATTTAATGATATTATCTTTGTTTAAAATTAAGTAACTTTTATTTTTATTCAGTGACTTAAATAGCAGTAAAAATAATTTTTCATGTAGCATATTTGTAATATGTTCTTAAATATTTTAATACGATTTGTTATAACTTTTTGTAAAAAAACTGTGGAAACATTCTTTATAAGTTCTAAAGTCAGTTACTGACCAAGGCTGCCTCTGACAGCTTCTAGGTCTACAAGACGCCAAGTTCCTTAACCCTTTGATGGTTATGAACGAGCTGAGCTCGCAATCGAATCGTGCTTCATAATGCGCGCAAACGAGTTCCGCTCGGCAGCGTGTTTTCGACCGAAAAGGTTAGAAACGAGTTCAGCTCGCGTAGTTAAATTTTCCCCCAATGCGCGCTGAGGAGCTGAGCTCGTTCGCCAATATTATTTTGCATTGATAATGTTACAAACGAATCCTACTCGCAAATTTAGTTAGTATTACTGTCTACAGATAACGGATTCCATGAATTTCTTTTCATAATGATTGAAGTTGTTTATATTTTTACATTGTTGTTTATATAGCCATTTTGGCGTGGTATTTTGAGTGTTTGTAAAGAAAAATGGCTCAAAAGCGAAAGTTAAATGATATTGATTATGACGATGATTATGATTGTGATACAGAAAGCTTATCTAGTTTTGAATCTGATGACGACTTTGTTCATAATATATCAACATTAGTGTTTTACATTAGTTGTATTTATTTAGACTTTTCAATTTAATATTTGTATAAACTTGTATTTATATTTAACGATTATTATTTATAAAATTGGTTATTATCATTTATAATTTACTATTTACAAATTATCATTTATTAATTATTTTAAAGTACTTAAAAACTGGTATTTATGTATTAAAAGTACTTTAAGAATTTTATAAAACGCGCGAGGTGAGCTATCCACCCCATCGCCACAGAAGGGTGACATTTTCGGAAGAACGGCGGAGGAAAACAGCTGCGAATTTCGACTGCTCTTAAGTCGCAGAACAGCGCGAATTAAGTAAGCGAAAACTGCTACTTTCCCTAACCGCTAAAGGGTTAAACGGTTTACACCAATAAGCATCTTTCCATTCTATCTAACCATCTAATTCTTTGTCTTCCTCTCCTTCGTTTTCCCTCTGGTTTTTGGAAAGCTACTTTTCTAACAGGGTTTTTTATCGTCATAATGCTCTAGCCGCACATCAGTTTCTCATCGTCTTCTTTGTTAATTGTCCAGCATTCGCTGCCATATAGAACTATTGGTGACTAAACCAATGAATCCATGTGATGCAGTAATTTATGTTTGATAATAAATTTGGAGGAAAATTAACATAAATAAAATAGGCATAATTGACATATATTATCTTAACTTGGGAATATTGCTTGTTACAAGAATGTTATAAATTATCTTTTTAAAAATGCTTCAAGATAAGTAATCAATATACAGCAATTAATCGAATCACTGATAATAAATGTAAAGTGTAAAATCCCTAATGAATTTAAGAGCACATTTTACTTAAAAATAAAGAGAATGTACTTAATTACTTGTTTGATTTCTAGAAAATATATGATAATTTTCTTAGAAACTATTTTTAAAAAACATTGTTCAATTATCATGTTGTTGAAAAAACAGAAGGTAAATTTTCTGAAAATCTTAATATTCAATTTACAAAAAGACGTAATTTGATGCTTTTTGAGCAATAATACTCGACATTTTTTGGTATCCGTTCAATGATTTTATCTGTATTTAAAATTACGCAGAAAATGTTTAAATAAAGGAATACCCAAATTTATATTATGGTGTTTGAATAATAAAAACTAAGTAAAGACTAATTGTATTCTATGATAAACTTTGAATATGTTTATTTTCGAATTAATATAAATCATTTTATAATATTTGTAAATATCATATGGTTTTATATAAAATAAATGTTTACAATTTAAGATATATTTATTTCTAAATTCAATGAAATAAATTAATGCATTAAAGCAACTTTCATAATCTCCTAATCTTTCATAATCTAAATTTAATTTCATAATCTCCTTTCACAACTTTCAACGCCTTTTAAGAATTTTACATTATATTAATGGAAAAAAATAAAGAAACAATTGAAGAAATTGGATTTAATGTTAAGCAGAAATTAAAATTCAAATTGAATATCAAATTTAAATGAGTCAGATTAGTTTGTGAAAAAAGGTTACTATAATGTAAATAAATTTGAACTAATCATATTATAGTCAAGAAGAATAAAAAATATTATTTTTAATCTTGGAAACATTTGATGTTGGAGAAGGATTATGAAGTAATGAATAAAACATATCAAATGTTTTACTTATTATTTTTGTTGTTTCCCTTATCTTCACACATATAAGGCAAAAAATTAGAAAGCACATATTCAACAAATTACCCATGACTACTACTCCTGCCTTTTGAGGATGTTTGACTCTTATTCATACATCATTGCACATTTTCTCACATGAACAAAATCTAATAAATTATTGTTTGACCTATGTGATGTCTGTTTCTAGAAAATGGACTTTTTTTTTATCACATCCAGCTTGGTATGATCCACAGATTAATATTATCAATTATTTTGCTCATTATGGAAAATCCGATACAACTACTATTATCTTTCAGCAGCTTTTTTCATCACATCACTGTCAGTACAACACTTACACACCAGTCTTCACTGATGGGTCCAAATAAACAGGACTCGTTGGATGTGCTGTAGTTATGGAAAACAAAACACTTAGCTACAACCTCCATCCTTCCTATTTCATATTCTCTGCTGAAGCAACTGCCATTTATCAAGCTCTTCTGCAGAGGAATACAAGTGACAGATTTAAATACTGTGGGTACACTGGCAGTTTGAGTGTTTTGGAAGCTTTGCGGAACAGTATTTTTGATTTCCATCTCGTTGTGTCGCTAATTTCCCGGACATTAGATTCCATTTCTGGCAAGGGATGTGATGTATTCTGTTGGATGCCAAGTCTTGCAGGTCTTGATGGCCATGAGAGGGTTGGTACATCCGCTAAATATGTATCTGGCTCATTTACCATCAGTTCCTTTGTCTGATAAGAGAAGAAGTGTAAAAAACTAGCTCATAGTTTTTTTTTTTTTTTTTTTTTTTTTTTTTTGCATGAGTCAAGAAATTTGCAGATTATTATTAAATTGTATACCATATTTCTATACTTAATTTCATTATCAATTTTACCAGTACTAAGTGCTGATGTGAGATTAACTCGTTTCACACATAGATATTTGTAGACATAAATGAAATAAATCCTTTGTGTGAAACGTATGATGAACCATTTATTGTTTACCATATTTTTTAATTCCATGTCCATATTTTAACCAACATCGTTTACGCTCTTTTAATTGTGATATTTTAACTTTGTTTGATTGTCTGGGGGAACCAGTCCACAAAAATTTATTTGCATATTTAAGGGCAATAGGTTTCTTACATTTTTTGATTTTGTTTTAATTTTGGACGATTGTATATACAGTTATTTATCGTTATTTTATATGTATTTAGATTTTAGTAATGTCATATACAAATACTTTTTGTTTTGAATCTTCTTAATGTTGCTAGAGTTTTAGAAAAATTAATATTATTACATAAATCTTAGTTTTGGTGCAATTTGTCCGTTTTTGGACCTTTCGCAACAAAACACAACCAACCAACAATTAACATATTAAAACCACTTGAAATGTATTTATTTTAGTGATTTAGAATTTGTTTAAGTAATGAGAGGTAGCATCTGATAAAGTTTAGCTGTGTAACATCCCCTAACATGAATTGGATTATTTGAGTCGAACATGTCCTGAAACTTCCTATATGGAAATTATATATAAATTGATAAAAATTGTCATCATTTTACTAGAATATTTAAAAATATAAACAAATTATTAAATATTAAAACCACTTGATATCAATTTTAACAAAAATTATATTAACTTGATCAATATTAACAAAAATATTTTTGTTTAAACATTAATTTTGTATATAAGTATAATTTATAAACTGGAAGTAGTATAGTAAAAATAATTAATCTAAATTTTTTAAATTAATTTGGTAAAAAAACCTAAAAACATAAACTACAGCCCCAAATCATTATAATATAATAATATGAAACATTATGAACAATGATACTCTCAAAACATGTATTTTAATATTAGTCAAACGAAGGGTTCCTTTGAAACAAATCTTAATTCTAAAGGGAATTAGGAATTAGACATTTATTGAAATCTATAAATATCTGATATCGTATTCATTACATTTCAAATTCCTAACATGAGTTATTAACAGTATCGATTACTTTAAGTCACATGTTTAAATATCAAACAGGAGCAAATGCTTGGAATATTTTGAGTAAAAGGAACTCTCTTAAATTAACATTTATCAATCTCCAATCTAAGTCCAGTTCTCTTTCACAACTGAAATATTTACACAATTTTTAAAGTTTTCTTATTGTTTTATTTTTACAATTTATCACATGATAAAATTTAGAGCACCAAATAATGAAAAAGTGAAAAGACATAACATTTGTAGTAAAAAAGCATTTAATAAAGACATATAGGTAAAATAATATCAATATTTCTTAAGTAATGGTCATATATTCACATCAATTACCTAACCATATTTCATGTTCTGGCAATATATAATTTATTCTATTAAGCCGCAAAGTATAATTGGTGCTTCAACAGTTGTTTATTAATCAATCAAAGATATTCACTAACAAATTTATAAATATTAATCGCAAAATTTCTGTTTATGACTGTTTTTACTAATGCAATCCTAAAAATTTGCCTTAATAAAAATATTGTGTGATCTTTCATTTTTATTCTTATGTTTCTGGCTAAAATTATTTTATTATGATGGAAGTTAAAAGACTAACTAAACTTGAATGGCATTCTAATTCCATTTGATAAAATTATTAGCATAAAACAAACTTATTTGTTGGTGCAGTGCAGTCATATTAAACACAAGGTTGATAAATAAGTTTAATTTTTTTAATTGCTGAATCACTTCACTCTTTGAATAATTAAAATATGTTCTGTACATTACATGAACTTATTCTCTATATAATTTTAATTGAAAATTAAACTCAAAAACATTATGTTATAATAATTGATAGTTTGGTACAAAATTATTAGTTAATGATTGTATTGTATGAGTATGATAATGCTTAGTTAACACATTTCAATATAACATAATTTTTATCAAATAATTTTCTATATGTATATCTATATAATTAAAATGAACGTAGTTCATTCTTTATTTAATAATATTTCTACTCCCATAATTACCATAAAAACTACCTTATATATTAAACAAATCCCAAGTTTGAAATATGAAATTTATGAAGGGGCTTATTTAAAAATAATAAAATTGTAAGAATACCATTTAACTTTATACTTAAACTCACTATATTATCTTAATCAAAATATTATTTTATACTATTTAACCTCAAGTAGTTATCAAAAAAAATGTTATGAATATACATAGTATTAGTTAATATGTGTATTGGAAAAAAATGTATTGAAATTTTATAAGTAAAATTTCAATACATTTTTTCCAATACACATATTAACTAATACTATGTATATTCATAACATTTTATTTTTTTCCCTTATTTCAATTTCTTTCAAACCCCGAATTTCAATTTTATATTAAATTAGATTATTATATATTTATAATACAGTATGCAGTGTACATAAGTTTTGCTTATTTTATTTCAACAGTAACTAACTTGCCACATAAAATTTGGTATTGTCTTCTATAAGAACTTTCTTTATTTCTCAATAATAATAATAAATCTTATAAGCTTAAAAAAACAAGACGTTAATTAAACTAACTCAACATTTCAATAAACAATATTGAACTCGATACATACAAAAGTTGGAATTTTGATTTATATTTTAATAATTAATTACAATTAGTTAAATACAAAACAAATGTTTAATATTATAACATATGAAATTTTTTTAAATATTTTTTCGTTTCGCTCATACCGTTTTTAAAAATCATAAAATTTTAAAAAAAATCAGAATGACCAAATCATAATTATAATTCCTCGTTGTAACACCTAGTGATGATTCTAAAAGTGAATAAAATATGCAATTATTTAAAACTAGTGTTGTTTATTCGTATAAATTGCCTTAGTAACAATAATTACCATCTACTTGAAATAACAGAATATAAAAATAAATGTAAATTTCCATACTTATGTCTTTCATTTTTTTCTAAATTACGAGACAGGAAATGATTGAGAAAAAGGGTTCATTTTCTGGAACAGAAAAAATATCCGGAAAAATTGAGTTCGTTAATTTATTTCAACGAAACATATTTTTCCTCGTTTAGATAAATATGACCATCATCGTGAAACTAATGGAAAACACGTGATATTAAAAAATCCACTGAAATATTTTATGTAAAAAACTAATAGAACACTATTAGATTTAATGCTCTTAATTTGTTTTATCTCATAGGTCACCGATTTTTTTCTTAATGTTAGTTCAAATATTTTTTTCACTAGTTTGAAAGCTGCAACATCAAAGTTTGCTTGTACTTATATTTATTCACTAAATTGGCAATTCCAGGAAAGTCTATTCTGGTTGATAAGAACTACATTTATGACATGATAAGAAATACATTTATCAAAAGGCTGTCAATTTCTTTTTTTACACGTCAAAAATTTGAAAGCGTACTTTTCTTGTAATTACATTTGTGAAAAATTCAAATTTCAAATTCAATTATTTTCATGTTTCTGAACCCTGAGGATGGCATTATGACTTGTGTGCACCCTGTTGTTTTGCAGAAACTGAAAAATGCAGAAATTCAATTTTATTTGAACTTTATGCAATTAATGAAATTGGTTATCAACATTAATTTAGATTTAACTCGGGTAATTTTATGCTTATTTTAATGGTGATATATATATTTTGAAAAGAGTGATACATATATTTTGATAGAGGTGAGAATTTCATTATCATATGAAAATATTTGGAGAAGACATTTATTTGAAATGCATCCCTGTTTAATCTCTCACTCTGCAAAGTATCTATAAGCATTCAATGATGAAGAGTAAAACTCATAAGGTGTTTCAAACAACATGAGATGGTCTATTAAATGTATTTTAATACTACTGTATCTTAGGGTGATACAAATCAAATTGTATAATGTATCATTACATATTGATGACATGATATCGGTTACATTAAATTTACATTTCATGTTACCATGGCTTGTTTAAATTTGATTAATGAAATGAAAAAATAACTTATATGTATGATGATATTATTCTATGATGAAATAGGTTATATGATTTGAATATACTGTACATTAAATTTTTTAGTGATGAATTTATTTCATTTGAAAATGCAAGTAAACTGTGTAACTTAATTTCCTTTAACGATTTTTCTCATTACATTTGAAGATATATTTCAAATATGTTAAACCATCTTACAAAAATGGATTTTGAAAAAAAATCATGTGATTTCCTGTAACTTAAGAATTGGTTTGTTATTTACACAATTATGTAACTATTTATGTTTGAAATCTGTTGTTTTTTAAAATGACATAAACAGTAGAGAAAAACAACTTATAAGCGTTTTAGAAGAACACTTGAAATATAATTGTTGTATGTGTTTTGTGGTATGTGTATGGTTATTAATAAACTTTCTCTGCCATTTTTTGTTACTAACAATTTTTGTCATTTTTTTTTCTTAATTATATTGATTATCTGCGATAATCTGATAAAGATGATTAGGTTAAAATTTTATATCAAATAGATCCTTAATATTTTTCAATAAAATAAATTTTAAGTATTTTGATTTTACTTACTTGATTGTTGCATTCATTAAGTTGATTTTAAGTAATAAAAATCTAAAAATAATTCTAATCAATGAAATTGAAAAAAAAACTAAAATGTTTCAGACAAAAGTAAATTCTTTCTTGGGCAATATCTAGTCATTTTCCTTACTTCAAAAATTATTCTTGATCAGACAATAAATCATTCTTGATTGGAATTCATATTTATTTTTAACATTTTTGTTATTCCTTAGGGAAGTATAATTCTTTTTATCTGATATTAATAATATGATCAAATTTGAAATAAAATATTATGACTTTATTGTGCATTCAAATAATTTTATTCATTCAGACTAAAAAAATGTTGGATTAAAACAATTTTATTACTGCAATTATTTCTTTCTTTTTATTTTAATCAGCAATTCATTCTTTTTATTTTAAAAGCAAATATTTCTATTTATTAAAAGCAAAAAATTCTACTTAAGTGCAAAAAATATCATTTCTCTCCCATATTCATACCCTTGTTATATAACCGTGTTTTACGATGTTTAAAAATTAAAAAAAGTACTTTAAAAAGTTTACTTCTATTATATTTTTCCTTCAATAAATTGAATGTCTCCCTTTGTTTAAATTTTTAATGATATATCATCAAGAACATTGCTTAAAAAACTAATGACAAAAATACGTGTTTTATAAAATTAGGATGTAATAAAACAGTTTTTAAGAAAATTTATGAAGAGAAAAATTTCAAATATATTGATTACCTCATAAAAAATGTGATTTCATATTAGCGTAATACATAACATGTATATGCAAGTTGTGATAAATTTAATGCTGTATTGATTTCTGGAATTTATTTACATTACAAGTTTAATTTTTCTGACTTAATTTTAAAAATAGGACAAATCAATGATTAAACACTTTGCTATATATATATATATATATATATATATATATATATATATATATATATATATATATATATATATATATATATATATATATATATATATATATATATATATATATATATATATATATATATATATATATATATATATATATATATATATATATATATATATATATATATATATATATATATATATATATATATATATATATATATATATATATATATATATATATATATATATATATATATATATATATATATATATATATATATATATATATATATTACTCAGAAAATACAATAGTGCCGGTTAAAATAAAGGTGTAAGTCGGCTTGCCTGCCGATACGAGTGGTATTAGAGCGAAATCAGCAAGCGGTACCACTACCCGTCGAAACATGTCCGTTCGGGGCCAATGTTGGCACAAAGTATAGTGTGACCTTGGAACTGTATCGACAAGGCCGACATGATAGCTTGTCTCACATTTTACCGGTGTCATCCCTTATATGGACCGAATGCCTTTGATAAATGTCGCAGCGTAGGCAAACATTAAATGACCGACCGCAAGCCACTTAATTGAATCTATTTTTTTAATTCACGATTGTTTTTTGTTCGACAAAATTTTTATTCAAATTACAATATTACTTACTCTGTTTATCCATGCTACATTTATGATTTCGTCTAAAATAGCTAGTATATCGTGCATTACAGAAAAGAATCCTCTAAAACGAAGTTTCACTTACGACCTTAATATTATTAACAATTACAAACAGAAAATGTGCAATGGTCATTAAATATTTGTTGCAATATTTATAATATAAGTACTTCAAATATGTTCGATTGTATTCCTGTTTAATTGAAATCAAAATTTCGATATCTTCAGAAATGCTTATACATATGAAAAAGCTGTCAGATTTACATATTTTAATCGACATCAAAAACTATTTATAATTGAACCAAAATGTATAAAAATATTTTTGATGTTGTTGTTGTTGCTTATGACTTGGACAAGCCAAGCTCGCTATGCCATTGGCTAGGCGAACTTAAATCAGTATGGTGTGCCTTTCGTTTAACCAGAGGACCACAATGCACTCTACAACTTTGAACTAATCTTCTCCTGAAGATGGAACCAACATATGATCCATTTCCTCAACAATGATGTGAAGGGAAGGTAATTTTCTCCAGCCAATACACCCATGGTAACTGCTCAATGACCATCCACAAGACATTTGATACAACAGATTTAATGAGCATGTATAATGTATGTACTCGGTGAGTTTTTGGTGGCATTAAGAATCGAACCCTGCCCTTCCGGGCAGAAAGCCGATGCCCTAATCCCGGGTAGAAAGCCGATGCCCAACAGGACCGATATCGTATATGATATTCAGCAGAGAATCGGAAAGAATGTCTCAAACATATATCAGCAGATGATATTCACAATTAGCCAGCTGTTAGTCGCATTGGAACCAATACTTTTTTCTGATAACATTAAAGTACAAAGTTTTCATGTCGTTTGCTGATATGTAACCATTATCATTCCGAAATCAGTTTGCCAATTCCCGACTCATACCCGACACTGCCGATATCAGCCCATCAGGATGCCGATAGGCTTGTGTTTGCTGGGTATGTATTCGAAAATACTTAAAACATTCAAATTCCATTTATGTTGTCATCATCTAAAAATATTCTTCTATCTTAATTCTATCTATCTTAATTCACACTATTAAATTAATAGCTAACAAATAATTCAATTGAAAGTAGTATTAGTGTGCTAACATTACAAAATATTTTGGTTATTAAATAAAACCATAAATGTTTACAGGATAACAATTTTTTCTTTCAAAATCTCTATAAAATCTGTTGCTGTAATAAAAATGAATTCAAAATGCTGCAACGTACAATGCAGTATTACAAATTCAGGAATAATAGCTCCCATATTTACCACAGATTCATTACAAACAAACCTATAAAAATTATAAAGTATTGTTTTTTAAAACAAATTATCTTTTTCAAAGCAGACTAAGAGAGAAACCAAAACTTAGTTTCTATACCATTTCACCAAGATAATTAAGTCACATGATACTATAGTAGGGCTAATGTTATTTATAGCTATGTAACGGATATTCAAGAAAGATTATTAAGATGAGTACAAAGCAAAATGATAACTTAATTTTCAGTTTCAATGCCGATGATTGAGTGTAAATGTTTCCTTTTAAAGCACATAAGACAATGCATAGTGTATTTTCGATAGTATTACAATATTTTGTGAAATGTATATCTATATGAATAGTTTAGTGGAGAAAATTGAAAAAAACTGAGTAATACTTTACGAACAGTAATCCATAAATAGATAATGATGTAAAGAGGCCCCGGTTTTTACTTATTAACTGTCGAAGGGAACTCATTTAATATCACTTGAACAATCAACACCTTCTACATACTGTCATGTGTGTCAAGCGAGAATCTCATTCATTTATTATTTGTGAAAAACATTTTTTTTTGCAGTCGGGGGATATCAAAGCCATCAAAATCTTATGCAATAGGATCTGCATTACAGATCTTCAAGGGAATAAATTTGATAAATATTTAGTTGTATTTAAAAACAAGTAAACATTTAAAATAGAAATAGTAGTAGATATTACATAGTGAAAATGATAGATAAAAAGAAAACTAAAACTAAGCACAACTAATAATAATATACAAAATATAAGATCTCGAAAATGAAAGTCAAGAAACTGGTCCCTAAACATAACTGATAAATGAATGTGACCCACCCTATCAAAGTGCTTAGGATGAAGTGAGTGGGTAAAGCTACTCTCCTCCGTATTGGTGCCCACCGTGGAACGATAAATGAGAAGCAGTTTTTGGCTTTGTTGCGAAGTGATTGCAACTCAATGCCCACCGTTAGAAAGAAATCAATATTACTAACAATTAATTTCTTATTTGACTGATATTGAAAAAGTATTATATTCGTAGTGACTAAAACTGTTAGTTTAAACTCACAAGTTTAAAGAGAAGTAAATTATATGTACATATATATATATATATATATATATATATATATATATATATATATATATATATATATATATATATATATATATATATATATATATATATATATATATATATATATATATATATAATATATAATATATATATATATATATATATATATATATATATATATATATATATATATATATATATATATATATATATATATATATATATATATATATATATATATATGTATATATATATATATATATATATATATATATATATATATATATATATATATATATATATATATATATATATATATATATATATATATATATATATATAACCGAATGCATGTAAAAATAAAAGATTCACCATTTCATGAATACGTCAAATATTTCTCAAATTTTCAAATATTTTTTTTTATAATTAAATATGAATTTTATTAAACTGCACTTGTACATTATGTATTACATAATGTACAAGTGCAGTTTAATGTATTACATGTATTACATATCTTTACTATAAAGAAAATTTAACCACAATAATACTATAATATTTAATAAAATGAAAGCGAAATATGTGATGCATTATATTTCTGCATTTATTTTTCTATAAATACCATTTGCAAAATATTTACTACAACTCTAGATGTTATATCATTTTATCAGATTTATCTATATTTATGTTACAATAAAATAAAAATTACAACAAAATAAAAAATAAACTGCTTGTCATTATTAGCTAACTTCCAAAACTTTCTCCTATAATACTTGTTTTATCTTATCTAAAGAGAAGTTGGAAGAAGCATAAATAAAATTTTCTATCTTGTAGTCTAAGTTGACTTGGGTTTGTTTCCTCAACAGTCATACATATTGGTTGTGTTCAATACAGATATTACTTTCCCAAGATAAACACATTAAGGGGGAAAGTAAGCCATGTACTAAACTTGTAAAGCATTAAACTGTGGAAAGAAAATAAAAAAAAATAAATTAGAATGAAATTTAATTTTAGATATTTCTTGGAACAACTTAAAATAATCAAGATTTTATTAAATGAACTGAATATATAAAATAAAATTAATATATATATATATATATATATATATATATATATATATATATATATATATATATATATATATATATATATATATATATATATATATATATATATATATATATATATATATATATATATATATATATATATATATATATATATATATATATGAACTGAATATATATTATAAAATTAAAATAAAAATAAAAATATTTTTCAATACAAAATTAAAATCATCGCTTCATACAACCATATTGCAATATAAAAGAATATAATTAGAATTATTTAAATCACATTTTTAATTTTTAATGTTGAGGTATAAATACTATGTATGATATTTAAAAATATATAGAAATATTATTTGACATTACATGATAAAAGATTTTCGATTACAGAATTAGCAAAGTATTGTGTTTATTGTTTGGCTATATTCACAAATATCATATAATTAAAAATGATATAGATTTAAATTTTATTAACTCAAAAATTTTAGTTATTAAAAAGAATGTGAGTATTTAAATTAAATTACAGAATCACTTGTATGAACTGTCACTTGACAGAGTTATTTGAATAAATAACAATAAAACTTTCTTGTGTGAATGTCACAAAATTTCATCGTAGTAAATTGTCCATTCATTGTGATGAAATAACATTAGAAAAAATGATTATTTAATTTTATCTTTATATAAAGCAAATAGTAAATGATTTTTATTTTCTAAAATGTTTCATGTGTATATTAAAAATAACTTTTTAACATAGAATAACATTTTAAGAACATGAAGGTTGCAAATGAATATACATGGAGTAAAATCTAGCATTATTAGTAAAAATTGTCAAGTAATATATGTTGAATAGTTTATTTAAAATAGATAGTATTTATAATATTTTGAATTTAACAAATCTCTAGTGTGCTCTCAATTTCTATTTTGTTACAAGCGTAAAATTAGTATACATAATTAAGGTCTGTTTATCAAAGTCCTTCTCTCTTCATTGACGTAAACGCAGGGCACAACACTAAATTTGAAAATCACAAATTAGACAAATTGGAAAAATCAGACTGGCTTAGGTGAAGATGGGTAAAATTCCGCAACAATTTTGGAGAGAATGAATTTATGAAAAACTATGAATTTTATGAATTTACTATCTGCTTAAATTAACAAACATTTAGCTTATAAATAGTGTTTAGTTACTAAAACATACTTCTTAAATTTATTTTTACATGTTATTATAGTCACTGTTGTACTTATATGTGGAAATAAATTATGATAAGACTGATATTCCTCATAATTAATGAAGTAAATATATTTTAAATTCTCACATATATTTTCAGACTTACATGCTTAGGAATAGGTACAGTTAATTTTTTATTATTGAATTTATACTTTTAAATTCTACATATAAAAATTTTTTAAAAATTCAAATTTATACACCTGTATATTCTATACTAATAAGGGTCAGAGAATTAAATACTGAAATTTGTGAAATTATCCGAGATTAACTTTCCTTTGGATAAAATAAGCGTATTCCATGTAGTTTGAAGTGAGAGGAAAAACAATAATACGATATATCTGATATAACTGGCCATGAAACATACTTAACCTTTGAAAATAACTTGCATGCATTAAAATGTAGAGACATTACATTTGAATCTCTTGTGTGGGAGGAAAAAAGAAAAATAGTTTCATGATGTAACTAATATTCGCAAATGCAATGCTCATAACAGACTAGATAATGTTAAAGCTCAACATTAGTAGTGAAAATGTTGTAGTAGCTTGATGTTATCTGAAAAAATTTGAGAAGCTCATATAACTGGAGGAATTATATTAATGTTCAAGTATGTGTACTGAAAATAAGTTTACTCACTATTTAGTAACTCTTTTGAAATTAAAAAAATAAGAGCATTCAAAAAATAAATTATAAAAAAATATCCAGCAAAAGCTAAGTTATACCGATTACCACTGAAGTTGCTCCTTAAAAATACTGTTGCCAGTAAACTATTCATTTCACATGTGGAATTTACAAGATAATTAGAAGATGCTAAGGTAAGAAAATTATGAACTTTTCAATTAATGTATGTAAAAAGATGGTAATGGTGTCTTCATTGTGATTAAATGATTGGTACAATTGATTTTTTTTTCATATTAAATTTTATTTGAGTGTTGTGTATGTTGACAGGCTGTTATGGTGCTTTGTGTCAGAAGGGGGATCTTACTAATAGATTTCTGACTTAAAGAATTGCTGTCTCTTGCATGGCAAATAATAATATATAACACAGAATTAGATTTTTGCAGCCTTAGATAAAAAAAAAGTTATGTATGGTTTTAGCTATTCTAGTAGCTATAGCTCTGACAACAAATTGTATTTGTTGCTATAAATCATTTCCTTATTCTTCAAAATCTGATATTAAATTTAAAATCTGAATTCTTAATTTCCCTTTTAATTTAATAAATAATAACTATATAATTTATTACATTCATATATAAAAAGGAGAATACAATTAATAAACTTGAACTTTTCTATCAGCATTATTCTGAGGTCAATTACAAATAAAAATAACATAAGAAGACTAAAAATTATGTGCTTGATAAATAAGAAGATGATAAACTTATAAATGATCTAATGTAAGAACACTAATCTGCAATGATTATTTCTAAAGGCTTTAGAAATTAGTTTCTCATGTATATGGCTGTGTATATTTAATTTGATTTAATTATTATAATTTTTTTTATAATTATTACTTTGTTTACAGACATTTTTTCACCTGCAATTTAAAATGGGAATTCCAAAAAACTACCAGCATTCATATTTGAAAAAGAAAAACGAAACTAGAAATTGTTGTGCCGAAAATTAAAACACAATTTAAAATATTATTTTAAAATGTAATAAAATACTTGTGTTAAGTTATAACAGATATTACGAGTAATGAATAAAATTATAGTCTCATAAATACATTTAGAATAGCATAATAAATTATTTAGACATCAAAATTACTGCCAGATATAGTTAATTGCATTCTTTCAAAAAAATCCGTTAAATAAATTTATAAATAATTTTTACAAAGCTTTCTATATTGCTCATTCCCAACAAAGATGATGAATTAGCTGTCTTTACGTTTTGCACAATGATTTGCTTATATTTAATTGGGAAAACTTATGATAAATTATTAGATTTTAATTATGTTATAAATACATTATAATATAGCAGCTAAAATACTTATAAGAGTTGTCTTATGATAAAATTACAAATATAATCATCAATGATAATATTTGTCATTATTGTTTTATGTCATTATTGTCATTATTTGATCATATTTGTCATTATTTGATAATATTGAAAGAACATAAAAATGAGATAATATTGCTGATAAATATAATAATTATAATTTAATAATATGGTTTAAAAAATATAACTTCATGCTGTATTGCATAACATGCTTTAGTTTGCAATCCAAATAATTCATTTTTAGAGATTATAATATGTCTGTATAAACTGCGTGTTTCTCTCTTTCATAATAAATAATTTCATAATCTCACAAAAATAAACTGAAAATTTACTATTGTGTTATTATGTTGTTAGCTAATAGTGTATAATTTAGTTTAATACCATTGTCTCATTTTAAATGTATTAAAATTCTAAGTTTTATTATAAGTTATAGCATTTTATTATATAGCTTTCATTCATAGTATAAACATATATTAGTATTAAAATCTAAATTTCGAAGAAATATGTTTTCCATTTTTAGTAGTTTTTGAAATTAGTATACAGAAAGTTAAATATTTAAGTGCATATAAACATAAAATTCTAATTGCTTTTTTTCCATTAGAAAAAATTTTATTAATCTTGTATTATTATTTTATAACATCTAAACAAGATGCTTCCACGATGGAAAATATATTGAAAGGTGACTTGATTGTATGTTTAGAAGTTAATGTCGTTTAATTAAATTTTTTCTTCCATTTTTACTGTCTACTTGACATCAAAAGTTATTAATATGTAAGACATTAATGCTTTGCTGGTTCATGCTATTTATAATTGTCAATAAATACTGATAAGAAAATAAGCAGAAATTTTGCTTACTAATGTATAATAAAATTCAAAGATTATTAATTTGTTTAAATTGTCATATCGTAATATTTAAATGCTTGATTTATCAAATTTTTTTTTACTAATATTGTTTGTAAAATTAAAATTTAAGAATTTTGTAACCTATTGTAACAATTTTTATTTATTATTTTCTACAGCTAATGATATATTGTGAAGTCTTTATTTGCTTGAGAATAAGAACTAAAAAATTCTTATTTCGATAAACAGACTTTTCAAAAAAAAAAATATAACTATTTTATAATAAAGCAAGCTACCAAAAGATCTTTTAAATTTTCATCAATATTCGATAATTCATATTTGTTTAAATTTCAGTGCTATTTTTGCTTAAGACTAAATGCTAGAAATCATTATTATAAAAAGCACTAATATAGAATATCGAAACAAGCAGAAAAATAACATTTTATAAGAAAAAGGAAATGAACATTTTTTATTCTTCTAAATTGATAATGAACATAATGTAATTTTGTCGTTATACAAAGGTCGGAACATCCATTTGTTACTCTGACATTAAATTTTAAAAATAAACTTAATACGATAGAAAAACAGATGAGTAGGTTCTTTCGTGACCAACTCTTCCTGAAAGCGAGCAGAACACCTGAAATATAAGAAGTGACATTAAAGGTTTTAAAAGAAGAAAAACAATCGTGATATTTCAAGTAAGTTTCTAAAATAGCGGATTCTTTTAATATTTAATAGTTTTCTTTATCATGCTTATGAACACATTTAGTTTTAAAAAAAGCAAAAGAAAAAAATGTATCTTTCTGTCTTAATTTTTATTTATTTAGAAAAGTGTATGGTATTTAATTTTTATTCCTGGTGTTTTAAGATATTTGCGGAAAAAGTTACGAAGTTTTGAAGTGTAAATTCTTGTTACAGAGAATTTTTCGATGCTAAAGTTTTACTAAAACATCACGAGAAGTTTAATTAATTTTTTATCTCAAAGAGTACAGTTTGATATACATACAGATTTTAAATTATGTGTTGCAAATTTAATAAATTACTTATGTTAATAACATGATTTTTAATTTCGAATTTAATAAAATAGTTTAGTCATTGTTTTTGCATAGTAAAAATTGGATTAGATGAATAATATAACAAGATATTTTATAAAAATAATGGGGCATCTATTGGTTTCAATATCCTTATTTTAACTTCTTGCATTTCAATAAAATTGATTTAACAATTTTGCAATTCTAAAATAGCTTTGTACAGATATAGAGTTTAGTTTCATTAATAACTTCACAATGCAAGACAACCGAACAGTTATTGAACTGTAGATAATGTCACAAATCATTCAGTAACAATATTTGCTTGCATGGATGAGTGAAACATCATCTCACTTTTTTAAAAAAATAATTTTAAAATTATATATGTTTGTAAAACTGGGTTAAGATAAGATAATACAATTTATGAATTATTAACGAATGTGTGGAATTTGTGGCAAATATATACATACATTGTTTTAATTATTTTTAATGGAATAATATTTGTAAGGATTGTTTGGAATAAACTAAGTAAACAGATATTAAAAAAAGCAGATAGTTTTACTATTTCATTGAGGTATCTACTGCAATTCAGGATTTTAGTCCTATTATGGACATAGTGCATATTTAAAACATTATTTTATATATAAAAAAACAAAAATCATCATTACATAAACTTAGAATGTGTGAAAGGTAAAACTAGATGTTTAATTGAATAAATATATGAAGGGGTGAAAGATTCCTCCCTGCCATAACTGTGGTACACGGACAAAGAACCTGGTTATTTATATGCCCACAATTGTGACAGAGAATTTATACCGTTATTTACAGATTAGCAGCCGGCCACATATGTGGTCTCTCATTTTTTCAAAGGCAATAAAATCTTTGAGGTCTGCTCAAAATGTAAAAGTCAGCAGGCTTTTGCTCAACACATTGTGGACTGTTTGGTACTCTCTAGATAGGACAGTTACTCATCCCCCTTCTGGTCTTCGATTTCCTCAGGGTCAATGATCTTATGGACCTTGTCTGGCTTCGTCAGACATCTTGAAGATAAACAATAACAACACAACAACTGTAAATATATTCAATAACATAAATTTGGAACTATTACTAGCACCATTTGCATATATATAGTAGGAAAATATATATGATTTACATTGAGAATTTTTGTCATTATTTAACTTTTATAGTGCTTTGAACAATTCTACATTTTTAAATGAAATTATATTATTTTTCAATGAAATTAATTATTTACATAGTTTGCTTTTTCAACAAATTTAAACTAAATTTGATTGTATAGTAAATAAAATAGAACAATAATTCAATCGTTAAGTAACTCTTTTATGATGGATATGATAATAAGATTAAAATGCAATTTAACTTACATGTATTGCATATAATGAAATGAATTGCACACACATTTTCCAAAACACACACACACAGGTTTTCAGGAAATAAAGGTAGACAAAACAATTTTGACTTATAAAGTAAATCTACGAGTAACATATGCAAGGAACAATGAAGCATTTATATATACGTGGAATTTTAATTAAATATAGTTCTTATAATATTGTTTTCGGTTAAGTATTCCAGTAAAAATCAAATGAAATTTAATAGGATGAACTCTTTTTTCACAATAATTGGGCAACATACGAAACATTCTAGTCCATTTCACATGATGAGTAATTCCAACATTAAACTTCAATTTAAATGAAATTTTGACATTTTTTTCCTTGTAACAAAGGATTACTTTATTTGAAGGACCGTTTGTGGAGAGCAAAGATAATATTTAAAAAGGAACATACATAACAATCCAAAAAGTTCATGCAGATTGAGAATTAGTTTATAGTACCTATTTCTTTCATTAAATAAATATGCAATAAATTCTACAAAAATTGAGAGTACAAAGTACAGTCAAAAAGTCCCTTATTATTAAAAATATCACAGTTATAGAATGATTTGTGAAAAAAAATTATCTTTCATTACAATCATATCCATAAATTAAGGATAATTCTGAATCACGCAGAATTTGAACTCTAAAATTAAAATTTCACATATAGAATTATCACAAACATCTTGAAGAATACTATGCAAATTACAAGAAAACAGCAGATGGCTCCGAAAGTACGTCACAATGATGAGAGTGTAAAAGAAGGGTATATAAGGAATGGTTGCAAAGAAGTAAAATTGTTCACAAGCCCTTTAAAAGCCTTTCAGTGCAATAACCACGTAATTATGACGCAAAGGAGGCATTTGGATGATATTTTATGTTGTAAAATTATCGGCCGTCTGGAATGTGGACGTACCCAGCTGGAAATATACGAGGAGCTTGGAATCACCCAAAATGTCACATCTAGAAGCTTTGGCAATGGTTCCAAGATAATTATAATGTAAGTAGACGTTACAGCACAGGTCATCCCCGAGTTACAACGCCGAATGAAGGTATTAGTCAGTTACTTCCAAAATAAATAGACGGAGCACAACATCACACCTGTCTCGTCATTTCTCTTCAGCTATCGGTGTTGTGGTGAGATTCGGAAATTATGAAGAATTCCGAAGAAACCCAGATTCGTTTTTTTAAATAATTGAATGACAAAGATAAATTCAAAACAAAAATACAATAAAACTTAATAATTTATTTTAGTAACTTAATTACAAGAGAAATTTACATTTGCAATCATAGCATAGCATAGCGAAGTGGCAGGACCCCGGACTTTACCAACTGGTTATCGGGTTATGCCCTATCATCTCCGAGAGCCTTCCGTAACATTTACGGGGGCCCACTTACGACCCAGCCTTTGAATTCTTTAAAATTATACTCTCATTGGTAGGGCTTGATAGCCTACAGACATCCTAGCGCAGAGGTGTCTGCATCACAGTTCAGTTACATGATTGAAACTAGTTATAAAAATTAGTGAAAATATTATATTAAGAAAAAGTAGGAGTAATTAAAGGAAAAGTAATTAAGGAGTTATACAATCTTAAATTAATAACGATTTACATGAATTGACAAAACATTAATATATCATATTTCTTGAAGTATTAAATTTTACTCTAACAAAGTAACTATACTATTAAGAACAATATGTTATATATACAAAATTAAATGAAAGTATAATTATATAGAATTATTATGCAAGCTTACATGGCACTAATTACAAGATTTATTATTTTTTTTTAAATATACATTTGACTCAATTAACATATTAAGTCATGATGTTATGGAGCACTAATAATTGGTATAAAGTACTCGTGTTCATTATTTCCTTTAAAAATTTTGCATGAATTGACAAGACATTAATGTTACATATTACTTAAAGCATTAATTTTAACAGTTAAAATAATTACACTATTATGAACATCATTAGGTATAAACAAATATTCAGATAAGGAAATGAAAGCATTATTGTTCATCTGATGAATTTGATGATGAATAAAGTTCATCATCTGCCATTGTTGATGAGTGTACAGGGTCACGGCATAGTGTGAGTCCCTGTACTATTAAGAATTTAATTATTTGAATTATTATTTTTCGTCTAAAACCGTCCTTTAGACAAAATTTCACGAATTGAAGATCTGTTTGACTATGGTGCCTTTTTATGTGGAGGGACTTTGTAGATGGACATTTCATGTAGTGAAGGGTGACATGTAGTGAAGGGCAGTTCCAAAATCACCACATTTGCAGAAGTTCGAATTGGATTTGCCAAATCTTGCGAAGTATTCAGGGAAGGGTCCATGATTCGTTATTAGATAGTTAACAAAAGGGTTTGAGATGAGGAACTCTGTGGAGACTGTTGGAAGTAAATGGTGGGTGAACCTACCATTTTGTCCCATGTTCCCATGTTCTTTGCCATCTTCTGATGGTTCTTTTATAAAGGAGAAGTTTTAGGAAGGAGCTTGGTTTCGGCAGATTAATGATTGACTCTTCCTCATTGGTAGCAGCTTCTTTTGCTTCTTTGTCCGCCAATTCGTTCCCCCAATTGCCCATGTGTGCTTTAATCCAGCTTAATTGGATTCTGCATGGTGTGTTTGTGTAAAGACACTCTTGGATATCACGGATGAGTTGTGATTTGTGCACTGGGTTGAGCAATGATAGGAGAACAGACTGGCTGTCAGTCCATATTGTTGTCGGGGCTAATTTATTGGTAATTACGTATTTTACCGCTTCCCTGACCGCTAATGCCTCAGCTTGAAACACAGAGTTATAATTATTTAGTTTAAATTGTTGGGTGAAAACTTTTTGGTCTTTTTGTGTGACCACGAATGCTGCTCCTGTTTCCTCGTCATGTCTTGATCCATCTGTATATATATTTATTGCTGTTGGTATAAACTTTGGAGTTTTACATAATCTTAGGAATTCTTCAGGTAGGTTGTATACTGTTAGGTTTCTAAATCTATGGAAGGGATGGATAGAATCTTTGTGGGTCGGATCTTCAAAATCTTTCGGGTTGTAGTGAGTACCATCTATTAGTATTGATTTTTTAAGCAGTAAGATTTTTGTTTTTAGGATAGCAGCTTCAATTGTTAATGGTAAGGGTGGAATGCCTGATATAGTATTTAGAGCTATGCTAGAAGTTGTCTTAAATGCTCTTGTTATCAGTAGCAGGAAAAATCGTTGAATATTATTTAATAATTTTTCTTTCCTAACTGTCATATGATTTGCCCAAGTTGAGCATCCATACGTAACTATTTTTTCGATAATGGTTAAATATATTACTTTAGAAATTTTTCCTTTTATACCCCAGTTCTGGCTGATCATTCCACGTAGTCCTTGGGCTATTGGTATTATTTTTGTTTTGATGTGGCGAAGATGTGCCATATTGGCTGTTATGTAAAAAATTATTTTTGAATACGGCATGCTTCAGGCGGTCTATTATGAGTCTTTCCAGAACTTTCCCAAATGAAGGCAGAAGACATATTGGGCGGTAGGAAGTGGCCAACTTTGGGTCTTTTTGCTTTTTACTGAAGAAGATCACTTGACCTTTCTTAGATGCTTTTGGGAAGTAATTTAATTGTAGACTTTTATTAAAATAGTTAAGCAAGAATTTGCTATTGGCTCTATGGACCAGTTTAACTATTATGTTGTCTAATCCATCGATACCAGGGGCCTTAGAATTCTTAAGATTTTTAATTATTAAACTAACTTCTCCTTGTGTGAAAAGTGGATCATTTGGACTTGAAAGGATTAGTGGAGTTGACCTAACTGTTGTATGGTATTGAGTGTCCTCTTCTTGGTTATCTCTGGGAAAATTAGCTTCCATGAGCTCTTTTAAGATTGATTTTATATCTTCATTTGTTGAGTTTTGGAGTGCAACAAACTGAGTCGGAGAAAATACTTTGCCAGTTGCTATTTTTTGCAATATGCTGAATTCTTTGTTATTGTTTGTACAAAATTTGGCCCAACTAGTTAATTTTGCTTTCAAAATTGCTCTTTTATAAGTTGCTTGTTGATGTTTAAATTTTTGTAGCCATGAAATTTTTTCTGTTTCTGAAGTAGATGCTTTAAGTCTTCTTCTAAGTGCCTTTGTTTTGCTCTTTAGTTCCTTTAGTTCTGGTGTCCACCAGTGTATGTCAACTTTCTTGTTTGCAGTTCTTTGCTTAAATGTTGCTTCTGCTGCTCTATGAACATTATTTAAAAATGTGTTGGTGAATTCATCCAAGTTTCTTACGCTTTTAATTTTAATCATTTGTTTATTTAAAGATTTTAGGATTGGTTTTACAGATTTTAGAAATTTTCTCTGATTATTTAACGTTTTAAATCTTTTATTAAAGGTTGTAATTATTGGTTCAGCTACGACACATGTTATGTAGTTATGGTCTGAACATGTTTCCTCGTCGCACACTGTCCAGTCCTGAATCACTTGGAGCAGAGAGTCTGTGCATAGGGTTAAATCCGGCCAGCCAATACCCATTGGCCCAGTAAAAGTTGGGGGGCTAGGAGAAGTATTTAGCAGATTTAGGGAATTGCAGCTTAAAAATTCTTCTAAAATCAATCCACGGCGATTGTTTGAACGGTATCCCCAAAGCAAATTTTGAGAATTAAAATCTCCACAAACTGAAATTCGTGCTGATCTGTATTGAAGTAATAAATTTCTGAGGATTCCAAGAATTATTGTTAGATCTTCACCTGGAGAGGCATATGAAGAAATTAATATTAAGGACGTGGCTTGAGAGTCTATTTGTATTGCAATTATGTCTTTATGAGAATGAATGATTATTGGATTAATATTTGCTTTGGATATTATTGCTGCACGGGGAGTTTCATCTGTTGAATAATATTTTCTCCAATACAAAGGTAATTCTTTAATTTGATTTTGCTGTAGATATGGTTCCTGTATGCAAGCGATGTCTTGTTTATTACTATTGAAATGATGTATGAATTGTGATATTGCTGATCGACTTTTTTGTAAATTAATTTGAAGAATACCAATTTCTGGATTGTGAATTTCGTTGATGAAAGGTGGAAGATTAATTGAAGTGGTCATTTTTATGTTATTGATAGTTTATTTTTTTTTTAAGAAATTTATTATTGTTGCACAATTTGGGTCATAGGTTACATGATTGGTAGAATAGTTTTTCCCATTTTTGTTTTCTTGATAGCAATTAATACAAAACAACTTCTTCTTTGCATTGATTTGTGGTGTGCTATCCTGCACATCTTCCACAGAATGTGGCATTTTTACAGTCCCTGGCAATGTGGTTCAGGTCCTGACAATTGTAGCAACGTTTAATGGTGGAAAATTTATCTAGTCTAAATCTTTTGAATCCAAGATATATTGTTTTGTTATCTAATAGTTTGTAGCCAAGGGATCGAGGGAGTACATTTGCAATCAAAACATTATTGATTAAATATTTCAGATTCTAACATTATTATTTGTTTTATGACAATTACACATTAATATATCATAACTGAGTGTGACCAGACGGAGAGGAATGAGAGATCAGACTCACCCCTTTCGAAAGTAGCAATGTAGTGTTCCCTAACATCAATGGCATTATCGGCTCAGGATCTCGCTTGGCTTCTTATTGCTCATGAGCTTTCCCTCTTTTCTCTGCTATCTCTCCTTAGACTTTACCTTCTCTACCACTCATCTAGTTCTCGGACATCTGCAGCTCCATTCAAGAAAGTCGAGGCAGGGCTCTTACTGGACAGGGCAGTTATGCTCCGTTTAAAACCAACATCTTTTTAGCTTCTTATTATGCTCGATGAGGACCCAGTCCTCAATTGTGGACTCCTTTTCTATGTCGGGCTTCTCTGGGGCTTCTGTGTGTCTTCTCTGTGTTTGGATGCAGTATTTAGCTCTTCATAATTCTCGTCTTAGCTCCTCCTCTGTACACCATTGGTTTTCCAAAATTCTGTAGTTCCTCCTATACTTCTATGGCAGAGGTCAGAAATCCCTCCCCCTCAAACCCGATTAGTCAGATTTACAAATAAAACATATCATAAAATATATACTTTCCTTGCAGTTTTCTCCAGATCACTCATCCCTTCCGAAAGGAAAAATTTATTATTTTATTGCACTTGTCTTCTTGTGCCAATTTTTATTACATCCTTTCCATTATTGCAGCTTAATTTGAAAGGAAAAGAGGAAACTCTTAAATTTAAAGTGCAATAAAAATACACACACCTATTTTCTCAGGGTTTGGTTATGTCGTATTACACTACGACAATCGGTATGACAGTTTCAAGGTAGACCGCGTACAGACGCTTAGGGCACATTGGTCTATATGCTCGTTGGCCTGTCAGATGTGTTAAATAAACCGCAATTCTCTGTCGCCTGCGGTTAGCCTGGAGTAGAGAGCATGCATTGTGGACACCGCAACAGTGGTCTTGTGTGATGTTTTCCGACGAGTCCAAGTTTAGTTTTCAGTCTGATTCTCACCGGACTTTCCTATGGAGAAGGCCAAGTACCCGTTATAACCAAGGCAACACCATTGAACGACACCATTACGGTGGTGCAGGGTTGCTCGTTTGGAGAGGAATTATTCTGGATTCTAGAACTAACCTGCATGTTTGTAATGTAACCATGACAGACCTCATCTATCGGTATGTCATTCGGGAACAACATGTACGTTTTTTCGGGGTGCCATGGGTGCAGAATTTCTGTTTATGGATGCAATGCCCGTCCTCCCACATGTCTACCGGAACTTCAGATAGCATTGCTTGATGTGAGTGATGTAATATTCCCTAAGATCCGATCAATAATTTGATACTCAACAGGCCTAGGCTTTGTACGGCCTGTATTGCATCATCATACTATGTATTAACCATCATACCAACCATGTTATATTGGTTTCAATAATAAGTTCTTTTTTGAAATTTGCTCCAGGTAGTACACAATTTTTGTTAATGATGTCAAACATATAGCATCTTTTTTGTTCTTCACCTTTTGTTTAATAGACTTTACAAACAAGTCACATTTGTTTTGCTTCTGTCTCTTTCTTTGCTTGAACTTGCGTCATACTTAATTTAGGGTCACGAATGTAAAATTAAGCCTATACGGTACATAATCATTCTGACCATATTAAAAAATCTCCATAAATTCCAATGGACAGATTTTTAATAAGATCATATGTATGTGTGCATATCACAGATGATGAATGCTCCTAAAGTGAATTAAAATTAAATTATTAATAACAAACAGAAACACTTGATAAATAAACTTTAATCAACACATTTCAGTAATTTTCATGAAAAAATAGAAAAGTTGAATAAAGATGATCACACAATGAGTATTATCAGTTTAGTCATCTATAATATGGAAAAAATGAGAAAAACTTTTTTATTCAAATAGTTTTTTTGACTAATTAGAAATAATTTTACTTTTATCAGTTACATCAGAGAATGATTTTATATAAAAATGTTTTATTAAAAAGGTGAAAACATAATCTCATCATGATTATTTTTAAGACTTGAAAATATTTAATCATTTAATTTTCTGAGTCAAAATATAAGGGGAAATGTGTTTTTAATTTAATATTTTGTTATTAATTTCTGTATGTATTTTCTAGGTAATGTATCACAAAACTGCACAAACTCTCAATTTTTGTCTTATTCAAGTTAATATTCTTTCTGGAAGTCATGCATGACGAATGTTGAAAAATACCAAAATAATTTACATATTTTATTTATCCTCTGAAAAATACTAAGAAAACATTATACTTTTACATTTATTTACTCTTCAATTTTTAGAGAGGATAAAAATGAAACTGATTTTATTGTTTGTCATAAAAACTACGGTGTAAAGAATAGTTGCAAAATATTTCCGCTTTAAGCAGAAAAACTTCTCTTTAGGAATCAAAAGAAACTATAGGAATATATTTTGAAAACAGCAATATGTAGTTGTGATTTCTCTGAAAAGAATATGGGAGATAAGCTGTGAATTATGAATGTTCATATTTAAAAAAATCTATTTTTCGATATCATTTAACAGACATAAAACAACTCTTTATTTATATATTTAGAACAAAAGTGATAATATTCGACATCAAATACATAAAGACGTAAAATGAATAAAATGTCATCACAGTTTATTTCAAGTGGATACAAAAACTAAACTGTTTCCTAAAATGATTCATAAACAATATAACCGTTATTATAAATAAAATAAAAAAACTAGAAATTTGTGTGAGAAACTTTGAATGAAATGGAGCATAAAAAATAATATATAAATTCATGATATTCCTAAGAAGAGAATTATATTTTCATTCATTCTGATATTTAAATTAAAAATTGGAGGGAGGGATTTTCTTAAAATATATTCTAAGAAAGGACTACATAAAATGTAAATCTTAAGAAAGGGAAAGAAGCTGTACGTATTTACATTAGATTTTCTTTTAAATACTTTTGAATTAAAAAGTAATAATTTAAAACGAAAAAAAATCTGTAAAGCAGTGAAGAAAATTATTTTGTGAATATTTGAATTATTTGTTTTACAAAATAGTTATATTTATTTAAAAAATTATTATATCTCCATTAAAATAATAAACCAAAACATATTAAATAAAACCTTATGAGTTAAGAACACAGCGGAATGTTCTAATTAATATAACATTTAATAAAATTCATATTTTCATGTATCTAATTAGAAATTTATAATGTAAATGCACTAATAAATTCCCTACATATCATTAAATTTTAAAAAAATTTATTAGAAAATTTGTATTGTCCAAATTAAGCAAATAATATAGTGTAAAGGTGAAGAACATTAAAAATACATGTTAGTGATATGAAAATTTCAAAAAGAAAAAAAAAACATAGGTATATAATAGCAAAAATAGAATAATCACTAAAGCTTATTTTAATGTGATAAGTAAGCATTTAAGATACGTGAAATGCATTTAGAATATATATAACTATAAAAATACACTGAGAGCAAAAATGTGAAATAAAGAATAACAGAATTGATTTATAACCACGCTTATATAAATATAACACAGATGATTAAGACCTAAATTTGGAAAATTCATAGCGAGAAATGTAAAATTTAATTTGAAAAATATAAAATTTAATATAACTCTATAAGAAAAGTCGCCATTTTTTTATTTATGGCATAAAGAAAATAATATCAGTTATTTACAACAAAACTAATTTCCTAACAAAATTTTGAATTTCATTCTAAATTAATACGAAAATTAAACAGAGAATTTCAAAATGTAGTTATAGTGGATTAAACTCTACCTTTGTTAAATATATTCAAGTAACTGTACTTTTTTCTTCTTTCACTGTCTTAGAAATTTACAACATTAAATGATATTGAACCATTAAAACATATTTATATTTTTAATATAACAGTAAATTAATAAGTGATTATGTCGATATTATTAATTAACATCAAATTTTAACTAAACATATTATCATTTCTATGTAAAACTTTATTTTTATTTTTAGATTTTTTATGGAGAAAGAATATTTACTTTATATTATTATGCAACACTTAAATAATCTTCAATATAATTTGCTTAAATGAAATTGATTACTGTTTCATTTTACTTAAATATTGATAAAAAAGAGTTAACATGTAACATCAAAATTTAAAAGCAAAAATTCAAACTATTGGATAAAAAAATATTAAAATTTGATAGACAAATTTATCAGTTTTTCACTTTATGATTTAAAAATTGTTTCCAATGAAACGAGCTTCTTATTGCTTGCACATCAGAAATATAAATTCAGTGGCTTAATTTACTTATAAATTATATATATAAAATTTGCAAAATCATGTGAACTTATAAAAATGCCAATTCTGTCATAAAGTAACAGTTGAAATCATATTTTTAAAAATTCTATAATATTACGAGCAAAAGCATACAAAGTGTTGCGGCAAATTCACAATGGTGCTTTCCTTTTTTTTAAAGTAATCGAAATACAAATACCGTCTCTGAAATTTTACTCTCTTCTTTCCTATTTTCAATATGTGATGCTCAAAATATATTAGATTTTATAGTTTTGAAGAGATCCAAGGTATAATTTTTTTTTCATTTAAATGTGTTTTCCACAAAAAGTATTGCTATATTGATAAAATTTCAATATTTGTAAATGGCAAAATAAAAACACACTTTTTATTTTCTAAAATATATTTCTATTTCTGTGGATTTTAGAAACGATAAGCCAAATAAATTCCCATTATTTCCAAGACAATGAAAATATTTTAATTTATAGATTGCAAATATTTCCTCTTTGAATCATTAAAAAGTGAACATTTATGATATAAATAACTTCCACATTTTCTTATAAATGATGAGTATTTTAATTGTAATTATGCTTACTTTAATAAATTAATTATTTACTTTTTCCTTATGTGAGTAGTCAGACAGTTGAGATTCCTGTGAAACCCATGAATCTCAAAGTATTTGAAATTTATGAACGTTCAACTTTGTATTTATGAGCAAAATTTATTCTTAAATTTTGCAAGAGATGACAAGTTAAAAATAGAAAAAAGAAACTATAATAAAATAATAAAATAGAAAATTACAACATTATTAAATATTATGTATTTTAAATATACATGACATTGTTTTTGATTTCCAGTAGGTGAAAGCAACAATAAAGTTTCTCTCTATTCTTCAGAAAAATTGTAATTATTTAGATAGATTTTAATCACCAACTATGAACATTTAAGAAACATTCAATAATGTACAACTTAGTTTAATGAATTGGTTTTTTATACTTGCTTGGAATTTTTCAACAAAATTCTATAAAACCATATATAAAAATTAATCAGTGAATAATTTTAAAGCTAGCATTATTTATTAGTTTTATCATTCTTCAAAATGTTGCAAAATAGCATTTTGTAAAATATAGAAACAATACACAAACATAATTAATAAAGTAATAAAGTCTTATTAATAATATCTTATTAATAATTAATAAAGTAATAAACTTTTCCTTTCATGGGTAGCAATTGTAGACTATAACATACTTTTATAAAGAAAACTTTATCGTATAAAATGAATATTAAAAATAATAAGCCACATAAGTTATGAAATAATTCAGTAAAAATGTATCATATGTAATGGAAACTATTTTCTATTTTAATTCAAAACCTTTTCATTTGAATATGCTAAACGTTTTCTAAAATATTTTAACTCAAAAATGAATATTATTTTGAAAAAAAAGTACTGCTCAGATTCGAAAGCATTTTTCTCAACGATTTTTTTTTTGGCAAACATTTTGGTCGGAAAAATTTATTACTTCCTTTTATTTCTTATCATGCTTTCCTAAAATTTCAGATAATATACATGTAAATGTTTCTGCATTTGTAAAGGAAACAGAGAAAGTTTTAATAGTGTTTGCGCTTTTAGATCTGAGTAATTTCTAATATTCACTTTATTTTCATGGAATTTCTAATATTTATTCAGTTTATCTTCACATTTATGCTCATATATATCACGAAACATTTATTTTTGTAAAATGACAAAAGCTTAGTATCTTTCGTATCTGAATAAGAAAATATTCCAAATTTTTGGAGACTTGCCATAATAGATTATGCTTTTCTCCAAATGCTTTCCAATGAAATTAGCTGAAATATATATCCTGCAATATGGAATGTTACTCAAATGAACATATGATTCTTGGAAAATTCTATTAACACCATCCATTGACACTTTGAAGAATTTATTTTAATACGAAAATATCCTTTTTTTCTCAAAAGTATCCAGTAAAGATTATGGAAATATTGTTAATTTTGATATTCATTTCTCTCTACCAAAATTTCCTAAGATCAAAATTTGTATAGTTAATTGAATGTTTCCCTTTTTTGAGAATATTAAAGGCAAATTCTAGAACATCCACCTCAATTAAATACATTGAATAACGTACCTAAAATTTTAGACTAGGCATAAAATGTTTTTTTTAATATAAATATTTAAACAAAGATATTTTACTAAAATGCCATTAATGTCATGACCATAAATCGTATTCATAAAAGTTAAAAACATTTTTATATAACATTCGTATTAAAATTAATTCTCTTTTGAAATGCTAGACGAAAATAGAATATAAAATTTGTATTCTCATTAATTTTAAAATATTTTAAACCAAAAATATTTTTTTCTTCGGTGTAACTGATGCGACTGATTGCTTACTGACCAACGCAGCAAAGTTTTAAACTCTCGATCAAGTAAATATATATTTTATTCCCCTTCCTCACTTAATAACCTTCCTTCTTAGTAATCCTCTTTAAAATAACATTTCTTTAAATTTATTCAAAATTCCTAACTACAAAGCTTAAAATAATTTACTTGTATCATACTAAATTTCTACGAGTATTTTTATTATTCTTTTAGTATACAAGGTAAAGAAATACCGTGTAGTTATAACCAGATTAAGCGAAGAATTTTGTTTAAAAGGCTTGAATTTTGCTTAAAAGGCGAAGAATTTTGATAAATTTACAGACAAATAAACTGAAAAATATATCATAAGTTTAATAAGTAAAAATATTTCATTCAAAATTTGGTTATTTAATAAATATTTCTGCAATTTTACGCTGAGAAAAAAAAAGATAAGATTTTTCCAGATAAATTACTTTATCACATATTTTACCTTAAAAAACCACAACTTAACTTTTGCTTATATCGACATAAACCTAAATGCTGGGTTGCTTTTTATATCGAAAATATGAAGGAAATATGAAAGTGTTTTAAGTTAAATGCATATAAATGAGAAAACAAATTTTCAGACTATTTTATCTTAGATCATGATTATTATAAATTACTTAAAACCAATTTTTGCAAGTTCAAAGTTATAATTTTAATTACAAAATGCAAAATTAAAATCTATATTCTAACTGGGATGAACGTGGCTTGGTGTGGTATAGCCTATTTCAGAATACAAAGTCTCATGTGCAAACCCATCTACGTTAACAGCGAGGAAAAGTTTTGCTTCAGCCTGCTATTGCCAAGTTTTGCTTCGGTCAGGATGTGTAATTTGGCGTTTTCAAGCTTTTCACAACTGCGGCTCAGGTATATAATCTATTATTTATGAGTCTTTTTCAGAAAACTTTCTAGGTGGATTTTTAAATGCTTAATTTGCCAGACTTTGGCCAATATTTCAATAACTTTCTCTAAACATTATAAAAATAATATTTTAATTTATTATGTATGAATTCAAAAGCTTTGAAAGTTTCAAATCACTACATATTAATCTAAATACTCACAGTAACAATCTAATAGTCTACAAATTTCAAAAAATTAAATTTAATTCAAATAGTTTGGACAAATTTACATAGATATTAAAAAAAGAAAAAACTATAAGACTTTTAAAACTGTTTTTTTTTGTTTTAAAATGAGACAATTTTTACTTTTTACAAATCACTTTTAATTTTTACAGTTATTAAAATATACTTCCGCCATATTTTTAGTTTATTTTCAAATCTAAGCATGGATCAAATTATAATGAAAAAAATAAATATAAATAAAAAAGCAAATTATAATATGCAATGTTATAACATACATGTAAAGCAATATTTTTCAAAAATATTTTCAAAGGAAATGTATATGAATTTAATAATATCGATTTTTAAAATTAAAACGCATTTTCAATTGATATAAAATTTTGTAAGAAAAATGAAATAATTATTTTAATAAAAACAAAAGAAAAATGAAGAATCAAGTTTCTGCATTAAGTGCATATTTTTCATAAGCATTTTATTAATTTTTTTTCCAAATAAATTTTGTAAACTTATATCTTAAGAAATTTGAATGTATAAATGATGTATAGAAATGTAGAGGGTTTCTTGATAGAATACGCAAGTATTATCATCCCTACTGTTCAGAGAAGATATTTTGGTTATAATCTTACACACTTTCTAATTTTTTGGTTAGAATAGGGATTTTTTTAGAATTGGGACTCCAGGTTCAATTCAAAGTTTTTGATATTTTATATATTCAATGTATATTACTGCAACATATGTTTCATATTAATATGTTATATTCTCTTACATACATGGTCTTTCAATTGATTGAATAATGGAAAATAGAAACTGCTAAATATCAATATTTATAAATTTCAACCCAAATAATAAATAGCATGAGTCAAAAAGTTTGATTCAACACTATATAACATTTGGATTGAAATAAGTTTGGATCGGTTTGATTCATTTGTCATATTAATTTACGGATTTTTTTTATCTAATGCATTAAGCAGCACAATATACCAATGTCTGAAAACGTACATCCACAGAATTTTGTATTTTATGATTAGGCTCAAGAAAAACTATTTTTCAAATGCCTTAGTATTTATCAAATAAATTAATATTTCGCTTTAACATAAATGAAATATCGACTTGAAATGAAAATACACAATGAAGAGCAAGAGGGTTATTACTTGAGTCCATAAATCTTCCAAAATGACAGTGTCAAACTAAAATAATTTCATTGTCACTGTAGCATTAAATACCATAAGAGGAAAAATGTTACTTCGAGTGGAAACTGACTCCTAACAAATTTCAATTCGTTAAATATATATATTATTTTGCTGTTCTATAATCATTCATCCCAAATGAATTAGTAAGATTAGAAACGAAAAATATTTTTATTAAACTGTATAGATAATAAAAACAAACCATAAATAAAAAGTAAATTCCATAACAAGAAACCAATAAGTTTATTTACTTGTTATCACGCACGCATGCATTTCTATAGGCTGAATAACGTAAGAACCCAATTTTTAAAATGATTATCATAGCAAAAATTGTTTTAAAGTCCGCTATTAATGAAGTTAAATTTGAAACAACAAAATTAGATTTTAATATGCTATTTCAAACAAAATTTTAATTTGCAAGGTTTCATTAAATAGGCGTCTAAATTAAGGTTTGAAGGTCAACTATTGGTCCTTGGTAAAGATTACGTAGTTGACAATGTATTCTTTTTCAATATAATTATTGATAGCAAACTGTATAGAAAATGAGTTATTATAGGAAGCTATTTAATTGAGGATCCTTTCCTGATGTGAGCATTTTTAAATGTAAAAATATAATCCTAAACTTACATAAATATTTGATTATTATTTACATTGAATATCAATAATTGATGTGTACACGTTTTATTGTACTTCCCTGGTAGTCCAAAAAATAGTTTGTTTCATCTTTTTTATCATCCCATATAAGAAAAGATAATCAGCTAATTTAAAGACGTCAAAATTTATTACTTATTGTTGACAAAAAATTTCATATTGATACCATTGAATTTTTGAATTTTGTTATTTTACTTTTCTTTTGAATATGATATTTATGCCACAAAAGTCCATACAAAGTTCATTAATGGCAAACTTCGTCTGTTGAGATGATAGACGGTGTTAATAAATTTCGACTGAGAGAATAAAAAATAGCTATAATGAAATGTTTCCTAAAATTATTTTCTATATTTCTGATTTATAATTAATACTAAATATATTTTTGTAGATGTTTTGCATCAATTTGTAAACGATTTTAACATTTATATTTTTTAGGAATATTTTTTTAAATAATACAGTGTTCAATATACACAGTAAAACAGAAAATAGATGAAGTAAATTCTTTACGAAAATAATATAATTTATCAGGATAATGATATACTTATTACATGGATCATATAAAATCTCTGATCTCTGAAATTTATAAGACATTCGTAAAAAAAGATATCCATTATTTAGAGAAAAAATAATTTTAAAAGAAATTTCAAACCGTCATGTTAAAAAGTATTTTATTTATAATATTTTAATTTCTGAATAGTTTACGTACTAATTCATTTACCTGAATTTTTATATTTAGTTGGAAATATGTTCATAAATGAAATTCTGAAATTATTGGAAATTGTAAAAAAAAAAAGCATGTTTGCACAAATTTATTTACAAATACGGCGCTATTTAGCAAATGTAATTAAGATCGCATTATCTTTAATGGGTTACAGTGTTTAAATACAATTTATAGGAAATCCTACTACTTTTTCTATTTTTTTAGAAATTTTATTAGTTCAAACTGCTAAAAATTTCATCTATATTTTGAATACATATTTTGTGTCTAAATATAATATCAATTTTCCCATAATTTAAAAAAAATGAAATGGAATAACATTTATGCAAACATTTTGAGAAATCGAGATTTTGTCTGAGTCTTACTTATATCATATAATACAATATTCTAAAATAATTCTTTCATAGTATTATCAACTTTCTTTCACTGCTTATTTATAAACATTCATTGAAAATAAAAATGATAAGAAACTTTTACCTTTCTTAAATATTTGTGGTATAAAAGAAAAAGATATATTCACCATTTAATATATCATTTTTAGCAATTCTTATTAATATCTATTTAATTAAACATTTATCAGTTGTTTATTTTGATTTCATTTTAAATTTCATTTCTTTCTTTTTTCAAATAAAATATGCCATGTTCAAAATCTGAATGTTTTTACAAAATATTTAATGGATTTTAATATTTTTTTTTGTTTTAAATCTTATTTTTATAACTTATCATATTGTGTAAAAATTCCAAAGATTTCTTTATTAAAACAAAATCTTTCAAGTTTTTTTATAGTTATACTAGTTAAAATTTAAATTTATAATAACATAATATATTATATGACACAGTGCATAGTAAATAAACTTAAAATCAAAATGAACGAATGGAACGAATGGATGAACGAAACATGGATGTGAAAATATGGCTTTTTATCACATCCATGTTCTTTCATCGCGATGATTTTTCATAGATAATAAAAAATAAATAAAGACCATTAAAAATCATTTCTCTTGGATTAAGTGTGACTGAGATCAAAATCAAGAACTTGTACTTTACCAAAACGCTACCATGATAATAAAAGACCAAAAGCTTTCGTGTGTCATGGTTGGCGCAGCGTGCCCAATTTTGGACCTTGCGCCATAAAATCAAACAAAAAAACCAACCACTCGTATGTCACGGTGTGACAACATGGGACGTTTTGGTGAGCAGCCGAGTATATTGTGAAACATAACAATACATAAGAAACTGTGAAATAAATTTATATTACCTTTGGAAATATCGTTCATTGAGAGTTTGTCTTACTCATATGTTTAAAAAATAAATGAAAGTTTTTTAATAAAACGTTTTTAATAGATATCCAAGCAAAATACAGAAACCTAATAACACATCTGTTGTTCATAGTGGTTAAAATTAAACACGAAATTTTCCAATTTGAAGTTAATTTTTAGGTGACAGTGAGAATGGTAAAACAAGATTTAAAACTGTTAATAAACAACCTAACATATGAAAGCAGTTGTGAATCTTTTATATATTGTTGTTGTCGTGTGCACACTAGACTGGAATAATGGGGTGCGCTTCTCCACTTTTCTAAATGAACCACTTTTCTAAATGAGCCCGATTTCCTCAGTACATACATGCCATAGGTACCCGTTCATAGGGTAGGCAACCCCATTCACAACCCATTCATACAAAGGAAAGACAAATACAGGATAGATAGAGAGATAAAGTACATCTATGCCTGAACCGGTATTCGAACCCAGGACCTCCCTATCCGCAGCCAGACACGCTGACCACTAGAGAAGTTTGGTGACTTTCTTTATATTACTAACGCATTATTGCTACTTGAGTAGATTTTGCTGATCCAAATATTACAAAGGCAGAGATCAAAATTTTTAATGTGCCCCCATGACTAATACACATGTCAGATATCATAAGCATAAATATTTTTTTTTAAAAAACTCTCTGTAAAGTAAAACCATTAATATATATAAAGAGATTAATGAATGTAGATTGAAAATATTAGAACCGAAAAAAATAATGATGCATTTTGATAAATTATACTTACATAAAGAATAATTAAACATTTAAAGTTATTTAAGTAAATAAAAAAGTAACTCTCTAAAATAAAGAGATGCAATGAAGTATAATATAAAATTATGTAATGAATATTTAAATTTAGGCTAATGGCTAACATTGAATAATAAATTGCCTAATGAAATGAAAAACTTATTATATAATGTAGGCAGAAATAAAATAAGAAACAACAATAATCCTTTGTAAAATTTGAAAAAATAATTTATTTTAACAATATTTTTTTTCTTTTGCTTTTTCTTGGAAACATTATTTGTATAATTTACATTTTCCCATTAATACTTGTTGTTTTAATAATGTATTATAAGAATGGGTTGGGTTTTATTATTTCTTTAAGATATAAGATATATATATATATATATATATATATATATATATATATATATATATATATATATATATATATATATATATATATATATATATATATATATATATATATATATATATATATATATATATATGATTTCTTTAACTTATAAAAAAATCTTGAATGTTTCCAGAATTACACTGAGTAAAGTCTTATATAGTAGTATTTTTTAGGTTAAGTGTTTTATTTCATATATTTTCACAAAATCTCTTTAATTTTATTTTTCAAAACATTGGAGGCAACTAATTTAACATGTTTTTAAGTCAATGTATTGAAAAAATATTATTTTCTCAATTATTATATGTAATAATTTAAATCAATCACATTTGAATGTACAGTAAGACACCGCTTAACGCTATTTCGTTTAGCGCTGTTTCGGTTTAGCGCTCTTTTATTTCAACCCGGGGATTCCATGAAATCGTTCGCAGCATACGGGGATTCCCTGAAATATTATGCAGTGATAGGTTTCAAATACATATCCGAAAGTGTGTACTTGTGTTTCTTGTTTGGTGCGGTATTGTACAGACATATTTTTATTATAGGAAACATTTGTTGACATTATTGTAAGTAGGTAATATTTTACATATTTAATACTATATTACAGTGTCAAATATTTTGATCTTTAGTTTTTACTATGGGTGATAATGAAAAAGAAAAGAAAGCAACCAGAAAAAGCATTTTACTCAAAACTAAAATGGAAGTGATTAGAAGATTAGATTCTGGTGAACGTCAAACTCTAATTAGTGCTTCATTGAATTTGCCAACTTCAACAATAAGGACCATCATGAAGAATAAAGAAAAAATATTGTCATCGGCCAACTACAACTACGTCAAGCTCTGCAACAAGAATTACCCGTTCTAGAAATAATATCATAGAGGAATTGGAAAAACGACTGTCTATATGGATTGACGACGAAATTGACCACAATATGCCATTAAGCCAATCTATCATAATGGAAAAAGCTAGATGAATTTTTAATTACATTCAGGCTGAGACAATTGACACAAGCGAAACTTTCGTTACTAGTCGAGGATGGTTTAATAGATTTAAGCATCGAAATAACCTTCACAACATAAAGATTACAGGAGAAGCAGCAAATGGTGATACAAAAGCGGCGGCTGAATTTCCAGCGATATTAAAAAAATAATTGAAGAAGGAAACTATCCTCCAGGATTGGTTTTTAATGTTGATGAAACAGGCTTGTTTTGGAAAAGAATGCTGAAACGAACATTTCTATCCCGTGAAGAGAAACGGGCACCAGGATTTAAAGCTGCAAAAGATCGCTTAACCCCCTTCTACTAGGTGTTAACACAAACGGAGATTTTAAATTAAAACTATTACTAATTTACCATTCCATAAACCCAAGAACGATGAAAGGCATATCTAAATCAACTTTACCTGTAATTTGGGAGTCTAATAAAAAATCATGGATAACTGCGAAAATTTTCCATGATTGGTTCACTGAACATTTCTGCCCGTCTGTTAAACATTATTGCGAAATTAAAAAACTTGAACAAAAAGGACTTCTGTTAATTGATAGTGCTCCAAGCCATCCAACAAATTTATCAGATTTAACAACATGCATTCCAGTCTAAGTGGTTTTCTTGCCGCCTAACACAACTGCCTTAATTCAACCAAAGGACCAAGGCGTTATATCAAATGTTAAGGCTTATTACTTGCGGCGAACCCTTAAGCAAATGTTTGAAAAAACAGACGGAGAAAAGAACCAGTCCATAAGAGAATTTTGGAAAAAACTACAACATCGTGGATGCTGTAGAAAACATAGGCCTTTCTTGGAATGAGGTAACAGAAAGATCTTTGAAAGGAGTATGGAAGAATATTTGGCCGGATTTAAGTAAGAGCGATGACGTTGGACACTCTGTCGATGTGGATGAAATAGTGGAGGAGATAGTGAAATTAACGAAGCAAACCGATTTCGAAGGGGTAAATGTGGAAGATGTCGAAGAAATAATTCAAGAAGCAGCGGCTAGTCTTTCTAATGATGAGCTCAAGGAATTAACTGAACAAGAAGAAAACAAAAATGTTGACAGCAGTGATTCAGAAAAAGAGCAAAAAGAACTTTCGATGGCGTTTGTAAAAAGGAGTTAGTCTACCATAACTGAAATAATGGATCAATTCATTGAAAATGATCCGAATCTTGACAGGAGCTCAAAAGTAAGGTGTGGTGTTAGAAATGCTCTATCCGTTTATGAAGAACTTTTAAGAGAACAACGCAAAAGAAAAAGGCAAACAACATTAGATGTTTTTTGTCACAAAAAGGCAGAACACTGAAAACGCGGAAGGCTAACTAAATATGACTGACTTAGAATTTCATTTTTTTAAAGAATATTCCTTTTGTTATTTATATTTTGTTTTTATTTTTGCAAGAAATAATAATGTGGTATTAATTTGGGCTTTATGAAATAAATGTTTGGTTTTATTTTTATTAAAAAAACATACTTTTTAAATTTAATACCTAACCAATTTCCTAGCCATCTTCCCATAACCCCAATATTTACATGTAAAGATTGCCTCGTTTAGCGCTGTTTCGCGTTACGCTCTACTTTGATGGAACGTATCCCCCGCGTTAAGCGGCGTCTTACTGTCCCAGTAAATTCTAAAGTACAATATTTTACAGTAATATTTATTTTGCATGGTCATATTATATCACAATAAACTAATGTCACATTCTCCTCAAAAAAATTTAACTGTTCGTCAAAAGAAAAGAAGAAGAATTACAAACTTTAGTTTATTTTCATTTTACAATGCAAAAAAATGATTTTATAATTTATAATTGAAATAACTTTTTACTTAAGTGCAAATGAAGAATTTTTTTTTAATTTTTGGTTTCTACAAAATAAAAATTTAAGAAATTTCACTGTAAAAATTAGATTTATTATAAAGAGATTACTTTTTTCACTGTACAGTAAATATCGACAGTTGTTGTAGCATCAACTCACGCTCAAAATTACTAATCCATACAGTTGCATAACTGAAATTTAAAATAATTACGTACACTTTATGCATTGATAATAAAACTGGGAAATATCTTGTTTTGTTATATGATCATCAATATTATATATATATATATATATATATATATATATATATATATATATATATATATATCAGGGTGATCCAAAAGTCAGGACGAACTTTAAAAATGAATAATTCGAAAACGAATCACGATACAAAGATGCGGTTTGCACCAAACGGATAGAAAAGAAACCGGGTTTTGTGTGGCAATGAAAAAAATAGTTCTGTTGGCGACCAACAGATGGCGCTGTCGGATTTCTAATGTAGGATTACGCAAAGCAACAAACGATATAAAAAGAAGCAACTAATGCTTCTTGGTAATGGTAGTCGAAGCTGGTATGCATCGAAATGCTGTCCATAGTTGAGAAAGCCCTCTTAGTTAAACTGTTTTATAAGAATTCGGAAAGTGCCATTGCGAGCATATCGCTACATGAAGGGTATGCGAGATAGCAAAGGACCAATAACGTCTTCTGCATGGAACAAAATTGTGAAAAAATTTGAAGCTACAGGTTCTTTGGCGTCACGTCAAAGAAGTGGATGTCCCTCAACTGCAGCTGCTGTTGCCACGACAGTGGAGCAGACGGTGCAAGCCATGTCGGCGGTTGCTGCACATGGGGAGTGCAGTGCTTGAGAAGTTTCGAGGCAGACAGGAGTGTCGTATGGAAGTGTATGGAGAGCGCTGCGAGTAACTTTGCTACGGTATCCCTACAAGTTGCAACATAACCAAGAAATGAAACCTCCTGACTTCGACTCTCGCCGACATTTTGCGAATTTGGTCTTCAATAAGATGGAAGAGCAGCACGACTGGCTTCACACTGTGCTTTGGACTGATGAAGCACATTTCACACTCTCTGGTGCTGTTAACAACCACAATTGTCGAGTGTGGACCACAGAAAATCCACATGCATTTGTTGAGGTACCCATGCAACAGCCTAAAGTGACAGTCTGGTGTGGCTTCACTGCTGATTTCATAACTGGTCCATTTTTTTCGAGGAAGTCACACAGACAGGTTTCCAAACAGTTTCTGTCACAGGTAAGCGATATCTAGCACTGTTACAGAACAGCATTATTCCTGAACTGCAAGCGCGACAGGCACTCCAAACAGTCACCTTTATGCAAGATGGAGCACCACCTCATATTGCTCTGCCTGTGCAACGCCTGCTACGCTCAACATTTGGGGAGGATCGCATTATCAGTCGCTACTTTAATCACGCATGGCCTCCAAGATCTCCCGATCTCACACCCTGTGACTTTTGGCTGTGGGGCTTCTTGAAGTCAAAAGTGTACAGCGACCAACCGGCATCACTAGTGGCACTGAAAGATACCATCCGCCAAAATGTGTCTGCCATAACGCAAGAAATGCTACTAAATGCTGTGAATGGTGTGGTGAATCGTATCACAGCTTTACTTCTGAATGATGGACATCACATTGAAAATTTACTGTAGTAAGTACTAATTAACTGTAATTAATCTGACTTCATTAATCATTGTTTCATTTGTAAATCATATTTTGTTGCAATAAAACACTATAGCGCCATCTGTTGGTCGCCAACAGAACTATTTTTTTTCATTGCCACACAAAACCCGGTTTATTTTCCATTCGTTTGGTGCAAACCGCATCTTTGTATCGTGATTCGTTTTCGAATTATTCATTTTTAAAGTTCGTCCTGACTTTTGGATCACCCGGTATATATATATATATATATATTATTATTATTATTATTGTTGTTGTTGTAAAATTAAATTAATGATATAAAATATTAACAGAGTAGTGGTATGCAGTTATTAGTTTTATTAAAATATGTTTATTTTGCAATTTTGAATAAGTTCAGTTTTCAGAAAAATATATTATATTAGAAAAGTAAAGCATTTTTTTCAGTTACAAAAAATTTCTCATTCTATAGTTTATTATTTTGAATGTTAGCTAAAACTTACCCGCTAATTTATTGACTTATTTTTATTTCATTTTGTTCATTCTACATATTTTTTCACGTAAGATATTTATGAAAAAGTTTTCCTAATTGTTAGCACTCATTTATTTTTACTTACGTTTCATAAAAAAATCGAAAAGTAAATGAAGCACGCATTTACAAATCATACTATATTATAAAAATGTTCCGACTTATTGAAAATGCATCAAAACCAATAACGTAGAAAAGTGAAGATTACGGTCATTCCTTTTTAAATATTGATTTTCGAAAATGTGTTCATTAGTGGAAAAAGCTCTTTATCCTGAGGCGTTTACAAAAGTATCTCTTATGATTAGAGCAAGAACTTGTAAAATTTAGGATTGAGTAACAAATTTGAAATAAACAATCATAGTAAAATATATTCGCCTTCCTACATTACTTAATCTATTGATTATTGTAAAATTTTAAATATTTCCATGACTTGATTTCTTGAGTCTAAAAAAAGTGAAATCTCATATTTTGTGTATTTAAACTTTGGTTTGGTTAAAAGTATTACATTTATTACTAATGTTTTTTCTGAACTCGACATTTTTCGCCTTGAGTGTATTTAAATGAACCGCTTGCTTACCGCCGCATGAGTTAAATCAATATTTGTGTGTTAAAAGTACTTTGTTAAATTTAGTTGTAAAGTTAAGTTTCAAATAAAAAAGTATTGAAAATAATTAAATGTACACTCAATACGAAGAAATTATTAATTTGAATGATTTTATAAACACAAGTATATTATGTATAATTTCAATTACATTATCTTTCGTTGCAATTTTAGTAAATTAAAATGATCAACTATAAAGTTTAAGTGTTTTCAGTTTCCTTATAAATGATTCAAAGTTCCTTTTTATTTTATTATTGAAAATATGTAGTGTGTTTATTAAACAACTTTCTTTTAAATTTAGATTACAATAAAATTTATGTATATTTTTATTGAAATCATCCATCATATATATTACTTATTAATACAAATGTAATCCAGACGAATAATTTACTTAATAAAAAACATGATTTAAAAAGTAAGCAATTTCTTAAATACATGAAATAATTTGACATTGAACTATGCTCTTGAACTAAAAATAGTGTAAATAACAGCTTTTAAGGGTAGGCGTTATGCTATTTTAATTGTAATATGTAACAGTTATTTCTTAATATCATAGCACATGGTATGAAAATTACATTAAATTAATTTAAAGCCTATTTTTCATAAAAAGTGTATATTTATATATGTCCCTTTTCCCAAATGCTGGAGGCTTCTTATAGTTAATATTTTTTGAGAAGTTAAGGTAAGAAATAGTGATAAAAGTATCGCAAATATTGCTATGAACTTTGTGAAATCCCATTTGTCTTATGTAAGATGGTGCGAATCTCAGAATAATATATCTTTCAAGAAATCATAATTGTTTGATACCATAAAAGTGGTCGATATTTAAAGGGCACATCTAGAGAATTAAACTTTTTAAAACCGACATGTGACTAGGAAGTGAAAAGTGAGTGGTGATTGTCGGAATGGGTTTATTCCAGTAAGATCCACGAAACTTATGCATATAGACTACCAAGCGCATCCATAGAAATCCCAAAAAACAGCAAAAAACCGGTGAGTTACTGGTGCAAAGTTCCAACAGTCCTTCGGGAAGTTATTTCAACAAATACCACCTGCAAAGAAACACATTTGCTCTATTTCCATGATCATGCTCAATGACGTAAGCGTTTGATTAAAAAATCAAGCCGTGATGCTAGGCTGAAGAGGTGCTAGCTAGGTTATAATTGGACCGTAGATGTGTGTAAATAGGGTCTCTGAAGTGTGAAGTCTAAGTTCAGTTCTATAAGTTAGTGGATATTGATTTTGGCCTTAAGATCAAAGAATGCCTTTTGTTAAAAAGAATTGTGACTACCGCAAAGTTTGGTGAAGGAAGTGATATTAGTTATGTAGCTGTTTCTTGTTCTGTGAACTGTGGTTGTTGATCCTAATTGATGGTAGTATCAACGCCAGCTCTTACTTTACTATTCTAGGCAATAATGTAATTTCTTCAGAGTGGCCGTTTCAAGGGTTAGGTAATTATTAATTCCAGGATGTGTCTGTGACCATCTGACTTTTCATGCAGCAGTATCCACCACAGACAAGCCTTTCAGAAATCTAGATATAAATCATTTAGAATACATCACAGATGAGTTAGATCTCCGTATTAAGTTCACAGCAACAGTCCAAAATCGATGAAAGAACGTACACGTCTTTTCCAAGTGGAATAGAAGAAAATACCAAAGTTCACCATCCGAATAATTGTTAAAAGATGTCCTGTTTAGTTGGAGCTATTATTGCGTTATATGGAAGCTCCATCTGCCACTAAATTTGAATAAATTGGGTTTATCACTTTTATCACATGTTTCTAAATACTTATCTGTAAATAGCGTATAAAGTCCAGTATACAAGAAAAGCTAATTCTTAATAAACCAAAGACCTCCCTAACGACTGAATTCGTGGAGAAACATGATATATTGCATGCGAATGTTGACAATATTTGGTGTAATATATATTTGAAGAGTAAAGATATTTATTAAATAATACAATTCTCCAAATTATTACGGAATTCAGTTACATTAAAAATGGCCATACTGTATTTAGAGAAAGAAGTTTATTTTCCATGTATTGAAATGAAAATAAACTATTGGAGTTCAATTAATTTTATCCATGCTTTTAAATTGTTGTTCATTCCAAATCATAAAAGTATGGGTGTAAATGGTTATTATTCAAACGCAGAAGCAGGTTTTGAGGAAATTAAATTTTAAAATTATTAGTGCAGTCTAGTTTTACTCCATCTCATTATAAATGATATTTTGCAACGGGTAAAACATTAAGTATTTGCCATATTCTTCAGAATCCATGAATTTTAATTGTTATCTTGATTATCCTGTTAACAAATTGTTTAATTAATCCAAAAACATTGCATAATTTTATTTCCTTATTCAATGATAACACTTCTCGCAGAAAAATGCTCTTAAAGTATATGTAAGATTTTTAGAATTAGATAAGATAGATACAGATAGATAAGATTTTTAAAAATATTTCTGTTTAATTTCATACTGTTATTAATTATTTAGTAAACATAGCATGGCAAATTACGAAATTGGTTAACATAAAAGAACAACTGATTTGCAATAAGATAAAAAATTGACTTCAATGCATATTTTTTTAATATATGTATTGCATCGAATTATTATTATGACTATAAATTTTATAACAGATAAGTATTGTAATTTTCCTTTCTCTTTGAAAATCTATGAGATCAGCACTCTAAACTTTTTATGCATACATGCATTTAACATTATATAAAGTTTATTTTATCTGTGAGTTTTTAATCTAGGTCGAAAACATTTCAGTAGTTATGTTCTAAATTAAACTATACCAAACTTATGTATATATCATTATCTTCGTGTTTGGATCAGTTTTCAGATTTGACCTTGACTGAATGCAGCCACCACTGAGCAGAGGAAGAGGAATGATATATTCGACTAGTCAAAATCACATGTTTAAGCAATGGCAGATTCTTATAACAGTAAGAAATATCTTGCGATTTAAAGATTCAAGAGTTTTAGTGATATTAATATTCAGAGGAGCAAAAGTATGTCATTTGAAATAAAAAAGTGTCACATGATTTAAATATTTTCGTGCCTCCAATATTTTTGTTATGATGTTATATTAAATGTTTGCTTACCTTCATTTATAAAATAGTTTCTTTTCAAGTACATTAAAGCAAACAAAGTATGTTTGATGTTTGTTGGTATTATTTGAATTTCATTATTTAAAATTAAAAATAAAGCACTTTCTTTTAATGAGTGTTCAAACGTGATTTTCATAAACTGGAAAACAAGAAATATTATATTATTTTGTTTAAATATAGTTTCCAACAAAATGAAATATAAAATGAATATTTATTTTTAAAATTAAAATATAATTTCAAATGAATATTTATGCTCACTTATTAACTTTAAAGTACATTTAGATGGAAGAAAATAATAAAATAGTAAATGCTCAAGCCTAACGTCTTAATTTAAATATCTGTAGATATTTTCATATATCTTTTTCTATCACCAGATTCCATAGACATCTACAGAAATAGATATTTTGTGGATTGAATTTAAAATACTACATAAAAAATACCATATAAATGCTGCTGAATATTTTTTATATAAACTGAATATTTTACAAACATTCTATTTTTGAATTTATGTGTGACATCTAAAATGAAAATACTTTGTATTATTTAAACTATATTTTTTTATAATGTTTTCGCAGTAATATGTATTATATTGATATTTTTAAAAATTTGTCTAAATATTTTCTGTACAAATTTGTTTTAATTCAAAGCTAGGAATTAAAACTCAAAGGACTTTATTTAACTATTATTTTTGGTATTTTAATTACTTGTACAGATAAATTAGATTTTTAAATTAAAAACAAAATATACATAAATTTAGAAAAAAATGAAATCAGAAATTGTAAATTTTCCTGTATAATTTGTTATTTTCTTCAAAAAACAAGTCAAATTTCACACAGTTAATTATAGTTTATTATTATTATTATTAATATATATATATATATATATATATATATATATAGTCACTAACTAGATCTAACACAGGAAACTACCTTACGGAAAGGCAATAGACAACCACTGAATGTTCCACCACATGATGTGCTATCACATTCTCCCCTTGTATTGCTAAAAATATAGAATATTTTTGTAGCTTGGCACTAGAAATGAACAATGATCAAATCACATCAACTCAACAAATATTCCCTGAATTCCTTAGGTAATCATTTTATATTATTGTGCATCATTTAATAGTTCCAAGTAGTTTCAGTTAAGATAAAGTGAACGTTTTTATGTGTTTCTGCATGCTCGTGTAATCCGTTTGCAACAGTATATTTCATCTAATACATTTTAGTGATGCGTTTTTGTTAGCTTGCACTTTATTTTGTGGAACATCAAATATTCGATTGCCACAATTGATAGAGGAGAATTTATAACCACAAAGGTATGATTTTTTTCTGTTTTGAACTATTCAAAACAGAAAGTAAAATTTTATCAGCAAAGTTTGTATTACTTAAAGAAACCAATTTTATTATCTGATTTCTGCAGCTACTTATTTATAAATAATATGTTACTTTTTTCTGCTTTTTATAAAAAAGTATTTTTTTCATAAATAATGTAACCATTATCTACAGTAAATAATTTAGAATATTTCACACAATATTTTGTATTTAACTTATCTTTGCAGAAAAGATATGCATCATAAGAGATCTAAATATATCTAAAATCCAAAACTGTGATCAAGACCAATGAGACGTGTTAGTCTGATTTCAAAAATAAAATCAAAGACTTATTTGCTACATTTTAATGTAAGAACTTCTGCATTTTTTTAATGCTTAGGAAAACGAAAAGAAAATAATTAACGAAAACATGTATAAGAAGCGGAGAAGATAAGTCAAATAAAAGTATAAAATAGCACAAAATTAAATCTTAATAAAACAACTATTATTTCATATTTAATTAAAATGGGTTGTAATTAAATTTTCCAGAAATTTTTTTAATCATTTTTTAAATAATTAATGTATTTTAGTCAAAAAACGCGCGTGTATTAAATTTTTTGGTGCATACGAAAATAAACTCACATTGAAAAGATGTTGAAATATGACACAATTTTTATATTTAAAAGAAAAGTAATCATTAATTTAAAAATTAGTAATAAGAACACATTCATAAGTATTTCAATTTATTGTAATTAGACATAAAAGAATTTTCATTACTAAGCACGTGAAAAACTTATAAAGATTGGAATTACTTCGTAATAATCTTTTGTTTTTATTCAAGAACATTTTTTATTACCTTCTGTTAATTAAAAATTAATAACAACTGATATATAACTTTTAATTATACTTGATTTGTACATCCTCAAGTAGAAACTAATTATTTAAAAAGAGTTTCATTCAATAATAAATTTATGGCGTGAAATTATATTTAACATTTTACCAAATGCTTTATTAATTTTTATTTGTTTCACTGTCACTACTGTAAAAGTAAATGTTTATAATAAATTAGTTGATAGCAAAAGGTTTTATTCAACAATTGGAAGTTTGGAAATGAATAATATTTGAATTTAATTTGGTGAAAAAAGCAGTTAACCATGGTAATATAAAGAAATATTAATTTTATGTGGTACAAACCACCATTTGATAATTTATAAAGTTTTACGCATTATAATTAAATTTATGTATTATCATTAATTTTATGTTATTTCTAATTCTGATTTAAAAGTTAAAATATTTATGTGCATTTTTGATAAAATAAATAACTATAAATTTGCTGCAAAATGATTATTTTTATAATTAATGTTATTACATTTTTTCAGGTAGCTTGCTACTGATAGGGTTTCCAAAGTCGGACAAGTCGAAGGGTAGGTGTCTCGCGAAAAAAATACCAGCCCGAGTCAAAACAGACTTCTACCTTTATGGTGCCCGGATCAACAGAAGTTGCATCTCACCTCCTCTTTATGATTTCGTTGACTCAGAATCTTAATGCCTTTTGGTCCACGATTTCCTTAGGGTCAACGGTCTGATGGACCTCGTCTGACTTCAGACATTTTGAAGGTAAGCAACAACAACATTTTCTCTATTCGAGTATTAAACAACAATGAGGATACATTTAATAAAAATAATAAATTTTCACGTATAAGGAAAAAAGTATATTTGTTCATTTATATAATTTTAGTTATGATGAATATTAACATTTAAATAACTAACGTAATGATTTTTGAATATTTAGAAAATATTATTTTGATTCAAATTCTTATTCAGATATTTGTATTTTATTTGCTATTTAAAGCACGATATTTTGAATCTTTGCAAATTATTTGCTTAAAGTCAATAGAAGATTTTTTTCAAACCCCAAATATATTATTTAAAAAGTATTCAGCTATGCCTCATTCATCTTTATTTCCATTTTGTGATTTTTTATTAAAATTTTAAATATTTCCGTGTATTAACATATAAATAGAATGTTCTCATATCAGTTAATTGTTACTCCATGTGATAATTTAAAAATGCTTGCTTAAACTTGATTCACATTTTATTATCATTATCATTTTATTCAAAATCTGAAAACATCTCAATTTTTTCCAAGTTTTATTAGCAAAGGAAACGGCTGAGTTCACTTACGAGGAATTTTCTGAAGTAATGAAAGGGAAAGTGGATCTGGTCACCTGGGATTGTGGATGCAATTCACTCAAGTAATTCACAGAATGGTTTTCAAACGGATTTAACTTAAGAAACTCCACTGTTCCTTCTCTTAAATGCGAGTGTCGCATTTTAATAAAGTCTTCTCATTCACTCTTTTCTCCTGGAGGAAAAATAGCATTTCCACCACTCTTCTAAGCGAGTAAAACTTTCTCTCATTCAGAAAGGAAAATAAGAGAGAACAACTCTTATTGAACGTAAATTTTATTTTTATTCCGTAAATAAGGGATTACGATTTTCGAGCTACTGCATTCAAATAAGAAAGATGTGAATTAGTTTGGTTGTCCTACATTGTTAAGCCTTGTGTTTAAACTTTTCTCATTTTTTTATTTGTAAAATATATTTTAAACTAGGCTGAAAATTTTTCCCTTTGTGTTTTAAATAATTATTTCTTATTTAATACCCTATGTCATTTGAAAATAGTGAGTATTGAATATATAAAATTTTATAACCACACACCCACAGACATAATATATATATATTTCTAAAATCATATATTGCCAATTAATTCTAACCGAATTAAAAATTTCAATCTAATTTATTTAATTTAACTTAATAAATTTCATTTATAAATTTATAAGTTTAAGTTAATAATTTAAAAGATGATATGTTTAATTTACAATAAACAATTCAGCTTTTAAACTATTCTATGGTGTAAAAATATTTTTGTTTAATTTAGGAACCTCATCTGAGGTTTGCAAATGTTTTTAGATTAAATGATTTAGTTGTTGATAAAATTGTCCACAAAAGAAATAAGTATATTTCATCATTTATTTGTTATTCATTCTGTTTATAATACAAATAACTCTGCTTATAAAAGTTTTATTTCATTATCCACAATTATCCACAGAACGAAACCTTTGCAAATTATTTCTGCATAAATAAATAAAAAAATAATAAAACATACGTTTAATATTCTACTTTTGACAAAGAAAATAAAATTTAATCTATTTTCAAGTGTATACAACTAAATAATCAAAAGCTTGAAGCATAAAACCAAAATATACCTCCCCTTCTCGTGCTTTTACAAGTCTATATCGAGATAAACAATTGAAAGTAAGATTGAAAAGAAAATTATGAATGCTTTTGCATATACCATATTCACAACTAAAATTAAAGTTCCATTCATGTTTTCTTTTCTGAGAAAGAATAGCAATTTCAAACAAGATGGAAAACGAAAGGAAAATATTCGTTAAAAATTGTAGTGCTTTACTCTTCTTCCAAATCTAAATAAAGAGACAATGTATTTCCAATTAAAATATTCTTATATTCATGTTCTATATTGAATTCTAAGACTATTCATTGTGATATCTTACAAATTTAAATTCCAATATTCTCTTTGTAATATTTTCGTTATTAGGAGATAATTCCTCAATATTCTGTAAAGTGCAGAAAACAGTGCATTTAAGCTCTAAGAAAACATTTAGGTCAATTTTGTCATCAGCCTGGTAAATATGATGACACTGTCTTTATTGAAAAAATACTCAAATATTATTATAATATGGATTCAAAGTAAACAACATGGATTATTAAAATCAATTAAAATTGAACTTACTTTAATTTTTTCTCTAGCAAAACAAAAATTTTGCCAAAAGGTCCCTTAAAAAAATAATTTTTAAATAATAATAAAAAAATCCATCTATAATATTTTTATATCCATATGCATTCATAATTCAATAATTTCTCCATTAAGAATAAAACATTTTTCATGGAGTCACAAATAACATAGTAGTTTTTATTGAGTTTAGACAGTCAATTAAAATAATTAAAAATGAAATATTTTGTAACTTTTTTGTAATATTACAGTTTAATTTCTTAAATAGAATGATTTTGCACATCATGGAAAGTTTAGGTGATAGGATTAATATTAAAAAGTCAATGATTACAGATTCGCAATAAATATGAAAAAGTATAAATCTTATGTTGCATACAGATAAACAACAGGAATGAAACTTATTCCAAATTAAAAATACAAGTGAATAAATATAAACACTCAATTGCACAGTGCTGTTACCCTAAGCGAATATAAAAAACTGTCTAATAAAATCCTTATTATTTTAAATGATAAGTATCCTCTTTAAAGAGTTTGACCGATATGATTTTAAAGAGATGTCAAAACAAGAGAATAATTAGGTATATTTAAGAGTAGTTTACTAAAATTTAAGTTACGGGATAAACTGAATTATGAGTATATTTAAATAAATTTCAAGATATGTGTGGTGCTTATAAACTTAAAATGTACTTTTGTATGAGCAGTTTGCTATTTTCGTTGAATCTAGATTTTCAAAGGGTGAACAGAAATATATATTAATATCCATTCGGCTATTTAAGGCTTTCAAGCAAATTAACAGAAGAATATGACAATATCTATTTGTCTTGAAATAAGTTTAGGAACTTATTTTTAAGGATAAATTACACAAATTGAAAATGATCAACATCTACACAACACACAAAAATATTTATAATGTTATTTTTTCCAATAGTACTTTTATTTTACTCTTTTTTTGCAAATATCAATTCTAAAATATTATCCTTTGCACATTAATTCTAATATTAATATTTTTTTAACAGCAAAGGAACATTTTATCAAAAGAAAATATTCTGCATAAAATAAAACCTTCTGGAAATAAATCGTACAAGTGCATCGTATCACTTTAAGAAAGCAATGAAGCTCATAAAATTCATTGGTTTACTAAAAAGAACATGTAATGAAATATACATAATATCCTAATATGTGAATTAATGAACTTTGAAATATTTAGAAGAAAATATCCATTTATTTTCATTTAAATTTGAATGATATATGATACTTCTGCTGTTAGTTCATCTCTAAAAAGTGTACAGAAAAGTTGAATAAAATACAATATCTAAAACCTATTATTACCATCTATGAAATACCCCCCCAAAAATATATATATATATATATGTATGTATATATATATATATATATATATATATATATATATATATATATATATATATATATATATATATATATATATATATATATATATATATATATATATATATATATATATATATATATATATATATATATATATATATATATAGGATGATATTTGTTTTAATTTAATGAGATATGAAGCTTCAGTTTTCTCACCAACGTCACACCAGTTTGATAAATGTTGAAAGGCCCTCCAACTATTAGTCAGAATCAGATGACCAAAGAGTCTAAAGAAGACATTACATAGCCCAATTCCTTCCAAATAGGAACAAATTAATTTTTAAAAACAGAGCTATAAAACCAGGATATTTTTCTTATTTTGAAAACTCAATTGATATTTCTAATTAGTACACCACTACGAGCCTGGAATTCTTCACCTTTACAAAAATAAGTATACATTGGCCTAGCTTCGCTTGTGATGCTATTTATAATTCCAAAGACAAATTAAGCTGTCGTTTTTCTTTGAGATGCTAGATAGTAGATTAATATGAAAAACAAAGTGAAGCAACCCTCGAAAAACAAAGTGAGAGACTAAGACATTGCTTCAAGAAATACTGTTCTGCCTTAGGGTTAAGTAAAGTGCCTTAGTGAATGTAGCCAAATGGACTGCGTTTCTCTATTGGTCTCTTACTATTATACCAGTGCACAATAAATCCAAAATACAAATTTGGGAAACTTATCTGTAAAGTTTGTTGTAATATTTAACCTGACCTGATCTAAGTCTGAGAGTCAAAGGCTGAAGGTATGCCTTTAACAATACAATATAATTTTAGTCAGCTATTACGTAAGCCAGTTATAACACGGGAGGCAATAATCTGCATTCTCTCCAATTTGTGGTGTTTAGTTGTAGATGCAAAGTAGTAAATAGGAAAAACGTATATTGATAAGCCCAGGTAAGCAACTATAGGCAAACAAGCTGATTCAATCTTATACCACGGGTGCTCCTTTTTTCAGACTGTCACTTTTTCAGTGACTGTCATTTATCTCTGACTCAGACTTATGTCATATACTACTCTTCATATTACTGTAAAAAGTACAGAGATTCATTGCTATTTGATCAATAAACGTGTTCACTTGCTCAAGATATGCACACCTTCTCTTCTTTTTTGCGCGGAAGAGATTTTACGCAACTGGTCCCCTTGCAAAGAGGTCTGCATGGTGAAGGCACCTTGATACTGTACGAGCAGATATTCTTCTCTCTGATGATGCAAAGTTGTCTGCAAATCCTGTCAAATTACAAAAATCACGAAGAAAATGATCTTTTGCTGGTATTGTAGCTAGTGTTTGTCTTATGGTCTAGAAGCTTCAGTTTGATATTAATTCAAGACATGGTGAAAAGCACTACGAGTCACATAAAGGCTCCAAGCAGCATCACACTCTGACACCCGACCACCTTAACGAATTAGGCAAATGGCTCCTTTCCTATACTGACGGATCCTACTGATTATCGTCAACAAATCTTCTACCACAATTGAGAATCTGCAGAAGTTACCCACGTTATTCGAAACTATTATGTTTGCATAATTTTCCCTCCCTCATATATATTTTTTTCTTTCCTACTAAAAGAAATAAAAAAGTATTTCGATATGTAAATTGAGAGCTACAATTTTACATCTATTTATAAACACATACACTCAAAATTTGACAAACATATTTTGAAAATAATTTTTCCCTACATGCTGATACTTTTAAAGTCTTAGAGACCTTTAAATGTACACCACATAGTTATTTCAATAATGTAATTCACAAATAAAATATTTTATGTTTTTTAACATAGGAATATAAACTATGTAGTAAGATACCTGCTAATGTTTATTATTTATCAAACAATAAAAGAATACACTATAAATAAAATTTGTAAATTCCTTGTTAATAAATCTATTTTTTTACATTATATTCTATAAAATTTACTTTAAAATTAAGAAACAAATATTTACATTCTGTTAAGAAAAATATAAATATAATTAAAGAAATTTTTTTAAGTTTATTAATTCAAATTTTGAAAAAACAATGATGGACTGTTTTTCAATAAATTCAAAATAAATATAAATTTAATAAAAATATTATATAGGCATCTTACTTACATTTGAAAAAATATTTAATTATCTAAATAGTTATTGTTAAAGTAAATTAAAATTAAGATACTCTCTTTCTCTCTCTCTCTCTCTCTCCCTCTGTCTATTTTCGATATCTTTACACAGATCTTTACACGCTAATCATCGTAAACCTCATTTAAAGCATTTGTCAGATTTAAACGAACTAAATGCGAATAAATTGTTTTTCAGCTAAATGTCCATACAATATATTTTTCATGTTTGTGATATTAATGATCAAGGATGCTTCAATTTCAAAACTTGACTTCTGATGAATGCGATGTTCAATGCGATCATAAGGTATTTTGAAAAAAATAACAATGCTTAAATCCTTCGAATAGTAGTACACACATCTAATTTAATTAATAATTATATTTTTTTTAACAATCAGTGAAAATAAGTACAGTATATTTTCTTGCAATTTATAAAAAAAAATATTTTTTACTGCATACACTCGAAAAATCGTAGAAAGAGAAGATTTCTTTGAAAGATTCTACTAATTTTAAGATAATTTGGACAACACAGTTTGAACTTATAATGTTTATAGTCTTTCATTTTTATTTTCTTTTAAAATGCATTACAATATTTGAATGCATTTGCTTTCAAATTTAATATATAATCATTTTTTTTTAAACTCTAAGGTATGCATCAAGTTCAGAACAAAATATCCAAAAAATTAAAAAGATGGCATTCAGCCAGATGAAATTTCTAATTCCTATCTATTGTTTATTGAATAAATCCAAAAGAATGATAATATAGTAGTTTGATTAATTTTCCAATGATATTATATAATTTACCTGAAAATTACTTAAAAATCCCTAGTAAAATTAAGTAATAAATGCAAATTATTTTTAGATTTATATTTCTTTTTAAAATACTTTTCAAATAATTTCAATTAAACTTTGTTGATTATTCTGCAAATTATTATAATATTTCTAAGGCTTTTTTCTCCAAAGTATTTACAATTTTCTTAATCATTATGAATTAGACTCTGGGATTAATTATCTTTATTTTTAATTAAGGTGTTGGTATGCGAACTTGGAAAAATTCCTTATTTTCATTTCCAAATATATATGAATATAAGTGCTATGAAATGAAGTAAATATTTAATATTTTTTCTATGTTACATATAAACTTCTGTTGTGAGTTTAATTTTAATAAATATTCCGAGTAATTCTAATATTAATTTTAAATTATCTATAATGAATGTTTTAATATTTGATTTTCATTTTTTGTGAATTTTGAAAATTACTTTTCATTTTATAATACAGCCATTATTTGATACTTAATTAATGCAAATATAATTCCATTTGCTATACAACATTTATTCCTTATTCTATTTAAGTTAAATTTCTTGTATTCTTGAATGAATCTTGTATTCTTGAATAAAATTCTTGTATTCATTTCACTAATGGAAAAATAATAGCAAATTAATTAAATTTTAGAATGAATATTTCATTTGATTTCAAATTCAAAATAGCTTTATTATTCCTTTATGCATTGAATTCGATACCACTTCACTTATGTTTTCTGCATCTAAATTTTGCTTGAGAGGAAAAAGAATACATAAATGTATGTCGATTTTAATGTGAGTACATATTCACATATATACATTAATTGTGTTTAATTGGTATAGTTAAAAAATAATAATCTCTCGTCCTACACACACACACATTTCCTATAAAAGTAATTTAAACTTGTTCAAAAACCTTACTTTTTCTTTAAAAAATTCTAATATTTTTTTAAATTTTCCTTAGATTTTAATCTATTATTATAAAATATATATTTGTCAACTCTTTTATGTTAAATAGAAAATAACCTGGAAGGACATTTCAAGAATGTTAAATCATTGAGAACTTAAAATGAATGGGAATTAATCATGAACTAATGTGTAATTTGAATATAAACTCTATTTTAAGACAAAATTTTATTTTAATAATTAATATTTTTTGTAATTTAATCTTTAATACAAGCAGCTATTCATGTTTTTATTAAAAATAAGTAATTTGTTTTTAAAATATCCGCAGAAATTGATTGACAACTTAATCAGCATCTTTAACGTAGAAGCTGTATTAGTTACATCCGTGTTACTTAATTAACCACTAGATATTCTATTCATTTCACAGACCTGTTGTGTCAAAAAAATATGTGGTATTTAAAAAATGTGAAATACAGGCTATTGTGTGTTTAGTTGTTTAAGGTCAATATTTCTAAGTCACTTTAAATAAAGGCATATTTTTTCCCTAAGGATTTCGCAGTATTATGCAATTCCCTAGTGTTTCTCCACTTTCTATTAAAGCGTAAATTTTGTTAGTCTTGAAGTAGTGATACGAGAGACATTTTTCACGACAAAAACATTTGACAGATAATCAATGAAGTTTTCTGTCTCAAAGCAGCTACCAAGTTTCTCAATTTACATTTTTAGTGAACAAAAAATCCCAGTGCTTTAAAACGGCTAATGTGAAGACTTAACTGATTATCACTTAACAATTCTTATTCTTAAATATTATCATAACTGAAAATGAAATATTATATTTACTTTTCAAGTTTGATGTAAAACCATTTTCTTTAATTATAAATTCATATAATATAATTATAATATTTATTTACCTAATCTTTATTAAGTATCAGAATTTATTTCATATTAATTATAGTAAAAGTAACTGAACTGAATCAGTACAGCTTGTGACGAAATGAAATTTAATGTAAACAAAAAAACTTCTATAAGAATATGTACATTTAATCTAAATTTAAGAAAATAATTATATAAAGGAGCCTAATTTTAATATTTAATTACCCAATCCTAATTAAGTGTCAGAATTTATTTCATTTTAATAATTGTAAATGTAGCTGAATAAAATCAGTACAGCCTGTGATGAAATAACATTAAATGTAATCAAAAGACAAACAATTTCTACAAAAATATACATTTAACCTAAATTTATAAAAATAATTATATAAAGGAGTATAATATTATTAACATTTATAAATTTATAAAAATAATTATATAAAGGAGTATAATATTATTACTACAATTATGTAATTACGAAAACACAAAAACTAGTTCACTTTTAATGAAGATTATTATTTCACATAATAATGCAAAGGCCTTTATGTTTTTTAAATCTTATGTCAAATATCCCACATTTCATTTCTTAAAAGGAATTCATACTTTTCCTGGAAAAATATTTCTACCACTAATTGTGTTTAATAAAATATATTTCTAAGCTATAATTTTGCTTATGGATATTTTAAATCATTTATTGTATCTTAAATAAGTGAATAGATTTTGTTTTCTATATTAACTGCATGTGTTCCTTATTCTGTTATAAATGAAATAAAGTGCAGTAATCAATACTTAGTTCTTTGATTTCTGTGTGACCTTATAGCATTATTAACACTAAGAACTCTATACATAATAATGGTGTCAAAATCTTAAATACGCATTTTAGAATTAATTAAAATGTTTCAGGTAGGTTAAGACATTTTATAACTTAACAATGTGCTAAATTTTATGTGTAATTAATTTTTAAAAATATGTATATTATAAATATTATTCTTTATTAATAATTTTAATATTAGTGTTATGTTTAAATGTTTTGCCACAAAATATGATAAATTTTAAATTTAATAACTATATTTTATTTCTTTGAAAAATATGAATATTTATTCTGATTGTTTATAACATAAAAATGTCTTTCTTTCCTGTACTATATATCATCCAAACATTTACCTATTTTTGTAATATGCAAGGTATGAAATACATTAAAATATTGTGTAAGAAATGTATAATGAAATTTCATTAAAAAAATAATTTATGAACACTTCTATGTAAATCCAATAAACGTAATGCAATATACACGATAACGATTCGTAAATACAATAAACACAATTAAATAAAACACTTTTATATGCAATAGCTTAGATATAATTACTTGTAATAAGTAAAAGTATAAAGTAAAAGATTTTTTCAATCATTCATGTCAATGTCTTACTTTGTATATTAGGTTAATAGATATTGTTAGTATAGAGCATTCTTACATTTAACTCTTCATTATAAGGAATAATTTATTTACAAAAATAAAAATATATTCATTATATTTGCATAATGGAGATGAAATACACAATGACAATGAATTCCAAGTCTGAAATATTTTTATAACATTAATTGTTATGTTTTTTGGCTTGATTAGGGTAACCGAAACCATTGCCTCAAGTTTATTAGATTAACGAGTATATTAAATAGTAAGTTTTAAATTAAAGTGTCTGAATTTTTAACTACAGAGTTTTCTAATATTTTCATAGGACAAATATGCCAAAGCATCCGATAGTTATAACTATGATCATTTTGAAAATTCTAATGTTGTTACTGTAGATTTAAAGGAATTCACAGCTTGTTGGATTCAAATATATTGAACAAAATGCCATTCGGAAGCGATTAGATGATTTTGCACAATCTTCAGTTTTTATTAAAGACATTCAAAGTAAATTAAATGCCATCCAATTAATGGAAAATATTTACTGACAATAAGTTTTTCTTAATTAAAATAGTTTTTATAATACCAGAATCATTTATAGCAAAACACTTTTATGATGAGTTTTCATTCTTTTTATGCATTATTTAAGATATCTCCGAGTCTAAATTTCTTTTAACAGATAAAAATTTTACAATCATCGATGAGGTTCCCCCTTGTTAGGCGCAAATTATAATACTAATTGTCTGTATTGTCTTTAATGTTTAAAATTTTCCTAAACTGTAAATAAAAAAAGCCATACTTTGTGCCAATGTGGTCAACATCCCCTGACGATGTTGGTACTTTGTTCCAGTTTATGTTTTTCTTTGAAATTGTAAACATTTTCCAACTACTTACTATTTTTCGTATTTTCAATGTATTGTTTTCTATTCTGTTTGAAATTTTAAGATATGTAGTAATATTTTTCCAAATATTTATTATCTTTCGTATTTTCAATCTATTGTTTTCCATTTGGTATTTTCAATCAATTATTCTCCATCTAATATTTGAATATTAATCTTATAAAATATACTATTAATTATATTTTAGCTGCTTTTGCGCTGAATATATTACTAAGCATAATTGTTTTTATCTATTCTTGTACTTTTTAGTTCTATATCTAATATTACATTATACATACACAATAAATATACATACATATATATACATATATATATATATATATATATATATATATATATATATATATATATATATATATATATATATATATATATATATATATATATATATATATATATATATATATATATATATATATATACTTTCCCTTGATGATGACAGTTAATTTAAAAAATTATATATTTTAGTATACTCCTGATAATCTAGACCATGATATCCTAAGTAAATTCCCAATGTCTTCACTTTTAAAAATATTTTAGCTTCAAAAAATTTCATCTCGCATCATGACAGTGCTAACAGTTCAAACTTAACTCTTCGTAAATAATTTAAAATAAATATTAAACTTGGTAGTGTATAGTTATTTTATTAATGTTTTTAAATGATAAATAAGGGATTCAATAATATTTGTGTTTCATTAACATTTATGAATTATTCATTATGAAATACATACAAGCATGAAATGCATAAATGCATTATGGAATCAATAACTAAAAAAATAAAGATCTGTGAAATATATGCTTTTTTATTTACAATGACATACTTAAAGAGGATTACAAATATGTAAATGATAACAAGCAAAGCAATTTCTAAATGGTTTTCAGATGGTAAAAAAGGTTTCCTATAAACAAGGGAATTATTCTCTTATAAAGATCATTCAAGGTACAAAAAAAGATTAAGAATCATGTTGATGGAAAATCATGGGCAGATATAAGAGCAAGAATGGCAACAGATTTCATTGTAGACCACTGAGGTACAATGAGAATATATTTAAAAAAATATTTTAGTGAAATTACAATTTTTGTGCTCTTGCTGGAAAGAGCATTTGAATACATTCTTAATAATAAATTTGACATTATTAAAGAGAAATTTGTAATTAATTTGCTGGAAGACAGAGACTCCGTTTTTTTCCAAAAATTAGCTTCTTCCTGGTTCCTCAATGGGTCAGAATCCACTGAAGGACTACTTATTATTACTGGCTAATCAGTTGAGATTTAAACAGTTATTGGTGATTTAAGTTTGAGAACAGTTGGGTGCATTAATTGCATAAAGTGCGGCTTTTGAGACAGATAATAATATATTTTTGGAAAAGAATAACTAGACTCAGGCGAAGTTGTGACATGGACTGGAAAATGGCTGAATCTTCCTTCTGAAACTGGATTTGTGATTGTTATGTGGATATAAAGCAAAAAAGCTTACAGTAAATAACAACACTTGCTTTAACTTAATCCTAACTCTAAATGCATCAATATATTTATTAAATCATTCTTCCTTAGTTTAAATAGCTATTGTCTCTTCAAAAGTTAATGTTATTGAAATATCTTTACTGGTCTCCTCTTTTGAGATATCCTTGCTCAAATCATGAACAGTTGGGTGGCTAGGAAACGTTTTATCAACAAAGTGATTAATGGAAGAAATCTACTTAGATGCACAGAGATATTCATAATTATTAGCAGATGAAGTTAAATTGATTAAGATGAATAAATTTTGTAAATATTGGCTAGTATGCGACTTCGTCTTCAGAAAATTATAAATAATTGCAATCTTTTAATTTTTTTGTGCTATAGCCACACATTCGCATACAGACATGCTCAAACCCCAATTGTCCACATAGGTTTAACTCCAAAAATTAATTTTATTGTTTTCAATAAATTGAAAAAATACATTTCTTATATTACCCATAAATGTCAAAAACATTTATAAATACTATGCATTTTACTTTCTAATATTTTGCAAATTATTATTTGTTCGAAAACTGTTTCGTTCTAATATCTAAAACAGAAGAAAATACATTATTTAATTTATTACCTAAACTTTATAATAAAGTTAACTATTCAGTGTGCAAAGCCATCGTAATATAAATATTTATAAAAACAAATTATAATATTAACAAAAAAAATTCATCTCTCTTGAGAAATATGACAAGGAAATCTTAGATATGTAAATAGTTGCTCGACAAAAGTTTTAGTTGGAAGACCATTAATAATAGTTTTCCGCATATGACACAACTGTCTTTGACAGAAAAAAGAGAAAAAAGTATCATCACACTTTGCTGACAACAAACTAAAAATAGAAAATCCCCAAAATGCATATTCTTCTTTTGTTCCCTCAACCAAAGGAGGATGATATATGACAAACTCTCAAAGCTTAGTAATTTGTGTCGTGACATGATAAAGGAAGCACAAAATGCTATTAAGTATTCAAAAATCCATTTTTACATGACTTTTTTCAGTACACGGAGTACTCTGCTTTCCGTATAAAATATCACGATATTTCGTGCTAGTTCCTTTAACGTCCACAGTGTTTAATATCATTTCTAGGTCATCAAGTATACTCAGTTTATCCATGGAAATTTTATCAACGAGGAAACCTCTAAATATTCCGCGACATCTCAAGATCGTCACGCAACTTTTCCATCTTAATGACGACACAGCACTCCCCTTTAAATCTTCGCTATGCAGCATCCATATGAATGAAAAATGAATTCTTAACTATAAGATTGTTTTTCTCTGCATTCATTTCTCGTTTTCGATAAAAAAAAATGAGTAAATTGATCTTGTGTATTTTTTTTATTTCTTGATTTTGAAATAAAAGTATTGATTTAAAAACTAATATTGGTTTTTATTTTAGAATATTGTTAAATAAATTGTCAAGTATAAAAATGTTGTTTTCCATTCGATACAGTCATGCGATGTTTCCACTATTTAAAAGATTAAATACGCATAAGATTAAAATTACATTTTAAATTGTCACTGTAATTTTTATACCAGAAACTGTCTTAGAGATATTTTTTGGATTAAATATTTGCTTATCTCATTTCCTTAAGTAATATAAGAAATCTTTTATAATTTTTACAAGGAGTGAAACAAACATTAATTTAAAATTATTGTTTAACAAAATGACAATCATAAGGGAAGTATTGTTTTATATTTTAGTTTAATCTTACTCCATTATTTGCCATGTACTAAAAAAAGTGCTGTTTGTATTTTTATTTAGTTTTTATTAGCTGTTTGTATTTTTATTTAGTTTATTTAGTTTTTGTATTTTTATTCAGTATAAATCCATATATATACTGATTTATCAATTACAGCTGTAATTCATGCAGCTATATCTTGTTATAAATGTAAACTACTAAATTATATAACGAAATGTAAAGGGAAAAATCCGTTTTTCACTTGGAAATTTCCAATTTAGTATTTAGATTTATTTTACTTGTATGACTTTACTGATATATGCATTTAGAAGATATTTCATTACATTTTTGCTGACAAAATTTAATTTCTTTTTGTATTTGAAGTATCACTGTTTTTATAAAGCCTAAGAAAACTTTGAAGTACAATTTGAACCATTTATTCTTTAATATGACTTCAGTAAAATGTGTGTAAGGTAATTCATTGAAAAAAATTCTTAGTAATAAAAACAAACAAATTAAGAATATAATTTATCTGTAAATAAATATTTGGACGCTAATGCAAATAAGTAGATCTGTAGTTCTGATCTGTATTAGGCATTCTGTATTTGCTTATCGTGTAAGGAACATCACTTGTATTAGTCGAATGCAAGATGGTACGTATTTCGGAGCATCTTGCATGCGACTAATAACAACGAAACAATTTAAGAAAAATTTAATGTCGGATATCACGGAAAAGGCCTATACTTAAGAGCATATCTAATGAATAAAACATTCCAAATTCAACACTTAATTTTGTTGTTAAGAAATGGAGTGTGAGTGGTGATTACAAGAAAACGTTTTGACGTGTAGAACGATGAAATTTAAATATAGAGACCAACAAGTGATATTCAAAGTAAGTTGGAAAGTACCAAACAGATTCCCTACATACTATAGACGCTCCAGCAAGCTCCAGGCCATTGTTTCGATAAAAACCAGCTGCAAGGAAGCAAATTTGCTTGATCTTCATAATCACGCTGCCTGTCAAACCCCTTTGATTACAAACTCCAACCTCAGTGCACTGCTGAAATGGTACGAGGCACGTTGTAATTGAACCATAGACGCGTAGAAAAAGGTAATCTGGAATCCAGATTCAAAATCTGCCAGTTGGATGGCAAAGTCTTATTTTTGCGTACGACTGGAGAACACCTACCAGCATACATTTCTCCAGAATGCATTGATACTAAAATTTAGTGGTAGTAAAAATAGGTCTAGGAATATTTGTCGTAATAAGGACAATGAACCTTGGTCCTCAATCATAGGGAGATCAACATCCACTCTTTCTCTGTTATTCTAAGCACTAATGTGCTTCCTACGACGTTGAAATTATATTCAGTTCATTGTTATTTCCAGAATGACAACGGCAGTTTTAATTTTGCGATGTTCTCGTCTATTGTTATTCTGACAATAGAGTAAGTTGATTGGACTTGCCTGCCCAGAATCCCGATTTGAATCTTATGTAAAGATACTGGGATCGGTTAAATTGCCGTATTAAGGAGTAAATAAACCGTACTCCTAAAAAGACTTTACATGTCTTCTCCAAGCTAAGTGGAAGGAAATACCATCGTCCATTTTCGAAAAAGTTGTGGAAAGCATGTCCCGAAGTGTCAAGTCAGAATTTTTCTGAAGTATTAATTCTAACAATTATTGAATGTAAATATTTTTATAAATTAATAATGAAAAATTTCAGATAACTCATAAATATTTAACTACATTTATCGAAAACATATTTTGCCGGTATATGTATCGTCATAATTGTAAATCAGTTCATGTTAAAAATAATCATTATTTACCTTTTATCATTATGAAAAGTCCATTAAATATTCCTTTGAATTTAATTTTAGATTAAATATTTTTTTTTATGTTTTCTTCAAAACTAAATTAAAATTTAGACAGACTGTGTATACATTGTGCAAAATATTACATACGACTGTTTCTAAGTAAAAGGTGCTGCTAGAAATGTTTAAGAAATATTTTTATAATATTTAAAATATTTTATTATAAAACCAGAGAACAAATTTTTGACATTATAGTCTCTGCCATTATTGAAAATATTTTATTAAATGTTGTAGGAACTGATATAGTTTCATTTTTTAAATTATTACAATAAATTTTTATTACATCTATAATTAGTAATTTTATTTTCCATGCCCATATTGCTTACTATTAGTTATAAATATTTAGATCAGTTATATTTAAAAATTTTATTGCATTTATTTTTATTTATTACGCATTTATTATTGTTTCATTATTTTAATAATTTTTATAATTATTATTTAAATAAATCTAAATCTATTTAATTATCATTTATGTATTTTTATTACCAAAATATCTAATTTAAAATGCAAAATAATAATGAAATATACAACTAGTCAGAAAATTTATATGAATAAGTTTACTTGTAAACTGTTCTTAAGCATTTTAATAAATTTTATATATTTATCTTATGTCAAACTAGATCAAATATAAAGATAAGTTCTAGTCATTAAATTTAGCTCGTAACGAATAATGATATTAATAACATTCTTTAATCCGAATTTCAACACTTCTCAAAAATTGAATTACGAAACCAATTAGATGCCACAAACTTGTTCGAGTAGAAAAAAAAGATAGAAAACTATTCGGCCGAACGTTTATCACTGGTAAGAAATTTAGTTCTTTTGTTTCATATATTTTTTTAGAATGTTTTTCGAGAAAAAATAAGCCATGATCGAATGTCAGAGATTCCTCAACAGAAACAGTTTTGGTTTCAAAAAGACTAATAAAACACAAAGAAACAATTTTTGTGTTTTTATAAAAAAGATGAAATATTTCATTACAAAGCGATAAAATACATTATAATAACATTTATATTATATAAATTATTTTGATTGGACTTATTTGAAAGATAATTTACACTTATTTATCAAAATAGGATATATTTTTTTGTTTATAGTTTCTCCTCAAAAATAAATGTTTTAAAATAGAATCTAACTGTAATCTGTTTCTATTTAATTTAGTTAAATTATAATTGAATAAAAATAATAAATATTTGAATAAAAATAATTAAAAATTGAAAAAATTGTGGTAATTTTATAACTATCATTTCTAGAAAAACGTCCATAAATGTTTCTAATGTTCATTTCATTTAGAGTGTTTTATCTTAATTTAGTAAGCTATAAATTTTACAACATATTAGTAAATAATTCATATATTATAATAATAAACTCATACTTTATTTTAATTTCGACAATTCCTAAGATTTTCTAATTATTTTTCATTAGTAAAATATCTGAATCTTTAATACAGCTTTTGAACTGAATGATTTCTTATTCATGTTAATTTGATTATAATCACAACACAATATAATATATATATATATAAATAAATAAATATATATATATATATATATATATATATATATATATATATATATATATATATATATATATATATATATATATATATATATATATATATATATATATATATATATATATATATATATATATATATATATATATATATATATATATATATATATATATATATATATATGTATATTTAGCAAATATATTAAATATATTAAGTAAATAAAAACAGTTAAAATTCTAGATGAATAGGATAATAAAAGTGTATGTTGCGAATAATTCTTTCGGTATCAAGAAAATGCATTTGATATTATTTTTGTTCATGCATTTTTGGGAGTGTCGTTTTACATTCTAATAAAAATTTTCACCAATGCCATTGTTCATTTTAAAAATAAAGGTCTCATTACAGGAAAGACCTTTGCCTGTTGAAAAAATACCCTCCTATGTTGAACTTTTTTATTTTGTTTCGAAGAACAAAATGAAATTTAAAAAAATACAGAACGTAGTATAATATTTCATTTTGAATCGGAGATATTACTTCAATTTGAACTCCAGAGATATGATAACATGTTGATTTACCTAGTACTTTATGAAATACAAATATATCATATTTAAAAACTTTAATATTCTTCAGAGACTAAGCTAGAAATTTTATATTGATTAAAATAAAAGCTATCAATTCTAAAGAAAAATATATTTGCACTTAGAAATTATTGGAACATATACGATTAATAAATAGTTAACACAATTTATAAGAACGTAACTCACGTTTGAATTGTTTCACTAATATACTGGTAAACAAAATTAATATTTTTCAGTCACTTATGCACATTTTTATTAAAACTTTCACTAAATAAATTAAATCATCTTTTATTCTTAGTAAAGAGATTACTTTCATTTCATATATAATTAATGTGAATGCATACATTTTTATAATAATAAAATATATATGCATTTTATATATAATTTTACTGTAAATAACAGAAATAAACTGACATTACAGTACTGTTTTTAAAGTAGTTCATTTCATATAATTTTTTTATTTGATACATAAAATCAATAAAAAAATTTTCAAATATTTTCCATCAATTATTTATTTATGAATTTTCAATGCATGAATTATATGTTCAGATATGGAATGAATATTTGTATGAAATGTATTCAAAATTGCGTAGAAAAACCTTGAATATTTTTAAATCAAAAAACATATTTAAAAAAGACATTTGAAATCAGATGTAGAATTTATAAAGATAGTTTTAAATAAATTTCTCAAATATAAAATAGTTTAGAAGGATATAAGTAAGTAAAATACTGTAGAAATGCTATATTTTTAATAAGTAATTTAAAATAAGTTTGTAGTCAGACTAGAGCTGAAGAATTATTTAATATGTTTTAAAACAACACACACTTAGGAAGATTTTTTTAAAAAATATCTTAGGGCTAATTTCATTCCAAAAGGGTGAAATTAGGCGAAAGTTATTACTCACTTCTATAACTGAACTTGAAATCCAAGTTTTACCAAGTGTTTTAGTAAATGATTCAAAAAGCAGCTGTAATTAAAATAATTAAGATGGAGATAAATGGTATTTTTATGTAGTGTAAGTTTTGATTTTCCTTTTCATTGATGTTTACTTTGCAAATTATATCATATTAAATGTAATAGTTTTTATTTATTTTTAAATTAAAATACTGTAAATTAAGGGAAGTGATATAACGTATTGATTGAATTTAAATAAAAGATAATTTGGTCCTTAATAAAGTTAATTATATATCTACCATAAATTGGATCACAAATACACCAATAAATTTACTGAAGATTATTAGAGTACAGGATTGTCAAGTTATAAAATTATAATTAAAAATTACTTTTTTTATAGTAATGATATTTAAACAGTTTAAATAAACAAGCATTTCATTAGTTTTTAGTCATACCAAACAAGTAAATGGTTTTATACATTATACGTAAAATATTTTATATGACTTTGCATGCATACTGTGCTGCTTAAAATTATCTTAATTTAAATTTAAGTCACAATGAATGCAAATTTATTTGAATCAAGTAATTTTTTGTTTTATTACTCGAAGCTAAAATTACAAATGAAAATGTTTTGAAACATTATAATTAATCAAAAATATTACTGTTTTTGATATCTAAAATATCAAATTAAAAACTTTTACCTCCTATTCTGAAACTAAGATTGAATTAATTTTTTATTTAAATTGTGTTTGTATAAAATTAAGCAAATTATGCTGAAATTCTTTGCGAAGACTGTATACCTTGTTTTTCTTTCCTTGTTATTAGTTTTTAAATCTTTACTTTTTCCTTTTGTTATTTTTTTCTTGTTCTTATTAAAAATTGTTCTGTATTTTATTATATATAATTATTGTTGTTAAATTCTGGACTGATTTATATTTATTTGAATTGATTCTTCCAACAAAGCCCCATGCAACAGCATAACTCTGAAATTATCATTATAAAATATTATTTATTCAAATCAAGAAAACTCATAGTTTCTTCACGTCTGCTTTGATGAATTTAATGTGTCATGATTGACACGGTATACAATGTTTTGCTCTTTAAGATATTTGTAAAGATAATTTGTACAAAATTAATAGTAATTTAAAATTATAAGTAACTTGAAGAACTACGTACATGTTAAATTTGATACGAATAAATAGTTTAATAATAAGATGCTATTAGGACAAATTTACGGAATTATAAATTGTTTTGCATTATATGCTATTGTTTATGTTATTGTTGTTTATTGATCTGAAATATGTTGATCAACAAAAATCTACAAATTCTTAGAAGGGTACATTTAAAAATGAAATTCACTATGTATGTTTACTCAATGAGTGTGATGAAATGTTCTCTGAAAGTAGTAGAAAGAAATATTTAAAAAGTATTTTTTAGAAAATAGCATGGTAAATATTTCGCTATGAGAAAAATAATATAAAACAAAACTAGGGGGCTTAACAGGGCCTAAATTTACAGAATTTTATTTTTTGAAGAATGCTAATGTTGAATTAAAAAACACAGTTGGCTATTTATTTCCTGTTTTAGTTGCTAAGATAACCCATGCAAAGTACACATTTTAATGATATTCAATGTTTTTTTTTCCTGAATAAGTAACATTTTCTTCAAATGCTGAAATCAATTTCATAAATAAATGTCAAAAATTGCAAATCTTTTAAATATAGGGTATGCTTGTAGCTAAGGAATATAAATTACATGCTGAAAATGAAATCTGTTTTGGCTGTATGGGCAGCTTATGAACGTTTATCCAGTAAAAACTATCCGTTGTAACTGTCTATATAAGGCTAAGTAAAAATAATGGAAGACCTGTTCCGAAAATTAAATTACATGTTATATTCAAAAATTTTAATTTAATTTCATAATGATAAGCCAACTAATATTAATATTTCCTTCAGATAATAAATATTAGTAAATCTAAATTTGAATCTGTTGTACCAGATGTTTTGATACCACATTTCAGTTTAATATGATCAAACATCTGTTATTTTTATTATAAAAGCATTCTCCCAACTATGTTATTATTAAAATGAAACATTTTGATAACTTGAATATCTATAATATAAATTTAATGTAAAAATAAGAAGCAAACTTAATATTGTTCTACAGGTATATTATTTTCTTTGTACGCCTTCATGTTTTTGAATGAAATGTTTTTATTTTAAAAGTATTTTTGCTTTAAAAAATGTACTTTAATTACCTGTGAAATTCTGAAATATACTAATAATTTTAAATGACGTGAGCTATATTATTTTTTTTAAATATCTAAAATGAAAATTGTTTTTTATAATTCTTCGCAAGCTATTTCTCAATTTTTTAGACCTCAATTTTTTGAAATTGTTGAATGGTTACAATTTTTACTCAATTTTAAGACCTATATTATTATTTTAAATTAATTAAATTAATTTTTACTTTAATAGACAGCATATAGAAAATTTTATTGCTTTATATAAAAAATATTTATCATTTCCATATTGGACGAAGAGTATCATCATAAGAATAAAATTAACAAAATTTACTTTTTTGATGAAGTAGAATATTTTCATTATATTTAAGAAAATATACAGAAATCTTACGGAATAAGAACTTTTAGGCAAGAAATCACATCGCCATTTGACATTAAATCTTGTAAATTTATATTCCGTAATAAATGAATATTATGATGTCAAGAAACAAGACGAAAATAAAATACAAAGCACAAAATAAGTTAATGATGCATTCGGGGAATTTAAAGATCGATATGACTGTTACAGGTTTGAAGAATTCAAGACGCTTATCAGTTCGAAATATTCTGATATTTTATCCAATTATAAACTGTCATTTAAAAAAGGAATTGAAGTAAGTTGGAAGATATGATCAAATATTGTTTTACACGTCTAAAGCACTTGACGTACTAATGACAGGGAATTTTGAATATAATTAGTGCTAAAAACATAAATTATATTGTTATATCAATGCATTAGACTCAATTAATAATTTCATATTTTGATAAAAAAATATTTTATAAAAGAGAAAAATCTTTAAACAATTAATTTTATTAAGTTTATTCATTTTATTTTTCGTTGATAGTTTTAAAGATAGCAAATATTAAGTCACCTTATAAAATTTTGCTATCATTAATTAACTAAAAGCTTTCACTATTGCGTGTCATAAATGTAACTCAATAATATTTAAATTAATGTTTTATATTAGAATATAACGTTCTTCTATGGAGAAGTTTAATTAAAACATAATCATGTATTAAATAAACTTCTATTAATATAATCATGAATTTAATAATCATGGATTGTGCATTCAAGTAATTATTATATTTGAAATATATAGGCTCATAAAATAGTTTATTCTATTTTCTTAGTTTTTTTCAAAACTAGGTGCTTAAATTACAGCTAAATCATTTGTAAACGCGTCACTATTGGCTATTAAGATGAAGGTGTTTCTTTAATTCTGTCAAAAAATAAAGCAAATAGTTTTGAGAATAATACTTAATATTATATTTGATGTTCCTACAGAAATGACATGGAATTTATTCAGGGAATTAAAAATTTCCATGAGCTATAATTTTCCAATTTCCAATTCGTCAAATAAATTTAAAAAAAACAATAAAATCTTCACTTCTTTAATTATTTTAATTTAAAATAAAGAAAAGTTATTTTGTATAATCTCTTAAAGAAAAAAAATTAATATTTTCATATGCCATGTTCATAAAAATTCTTTGTTACTTTTCAATAAAAGGAAATGACAAATAATTACATAACATTTTTTGATTATTTTTGGGAGCATTTTATTATAAACTTTATATGTTGTTGGATTTTAGTTTTTAGTGTCCAGTAAACGTAAAATTACAAATTAATCTTAATTTTAAAATTGTTTTTATTTGTATTTTATTTTGTAAGGCCTTATTTAAAAAATGTTTTGTATGGAATTGATAAGTATAAAATGAAGTTAAGCTGTCTATTGTGAGGAGAATGCAACCTTGTAAGATGTACTATTAAAACTTACACCCAAATTAATCCCTTTGATTCTAAAGATGAGATAAAAAAACAAAAAGAATTGGTCTTAAGATTTAAAAGAAAGATAAGTCTTAAAATTTAAAAAAGAGATTGTTTACTGACATTGCAATAATTTATTTGGAATTATATAAATAAATTATAATTTATTTAAAAATATAAATCATCCTTACCGATTTAAACTAACTATAAGGTGGATTTTTTGTCTTGTCGCTTTTCTTTTGCCTTTTCTTCTGTTCTATCGTCAACGTGTTAATTGCTTAAATCAATGGAAAATGGTTTCTCAAACCGATGCTTTGTGTGATCCACATATTAGAAATTGCTTTATTAACAAAATGAACTTCGAAAACATTCTTAGATATACAATGGTAAACTTCGCTTTATTTTCTTCCGTAGAAGAACACGATTTGAAGGCATAAGCAAATTTGTCGACAAGTTGAAATTACGATGCCATAATTAATTGTGTGTGACCTAGATGGAATCTTTTCTAACGTCATGGATATTTTAAACCAATACGATTTGAAATAAACTGGTATAATCATGAATTCAACACTGGAACAAAATACAAATTCACTTAAGGGTTAAATAATTTCAAAAATTTGTTTTTTCGGTTATATCCTAGAAAAGCCCAGAACCATGGCGCTTTTCTTCTGGCTTGTTTTTTTTTTTTTTTTTTTTTTTTTTTCCAGTTTGTCACCGAGGGTTACCAAAGTTCAGAAAAGTTTTATTTTTTTCAATATTTTTAATTTTAAATTACCAAGAATATTTCATATCATAGTTATATGCATTATCATAGTTATATAGTTATCAGCATTATCATAGTTATATATTTAAAATTATTAACATAAATTTTTAGAGAAACTGCGAACATTTTTATTCTGCATACATTTCATCTTTTGCAGATAAATGTATAAAACTCAAAATAGAATCCATTGTTATTCTGAAACACGAAATCGGTCCTATATAATATTTTAAAATTGTATAATGTTTGAAACACATATAAAATATCTGCATGGGCAATGGAATAAAGTTTCAAAACATTCTCTGTTCCTGCCATAAATATAAAAATACATATTTTTACTATCATAATTTATTGTTATATGCTAATATTAGCATAGTAAAAACAACTTTGAGGAAGAAATAAAATCCATATGACCATTGGCACAAAAAGTCATTGTAAAATAAGAGTGAATGCATTTTCTTTCTTTTTGTAAAATAGATTATTTTAGAAATTAATACATACGGAATTTCCAACTGAAATTTTTATCTTCTCATTCTTATTTTAGTTGGAAATTTTATGAAAACGGTTTTTTTAAGAGTAAGTTTTTAAATGATATTTTTTTAATGATAGCTAATTGTCATCGAAATTCTCTATTTTTTTTCAACACAGATTTACTTAATTTTACAAAACGATTAATTAATATCTCTGGTTTTTATTTTATACTATGTAGTATAAATTATAACCATATGTTGAGTAAAATGGTATTAATGCTGTATAAATTTATGGGGACAACAAAAGGCTTATTTTAATTACTGTTAAATTAAATTATTGAAGGAAGAACATTTGACAATGATATATGAATTTATTTTAGAATGCTAGAGATAACGTTAATTTATGAGTATTATTAATTAGTTTTTATTGACAAATATGGATCTATACTTTTTAATTTGTATTTAGTAACACATTAATTATTATCAGGTTTCATATAGTGTACACTAAACATAACTTCCAAACATAATATACTAAGCAAACTGTTGTAAAAGTTTAATTTGTTTGCAATATAAAGAATAAGATATTCAATTAATAATTAGACAAAAAAGCATCCACATTTAATTTTTGCTTATTATTCTTTAGTACATAATTACCATTTTAAATGACATTTAATATTACAGATATTGATAATAATATTTTTGTATAGATTTTTTTCTCTTCTTTCTATTAAATTTCATTCTTTATTAAATTTAAATAAATTCCTATTTCAAAAGATATAGTTTACTTACAAGAAATTATATGAAGGAAAGTTGATCTATTATTACATGAGAAATAAGATAATATAATGGTAGCTTCTTTGAATTTCTTTTTATTTGAAATTGGTGAAAATGAAATAACTTTTAAATATATAAAATACCTTCAGAGTGCATGTTAATAAATAATGCAATACTCAAATATATATATCAATATCTTATGGAGATATATATATATATATATATATATATATATATATATATATATATATATATATATATATATATATATATATATATATATATATATATATATATACAGGGTGGTTAAAATTAAACGCACAGTACTTAGATGCTCATAGCTCCGGTTCTACTGAACGGATCCGAATGAAATTTAAAATATACGTTATGTAGAACATGCTCTCGAGGTTTTTGCAATAAAAAAGGTTAAAATTTTCGCCAATAGATGGCGCTGTAATGACGTAAGAATAAAGATAACACTAAAAATTCAAAGAATAAAGGAAGGTTTATTGAATTACACACCCGTATGCTCTACGTGCCTACCTTTTTGGTCAACAATATGCTGAAAGCGTACGATCGCGTGTTCAACGACCGCACGCAACATATCGGGATGAATTAGTGAGACGTGGCGAACGATAGACGCTTTCAACTCTGCTTCATTAGTTACACTTCCTTGATAGATGCGATCTTTGAGAAACTCCCACAGTCAGAAGTCGCAAGAGTTTAGATCTGGTGACTTTGCTGGCCAGGCAATGGGGAAAGTCCGCGAGATGACGCGTTCATCAGGGAAGTGAGCTTGAATCACAGTCTTCGCACGTCGCGCCGTATGAGCAGTTGCTCCAACTTGCATGAAGACTGTGGTGGCCAAACAGCTTCGTTGTCTTAACGCCGGGACAACATGTTCTTCCATGAGTCTAGCGTAACGGTCACTGGTGACGGTACACCGAACAAACCCGTTCCCTCTAACTTCCTCGAAGAAGTACGGGCCCAAAATGAAGTTCGCCGTGAAGCAACACCATGCGGTGACGTATGGGGAATGTAGTGGCTGTTGTTGCATGGCATGAGGATTGGTGGAACCCCATATGCGTCAGTTCTGCGTGTTCACAGCACCATCTAAATGAAAATGAGCCTCGTCTGTCCATAAGATATGCGACGGCCAGTTGTCATCCACTCGCATCCTCCCAGAAAAGACAAGGCAAAATCCAGACGTGCAGAGTGGTCGTGAGGTTTCAACTGTTGCACGAAATGCATCTTGTACGGGTAGAGCTTCAAAATTTTGCGTTAAATCATACGCACAGTTGCCCATGGAATATTCAGTGTTCGTGCTATTGAGCGGCCACTTACAGACACATTGGAAGAACTTGTAGTTGCAGCAGCTGTTGCAATTGCAACTTCATCTACAGTTGCCGGCCGTGTTGCACGTCGTCCTCTTCCTGGAGCAACATCTAGGGAACCGGTTTCTTCAAATTTCCGAATCATGCGTTTAACGGCACTGCTGGACATGGGGCCTTAAGTTTTTCATCCGCCGATAAGCACGGAGAGCTGCCGAAGCATTGCTCTCATTCTGATAAAACAGTTTTACGATCAGTGCGCGTTCCTTCTTGTTCACTGCGGACGAATGATTCCTTTCAACCATGCATCTCTCTTTAATATACAGAATACAGTCGCTATTCATTTGCATATGGTTTTCGCAGTACAGCGCCATCTATTGGCGAGAATTTTAACCTTTTTTATTGCAAAAACGTCGAGCGCATGTTCTGCATAACATATATTTTAAATTTCATTCGGATCCGTTCAGTAGAACTGGAGCTATGAGCCTCTGAGTACTGTGCGTTTAATTTTAACCACCATACCACCATTATATATATATATATATATATATATATATATATATATATATATATATATATATATATATATATATATATATATATATATATATATATATATATATATATATATATATATATATATATATATATATATATATATATATATATATATATATATATATATATATATATTCTTATTTGTTTTTTTTACTATTTCAAATTATTTATTATAATTTTTTCTTTCAAATGAAAATTGACAATCTCATATAAGCATTTTATAACATTACATCAAGTAAATCATTAAAAAAGTTAGAATAAAAAAATTTATGAAAGTATGATAATTGATTCTTTTTTTATATTTAAAACATAATTAGATGCTTTTTCCTCAAAATTGTTCAAGGGTAAAATTTCTTAATAAAGCACGGTACAATTTTCTAAAGAATATCCCATTTTTGTGGAAAAATATACACATGAAAAGGGTTTGAATGCAATTTGAAATTGACTGCTAAATTATTTAAATTAAAATATTATAACTTATTTTAGATAGTTGCATTGTGTCTGTGCAGTGGTAATTAAGTTTTTAATTCTGAATAGGATTATATGAAGTATTTAGTAAAGAAAATATCTTGTTCAGCTTATGGTAGCTAAAATCACATTTATCTTCAATATTATATTATATTACAATAACAATTCATATGCGTTAATGCTACTATTTATATTTTATTAATATACATATCAAACAATATTATGATTATATAATTGACTTTATTTGATATAAGAATAATAAACCGCAATGTTAGTTTATTATTACAAATAAAAACCTTGTCATATTAACTTTTTTATTCACTATCAGTAAAAGTATGTTTATGTAAATACATACATGAGAGTAACCATTAGTAGAAATAAGCTGAGAGTATTGAGTATGTTTAATAATTATTGGAAGTATATGATTGGTTTCCAGTTAAAAATACAAACGTAAAGAAAATATATCTACATTTTAAGCTATTCACCATTAATAACATTTGATGTATTTTCTCAAAAAATAGATTTATCTACATTAAGTTAACTTTTAATCTATGTTAATGTACATATATTTCATTAAATATAAATAGTTATGAAAATTAAAACTTATAATATGATTTATGTTAAAATTTTATAAATCTAGTAAATAAAGTTTTTATCTATTTCAAAAATAAAAATTAGAAAAATAAAACTGAAACTAAGTTTAGTTTTATAAGTAACTGCTCAAAATTCATTGTACATTACTAATTTGAGTATTTTTCAATTATAATTTGATTATTTATTTTTCTTTACAAAGAACACTCGCATTTTATTACATTCGTTTTATATAACCCTATTGAATTTGATAGTATTGATACAAATAGATATTTTTAAACATTTTGAAATTTAAAAAAATAATTTATTCGTTTTCATGTACAGCTATGTGATGTGACAATCTAAGATAAAATTCTTCCATTCGGTAAAAACAGGAAAAAGTAAAACTCGTTTACGAGAAACACTTCAAATAATGAAAGTAAAAAAGTCCTGGGTCACCTGGGATTATGAAAGCAATTCAGACAAGTAATTTGTTCAATACTTTTTATGCGAAAGTAGAGTCTCTCGTACTCTTATTCTTAAATGCGAGTGTCGCATTTTAATAAAGTCTTCCGTATTCGCCCCTTTCTCATCTAAGGAAATCTCACTCTTACAACTCTTTCTTCAACTGAGTGTAGTTTTTCTTTCACACAGATAAGAAAACAAACTTACTCTTTCAAACTTGATGTTTCGTTTCTTACACTGTAAATAGGAGATTACTATTCCCTGTTTCCGCTCCGTTGCTTTTAAGTAAAAGTATTTTGAAGCAGTTGGATTGTCCTAGCTTGATACAATTTATACTTTGATATCTTTTTTCAAAAAATATATTTGAAACAAGATTAGAAAATACATATTACTTAGAGAAAAAAGTTCAAAGCACATAAAATGTTAAAAAACTTTCTGCTTGTAAGCCCATAAAACTGGCAATATTACCAATTATGAAACTTGTGAGGAATAATTCATCATATTTTTGAATGGTAAAATCAAAAGAAAACTTTAGAAAGTATTATATTTAAAAGCATATAATTATATTGAACAATGGAATTTAAATTTAGTTTCAAACAAGATCTTATATTAATCTGAAAATTGTTTGCATAATAATTTAATTTTATTTCGAAAGATATTTCGAATGTCATACATCAAATAGCAAAAATATATTGAAAGAGGAAAAATGCAAAATGTACGAGGAATTATTCCAGCTCAAAATTCTCTGTATCTTATCGAGATTAATAGTAAAATATCATTTTTTATTTTTATTTAAATATCCAAACAGATATTTTAACAACAGGCTTTGAATAGCCTAAAAATTTTAAGGATATTTTAATGTCCATTAAGTAAATTTTTTCATGAAATGTTTCATAAATTGTAGGTTCACGTTTTACAAGAGATGAAATCCATAAAACTCACTTGCACTCACACACTGTTAAATGTGTAAGAAAAAGTTGGAAGGTCAATATTTATATCTAGCTTTTCAACAGTACCTATGATTCAATTGAGTGCATTTCACTCTGAAGAGCGTTATCCTGCATTTAACTACTATGAGTAAAATATAAATACATTTTACACCACTTAAAGAAAAGACCACACAGTAAGGCGTTAACGTCAATTCTTTATTTGTTTCGATTAAGGATACATTTATAAGGTAGAGGACTGTATTCAAGTTTTGCGTGGGAGGTAATCCAAAAATCTCTTAAGTACTTACCCAAACAGAATTACATGCAAAAGACCGAAAAGCGACAGTCTTCATTTCGTATTAAATAATATATATATATATATATATATATATATATATATATATATATATATATATATATATATATATATATACGAATCAGACTTTAATTTCTATTATGCTGCTCAAATTGTTAAGAAAGATATGTTTAGTATTATATGAAATAGTTTATTTTTTTAATCCAAGTATTATTTCTTTAAGTAAGCATTATTTCTTTAAAAAAATAATTAAAATTTATTACATTCCCCATAACTGATTGGGTATTATATATATTTACCGGTAAAAGTGATAAACATTCTATAATTTATTATATTTACCGAGTTTAATGTGTATTAGGGATAAGCACCATTTGTTACTCCTTAATCTAAGATAATTTATATTCGATAACATTTACAATGTACAGCCTTAACTCTTAGAACAGTAATAATAATTTGGTATAAGATATATCTAGAAAAACTGGGGTGATAGGAATATTTCTGATCATAAACTGAGGCACCACATTGGCATCAGTTTTTAGGAAATTATAAAAATATTTCTAAACGTATATATTTTATTAATATAGTGCTTCGAAAATGAACAAATAACTAACCAAGGGTAAACAGAATATAAAAATTTGCTTAAAAATGCAATTAAGCTATATAAGTTTTCCATTACAATATAAAGTTTAATAATTGCATCATATTTTATAAAGTTTTATTTTTCCCCTGCGAGTCAATGAAAAGATATTTTCTTTAATTTGCTGTGTTTCTTTTAAAATTTCAAATTATATTTAAAATAAATATTTTTTCATTTGAAATTTAATAATATTAAATCTAAGAATTATTTATCGAAATTTTATCAACATGTTAACAATTAAAGAAATATATTACAATCAATCAATTAAATATAATATTACCAGGAAACATTAAAAATTTAAGTTTAAAAATCAATTCAATAAATTCAACTATTATTAAATTTAGTTCAACATTAAGAATTTAAACTCGTATCTCAAAAAATAATAATCTGGCAACTAAATATAATTTCTAGACAAGTGTTTCACTAATTTGTAATATGTATGCATTTTGAAATATGAACCGAAATACTTCGAAAAGAGAGAAATCCTAAATATTTCCATTTTTCTTACTATTTTGTAAAAGAAATATATTTTTAAATTTCTTTACATTAAAAAAAAATCTGTGTTTTCAAACTCATTAATCGAATAATAAGTAAGAAAAATATATGTGGTCAGTTCTTCACAAAAGTCTGATATTTTTTATAAAAATTGTTAATTTGGGATAATGTATCGATATAGAATATACACTCGGATATTGTCCATCAGTTCTGAAGTTTTCATTATAAAAGCACTTAATTTTATGATGATATACCTTACACATTTTCCAAAGATTACTAAAGTTTGTAAAATTTTCAGTTAAAATATTACTACAATATAATACGCAATGTTTTCGATTTTCTTTATCGTATTATGATTGATATAAAAACTTGTATATGACCATACTAAAGATCATTTAAGACTTTCAATTTTTTTATGTGAATTATTATCAGTAATTTGTATTTTTTCGAATTGATTAAATAAAATTTATTTGGAAAAGATAAAATTTGAAATATTTAATTGGTATTATGATTATAGTCATTTCTTGACAGATATTTTATGTGCTTGGCTATAAAGCCAATAACAGAATCGTGAAACACCTGAACTTTATGTACATTGAGTTAATGACGCTTGTTCTGAATTGCAGAATTTATGAGAAAACATTTTTTCATGAAATATATATTAGTAAAAAAAAAAACTTAAAACATTGCAACAGATTCCTATGATTGAATAAATTAATCAATCTGTAATTGATAAACTTAAAACTTATAGAATTATCTGTAAATAATTTAAATACAAGGTTTTCTTAAAGAAATTTGGTAATTCATTTAAATTTTGTGATTTAAAATGATTAAAATATATAAGCGACATATCAGATTACACTTTTTAAAAAGTTTCTGACATGACTTTAAAACTAACATAAAAACTACGCAAATTTATTTAAGACTCAGTTTTATTTTACAATCAGTTTCGTTGTAAGATAAAAGAGACAAAATTCCAAATATCAACTTATTAAAAGGAAAACATGGAATATATTTTTTAAATGATTTGGTTCAGAAAAATGTCGCATATCCATATGCAAATTATGTAACTCAAATACATAACCAACTTTGCATTCTACTTAAAAAAGAAAGGATTTTATAATACTTGAATCATTTCAAAAATTCTGCTTTGGCAGTTTGTCAGAGTTGAGTTTTACTTATATAATGCAAGAATAAAATTCATGAATATGTAAAATAAGAGAAAAAGGAATAACAGTAGAGTAATAATGCATTCAAATGAATAAGTAAAACAGTTCATAATATAAATTTCCTCTTTTTTGACCTCGATTCCAGTTTTACGCACAGAAATTCATTATTATTTTACTGTAAGTAAACTACAATTATTCATGGCATGAGTAGAAAAATTTTATTATACTTTAATTTATGATGTGTATCTTTAAAATGAAACACTTCAGAAACAAAAGTACACATACTTGTCCTATTTTTAATGGGAATTTTCTAAAATGTAAGGGTTATTTTTATTAATTTATACATCAATTTAATAATGATACTTTTACTATAATGATAAATAAACTTATATATAAGGGAGATTCATAGCAAATAATATATAAATTATGAGTATTTCTTTTAAGATATTTAACAACAAATCCGTATTTTACTTTTACCAATTTAATTTCAGGTTCCTTTTTTCATTTTAAATACATTTTTGATTTGGATTCATTAATAAATGTCTTTTAAATACATAAATTCTAAATATAAAATTGTTCATAATGAAAAAAGTATATAATAAATAAACATGTTTAATTTTATTAAATTTTATATACTATTTGATACCTTACATTTTTTTATTATATCATCAAATTTTTAATATTGCATTTTTAGCAATTGATTTAAATTTAACAAAAATAAGTTTTACTTTGAATTTTAAATTCATATTCAGGTAAACTTAGTTTATTTAAGAAGGAATTAGTTATAAATGTGCAATAATTATTTTAAATAGGTATAAATAATATTGATGAAAAACTATGCATTCTTTTAGAATCCATCTTTTTGCTAAATGATAAGTATTCGTGTTAAATTTTAATGTTTCAAAAAATCACTTCACTCTAGATATAATTATGAAATAAGGTGTTAGGATTACATAATTATGTAAAAGAATAAAAATATTAGCTTTAGCAATTCACAAATTACAGTACAAAAACAAAAAAATGTTTTATATATCTGTTAAACGAGATACAAAAGGACGATATATTTTTAACGGCTTTTCTCATTTGACGCTGAGTAAAGGAGATGAGATCGTATTACTTAGATGTTATTTAATTTAATTTGAATATATTTGATAAATATGAACGCTTTCAATGGAAATTTTTGTAGCAAATTGCATTTATTTTTATAACTTAAATGCCAAGAGAAATTGTAAAATATATTTTCCCTTTAATATACATCTTTCAACTTAGAAATCTTTTTTCTAAGACTCAAATTCCTTATTTCGTGATATTAAAAGAAATGAAAATTTAATATGTTTAGTTGTCATAAAATAGTTACTCGTATTGAGAACATTTTGAGGATTTTTTTATTAATTATTATTAAATAATACTTATTTAATTTTCTTTTTTATCTGTTTCTAACAAGCTCAAAATAATTAAATATTTTCCATTAATTCAGTTAAGAATTATTATAAACAATAAATTTTAAAATACTTTCTTAATTTTATTTCATTATACTTAAATATGCAGTAAAACAATGTGTGGTAAATGTTTGCGCCAGTATCCTAACGTTAAAGATGATAATTTTTTCAGAAATCCATTGTAAATAATCAATTTTTAATTATTTGTAGTCTTAAATATTATTCAAGATTAACTAATATATATATATATATATATATATATATATATATATATATATATATATATATATATATATATATATATATATATATATATATATAGTTCTAATTTAACCCTCAATTATACACTGTTGCTCAAAATTTAGATGAAAATGTAAATTAAAAAGATAACCATGAACTATACGAAAGGATATTCTTATTATCAGTACAATGAACAGGTAATTCAGTAGAAATATTATGTATAATGCAAATATCAGAAAAAAGATCACATATAAAAACACGTGATTACAATCAAAGGAAAGGTAGAAACCTTGATTGCAAGTGAAATATAGTTCCTTCTAGAAGGAATCTACTAAATGACTTCACACGTGGAAAAATGATTGGAACGATAAAGGAGGGACAATTAGAGTCTGAATAGCTGAAAAGTTTGGAATCAGTAGAAGTTTCATTTTGGGCAATTGGAAAGGATTTCAATCCATGGGAATGGTTGTTATAGTTGTTGGAAGTGGATGGTCTAGTAAAATAAATAAAGTAGAACCGGTATCCGGCAAATCAAGAATATTTTTAACCAGTCATCACGCGTCATTGCTCAACAACTGGATACTGCAAAGGAGAGACACGAGTAAACGTTTATTGTGTCCAGACGCCTTCAGAAAATCTGTATCCTGAATCCCTTTAAAAGCTGTTCATTGGCCCAATGGATTTAAATTATGTAAAAAGCAGAAAACTTGCTTAATTCACCATTGGAGCTGTGTTCTATTTACGCATACGTCAAGCGATTCTCAGCATCAATATATTTGGGGAAAGTTCGTGATATGAATACATCCCAGTAACATCAGTTAAGGTGAATATAACAGTAGTCCTGGAGTTTTCCAGACAGGCATTATGCTGAACAAATAGATTGGCTAGCAAATATTTGATAGAAGTATTATTGACGGAAATCACTATAGAAGGAGAGATATTTCCCCATATTTGTTTGTTCCAAGGTTCCGTTAAAACAGACATCGTTCAATGGATGACAATGTATGGCTAAAGTAGTCATTCAGCAGTAACATGAAAACAAGATCAATTGAACGGATTGACCAGCATACTTTTCTGGTTTAAATGACATATAACAAGTGAGATCTTTTGGGGAGACCTCATTCAGCACGAGTATATCCTCTGAAGAACAGTTAACAGTTGAAACAGTTGCTGATTCAGTAAAGGCACTTTTCCACAACAACTATTGGAAAATCTATTGCTGAGTTGGAACAGGCGGTGCGAGACATCTTTCGAGGTAATAGAAAGACATATTCTATACTAAGGAACAACTGCCTCTTGTTATTTTTCTTGGGCAGCAATCATACTATGAGTTAAGTAAAAATTTTTGTTCAAAATTTATGCAGCTTTGATTTCGCCATAGTTTGAATACAAAATGCTGCCTCCCCTCTGAAAATATAATGAAAATGTGTACCGAAAATTACAATTACCAGTTACAATTATTACTTTTGAAATTTTACATAGCATAACGTTTTGATTTTTTTCAATTGTAAGTTTCTCCTGGACAATAAATAGAGTTCACAAGAAAAAAAATGTATGACTACATAGATTGTGTGTGCGCAATACAGAATAAATTATTTATTGCATAAATATCCATCAAAGAAAACAAAACTAGTTTAAATAATAATGGATTTTTAAGAATTTTAATAATAATTTGAAGTTTTAATTCCAGATTAATCAGAGTACCTAAAAGTTTTTAAAATTTAACTAGCAAAGTATAAAAATAACACTAGTTTTAAATATGTCATGTGTCATAGGTATGAGGAATGATTCACAACGGCTAGTTTGATTTTTATATTTTCTTTTTACTAAACAACATCTATGTCACACAGAGAAATCACACACACAACACAAAAAGGAAAACATTAGAACATTAAAACAAAGCAATTCTAACACACATCTTCAAGCAGCAGCAGTCTCTTGGGTTAGAGGTTATTTGATACTGTGTCAATTCATTTCTGACCGTTAGATGGCGTTGTTCTGTTACAGCAAGTAAATAAACCTTTAAAAAACAAAGCAAAATAAGTATAGTGTATACCATATAGCTACATAATTACAAGCAAAATATTAATTATAAATTTAGGCTATTATAATTAATAACGAACTTTGTTCTTACTGAAGTAATTCAGAAAGACTTTAAATATTATTTTACCTAATTAGGAAAAAAAATTTCTATATTTTATGGATAGCATTTGATTTAAAGAACATTTATCAATAGTAATTGTTACCTATATATTGAATTCGTTTTAAAGGCAGACTAGGTTTTGACAAGATAATTTACAAATCTATGTTATAAAAATATTTTCACTGGCAGCACTTTATTTTAAATGATGAGAATAAATATGAATGCAGTAGAATAAAATAATATTTCGCTCAAATTCAAAAACCAATATCCATTTTAAATTTTGCATAACCATATCTTTTTACTACACAGTGCATTAAAAGAAAGCTTCTATTCAAACTTTTAAGACAGCCACTTCAGTTGGAAATTGAGTTAAGTTGAAGGGTATGATTATAAAGATCGTTTTTCATGTCAAGATTATTTGACATAAAATCAATTGGACAGCTTTAATATGATTGGTATCATAGATCATAATTTAAATCTTGGATTATACATTAGTATTTAATGTTGATGTCATTGTCTTTAAGAACAAGTGATTTTCATAGACATTAATAAATCTGTCAGTTTTAAAATTACATAAATGAAATATTGTACTGCGATCGAATTCTCAATACATTTAATATTAAAATTTATTTCACTATATATTTTGGATTATCGAAATGAATATTTTTTGTTTCAAAGTGTTCATATGTGTAAACAATTTCATTGTGGGTTAACAAATTTTATTATGCCTGTTTCAACTACTAGGTGAAGTAAGTTTATGCACAGAAGAGTTTATAAAATAATTTTTATATTTATTAAATTTATTTTATTCTTTTAAGATTTATTCAAAAATCAATTTCACTCTTGTATCATGCAATGTATGTTTTAAAAACAACTTGAGTATTTGAAGCAATGCAATAAATAATATGTCCATTACATTAATCGCAGAGTTTCAAAGGTGCTTATAATCTTGCTTAAAATACCTTTAATTGAGAAAATTTCATTTTCACATTTAATTTAGTTAAATATTCAAAGTAAAACTCAATGTTGTTAAAACTAATACGTATTTAACAAACTTTATAAGAATGCAATGTATTTATATAATGCAAATTTTTAATATCCAATGTTATATTCTTCTAGCTTTTTTATTCTATGTGATTGTTGGCTTAAAGTAGGTAGGTTATGGCGGACACTTTTGGGGCTTTATGCTAGGATGCTTGTAGCTCTCATTGAAGAAGGTATTTGGAGAGGTTTTATGTAGTCAATCGACTAACCTTATTTAAGTAAAGTTAACTGAAGTCGGTGATCACTAACAGAAAAAGTCTTGATATGAGAAGAAAAAATTCGGATTTATAAATTCATGTTAGAACATAGCTCAAGGATTTTCATTTGTAACTTTCTTTTTTCGTTAAGATTAGAATCTGTTAGACTGGCGTAGAAATTCACAACATGCAAGAATTTTAATTTCCGGATTTGTAGATAGTTCAAATATTCAAGAAAATGATAACGCTCCTATTCCTAATTTTTTCCGTAGTTGATTCCTCTGATGTTCGTACAAAGGACAATCTAGTAGAATATGATGGTTTCAGGTTCACCGCATTGACAGCGGTCTGTATGCCAGAGATTAAACCTAAATAGAATAGAATTTGTAGGAAAGGATCTTGTTCTCATTCTGACCAACCATACTTCTTCTAGTCGCGATTTCGTTAACAGTCTATGATTTTTGCGAATAGATGTGAGATGAGTGAATGCTTCAGCATATTTGCTATTTTTCCATTGATTGAGACTTTCTTTAAAGTAATATTTCTTGATGTGTTGTTTCAGATCTTCAGGAGAAATAGATCGAATAGCATATTGACTCACTGTTGCTGCTTTCGCCAATGAGTCGGCAATTTCATTACCTGCAATCCCTGAATGTCCTGGAACCCAAACTAACTGTATTGACAAGCACTTTTGAGTAGATTGAATCATTTGGGATCGAAGAAGTTGAATGATAGTTGGTGATGTCCTGGAACAATCTGAAAGAGCAGAGATGCAAGAAAGTGAATCTGTGAAAATGACATATTTTTTGGGTTCAGTGCAAATTTTAGAGACTGCAATAAGTAGTGCTATAGCCTCTGCCGAGAAGATGGAGTTTATGGAACTAATTTTCCCTGTTATTGATAGACTAGTTGTAAAATTGACTATTGCAATACCCACATTTGATCCCTGCTTGGAAGCATCTGTAAAAATCAACGTATTTGTCTGCCATGATGACTCACAAACTTGGTGAAATAGCTTACAAATTATATCTTTTGGCAATGATTTAGTCTGAAACGGGAGACTCGAGGAATAAATGGAGATTTTTTTGACATTTCTGGCCAGTCTATTGGGACTTTTAATATGCACGAGGTATTTATTCCTTGTTGCTCGAGCCACAATTTGGCTTTAATGGCTAGAGGATGATTACGATTTACTCGATTGTAAGTTAGCTTTTCCTAAGCTAAAGCGCAGGAGGATAATGATGACTTGCTTAAATTCCGAATGTAAAAGTTTAAGGAGAGCATTTCATGTCTAGAGTGAAGAGAAGTTTCTCCTGCTTCTTGTAGAACTATAGGTATGGGGTTCCACTTGGGAAGACCTGTGGCAATTCTTAGGGTAGTGTGATATATAGTTTCAAGGATTTTGCGATCTGTTTTGCACGCTGAACTAAATATATGACAGCCATAATCCAGACTGGAGACAATAAAGGATTTTATGATTAGTAGAAGATGAGCAGTACGAGCACCCCATCTATTGCCTGCGATACCTTTAAAAGCATTCAACTTTTTTGATATAGCTTTTCTCTTTTCCTGAAAATGATGACGGAAAGATAAATTGTGTGAAAAATGTAATCCCAAAATTCGAATATTTTTACTCCAGGAAATAGGATGATTGTTGATGAACAAGTTGAAATTAGGTTGTTGTCGTTTTGAAGAAAAGTTAATCATAGAACATTTTTGTGGGTCTATCGATAACTTCCATTCCTGACACCAATTTTGTAATATTCCAAGTGCAGATGTTAGTTTCTGCTGAAGTTTTCCCAAGTTAACAGATTCATATAGTAGAAATATATCATCAGCGTACATGAAGCATTTGATGTCAAGGGGAAGGATATCGTAGAGGTCTGCCATAAAAACTGAGAACAGGAAAGGTGATAACACGCTCCCTTGTGGAACTCCCCTATATGATGTGGCTGATAAAGATAGCTTATTTCTCCACTTTACTTGAAAATAGCGAGTTGTAATGAACTGTTGAATCCACAAAGCAGCATTTCATTTGATGTTTGCTTGAAGTAATTTATAAACTAGGCCATATGACCAAACTGAATCATAGGCCTGGGAAATATCCACTGCAACCAAAACAACAAATTTTCTAGAGGATCTGGCAGAAATTATGTGAATTATGTGATGAATGATGGATAAAATACGGTCACAACCTCGATGTGGCAGAAATCCGTGGTGATTGGGATGAAAGAAAGATATGGTTGATATATGGTCAATAAATCTCTTCAAAATCATTCTTTCCATTAATTTACACAAGATACTAGTCAGAGATATAGGACGGTACGATGTCACAAGATTGGCCATCTTTCCCCGTTTTAAAAGTGGAATAACAATAGAGGATTTCCATATTTCTGGTACAATACCTGTAAGCCATGATTTATTTATCAGGGAGAGGAGGTAGTCTAGGTTGGTAGTAGTAATTCCTTTTGATATTTTTGCAGATATCTTATCTGGACCTACAGACGAATTTTTGCATCTGGCCAAAGCTTCTTGTAGTTCAGATGCATTAAAGGGTTTATTGTAAGAGAAATACTCACTTGTACTTAAATCCAATGGAATAACCTCTAAAATTGGTGAACGAGTGTAGAAGTCTGAAAACATATTAGCTTGATGGGTAGGATCTGTCACTGGAGAATTATTATGTAATAGGATCATATGTGAAGTTGGTGATACTGTAACTCTATTTTGGAGATTTTTAATAAATTGAAAATATTTTTTGATGTTCCAGCTGAAATTATTATTTTGTCCCAATATTTTCGAGAGAGATATATGAGTAGTCAATGTAGTTCTGCTGCAGTTCTTTTATTTGCCATCCAAACGTACTTATCACATGTGCTTTTAGCTTTACGCCAAAGACGTCTTTTTTGGCCCAGGAGATAACCACATCTAGAAGACCACCATGGAGGATAAGGTTTACATGGCATTTTCTGCCATCTTCGAAACTTGTGAAGTTTATTTATACAGAGATGGTTGAATTGTTCAATAGAGTGAAGATTAAAAATTTCATGATCAGTATTGGTGGAAGCAAAGAATTCTGACCACAGGATACGTGATCTGTTGGGTATATGATGATCAATATCTTTAATAGCTATGCTAGTTTTAGATGGTAAATGATCACTTCCAAAACAATGTGGGTGAACTTCAATATGACTTAGGTGATAAATGTCTGGTGATACAAAGGTGAAATCGATGAGTGAAGGTTTATGATGTGGACCATAATGTGTTGGAATTTCCGAGTTCAGGAAGCAGCAATTCTCTTCTTGAATCCATTCAAGAAGGTCATTTGCCCTTGATGAAGTAGAACAGCTTCCTGAAGATGTATATCTAATATTGAAATCACCTATGATGATATAAGGAGGCTAAATTCCTTGAATTATGCTATGAAGCCACTCTGAAGAAAATTTGCCAGGAGGAATGTAAACATTAATAATAGTTATTGTAGTCGTTGCCACTGTGATCTTGACTGCTAAGAGTTCTCTGCTATCATCTGAGAGACGGATAGGAGAAAATTGCCTTGCTGGAATGTTTTTATTAACTGCTAGGAGAAGGCCGCCACCTCGGCTATCTTCTTTATCTTGACGAAAGATTATTTTGTTAAATAAAGATATCTTGTCAACTTTTTTTAACCAAGTTTCTTGTATTGCAATAATATCTGCAGAGTTAAAATAATGAAGTTTCATGTATGGGCGCTTATTTAGAACACTACGAGCATTCCACGAAATTAATGAGAACATGAAAAAGGTTACAATTATTATGATTACAATTTGACTTCTACGGACTGATGCACCCAGGACAGTAGTTGCGTCCTATCTATTAGGAGATTTTATTACTTCCCTTTCTGAATTTTGCATTTTCAATTATTTCTGACTGCTCTTCAGAAGGGTTACCAAAATGAAATACACTGTTCAAAGGTAAAATTGGATTGAACTGAATGTCACTATTACTAGGGTTTGATGATTGCTTTTGGATTCGACTACTTTTCCGAGTTTTCCTTCTAGCAGGGGAAGACGAGAGACTTCTAGTTTCAAATATTTTGCTTACAGTTTCTTCAAATTTTTGGAAAATAGTATTAAGAATTGCTTCTTGTTGGGTTTGAATAGCTAAAATTTTTTTGTCTACTGACTCTTCAAATTTTGAAAGTATTGAGGTGACAATATCATTTATTTTTGCATGAGTAATTTCTGATGGTTGATTAGACTTTACAATTGTAGCAAAACTGGTCTTCTTGCTTCAATAAAAGATAAATGGTTTATTGCCTTAAATTTTAAAACCGAGTTTCTTCTTCACGAGCTGAACATGAAGGATCATCTGACACGTGAGGTCCTTTGCAGTTTACACAATATGGGACTTTAGTTGAACAAGGATCGTTATTGTGATGTGAGCCATAGAGTCTGCATGGGCGCTGATGTGAGCCATAGTTTATTATAAAACTGTTTGTATTTTACATGTTTTTTTGCATGTGTAAATTTAAAACAAATTCCACATTGACGAACTTTATCCACAAAATTCTTTACGTTTACAATAGATAAAAATACTTTAATTTGAGACGGGATATTATGTCCGTAGACTCTTACCAAGATAGTTTCTGAAAGTTCTATAGATCCCTTTTTATTGAAGCGTCATATTTGAGATACAATAAGGCCGTTATTTTCAATTTCTAATGCTAGATTTTCTAGACTTTCGTCCACTGATATGCACGGGATGATAAATTTCGTAGTTTATTGTTCAATTTGTATTTGGGGAGTCACAGGAACATGTAATACTTTTTCGATTTTACAAATTTCTGTTGCTGTTTTATAATCATTTCTAGCGATAATTAGTTTTCCGTTTCTGGTATGTCTGACTTCTTCAATCCCATTTGTTGGAAATAGCGTCTAAAAGTTCAGATTTTAACTGTGAAGGCCTCTTAGGAACTGAGGCATATCCTGCTATAGGACACAAAAACACTGTGAAGTTTGAAATTCCCAGCTTCTGAAGCTAATTGCATAGCTAGAGGTGTATTATCATCATAGTCTAATATAGAGTTCGATGCATATTTTGGTATGCGATATTCACATTCAATAAGTGGTATTTCGTCTTGTAAGTCTGTCATTTTGAATATAACATCTTGTTCGTACTTGGGAAATAAACAATAGAACTACTTGAACTTGAAACTAATAAACTAATTAAACTTATTGGAATTCCCGAATTCCTCTAAACTTAAATAATTTAAAATAAATTGCTTGAGTTCTTCTCAATGCTAATAAAGTTCGAAGAAGTATGTATGTACCGGTAAGAGTCTGCAACTTTTTCTCCACGCAACAAAACGCCCGTCGTAGCAAGCAAAATTTCAAACTGCCAATTATATCTCTTGGCTTAAAGTACAAGCACTTGAAATGAAAATAAAGATTATTTTAATAGTTGCCGTCCATTAAGTAATAACTCATATTAATAAGTTTTTCAATATAGTTAATTAGTAATAAAATTTGTAAAATATGGATAATATTTCCACTTATAAATTTTAAATTTTCATGAATTATATACAGGTGATGCACAGGGGATATATTTAATAATAGTTGGTTGGTTGGTTGGGTTTTATGGCGCAAGGTCCAAAATTGGACATGCTGTGCCTATATTTAATATATATATATATATATATATATATATATATATATATATATATATATATATATATATATATATATATATATATATATATATATGAACACAAAATAGATAAGAACATTTCTTAGAGAATTAAATATTCCATTATACTTGAATAAATAACCAAACTAAAACACAATACTTCTAAAATTCAAGTTTTTCTTAAGAAAAAAACATAAGAAAAGAGTAATTAACAAAGTAGCTGTTTGGTGGTGTTTCGCACAAAAATGAAGGGAAAAACTCATAAATAATTGAAATAATAAACTAAATAATTTATTATAGTAATAAGTGTATATCGTCAAATGTGATTACCCAATGCAGGTGCTTACAAATTTAATAATGAATGATTGTAGCATGCCTATACACGTTATAACACAAGGTGGACTGCATCTTTCAATTTCTACAGATTAGATAAACAGGACTGATTCACTTTGGTTTTTAAATGTCCTAAATATCAAAGTCTTCTTATAAGGTATTTGGAGACTAAGAAATCATGAAAATTTGCTATGTCTACCAATGAATTTCTTTATTCTAAACTTCTGTAACAGGAAATCTATAGAAAACTCTAGCAGATATGTTTCAAACAAGAGGTGTCCTATGATGAAGTAACCTATAGGCCCACATCACATTGTACATAAGAAGAATTCAGTAGCTCCTCGGCATACAGAGGTGGACTAACCTTCTTTCAGATGCGAAAGTTATGTGAATTAACCATAATATGAAAAATTAACTCCATGCTTCAACAAAGTTTTAAGAACCCAGAGGGGATGTTGTTCAATTTTAAAGAAAACCCAACACACAAATGTTTCTAAGGTATCCATGGTATAAGTAGAACTACTGTAATTTGTATGGATACTGATTAAGAACTCCATTAAAAATGTTATGTATCGAGGATGGTGGAAAACAAAAACATCTACCGGTTTATTCTGGAGTGCTGGTCTTTGAAGATGGCTCTGTTGTAATATTTTCCTTTAGGCTGCAACGCATATAGAACATGTATACCTTTGAATTTGTCAATCAACCGTTACACTATCTTCCAGTGATACAATAATTTAAAGGCATATTTGTGGTTTTATCTTTTTCAGTATTTGGAATTTAAGCAGTTCAAAGCCACCTTCATGTAAAACAATTTTGCAGCAAAGCTTTATCTTTCCTATTCACTTTCCTCGTTCACTTACATGTGATGAAACGGAGACCTTGTTCTGGATAAAGTATGTATGAATTTATATATATATATATATATATATATATATATATATATATATATATATATAATATATCCCATGTAAGTTTATATATATATATATATATATATATATATATATATAAAACTTACATGGGAAGAAGTATATTAGAAGTATATATTAAGTACGCACCAATTTTAAAAAATAAAATTAGAAAACATTAAATACTATTTTTTACTGCTATACGTTAATGTTAATAGTATAAAAATTTAAAATTTGAAGTTTTACTAATGAGTCAAACTTACTGAGTTTTTAAATTTCGACAATAACACAGAAGTAACAGATGTTTCTTGCATATAAAAGAGCTTATTTAATTATTTGTAGATTGCAGTTGTTATTTTGCAATACATTTATTACATTCTCATACATTTATTACATTTATTTTACAAATTAATAGTGAAAATCATTATATATTTTGCTTATTCAAATCATCTAAATTTAGTAAAAGCATTGTAAATTTAACGACAGTTTTCAAAATAGTTCCTTCTTAATTTTACAGTTTTGAAATGAAAGAATACATATTTTATTACCTGATAAACAATTTGCTAAAACTTATTTGTATTCTAACTGTGTGAGTTTTTGAAATGCATTAATAAATTAATAAACATTTATTGTATTTTATAATATAACACTAAGCTTACAATATGATATTTTCACTTTTTCTTGTCATTTTTAATTTTGGGTATTGAGTTTCTGGAAACATTTCAGCATTAATTTTTCTTTTAAAGAATGCAAACACCGAAATAAGAATTTTAATTTTTTACACATCTTTTTAACTTTTTTTGCACATCTGTGTAAAGTGAAGCATCTGGCCTAAGAGATAGCACAATCTGCTTCAACTAATTGATTGTTGTAAAGAATTGAAAAATTATACTTCATCGCTTAATTTAAACAGTAACAATGTCTTTACTTTGGATGACGAAAATATATGAAAAAAGTTATTTTATTTCTTAGTTATAAAAATATCTTAATATTTTTGTTATCTTTAGTTTCTACATTCTGTTGATGTTTTATTCTATTTTGATTTAATTTGTCATATTATTCTATGTCTGCTTAAATGATCATGACTTTTAATGCATCTTTAATTAAACATTTCATTTTCAGCCCCACTGATTATTTTTGATGTGCAACACTTCCATGAAATGGGATTAAGTCAAAGTAAGACAAGAATTCTTGACAAGAAGGACAATTTTATTAAATTACAGATAAGGTTTAAGTTGGACGTATATGTCAATTGTAAAAAAAATTTGCATTCCATATGACATTAAAAAACATGCTTGAATAAGAGAATGTTATTAATTACGTTAAATAAGCTTTTATTAATTCAAAAATACTTGCCATAAATATTATATTGACGTCATGGCACTTATTATTGAGATGGTATTTCAAATTAGGTTTATTTGAGATCGCAAATTTAGTGCCTCAGAAGTACTAACATAATAAGCTTGTGGCATTACAAAATAAGATGGGAATTAGAAAAAGTAATACCATTATAAAATTGTGTCAGTGATATATTTATCCTTAATTAAACCTATTTTTACTAAAACAAATAAAAATTCAATTTGTCGTAAGAGTCACATAGATATATATTATTCTTACCAAACGTCATATTCTGATAAAAATAAGATTTTTTTAATGTTATATTTTACAATTTCTTAACATTTAATAATGTTTTCAAAAGATGTTATCAGTCATGGGAATTAATCTTTTCTTTTCAAATTAGAATAGAAGTCATATTTAACAAATAGATTTTGTAAATTAAAAATATATTATAAATAAATCTGCTTCCTTTTTATTATATGTCACTTCAATTTTTTGCAAGGATTATAATGCATTTCATATGATTCGATCATACAAAATTAATATTTTCTTACTGAGTGAAATTGACCCACTTAGCTAATTTTCCTTTTAAATATATTTAAACTATTAATTTTAAAAGAACATTGTCAGTAATTAAATGTTATAGTAAAAATATATTTCATTAAATTTAAACATGAATCAAAATAACTTGAAATATCCATTTCCAATTATATTGATTCATTCAAAGTTATGTGTAATATTTTTAACATACAGAATCTTCAAATAAGTGTATGATTGCATTTTGGGAGTAAAGCTTATTTTCAAAGGTAATTCTAGACATTAAATATTTATTTAATATGACTTTAACTCAGATATGTGTAAAAAAGTCATAATACTATATTTAACTCAAATTAACAGTTGAAACAAACGTTTTCAAATATAGTAAAAATTCATTGTTTCTTTTTAGTATATTTATCAGTATATTCTAGAACGTTAAAATTGGATGGAAATATAAAAATGTGTTTATCCAAAATTTATTGATCGAATGTAATCTTATGACATCGAATTTCATTTCGATTTTTATATATATGAGATGATATACATGATTTTATATATATGAGAGACAATAATTTCAAAAATAAATATGAGTTGAAGAAGTTTTAAAATGTTAAAATATAAATGTAGTCCGACTATATTAAAATGAATTTTTTATTACAATTTCTCTTGTATTCGAAACAGACTATAAAGTACAATTCCTTATAAATTTTACGTATAGATATAAAATTAAAAATACTAGAGCATGGTTGGTTTACATTTTTGAATATCATATGTAAATTTCCTCCAAGCCAGAATCAAAACAATTTTATTAAAATAATTGTATAAATTAAACTTAGTCAACACAAATATCCTTAGAGTAATTATATTTTAATAAAATTTAAATAAGCTTTTAATGACTATATTTTCATGAAAATATTTGAGTTATTTGATTCCAAACAAAAATTAAATGATTTTATTATCAATACGAAAAATTAATAATAATGGTTGTTGAGTTTGTTGAGCATTTTAAATATACTTGCGTTTTCTTTTATTAAGTATAGGACAAAACTAAATTTAAAGAACTTGTAAGTCATTTTTCTAACTTTCCATTAAGTTAATTTTAAAATATGACAGTTAAATTTAAAATATAATTTTAAAGAAAAAATCTAAATAATGTATTCACTAGGGATTTTAAAAATAGGTGTGTTTATATTTTTAAGTTTGTTGTGTTGATAAATAAATGCTTATATTTTTGAGTGAATGAAAATGTAAATTTAATGATCATTTTTAAAGTTTTCTCTAATTATTAAAGTTTTATTTTCTAAAAACAATTGTTTGAAATTCAAAACACTTACTCTCTTTGAATATAAATTAAAATATCAGAAAACATCTTTCATAACACAAATATTGAAAATATTTCATGCATTAATCCAGCTTTTTATTGTTAGAAAGGATATTTAATTGGAAAGGGAATAAGAATAAAAATCATTTTTACTAACGGAAAAGCTTTAGATGCTATAAAGAATTTTAAAATTAATTATAAAAATGTTTTTTAAATATTTCCTAGTTTATCTAAGTGTAAAATTATTTTTTTTCCTTTATAGTAACATTAAAAATGCAATTAAAAAATATTAATTTATATATTCAACATATAAATACATTCAACACACACACACACACACATATATATATATATATATATATATATATATATATATATATATATATATATATATATATATATATATATATATATATATATATATATATATATATATATATATATATATATATATATATATATATATATATATATATATATATATATATATATATATATATATATATATATATATATATATATATATATATATATATATATATATATATATATATATATATATATATATATATATATATATATGAGTTTAAGTCAATTATTTATTCCTATTAAAACTTGTAGACATAAGTGAACAAAATTTACATCATACAAACACTTAAAGTTTCTTATTTTACACTTGATTGTAATAGTTATGCAGAGTTAAATTTGAATGCAAACTACTAAATTATTTATATTTCACATACAGTTAAATACGAATATACTATTATAATTGTAAACATTAATCATGTATAAAATAGTTTAATTAAATTATTTTATGTCCTTATTTGTTCATTAGCAGAAGTAAATTTCTATTAATCATAATACTTCATACATGGAAAGACGCTTTACAATTTTCGGAAATATTAGAAAGGCTATATTTTTCTTTTTTATACTAATGAAGCTATTTTTCATCATATTATTTGGGAAAAATATATTATTTAGAAAGCAATGTATTACTTTATTGAAATTATATATATATATATATATATATATATATATATATATATATATATATATATATATATATATATATATATATATATATATATATATATATATATATATATATATATATATATGTATATAATTCAAAAACGAAACATTGAAGTATATCTAGAGGTATTATAAGATGTGACTGATCCCTTAATTTCTAGTATTTATATTGTCTTAAGTGTGCTACTTAATTTTAAAAACTCTTTATAAATATGATAATAAAATAATAAAAAACTGTTTGTTAGATTTCAGGTATATCCATTGTTGAAATTTTAAGTTTTTATTTCGATTAATATAAAATTGTATTTTAAAATTAGGTGAAATTTCATTATTTGAAGAAATTGGATTCACACGTCTCCTAAAATGGTTTCGGTAAGTTTCACTAAATTGAAACTTCCTCAAAACATTTCTAATGAAGTAACACTTATCAAATAAATAAATTTCAGTGTTATACAGGCATAGTTATATATATTTATTACATCAGTGTTAATTTTCTTAACTTAAAGCTGCAAAACCCTGTGCTTGAAATGGTATATTTCTCATTAAATTAAATTTTAGGATCAATTTAAGGTAAATCAATAATCATTAATTGCCAATATAAAGTTAATTTTAAAGAGAAAACAAAGGAAGTACTTAAATTATTTGATTTTCATCGTTGCATCGTATATTACCAAAACTTTTTATTTGAAATGCCAACTGCGCAATAAAATGAAACAAACATGTAACTCAAATATTTCATTAAAAATAGTTCATTACTTATTTATTCTAAATTTAATACAGCCAATGATATGTCTTAGTGAAAATATTTTAATTTTAACCAGATTAATGAATATTTGAATAATAAACACCATTTTAAGTAATAAAAGAAGAATTTGACACAACATTTGGTATACGAATTTACTAAATGTAATGTATCCGAATTTATTAGCAGTTGAATAAAAATGTTTATGTACTTACAAATAATAATCTATAAAACTAATATTTATTTTTGTATAGAAGTGTATGTTTTTTGGTTTCATTTTGTACAAGAATACTTACAGTATTTAGAAGAAGAAGTATAAGAATTTTTAAAGCATTTTTTTAGAAAATATAAATTGGAATATAGTTTTTTTATCTTTTATTGTTAATTGAAATAGGATTAAAATAATAAAAATAAATTTATTTAATTTATTTTGACAATATGGTTTAAATATTAAAATATTTTTATATAATGCACTTGAGAAATATTATATTAAGCTAAATGTTGATTTAATTAAGAGTTCTTTGAATGATAAACTTAAATCATTTGTAATAATGAAATATAAAGTATGAATGACTTACACTCAGGAGAAAAAAAAGACAATGCTAAAACTTTCTCTTTCATATTCCCATTAATATCAATAATATTTACTAAGTATGCATGCAATCAAATAATATATTCTGACAATACAAAAGAAAAATGAATGATATTTACCATGGTTTACTTACTGAAGGAGATACTTTTTTGCGACTGTTTTCTTCAACATTTCCTTTTATTGTATTTATAAATAAAAGAAAAATATTATTTTCATTTTAAATTGATATATTACATGAAAAGTTCTAAGCATTAATATCAATAAGACAGTAGCTATATTCATGTTTTAAAACCGATATTCCTGCATAAAGTTTTTATTCCGTGTAATAGACTCACCTTAAATTCTTTGAATATGATAATAAAAAATAAACTCATAAAACTTCATGTTAAGAAATATTTTCTGCTAAAACAGGAAAAAATGTACCGAACACATTATGTGATAACATTTGGTAACTTTTTGCTCCGTGAATAAACTTATATAATAGAGACGTGTCAAATTTAAAATTTTAATTTCTGGATAAAAATATTTGATATCTGATTTCATAGAATCTGGATAATTCATACATAATATTGAAATATTTTAAAGGGCATTGTTTTGTACTTTCTCAAAATAAACAATAATAAAAATTAATTTACATATAACGTAAAAATGTATTTGGTATACGTATTTTGAATTCCCAAAATACATATAGAATCACACACAGATATATATATATATATATATATATATATATATATATATATATATATATATATATATATATATATATATATTATATCCATAAAGAATAATCAAAATTGTTTTATTTATAAAAATAAACTAAGAAGCTACTATAATTTAACATAAGTATCGAAACACACACTTATGTGCATATATATATGTTAGAGATAACAAAACATTTATAAATAATGATCTGGAGGGGCGAGAAATTTTCTCCAGATCATTAGACGATGGTAACTGCTCAACGACCAAACACAGAACACTATATTGCTCAGATTTAACGAGCAGGTATATTGTATGCACTCGGAGGTTTCTTAGCGGCATTGGGAATCGAACCCCACCCTACTATTATATATATATATATATATATATATATATATATATATATATATATATATATATATATATATATATATATATATATATATATATATATATATATATATATATATATATATATATATATATATATATATATATATATATATATATTAAGGTAATATAACAAAGAAAATGTGCTGACACTTATATCAAGATAAATATCATTTGTGTGGTGTACAATAGCAAATAGAATGCAGTGACTCTTTATTACCTACATGTAGCAATAAGATGTTTGAAAAAAATAAATACAATTAATGCTTTGTATGCTTAAAAATTTCGGATTATACATTTTAAAAAGGTGTGAATATGCATTTTAATAATTAATTGAAAACTCAATTAACTTTTCAGTAATTTTTTGCATAGAATCAAATTTTTAAGTCAATGTTAGTGATGTTGTTTTTTCGAATATTTTAGTTTACAAGTTATTATGAGTTGCATTAAGGCAAGAATTATGTAGAATGTATTCAATAAATGAAATGAATATACAAGTTTGATAAAAATATCAAAATTATCTTGAATTATTCTCATATCATTAATTGTTTAAAAATTTACTATAAGTATCTTGTTTAACTTAAATTTTAATTAGTTTTTATCCTCCTCGAATTTATTATTTACTGCGCTTAGCATTTTTATTCAGATTAAAACAATTTAAATTTCAAAATGTTACACTCCTTATCTTCTACCGTTGTTCATATAGTTAATCCATGGATGTTTTATAATTTTCTCATAATTTCAGAATTATTTTTTTTATATTTTCTAAAGTAATTATTATCCAGGCAGTCTTTTGTTCAAAAATGGAGATATATTTTCTATTTTCTGAAAGAAAGCTCTTATGAATTGATAAATTTGCGATCTTAAATTTTGTGACACCCAAAAAGTAAATCTGTTTAATAAATTTTTGCTTACCAACGGCACATGTTTCTTTATTTAAAATTATGTTCCTCATCATTATTTTTTAAAAAAAAGGCTGAAAATTTATGAGTTGGTCATTTATTCAAAATCGTGCAATGTATTTTTAATCAATAAATATTCAAATTATTATTTTTATTTTAAAGAAAAGTAAAATTTTAAATGTAATTTAAAAGCATTTGTGCTTAATATTGCTTGAAAATATTTAAGGATACTTTAAAGTAATATGAATATAAGCAAATATACAGTAACATATTACATATGTGGTAGCTTTTAAGTTGCATATTTTATTTATTTAATTAATAAATTAATTATATAAACTAAACTTTCAGTATTGAATAATAATTTCCAAATATATTTAATATTCTATCATAGCCTTTTTTATTAAAAACGCTGGTGAAGTTCTTGCTATGAATATTGGCTCTGGTATAATAGATGCCCATAGAACTGTCAAGTTTGATAAATGCGACTGCTTGAACTGAGAACCATTCAATAAAGTTACTATTTCTTCCTTTGCACTGGAAATAAATAACGGGGAGAATGATTTTTTCGAAGCTTCATATAGTGTTTCTTTTTTGAAGGCAATACACACTTGGAAACCCAGTTTATCAATTTTATACCATTTAAATTGTTATATTATAATGAAAATTGATTAATATCTTATGAAAAATACTTTTTTTTAACTTCTAAATACCTGGTTATAATTTATGGAGTCATAACACATTAGAATTTCTAATTATGAAACATTAAATGATATATTAGTCCTTAAAAACACTTCATAGCTATTGATTCGAAATTTATTTGCATTGTATTTTGTAATATAATTCAATTTTTGTTTAATGAATTAAATATAGAATTGAATTGATTAGAAAATTGTTTATCAATTATTCCGTGTTTCTAAAAAAATATTTTTCATTGGAATTTTTGTCTTATTAAAATAAAATATTATATTTCAAAACACAGGTTTAATGAAAGCTAGTTCTGTCATATCAAGTTCCAGTAAAATCGGTCAAGCAGTTTGCTCTAGTTTTGCCCTATTCACGTATTTCCTTTGCATCCCATGGACTATTTCAAACATTTGTTATTTTCAAAAAAAATGTATTCTAAAATATTTTCGTAACATTAGGCATATTTAGGTAAAATTTGTTATTAAATCTTTATTTTATACTGGAAAACAAACATAATTATTTTAAAGTGTTTTAAATTTTTATTTTCTAAATATTAAAACATTTGTAATTCATAGAATAAAAATATTGGGAATTCATTTTTTTTTCTTACTATCAAATCATCAAAATTTTAACGCAGTTTAATTTTCTGTGCTATAGTATTTAAATGCATGATTTTCTATGAGTAATACATTTTTGCTTGATAGAGGAAATTTTAAGCAGTTTTAACTTTATTTATTTACTTAGTATGTATTTAGTAGATAAGATTTTCAGATATTTTTGCATCTCTTTATTTTTGTATGATGTTCAATTGCTAAGTTTTAATAAAAAGTCAATTGCAAAGCATATGAATAAAACTCAGTTAATTCTGTGTATCAGGATATATTTTACAAAGGAAATTAGGTTTAATCAAAGTTATTATAGTACAATTTATTTTTCTGTAGTATAAATATTTAATAATTTTTGCAAGCTTATTAAAGAAATGTGAAAAATATTTTTAAACAAAAAATAAATTTCTACAAACATTCCTAATTTATTTTATTCATTAGATTTATTGTAAAAATTAGCACATACATCAGGATCTATTTATTCTATAGCTGTCTTAATATATAAATATATATATATACATATATATATATATATATATATATATATATATATATATATATATATATATATATATATATATATATATATATATATATATATATATATATATATATATATATATATATATATATATATATATTTTAAGAAATTTAAGCTTATTGTAAATTTATTGCTCTCTTATTTTCTGAATTAATTTCTGCTAAATATAAATTATTACGCATGAAATACTTATTCGTTTTAATAAAATAATGAAGAATCAAGCTGATTTAAACGTTTTTTTTTAATTTTTGTTAATTTATATTATATTCTTTATATAGACCTTTAATTTGTTCAAAATCAAAAGCTTATGATTGCACCAATATAATTTACGAGGAAAAATAAAAATTTTAACTAAAACATGCATATTTTGTGAAATACATAGTATATTTATACAATACATGTATATCTATTTTTGAAAAATATTTGCATTGTTTGCCATTTTTCAAAAATTATTCTTAAATGGAAGCCTAATTATTTAATTTCAAAATCACATTATTGTTTAAAGTTATCTAAAGGTTAATACAAAATTACCAAATAACCTCTATTTATTAATGAAACTTTACACTGATTATTTAGCATTAATGTCATTTTATCGAATCAAACATAGTGTATATTTTATTCAAATTATTCCTATTTATGTGCAAATTCCGCCTTGCTTCAATGTAATAAAATTTTAATACATTTCGGAGAATGAACAAACTAATGTGACATGTAATATAATACCTTATGAATAAACATTATCTTCTTTGTGAGAAAGCAGAAAATAAAAATGTTCCCATTTAAATGCAGATTCTTTCAATAATTTTTGATTTGCCAAAAGTATGCAGGATATTTTTAGGGGTTTTGATGATATTTCTTTATATGTCACTCAGAATATTTATAAGTAGAATAAGCACATATATTCTAAATAAAATCTTTTTTGTATACATGTAACTTTTCTATGCTTTTAATGGAAAATAACGAGAGAAAAAAGGGGTTTGTAAAATGATTAAATTACATTAATTTTGAAAAAAATCAAGTATTCAAATTGATCAAATTATTTACTTAAAATTTTACCTTAAGTAATCTAATGCGTTTTAATAAAATGAAAATAAATCAATCCGGAAGAGTAATTCCACAAAAGATTTTAGTTAGGTTGAACTTAAGAAGAATTCTTGTCATATACATATATTTATTTATACCATTAATTTAAGTTACTTTTAAAAATATTCTACTTAAACTTTACACGCGATAAGTTTGTTGATTTGTCATTTTTTAAACTGCTTTTTCACAAAACTATAAATGCATATATATATAAATACATGCATATATATATATATATATATATATATATATATATATATATATATATATATATATATATATATATATATATATATATATATATATATATATATATATATATATATATATATATATATATATATATATACACACACAAGTAAATGCTTTATAAATATGTGATAAATTAATAATAAGAAATATGCTGATAAAATTTATAAATTTTTGGTTTGATGTTGAAATAAAATTTAAATTTAGATATATATTTATATTTTCACAAAACTATAACTAAATTTTTTTTCTAGAGATGATGAATGAATGTTAACAACCCTAAAAAAACTGTTTTATGGTGGAGTGATGTGATTAATGCTACTCGTCCCGTAACTTGGTTTATAGGTGCCTACGATGTAACAATAAATGAGGAGAGGTTTCCTGATTTATTGTGATGAAGGGTTAATTGTACAGTTTCCGTCTTTGAAAGTTAAATATTATACAACTATCTATATATATGTATATAATATTTTCATCTTAGTTGCTTTGTAAAATGCAATTTTTGCTGATAGCATATGTTTTGCGATGTATAAGATACAAAGCTAAAGTTTGCTTCGTGAATAAGATAACTTCGCTACATACTTTATATAATTTAAAGAGATGTTATGACACAAAAATAGTCAATATTTTAAAATAATTCATGTAAAATAAATCCCTGAATCTTACAGAAATCATGAAAGTGATGTAATAAAATATTTCTTTTAAAAATCACCCATGAACGGTAAATACAAAACGTTACATCAAATAAAAGATTGAGTCCATATGCAAATTAAATGCATTTTTAGAGCATAAGAATTATTCATTGTATTTTTGCATTTTATAAAATTATATTTTTTAATATTTGCCAAATTTTCAAGTCTATAATGAAATGCAAATGTTATGCAGTTATACATTAGATCTAAGTATAAAAAAAAAACAAATTTTGCAAAAAAAATCCATTTTCTGGCACAGCTAATGGATAAAAATAATAAGTAATAACATAAAAAAATCAGAGTGCTTTAAAGGATATTTGAAATTAAATTGGATTGTGAATTTCAGTAAGGATTATTTTTGCATATTTTCTAAAGACCTTCAATTCACAAAAATGGGAAAATCTTACTTAATTCTTATATTATATATTGTAACTTCAAAATTTTATTTTCAACAGAAATAAAAATATATTTTCTCTTATTGGATCATTTTAAAGTTAATGTTAATTTTTAATAGTGAACAATTAGTAACATACTTACAGTAAATAATTTTTTCATGTTGCAAGCGATTGAATATAAAAACCGAAATGACGAAAATTCATCATTAGAAACAAGGAACCAAACTTAATTTCCCTTCAGTTTTAATTTCATATTTAAAAAAGCCTGCAATTTTAAATAATTATTAAATAATTAAAACTTTTTACAGATTATTAAAACTTTGAAAATGAGTCTTGCATAGAAATAATATTCGATTCTTATGATATCATTTTAAAGTTAAAACTAATTTTAACAGTAAAAAATGCATACTTTATTTTTGAGTAATCAGACTAAATATAAATAAAATGAATATTTAAAAACATTCTTTTAATAAACTATATTAAACATCTTTCCATGTCCTTACTTTATAGGAAATAGAAATCGGTGCGATATTGTAATCAATTGTCTCACATTATTATCGCATTGTGAAAGATCTTTACATTTTATTTTAATTCTGTTCAGGTTATTTGACACTTATTTTCAAAGGAGTAAATTATTAAAATAACTATATCAAAAACATCTAACTACATACCAGTTAATTGAAGCGTAATTTACAGTGTTTTTTCTTTTCAAAAATTTTGATTTCAATGATTTATTAATGCATAATGATTTATTAATGCATATTAAAATGATATTTATAATGATAAAATTTTGCACTCAAGGTGCATTTCAACATCTACTATATTCATATCAAATTTCACTACCTGTTTATAAATATTTTTAAATAAGTTGCTTGATTAAAAACATGAATGAAAGAAGAAACTTGAGGTACAACCTTTAAACAAATAGTTATTCACATAAATAGAACAATAACCTTGGAATAAATATCTTATACTTTGAGATGTAAAATACGTTTTTGGTTAAAAACATTTACATTTCAAATTTGCATTATTTGTTATTGAAATTTTAATTATTATGTAAGATATAAAACTAATACGAATATCTCTTTAAATATGTTTCAAATAATCAGCAAATTGCTTCATTTGCATTTTGCTCAAACTTATACTTCCTTCTATAGATGAATAAATTAAATCGCACACATATTTAAAAAAGCATTTTATCAATAAGTAAATATTGCTTTAATTAACTCAATGTTTGATATTAAAATGACAAAAATACATTCTATTCATTATAGATTCAATCAAGGAGAAAAAGTTTATTTCGTTTACAGAAATAAATATTTATCAAAATTATACAAATTAGTTTCTTTTTAAGCTGTTTAACAAATATTTTTTCAGATAAATTTATTTTTTCTTATGCGTAATAGAATTAAGTTTAATTTGATAGTACTAATTTTCATTAGTTTTGGCTAAATGATTTTGTCCCAACAGCAATATATATTTCAGCAAGATAAATTATATAAACAGTAGGCTTGGTCTCGCTTTTTTAGTTCATGAATAAAAAATGCACTTTTTAAATCTTCTGAAAGGCTGCTGAGTGATATATGTATTTATGTGCTGGTGTATTATTTTTATATTACTAATTTATTATTTTATATTGCTAATTAATCAACTAAGGTAATAAGAAGAATTAAAATGGAAAAAAGTAACGATAAGTTAAAAACTTTAATAAATATCCAATTATTTTGCGTTTAAAAAATGTTTATTTCATGTTTAAGCAAGTTATTGTAACGAGAAATATTTTCTCGTAAATAAATAAATAAATATAATGCGAGAATTTTTAAAATTATATTCAAAGGAAGATAATTTAAAATTATTTTCTGAAGATTTATAGGAATCCGTAAATTTGGGTTTGTGGGATCTTAATGACATAAAAAAGATAAATATTAAAAAAATATATTAATCAATGCCAGTATTTATAAATAGGTAAACATTTTCAATAACTTTTAATCAATTACAAAATATCTATAGCTGATAAAATTGTAAATCCTTCTTAACCAGACAATGCTGTTACCTAGAATACTGTATATTTAAAATCTATTTAAAAGACATTCTTTAAATTTTTATATGTACAGGTCATTGTTTTCTGCAAAATTTAACTTTGTTTTGTACGAAGAGCATAACTATATTGCATTTAAATTTACGATTATTTAGACAAGTATGACAGTGGAAAATTATTCCACATTGTAAAAAAGCATAATTTTATTTTCCAAAATTGTCCCACTATTATATTTTACAAAATATAGTCATAGTATTATTGTAAAGAATGCTATTTATGTAGAGTAAGACAGTTGTAGGCTACATTTCTTTACATATGTAAATGACATTTAATAATCTTAGTAAAATTACAAAATTGTACAATAAATATTTTATATCTTTCTCACTTAAAATGCTTTACTTTAATGATTATTGTTTTTTATACTAAGGAATGTTATGATACGAGAAACCAATATTTTTATTCTTTTCACTATCACTATCTTGAAGAAAAAAATACCCCTAAAAAGACAATTTTTATAATAAATTTTATTGTGAATTATTTTCTTTGTACTTAGTAAACTTATTTTTTTCCAAAAATAAATAATTGGATTTTAAATGAAATATAACTCCTTAGTAGTTTTGATTACAAAAGTATCCATTTTTGCTTGCCCTTTTTATAATGTCTATTTATCATGTTTACCATTGTTGATTTATGATATGCAGGTGCTTTAATAATGAATGCAAATGTATATAATGTAAATAGTTTTATACATGCGATAATGTGAACTCCAGAAAATATATTTTCCTTTAAAAGCTGTTATATTTTTAAAAATGCATTGTATTTAGTTATAAAATAAATCATAAGTTGATTGTTGAAAATATATTATTGATAATAAAAGAGGATATTTAGATGCAAACTATTGATTAAATTAATTTAATGTTTTATATGTTTTCAAAAGTACTTTTCACCCTTCTTATATATTGAATAGGCTGTAAGCTAAATGATGTGGAAAATCCCCCACAGTATTGAAAAAAGTGAATAAAAAATTCTTGTAGTTTCACTGTATGTGATATAAGTTATTTTCAAATTATAAACAATGCATTAGTTGCTAATAGTTAAAATAGTAATTAGTATTGAAATTAATTTGTAGTACAATTGATGCCAAATATTCAAATTTTTAAGGCTTATAACTATTTACAGATATACCTTTTATATATTTTTTTATTTATTTTATATACGAAGCTTTTCATTTACAAAATATTACAGAACTATGATTGAAGTAAAGTACCTTTGAAACTAGAAAAAATATGTTATTAAAAATATTAAGTCAATTTCATTTAATTTCCCACTTCAAAAATGAACTGAGTTTGTAACATGTTCATTGCTGTGTACATTAATGTTGATATTAAGAATAAGTGGATTTCATAACAAGTAACGAAATATTTTTTCTGGATAATATAATAAAAACTTTTATAATAAATGCATATAAAATCTTAGATATTTTGATATAAGCGTTTCAGTGTGTATGATGGTAAGCATAAAATGTAAAACTGAGCAAGAATAAAACTAAATAAAATATCTGATATCCAAATTCAATTTTTATGAAAGAATAATATAAATTAAAATAGAGGTTTTTCATTGTCTCAGATGAGGGACGCTTTGCACTAACTCAAGTGATTCAATTGATTGAGCCTTGATATAAATTCCCAGACTCTACTCCTACATAGTGAGGATTTTGACAATAAATGTGTCATATTTGCATCAAATGTATTTTTACTCTAATAATCGAACTTCAAAAACTCTTCTTGTTATATGATGAGGAATAGTATTTTCAAATATGTGAATTTCTTGTCAGGAGGTTTTATTGGAAATGGTTATTCCTAAGATTCCAATTTTTCTTTTTGATTTGATTTATTTTGGGGAGTAACCTGTAAGTTTTCTTTTTCATTTATTGAGGGAGAAATTTATTTCTGACATATTATTTGTGTAAATATTTACTTATATATATCAATTAATATATTAATTTTTTTATTATCTAAGCTCCATGTAATTTTGTTTGTACATTTTAAAATTTTATATGGGTCATGGCATGAATGCTGTAAACTACTACGAGCACTATCAATTCTTATGAACACATGAGTGCACGTCTCTATACTTTGAGCATAAAAAGGGTTTTCTTGATATGGTTCGCAGATAATACTGTCTTAGTTTACTGAGTATGGTTCTATATATTTTAATAAATTTTAATTTAAATGCTTCTAAGATATCAGATCGTAATCTTATGTATTCTCTATATTACAGAACTGTATATACCATGAGCAAAGCATGCTGGAGTTTAATAAAAATGAGAACACCAAATTATGCGTAATGCAAGTATAGATAAAAGGAGAGATATTGTGCAACCTGGACTTCCATTGGCACATGATCGATGCCAATTCTATACATCCATCTGCTTAGGTGGAAGAGTATGTCATAGTTAAGTTTCATTTGTGGTAATTATTTCTAGTTTTTTTTTTTTTTTTTTTTTAATGAGATATCCAATATTTAAGAAAAGCATCGGATACGAGCAGAAATTATATTACAAATTCGAATCATATATATATATATATATATATATATATATATATATATATATATATATATATATATATATATATATATATATATATATATATATATATATATATATATATATATATATATATATATATATATATATATATATATTATAAGTAACGATCAAAATGTTTCAGCCAATATCGAAAACATACCGATATTAGCAAAGAATCGATATTATCATAATTGGTCTTGGGCTTGCTAAAGTTTTAATATTTTTGCAAAGTACTGTGCACATGTATGAATACTTTGGATTTTCGAATATATGGAGAAGAAATCAAGTGGTTGCCAATGGTCATTAACATGTTGTTGCGATACAACTTCTAATGCATTATCTGGAGCAACCACCATAAATTCGAGTTTTGCAGATGGTGAGAAAAGTGCAAGATTGACAACTGTGGGGCACTGGTCTTTGTATAATTGAAATATTTCTCTGTTTCTTGCGACTATGGAATAACCTTGTCATCATTCTTTTTACTATCAATTAAATATTTATTTAAAATTACTTGATGTTCACCTGTCTTAGGAAAAATATGCAATAAATTCGAATAATTCCTAAAAATCTCAGAAAACATTTTGAAGTTTTAGGTTTTTTAAGTTCAGACATAACCTTCATACAATATTCAGAGAGAAAGAGATAGGGGGATTGATTCCATCCACAGAGGCAGTGTGTCATAAAAAGTTAACTTCAAGTTTTGAAAAAACTGCATATAATTGATAGCTTGTAAGTGTTGTTGCAAATTGTAATCAGCAACTGAAATATCAGATATGAGGTATGAGGTTTGGGTAGATGCATTCAGTCTAAGATAATCATCACATTATCTCTAATATCCATTCTTCTTCTTTACATGATGTAAAGGGCTGGACAACCTGCTACTTGAAGGTCAATGACTGCCTTGTTTGAGCATATTTTAAAATTAATTTTTTGCTTTCATAAATTTTTCTGTTGCCAGCATGTGGAATTTGGAAGGGAAATGATTGAAGGACATTCAGTAACTGTACAATGATTAACATTATGCTTATCTTTTTATGTTTCACTTCTGACCTTCCTTGATATAATCATTTAAGCTCCTCTATTTGGTATCAAACGCAAGTTGACAACAATCTAAAAGGTAATAAAAGCAATGAAGGTCTTTTTTCACTCGAATTTGTACTGCCAATTAATTTAATGAATACATTTAGCACTAGCGTTTAATGTCAACAAGTAAACCAAATCTTTAGAAAAATCTGTTCCAATAATTGACTTCAAAACATCCTAATTGTTAAAGCTACATTCGAATTTTCTTCTCAATCTTAAACCCAGTTTAAGAAGTTTGTTTCAATTAATTTCGTTAAAGATTAAATTTGTATCACAATTTTTAAATACTGTTGATAAAGGTTTATTTATTTTTTGATGAAGAAGAAATGACAAAAAATATCACCACCAGTATCAATTAAATAAATTACTGGCTTTAACAAAAAGGAAGAGGCAACAGATTAATTTACCATTTTCGTGCGCTTATGAAATTGACTAGCCTTTTGGTTTTACAAAAAAGTGAGAGTTGTTAAATGAACGTAACTTGTGTGTGTGATAAATGTTTTGCATCTACCCTAAATTTAAAGCGATTCCAACAAAATTTGTAATGTATTGATTTCGATTTTGGTTTATTATCTAGTTTCTGTTAAGAAATAAAAATTCCTCATATTTCTAAGCTAACGAAGCAATAGTTGCTTCTAAAATATCTATTCCATTACTTTCAGATATTGTTCATTGATTGGCGCAAAGTATTGATTTGCTAATAAATTATAGTTTTCGTATTGACAGAAAGCTATTTTGCCTACAATTTTTGCAATGTTTTCGAACACTTCCTAATTAATTTAAAATTTCAGGCTTTTTAAGAGGTTGTCAATGAATCCATAGTGATTTAATTAACACTAATTATTTTACATAATTATTTTACAAAAGGCATATATTTGACTTCCATGTCACAGTTTAAGATTACAAAATTATTTTAAGATGCATTAACTTAAGCTAAAATGAATGGAACTCAGTAATATGATATTATAGTTTCTTTACTCCTAAAATAATTTTAAATTTTTTCACAATTTGCGTTTATATGCCTGCTAATCTTATTTATTTAATAACCAAACGTATATAAATTAAATATATAAAGTGTGTAATGATGTTTGTTTATAGAATTTGAAAATTTGTTTATAGAAAAGAATACAAATAAAATTGTGAATATACAGGAAATATATTTCCTAAACATTTTAGACTGTAATTAACTTAAGATTATCCAGATATTGAAAATTCCATTGAAATATTTGCAATATAAATTTGAATATTTCAAATAAACTTAATTAATTAATAGATATGGGGCACGATACAGCATTAAAAATGATGCTGAAAATATATTTTTTTATTGTAATATGTAAATTCATAGCAGAACCAAACTAATTGTAATTTTTCTAGTATACTTTCAAGACTTCATATAATTCTATGAATATTTGTACTTCCTGAGTAGTATCCGGAATTATTAAAATTATTCATGGTTGACCAAATAGAAATGTATTAAATTTTGTAAATAGTTTATGCAAATATACCAAATTTAAAAAGTAATTATCAAAGATTGTTATCACATGTAGTTACATAAATTAAAAGTTATGGTACATACCAAAGAAATCTCATGTTATTAAATATATTTTTAATTAGTTTATGTGTATGTGAACGTTATCAGTAATATTTTAACATAATTTTTATAAATATACTTTTGTGCATATTATTATAGAAACTATTATGAATTTACAAAATTGAAAATTTTTAATTTCTTTAACTGTTTGTAATTTTTTAAAAAATAAAGAAAAATAGATTGCAACTTTTATTAACAGTGCTGATTAAGAATTTTCTAATTAGAAATATTTTAGAGGATTAATAAATAAACAGAACATATTAATTTGATACCTTGTATGGGGCATATATAGAATGAATTTGAAGAATTTATTTTTAAATCATTTAAAAGTATTTTATCAGTCAATAAAATTAAATAACAAATGTATTAAGGATTATTTTTCATCGGTTAAGTATATATTTTCTTAAATTTTCAATATATATATATATATATATATATATATATATATATATATATATATATATATATATATATATATATATATATAATACAAATTTCTGTGTATACATTTGAAAATACCCATATGAATTAGTGAATTTTATAAAGTATTGTAAAAAGTTGGGGAAATAAGTTCTGCACTAGAAAAATACACACTCATTCAATTTTCAATTTATATGAATCGTTAAAAACATTTACTAAAGAGATGTTTAAGATATTAAATGCCTGTTAAAACTACAAATCGATTAAACTGATATTTTATTTTTTAATACTCTTTAATGATGAACACTTACACATATACTTGTGAATTAAGTTTTTCTTTCATTTTAAGCTGAATAGTATTCAATTTAATCTGAATAAGTGATAATTTTAAATAATACATTTAATATCCTTGAAAATACAAATTTCTGCCTTAATTTATTTTACATTTTTCATTTTTTTAAAAAATTATACTACTTTAAAGCACAAAATATGACAGTATTTTGTGCATTAAAGTAGTATAATTTAAATTTTAAAATATGGAAACATAATCTTACATTTATCTAAAAATAAGCAGCTTATTACTTATGCAATTCTTTTCCAATTTGCAATTTAATACTTCAATAAAGTATAAGTCTCGTCATTTTGAATGAACAAAAAGGAAAGTAGGTCAAGCTTAAAAGCTGGAGCTTATGACAAGAAAATGCATATTTACTTATTTTTTTAATATTAACATAAGTTTTTTTGTCCAAAGACATTTTAGTATATTTTGAATACTAGAAAGAATTTTAATATTTAAAAATCTGCTAAGAGAATCAAAACTTCCTAAAAGCTTTTTTGTAAAAAAATTACGCTTTGCATTAATGAAAATTGTTTCGAAAGACATTCTTAAAAGCTCATGTTATGCTTGTATTTGCAAAGTTTTTGTTTTTACTGTTTTGTTTTAAACATGTATGTGTTTAAAATAAGTGTATTATAATATAGAAAACTTCGCTTTTTTAAATTTTTCTTCTAATATTTCACACATTTGATTTCGAATTACTACATTTAATATATCTTGAGTGATTAAATTATTATCTTGAGTGATATAATTTAATAATTTTATTACTATTTTATTTTTCTACATTAATATTTATTTACTGAATTTCAACAAGACATACAAAAATATAATATTCCTCATAATTAAAAACATTTCTTAAATATTTATCATTTTTATATTGAAATTTATTTAAATGTTGAACCAAATCAATTTTTCATAAATTTCAAATATAACTTATAACTTTTAACATATGCGCATCTTTAAATCAGCTTCTTAATTCTGGTAATGTTTTTTCTATGAGAGAATTCCCTCAATAACAAATATTTACATTCTTAAATATATGGCTGATATTTAGAAATTTATAAGTGCCATATTTGACAAACTTATTTAAAATCATAAATATTTATTTTTGAAGACTTAACTAAATGAAAATAATTTTATTTCAATTAAATTATATTTTCATTGATATTTTTTAGAATGCAATTATCATGCTGTTTGACATTTAGATATTAAAAGAATAGAAATTTATGGCATTTTACAAGAAACTTACTAGAATATGTATGCTCGAATCACGTATTTACTGTCCTTAAATCATTTCAAATGAACCTTTAACAGTTTAACAGCGGGTTGATAGTGAATATAATTATCTTATTTAAATATAAATCCATACCGAATTTCGCTTAGAATTTTTTATAGCTTTACATGCTAAGCGTTTTGGCATTAATAAAAAAATAAAATCCATTGTTTTATTTTTCATGGATTTATTTTAGTTCTTAATAATTGGCTGAATCTTGAAATCTACTTAAAACTTTTTGAATGTATAATATTCAGGCATATCTTCCCATTCGTATTTACGTACGCCTTATTTTTATTAGAATAGCAAACAGCCATTTTTATATACTCACATAAAAAAAGAGACTGCATTGAAATATGCTGATTTTCTCTTTTGTAACTAAGGTCAAATTCAGGTCTTTTTCTCCGAAATATAGGATATCATCTCTAAGTGACCAAATAAGAACTATTAAAATTTACCATATGAAAACTAATAAAATTTTATTTCGAATAATATCACTGCAGAAATAAAGCATAGTTCAAGATGCAACAATTGAATGTTTTAAGTATCGACTTTGCTTATATCGATTTAATACTTTGACACTGTTTTAATATTTTTTGTACTTTAAGCAAATTCATGATGCTAAGTTCAAAATTTTAGAATTCCCAAAATATGGCTTAAAAACATCTTGCATATATTATAATTAATAATCCTATTTAGTATAAGTCCTAGACTTAATTTTATTAGAAGTATATGTTTCATTGCGAAAAATATAATTTTCTAGAAAAGGTTCTTACCAAGCTCAAATCCTGTAACACTGAAATTAGAAAATTGTGTCCATATGAAGTTCAAGTCTCAGACTCTAAAATGAATACAAATCTATACATTTAGTGATCTAATTAAAGTTATTTTTCTCCCTAAAACTACATGGAATTTGGGTAAAAATATATCACTTATACATATACCCTCATGTTATAAAGTAGAATTAGGATTACTCGGTAATTATCAATGTATAATTAGAAGACAAGATACCTTTAGCGTAATTTTACAATATAAACATAATTCTAGTATTTGTTAACATATATAGACAGATAAATGGATATATAGATAGATACTGTGTCTGTCGGAATGTTCCATCCATTGATTTATGTTGTTAAAAGATGTTAGAGAAAGTTATTTTGCTGACAATGTAGAAAGGATAAATCAATTCAGCAAACATTTTTGGACAATATTCGGACGATAGGGTTCTTGTAACAGGGATAAATTTCAATGCTAAATAAAACTAAAATAAATAAAAAAATATTTAATTTAATAAAAATGTTATCTGTATTAAAATCGATGTGTGCGTGTTGTCAAAAACTTATTACTAGTTTTTTCTAATATTTATAATAATTCACGTAATATGTTATTTAATATAAAACGAGTCTTACCAATTTGGAGTAATTTGGTATGAGATTTAAAAATTTATGCTATTATAAAATTCAGCAATATTTTCTAAATTTCATATATAACAACACGCTAGCATAACATAATATTAACACTAACAAACTAAATCCTATTTATCTTTCTATAGAAAATTAATTGGCGTATTTAGTATATAACACACTGCAAAGTTCATTCAAGGAATCTATTTAGCCATAAAAAAATTTGGGAAAAGATGTACATTACCAAATTTAATTTCTGCAATATTTGATTTAGAACATTTCACGATTATGAAATTCGAACAGCTGAATCTAACTCTCAATAAAACATATTTATATTAATGTATTTCATTTGAAATAAAAAACAACTCTCAGAATATTTTACATATATAGTTTACTCCTTCAAAATTAATGGCATGAAAGCCTATATGAGGGCCAGTTCCTACAGTATTCATTCCTGTTTTCAATACAGTGGGCTTAGAGTGCGAAAAAGAAATAAATTTTTGAGTTTCAAAGTAAAGCTATAGCCCACTAGTTTACTTCCCAAGAATGCTTGGTACTTTGATTACACTGAAGTAATGAAAAGCTAAATCAACTTTCCTAACCCCAAGGTAAGAACCGAGTTAGACCGAAGAAAAAACTGAGAATTCTTGAAGTGATTAAAATGAATGAAAAATGTATGCACAAACTGTAAAATTGTCAGAAAGAAAACGCATATGCAGAAGATTTATAAGCATACTCAAGTTGGAGATAGTATTATAAGTACCAAATGCATAACTAAACAGTCGTATGATTTATCCTAATTTTACAATATGACCATGTATGTAATATTTCTTTAAAAGAAAAACATAATCTTTTCTCTATGTTCCGACCCAAGTACAAGACAATGAATTTTAGGCACTCTTGAAATTGTAAAGTTTGACAATTTGTCACTAAAAATCCAATATATTTTAAAACTAAAATATTCACTTAGAAGAACCCTGACATAAAACTATTCCTTTTATTTTTTAATATACATATATTTTTTCAGAATACTTGTTTATTACAAAATTTGACCAATGAGACAGGGGATTTAGAAATTTGGGCAAATATGAAATTCACACTCACTTATTTAAGAGAAACCTATACATTGTAAAGTAAATAACTCAGCTTAATATAAAACACAATTATATGTTTTTTCTGGTTATTTAGTTTAATATAAAAAATAGCTTGATGAAAATGTATTTAAAAATGTATTTTTGCTTGACTGGAAATAGAATTTTTGAATAAAAAATTGAATTATTTAACTCAATAAAACGTATTCATATTAAAATCAACGTTTATTTTTAGTGTAAAACGCATCCTTAAGGTAACTTACTTGGTTTTTTTTATTATGTATCCATTTATTAGAATTTTGTTGATTTGGACTTGTGTATCAAAGGAATTAGAAATATTTGTCATTAAAACATTAAAACAATTTGTTTTAACTCAGTAAATTTTATAAATATTAAAATTATTTGTCTATTTAAATATTACTAAAACACAACTTTCTCAAAGACCAATGGATTCCTTCACATGCAAGTGTTACTTTTACTATAATTTCATGACATATGAGTGGAGAAACACAGAAGCATCTGTAAGTCGTAAAACCCGAGCACCAATGGTAGAGGACTGATTTATCTAATAGTAAGGCTCTATCAAAGTTTCAGTTACGGATAACAAAATAGAATTTCAGAACTCTTTCTGCACTGGAATAATAGCCAAAGACTTAAGAAAAACAACCCATTTAATCAAAAATGAGTACGCTGGTTTTATTATTTGTAATGTTGAGCAGCATTCCTTGAAACTATGTTTAGATCTATATGAGAGACTCTCTAGCGTCTGCTTTCACATGGAACTTTCGTCTCGAGTCTCCCAGAAAAATGATATTTCGGCTTTGCTGCGTCAATCTGCTTTTGAAACTATAAACGCATTTCCCACTGAAGCTACTCTTATATAAATTGATGAGAGTAAATGTGAAGATTCTAATTCTGGTAGTGGTGTTGTTATCAAATCCACAAATGGAATAGGTAAAATAAAGAGAAGAAATATTGACTTCATTTCGGTTTTCAAGAGTAAACTAAGAGCCATCAAAGAGGGACTGAGCGTGGTTTTGTCTTATGCAGATTTAAAGGTAGTGTTGGTTTTGTTTGACAGTCTTAGAACATTCTAATATCTTTCTAATTGGCTAAGAGTTGTTTATAGGACCAGAATTTCAATTGTTAGTAAACGTTAGAAGGTCTCGTCCATTTGCGAAGTGCATTTCCAATGGATTCCTTCACATGTTAACATATGGGGGAATGAAATGGCAGACGTTGACAGGCAAATTTGGCTCATTCCCCCGAGTCATTCCTGGTATCAAGCTGATTGTCTTGGAAGATCTCTTGCTATTAGTTGCGATCGATATGTTCAGACTACACTTTCCCGTTTCTTAAGGGACCACATGCAGGGTATTACTTTCGAGAGGGATCTCAAAATATATCCAAATTGTCTTAAATGCCGAAAACGGCCATCACGGGCAAATATTCTTGAGTGTCTGGGGTTTTCTCTTGAGGAATTATTCAAAATTCCTACCCTTGTTTTTGATTTTCTAAAAGTGAATGAACTCGTGGATCTCGTCTCTAGTATATTCATAGACAAGGATATTAGTAACAATAACAACAAATATATTTTTTTCTAAAACTACTATTATACTATGTCTAACGTATTGTCATGTTTTTTCAACTATTCAAAACCTCTATACAAATACATATATAAAATTTTGTATGTAGACTTTACTGATACAAACAAAGATAGAAGGAACGCATAACTATGGACAGAAATACTGAAAGTCGAGAAACTTTTTAAAAATATTTACGCATCAATATATCTTATTCAGATAGTATTCTCATGAAAAAGAATATTAATTCATGTTGAAGAATTAAACTCACGTTGATATAAATATCGTAAACATAATTAAAGAGTTTTTATTTTTAATGTGAGGTCACAGAATAAACTTAATTATCGTGTTTAAAAGTAAAAATCATGTTTTTGATTTCTATCTATTAAAGCATTAGTTTTTTAACTTCAAGCAATTTTGAATTTTCTGACGGAATGAATGTTCAAGATAAATTAAAATGAAGGAGGTTCATGACATGTTAAATATAATCTTTAAAATATTTCAGTTAAGTTTTTTTACTATAGTAAACATATTTTTGAAAACAATTAAATTATTTTAAAATATTAAAATAAGGTATATATTTCATAAGTTAAGAATAAAGGCCTATTTTAACAATAGAAGCAAGACATAAATATAAATAAATGAATACGTAAATAATGTTATAAAAAATGAGAAACCGAAGAGATATTCAATTTTAAATGGATTCAATTAATTTACACCTTGAGACTAAAACTTTTGGTATAAGGATTTAAAAGAATATTTTAATGTCATTCTTCTCAAATGAATATTGATTTATCTAATTAAAATCTACAAATTATTTAATTACACTAACTAGAAATACAAAAAAAATATCATCAACCCAAATATGGTGCAATTTTTCGTAAAAAATTCAACAATAAAAGCTAAATGAAGGCTTTATCAAAATTTGAAATTGTAGATATTGAGAAATAATTTCTTGTTTATTGTTAATATAATACATAATAAGCATCTATCAAGTTATCACAAAAATATGAATATACATACATACATATATACATTTATATATATACATATATATATATATATATATATATATATATAATTTAATAGAGCTATTTTAATTAACCTATAGAAATAAAATCTATTGTGTTTATGTTAATGTTAAACTATTTTACAAATATATGATATAAAATATAAATGCAATATAGGAACCACACCTTTAAATGATTACTTTAAAACATCAGGAATTTTTTTATCTCTAAGAAACGACCAGAGACTAACGAGATGACACAGAAGGTGGAAGAAATATCCTCTGTGAGGCCACTCGCACATTTATGGCCAAAGACACGTTTTCTCCATATCCCTACGCTTCAAATAGCACATCTCGGATCTCCTTAACAATCTGCTTCGTTGACTCCAAGTGCCACTGCATGAGGAAATCTACTAAACCAAAAGAGAAAGCTAATTTTGTACTGATTTTCTGAAAAGCAGAAGTGCAGATTTCTCTGACGAATAAAAAGCAAGACCATGTTTTTATTGCTGTTAAAGAAGTCATAAAAATAAATGGGATAGCTTGTTCTAGATATTAACTAAAATACTAAATATTTGATGATCTAGTAATAGATTTTTGATTTACTTACAAAAATAATAAAGAAAATTTAATTAAACACTGAATAAATAATATCCTTTTATGTAATCAAGGTATATACAAATTTTGAAATTGCATGTGGTGTTTAGAATAGAAAAAAAATTTCACGATATATATTTTCTTCAAGCAAAAAAAGCTTCCTCTTAAATACTGATCTTAAAAGATGCTTAAAATGATTAAACGAAATGAGCTGTTTAATTAAATATATATTTTAAATTTAATATATAAAGGTTATAGAGAGAGAATATATATATATATATATATATATATATATATATATATATATATATATATATATATATATATATATTTATACATATATATATATATATAAATATATATATATATATATATAATATATATATATATATATATATATATATATATATATATATATATATATATATATATATATATATATATATATATATATATATATATATATATATATATATATATATATATATATAGCTTGTAGAAATAGATATATCTAATTGAAATTATTAATTATTAAGTCAAGCGACATTATTTGAAAACCACGAAGAACTGCTAAAATAACTGGTGACGTAGTTTATGAATGAAATGGTTTATCGTAATCATAAGCGCTTGGAAAAATTTTTTAATTTATCCATTGCTGAAAGATTTGTATTCAATAACAGTTTTAAACAATTAACATGGCAACATTGTGATTGAATATAACCTAAAATGAGTAATTCGGAATCCATGTTTTTACGACAATCATAATCATTATTAAAGTCTAAATAATGCATTTTTTCCATGATATTGTGTACTTATTATTTGCTGGAGAATTCGAGAGTTGGGCAAAAACATCAAAATCACCACTTATCAAGTTGTGATTCTACTCATTATTAAACTTACAGAGTCCATACTTGAATAAATAAAACCTTTTCCATTAAGATGCCATTGTAATTTCTGAATTAAATTGTAATTTTTATGAAAATCGTGCTTCTTTAGAGGTTTACTTGCAACTTGATTTTACAAAATTGTTATTACAGCTAAACAAGAAATTCCTTTATAATTTTTGCAGATATAACATGTTTAGATTTTAAAGTACACAATATGGTTCAATTTGTATATGTATTAATCATGTATCCTCCTCAAGTCCTACAGCCTCTCTCACCTTGGCGAGGGTGTGCCACTGAACGGAGTGGGTGAAACACGTCGGGAGTGTATTCACATGGTTGGACCAACCAAGGCATGAAGGCCACTCCATATGTCCATCTAAAGTCTGTAAGCTCGAGAGATAAATCAGACTTCTACCATTGGTGCTCCAGGTCCCTGACCATAGAAGCTGCCCTAGGTGATGAGAAACAAGGACATATGAATCGTGCATTGTAATTATGAAAGAGGTACCATTACCAGAAATGTCGTTACCCTCTCTATTGTAAGTATTATATTATATAAAATGGATATTTATATTTTATTATTTTATTCAGTCAATAATAAAGTTTTAATTTGATCTCATTTTATCAGTTTCGTTTGATAACAATGTCACATACTTACATCTCATGATCAAACAGACTTGAAAATTCGGAGTAATTCTTGAACGTTTTCACTATACTTCAAATTAATTGTTGAAAAAGTCACTGAAATATTTTTAATATGTATCTTTTACGTAAATTAATAATATAACATTTTCTTCTAAATTTCATTAAAACATATACAAATAAGTTTCCTCCATTTAAAAAAAAGGAAAAAAAATTACATTAGAGAAAACCATAATATTATTTAAAATATTTACTTGCTTTATGTATTTATTTACAGTGGAGTCAATAAAACTTTAAGCACATGGGATTGATCATTTTTATTAAATGAAATGAAAGATTAAAAAAAATCAAATATTAAATAATGACATTCATTATAATTAGAAGCAAAACATTATTAATTATTTTAAATAAAATATTTTCCAATGCTTACATTACGTTAAGTATCATTATACTTGAAAACATCTGAAGATTTGTATACCATTAAAAAAAACAAAATACATTATATGCAAAATATTAAGTTTCTAATCTTGAAGAAACATAATACCAAATTTTAAATTAGTGCTAGAAAAATAAGTGAATTTTAAAATGAATCTTTTAATTTAGTTAATAAAATTAAAGTACTTATTAAATTAAAATCATAATATAATATATTAGCAATTCATGCTTATTTTTAAAGTTATTCTCCTAAATGGCAGATAAATTGCTCCAAACTCTAAAAAAAATAATTAATGAGCAAATGCATTGAATCGAAAAGATTACTGCGAAATATGATACCAATTAAATCAAATATTTAAAAGTTTGTATCCCAAATAACTTGAAATAGTTAGGACGTTATATAAACTTAACTGAATGTTAATTGGAGCGTAAGCATTTTAATTTCTAGTGATTAAGCTATTAAAAATTATATTTAATTTAAATTGTAACTTCTAAGTTAATACTAATATTTATAAAATCATTTAATATTTATAAAATAAATGAGTTTCTCTGTAAAGTAACTTCATTAAAAAAATGAGTTTCTGCATTGAAATTAAGTCATTTAAAATAAATTTGAATAATTCAATGCTTTTAATTTTTGAATGTGAAATTTATAATAAAAGTATGGTGTTTAATTGTAAAATCATTTTACAGTTGGAGATAAATTAATAAAAATTTAGACAGTACATGAACTTATTTCTATATAAGGATTTTATCAGATTTTTTATTAGTTGATGAAATAAATCCTTTTATAAAAATATAAGTAAGGATTTTTATTTTTTTTTAGATTCGAGTAATTCATTTCATTAATATTATATTGACGTATATTTGAAATTTGATAGCTTATGATTTGAAACTTGATTATGAATATGCTATCTGCTCTAACGATCAGATTTCTAAGCAAAGAAAAATCACTTTTCAAGAATTATATTGAAGAATCATTTTTCAAGAGTTATATTAATTGGTAAATAAATTTATGAAAATCTGGAATTCTTTCATGAAAGTTATTACGTAAAAAACATATAAATTATTAAATGAAAAAAGTATTAAATAGAAATTCAGTTTTTGAATAAAATCCGTTGCATGTATTTTTGTTTATAATTTCAGAAATTCCGTCTAATTTCTTAAACAGTTATAGTACATAAAAGTATAGTGTATGGGTATAAAAGCGTTATAAAAAATATATTTTGTATAATATAAAATGTATAATGTTCTAAATATTTATATTTTCATTCATTTTGTTTGACAGGAACCACAGATACAGAGATTTCTGCTTATAATCTGGAATTTAACCAGTTCTCCATAGTTGTGAATAATTTTCCAGTAAATCCATATATAACGGACAGACAAATCTATTACTCTGATTTCATATGTAACGGTTTTATGGAAGAAAACAATAAAAAAAATAAAATTATTCTTGATATTTTTTTTCGTATTTTCTTACAGAAAATATGATTTTTTTAATAAATATCCAAAAATAGAATACGTATGTGTTACTTTTTGCTACATGACAATACATTAAGATTTTATTCGGGTGACGAAGTTAAGATGATGCTTTCTTCAAAGCAAATAATTTATTCATAGTTATCTCAACCACAAATAGACTGCAGATGTTTCAGCTTGAAACTTTCATACAAGCTAAAATGGTTTCTATTATACAAAAACTGAACAAAGCAGCATTAAAAGCTGGAGACTCGAGTGTCAGATTACTTTCTCCTCTTTCAACTAACTCTCATCTAACTTTGCGCTTGGCTGAGATCGATATTTACACCATTTTGGTTATTCATAAAACATTCTATTCTGAAGAATTATAGAACACTCCTATATTCGGATTACAGTAACTCGTCTCCTGTTGCTATTATCGACTTGAAACTTTAAGAATGTTAACTTAGTTTTGCTACCAAAAAGTCACCAAATGCAACGAAATTTCCAAAAATATCTCTAAATTTCGCCAAGCTGGAGTTATTCCTCAGCTCTAAAATTATCTCATTTTCATACAACAAATGTTCTTTAGATAATGTTTTCACAAATTAAATGACATTAAAACAAGTAATTCAATGAAAATAAAAAAATCATTTACAAATATTTATGCTATTTATATTTTTGTAAAACTATTTTATCATTATATTGCTCAGTTGTACCACAAAAATATATTACATTCAAAAACTGCTAAAATATCTTTAAATGTTATTTGTAGATTTATTATTTGATATAGAAAATAGTTTGATATTTTTAATTGTTTACTTAATGATCAAAAAATGGCCTTCCTATGATTTTATTTAAAAAATATTGTATCCAAATTTATATTTGAACTTTATTTGTAGAAAAATTTGTTATATATTTCAAAAACAAATTCTTTCTAAAAAATATGAATATATTTTTTTGTAAATAATAAATCTTAATATATTTTTCTAAGAAGTTAGTTCATGCATTAAATAGAGTGTAATTAATTATATGAAAGTAAATATATATATGTTTGGATAAATATAATATATATAAATAAATTTTTTTAAAAATTTTCTACAATTATAAACTAAATGCCATATAAATACGTGATTGATCAATATTAAAAAAATTTACTGATGAAATTTATCAATTTTAGGTTTGATATTAAAATAAAAGATAAAAAATTTAGATACATATTTATATTTTCAGAAGACTTTAAGTTAATGTTGTACTCGAGATGATTAATGATATCCTAAAAACGGTTTTGTGGTGCAGTGATGTGGGTAATGCTACTGTCCCCGTGACTTGATTCACCGGTGACAAAATGTAACAGTAAACAAGTAGCAGTTTCCGGCCTTATTTTGGTAAAGGTTTAGTAACATAGCATCCATCATTATCTATATATAATATTTTCATCTCATTCTGCCCAAAAAAAGGAAATTTTTGTTGAGTGCAAATGCTTGGCAATATATTAGATAAACATAAGTTTGCTTTATCAAGATGGCAACCTCACTACATACTTAACTAAATCATATGTTATGACATACAAATGGTCAATACTTTAAAAGTATTCATCTAAGGTATTCACAACTGAATATTTGGCTACCCGAACATTTGGTTTCTGGTAATAAAATATATTACTAAATATTTTGAGGTACAAAAAATTGGTTATGGTGCATCTTTTACTAATGTGACATAACATTTTATTATCTATGTATGAAGAGAAAAATGGTTATCATTTCCTGTGATATCTAACATTTATTCAATAAAAGATCAGCAAAAATTCAGTTATGAATAACTGCATTTAGTTCAGATTAAGAAATTGGGCAAAATTCTAGGAGTGCAAACACCTTTGACGACAAACTGAAAAAAAAGCACCAAGCCAGAACGAAATTTCAGGAATAGTCTCTTTTACCATATCTAGTGTAACGAAACAGAGTTACCAATATTGGAGAAAACCACAATTATTGACAACCAAAGTCATTAGAGCCAAGAGTTTCGCCTCTGCTAGGATCCAACCAGAAATTGCTCCGAAGGCGCCTTGTATGTAAAACACATTTGCGCAGTTTTATCTGATGAGAAGTTGCTGTAACGTAGTATCAGAAAGAGAAATGTTAACTAGCATGTTTTTGATGTAAGCAGAAATCAAATTGTTAAATACAAGGATTGCAATTAATACTATCGTAATACTATTTAGTGTATGTGTTGTAGTATTCCAGGGAAGTCAATGGAATATTTAGTGTGTACATTAAATGATGTGCACTGTTCACTTTATGCCTAATATAAATTAAATGGACTTCAAAAATATATAATCAGCGTATGCTATTTTTATATACTATATAAATAACTATTAAGACATAGCTTTTACTTTTTATAAATTCAATTAATAATCAAAGTAATATAAAGTAACACCACAAATTATAGAAATGTAATATGTTATAAATAATATATCATACTAAAATTATCGATTTAATACATAAATCCACCTTTGCATAAATAAAAATACTTTTTACATTCAAATTTTAAAACCTTCCTCTTAAAATATTCGGAAAATTAAACAATTTTGATTTAAGAAATTTGCCCAGTAATAGTTAGTTTTATGTGATTTCTCGTCTTTAAATGTTGCATAACGCAACATCTACGGTTGTTACTAATGAAACTTGGACAAAACAAACTCGCTATGCATTGCCTATGTGAATTTAATCAGAGCACCACGAAGCTCAAAGTACGACTTTCCTGTACAAATCCTTCGTTATATGGCACCACCAGAAGAGTCACTCCCTTAATTTTGACATTAATCTAAAGGGGGAGGAAAGTTTCTCCAGATCTTTGCTCCCATGTTAACTGATCAACAACTAACCAAAGGACTTTCGATTCCACAGATTTAATGAGCACGTATATCGAATGTACTCGTTGGGTCTTTGGCGGCATTAGGAATCGAACCCCCCCCCTCCGGATGGAAGGCCGCTGCCCTAACCACTAGGATATCACGACGTACGCAATTTCTAAATCCGTTCTTTGTAACATTTGAGTAATATTGTCATTCTTCCAAGATATATTACGAATGCAAAATATCATTCCTTTAATAAGTTTCCATTATTTCTCGACAAGAAAACTATTAATTGTTCAAATGAAAATTATTAGTTACATCATTTTTTAGATTATTATTCACTTAACACATTTGTTGAAATCAGCTAAAACTATTGAACTAAGGCTTTGTTTAAAAATATCGTAAGTCTAATACAAAATATGTAATCGTAAAAAACAAAAAAATATTGTAAAATTTCTGTGTTATTGCCATCATAGGAAAACTAATACATAAAAACATAAAAATCATATCATGGTTTACAATGTATTTCATTTAAATAAAAATAATTTTATTATAAGTATTAATAAAAACATTAGTAAGTGCATAAATATTATATATAAATATATTTTAATGTCATGGTCTTCATAAAAAGTATTTATAAATGGAGCGTTTAATATGATATGAAATGATTTTTATTTGTACAAATGTAAAAATTTTTTGCTGTTCGGAATTGTATTCATCCTTGTAAAAACTTTTTTTGTATTTTTAAAGTAAAATATGAGGAGCCTTTTTGTATCATGCTATAAGGAAGGAAAATGTGCTAAAAGAAAGGGATATAAGTGATTATCAGTGCTATTAAATTATTCAACTAATTAAATAACAAATTAATTGTTCATGAATAATATCAATATGAAATCCATACCGTAGATATAATATCTTCAGGCACCGAAAATAAATAAAGTAAACTTATTAAACGTTTTTAATTTACTAAATAAACGCAAACGGGATTTCAACAAAAATGCAATTACATTGACAAGACATCAATTTATGAGATGAAATACGCGTTGATTATAGTTGCAATGTAATATTTGAGATGCATATCTCGACTTGATCAAAAACATTATGCGGAGTAAAATATGAACTCAAAACTGCTATTTTTTTTTACATTTCACGCAAATTTGCCCATTAAAATAATTATTTTCCCATTTAAAGATTTAAATATCCTATATTAGATGAGATATAGATTAATTTCCATTTCAGGTATACTCAAATTAAAGAAATTGAGATATATTTTTAAGGGAAGTAGTTTGATGCTAAAATAAAAATCAAACTTTATTCATAAACCAATGTAAATGAGTAAAATACACTTAGAAATAATTTGAAAAATTCATCAGAGACACGCTTAAATATTTTTATATGATTTCTTGAAAATTTAATAATATTAAATGTTTGCATTATTCACATATATCAAAAGTAAAATATGAATCAATCCCTGGAATGAATGATTGAGGCTAAAAAATAGAGAATAATTTTCTCTCATATGGTTCAATCAATCAAAGGCAGCTCTTTTTGTGGTGAATACTTTTCAAATTTCTTTCATTCAAAAAATTTACTGCGAAACATTTTTGAAAGAAATTTGATGTGAATAAATTGTTCCCTCTTCTCGTATTTCATTCTGATACAGATATTTTCCATTTGATTTTGATTTTATTCTATACTTATCTAGCTTAACTATCTAATTTATAAATTTTAAATCATAAATGTTTCTTTATGCAAAATAAAATTAAATATGAGGTTTTAAACTTTTTGGCTGTATGATGCCTAGTAAATTTAATGATAAATACTATGCTAATAATAAAACATTGTATTCAGCTATGATTTTGTCGTATTTATTTTATAAAATAAAATGCAATTGTCTTCGAAAAAAGGTTGATTAAATTTTTTTAACTCTTTTGACTTCTTTTATGAAGCATTTTATGATACAGAAAAATATTCTTGACTAAAATTAAATTCATAAAACAATTTGATAATAATAATAATAATTATATGTATTAAATTTTCCTATTATATAATTATCCACACTTTTTATTAAATATTATACAGACAGCAATCATGTACTTAATTAATATGCTTAATATAATGCAGTATAAGATTTCATCAAACTGTTTTTCCTCATTTTAGAGGGATTGTAAATCATTTTTTCCATTACTCATCAGGATTTAAAAACTATCAAACTTGAAACAATTTTTTATTATTTATTTCTAGGATACCGATACTAATTCCAATCTTTCTGCTTCCAGCGTTCTGGATGTAAACCATACATATACTATAATTAAGCATTATAAAATAGAATATATTAAAACAGAGCATTTTCTATGAGAAAACAAAATCATTAAAATGTAATTATATACAGTTACAATATTAATGATTAATGGCTAGTAAAATATAGAAATTAATTTTATCGATTGAATGACCACAAATAAGGAAAAAAATATATATTAATTATCTGAATATTTTGGAGGGATATCGAGAAATGTATCTTACATTTCTAATAATAACTGCAATATCTTTAAAATTAGCCAAAAATAGCTATGCAATATTCATTGTTTAAAAAACAACATGCCAGACAAAAAATCAAAGATAAACTGGAAGACAGAATTTGTCTTAGTATTTGAAAACTTTTCTTCATAGATTAGTGATTACGAAAAAAAAATTCTTAGAGATTTAAAAGAAAAGTTCAATAAAACATCAAATCCGATAATGTTAATTTTAAATTTCAATGAATCCAATTTTCTAATATTTTTTAAGGTATATGAAAGATAAATGCTTATCAGAAAATCTACATTTTCGATGGCAAATGAAGGCAATCCACCAATCATCTTACTTATGTGGGTGGTTGGATATACAGTTAATTCTGAAGCATTTATTCCCCCTTCCATAAAAAACAATGAAATAAAAAATAGTTTAAGAAGTTTTGAGAAAAGGCAATTTAATCAATGGAAAATGATATAGAAAAATAAAAAACTACAAATAAAATTTAATCCTAAAAGAATTATTTTATTTGTTCATAAAATTGATATGTAAGTGATTTTTGCTTGAATGCATTGCTTTGTAGACATGGTTTATTTTATTTTATACTTTAAGTAAATTATATATATACATTATGGAACCAATTTAAATCTGAATCATAAAATAACGCTTTTTCTTAAAATCAGTAGTTTTACATGTTTTATCATTCCCTGGTATTGAAATGATTTAAAAAATTGCTTGCTAATTTGATATGTAAAAACAAAATAAATATTTCATTGATTTAATTTGAATAAAAAATATTTATTTCCTTTTCTGAAAAATACATACCATTTTATTCTCATCGTATTGATCTATTGTGTTGCAAAAAATTAAGAAAACAAAAACAATTGGCAGATACATGATTTTTATAAATCAGTAGTGTTAAATTTTATGCATGTACAAAAACATGTTGAACAAACCATACTGTTCCTATTATTATTTAACATTAAGTATATGAAATAAAGTTTCTATTAGTTTTTCTTCAAAAGTAGCACCTTAAAAAGACATTTAATATCTATTCCATGCATTATTGCTTTTTTAAATAGTCTTATTATCTTAACACGGAGTCAAATTCTAAATTTTCAATGATATATGTAAAGTGTACGTTCTATATATAATGTAATTTTGTCTGCTGAGAGAATGACTTAAAATAAAATACTAATGATAATAATTTTCATACTCATTCTTTAAAAAAATCCATTTATACATTTTATATAAAAAGAAAATGATAGTTTTACTGCAGTTAGTAAACATTTTATTTTTTTTATATTATAAACTCACTGCGAGATTCAAGTAAAAGTAAAATTGTTATTCAGACAACCCCAATCGGCACACTTATTTATTAATGTGATAGGAATATTAAATGATAATAAAACAAGTCATACCAGAATACGAAAGAAATAGGTTATGAAAAGAGTTTTATTCTTTGATAATTTATTAAAATGATAAGTTCTTTAAGTTTTTAAATTTTGGAAATATTTATGTAAAACTACATCAGTATTTTAAACTGTATTCCAATATATATATATATATATATATATATATATATATATATATATATATATATATATATATATATATATATGTATATATATATATATATATATACATATATATATATATATATATATATATATATATATATATATATATATATATATATATATATATATATATATATATACAGTATAGAAAGAAATAATATGCAATAATTTAAACGTAAATCCAACCTTAAATGATTGAAAAAAATATGTACTTTAAATAAAGTTAATAAGCATATTGTACTATTACAATAGAATGAAATCATTTCCTTAAATATTATTTGAATATTATAAACCATATTTTATAGTATTTTTTAATATATTATATACAAATAATTTGCACTTCATCAAATAAATATTTCGTTATCTGTATTGCAACAATAATTTTATAATAATATTTATACATAGATTTGTATACCTATTTTATTTATGAGGCACAAGTTAAATTAAATTAAAAGGAATAGCATGTTTTTTATCTATTTACGAAATAAATAATTAATTGATTATTTTTTCTTGAAATTTGATTATTACTATTTATTTTCTTCGAATGTGTGTAAGAATAAACAATAATTATTTCCCATTAGCTTTTTTCAAAATGCTTGATAAATGATTTAGTATACTGAAATACTGAAGACAAATTACTTTGAATAATTAGTTATTTTTAATTTAAGACTTTAATATCTAACAAAATTAATTAATTGCATTAATAATACTTTCAATAAAAACTTTCTGCTTTAAATATATTTATAGCTGATGATTTATTTGTAGACAGTCATTAATTTCGAAGAAATATTTCATTTTTCTTTAAGTACATAATAATATTTCATATTTTGCTTAAACTCTGTTAAAGAGTAACTTCGAAATTACGCAAACAATAAAGTTTATAAAATATTTAATTTTTTGGCATTACTACCAATATGTTTTGCAATTAACATTAATTTGTGTGTTATACAATGAAATTAATATAATTAGTTGTAATATTAATTAGTATGGTAAAAACAGTTACAAATAATTATAAAAGTTGAAATATTCTGCTTTTTAAATGAAGTATTTGAAAAATCTAGTTGAAAAACTAAATACCTATTAGCAATACTTTTAATAGCTGTTATTCTTTGTTCAATAACATTCATTAAAATAATCTATGTATGAGAAATATTTGCCAGAAAATAATTTCTTAAATAAACAATTACAATTATTCTTTTTTTCACTGTCTTACATCGAAAAATAGAATTAAATTATGTGTGTCATGATGCAATCTGCATTTCAAATGAATACATTTCTAAAAACTGAATAGATTAAACAAATTTAAATGACATACAAGTAAGTATAAAATATTTCTTTTAAAAATAACATATTTTTTCTGTATTTCTACACAATATAGCAATTAAAATGATACAGTTTAAGTATAAATAACTCATTACGATTTATTTTGATAACAAATAACAAAAATAGATTTCTTAACTGATTCTTTTCTTAAAAGAGTGTTACAAAATTACAACATAACTTAAAATATCGTTCATGTAACAGATACGTGACCTAAAAGGAATACTTTTAAAACATTAAGAAATGAAGTGATTTATGCCTTTTCAAATAAATTAGAAAGAAGAAAACAAAATAGATTTAGTCTTATATACCAAACAATATCTAGAAATTGCAAATGTATAATACCGTTTACATTTTATATTCAAATCATTCGTTTTATGATTTTTACAATTTATGTTTCAAATTCATTTGTACATTAGACTTCAGCGTAACAAAAACACAAATAATTGATATCATAAAAAATTCAAATTTAATTTCGTTTTTTTATAAAATAACTTAACATTTATATATATATATATATATATATATATATATATATATATATATATATATATATATATATATATATATATATATATATATATATATATATATATAAATTCATAGTATCTAGAAGATTATAAATTATTGTAAGCAAAAATTTTTCAAATTCAGTTTTTATATTACTATAATTACTGAATGATATAATAAAATGTTGACTTAAAACTATCTTGCTTTTTTACATAAGGAAAATTGTTAAATTTGGAATTCTTCTTTTCTAAAATAAATAGCACTTTACAATTCGTATAGTAATATTCAACAAATATTCGTATACCAATATGTGTATAGCAGCAAATACTAAATTGCTTCAATTAACATTAAAATTCCAGGTTTGTGATAAAAAAAATATTTTATGCTAAGAAAAAGTACATAAAAATTATTAACTAAATATCAGATCAAAATAAAATAATATGAGAGTTTTTTTATATATATATATATATATATATATATATATATATATATATATATATATATATATATATATATATATATATATATATATATATATATATATATATATATATACTAGAACTTTAATTAATTGATTCAATTAATCAATGTTTTCGCTATCAATTGTATAAAAATTGGAGAAAAAATGTACTTTTTAAGAAAAATCATTTAACAAATAGACAACACTTTTACATGTTAAGGTACTTACAAGTGCTGCTCATTAACACAATATATATGTGCAATCAATGCTACAAGGCAATGACATTAATTGCTGATAGATAGAAGAGATAAGTAGATAATAAGTATAAATTTTTTTTAAGAAAAAAATTTGAATGAAATTTAGTATGACTGAAAACGTTGTTCCGTTTTTTTATAAGTTTAGTTTTATTTCAGTGTCATAATAGGGTATATTGTGTTATTTGATTTTCTATGCTCTAATAATTAACCAACACCGTTATTATCAAATATAAAACTAATGTTTATAAAATTAAATTTCTTTTGTAAAGATAATTCATTACTCTTTCAAATTTAGAGGTAAAGTATTCACGAAATATATTAAATTAACTATTAAATTTATATAAAATTTAATAAATATTTAATAGTTACTATTATTTAATACAGTCAAATATAGATATTATGAGAAGTATAATAATTTCCCTTTTTAATATCCAAATATACTGTTCTGTTGAAAATCCTTTCCCTATAAGATATATATATATAATAAAATCTTTTCATTGAAATGCACGATGCTGTTTTTACTGAATAAATTAAGATTTTTTTTCAAGTATACCGTTGCTTATCATTTCAATGTTATTATTAATATAAATAATTAAGGAATAGTAATTGAAAAGCATGAATACTGAATAAATGCGGGGTATTAATATTTTATTAAAATTAAGGGTTTCAATGATCTTGAAAATAAAATTATTATCTATAATTTAAATACTATTTCTATTATTTAAATACTATTTAAATACTATCTAAATTTAAATATTATCTATAATTTTATACTATAATTTAAATACATTAATAGTAAGTCTCAACAATAAATTTATTTAATGGATATTGTTTACTATTTTTAAAAGGCACAAAAATATAATACATGTAATATATAATCAAAAGGTTTAATAAATATAAAATTCAAGGATATAACAGATATAAATATTATTATATAGTAAATATGTTATATAGTATATACTTAATATAGTAGCATGATTTATCATCTACAACATTTTTAAAATCACTTACACTGTATTTAAATTTGCTTTTAAAAATCTTATATTCGTATTTGAAGAAAAAAATAAGTAATTATTAAACAAATATTTTATTATTTCTAAGTTTCAAAGTAATTACCGTTTTTTACCTAACTATAGTTCGTTTAGTTTTAGAGAAAAAGTAATTGATTATTTTATCGCGTGCAATGCTTGAAAATATATTAAAATGAGAGTAGCGAACTTTTTATTAACTTCTGTAAAACTAAATTTTCTAGCGTTCTAAGGCACGCGAAAATTATCAAAATATCAAAGTATATTACGGGTTCATTAATTTTGATTGAGATAATTTTTTTCAATATACTTCTCCTACTTTTTATATGTGCAGGCTAATATCCGTCGTCGGATATTAGTTTGCGACGAAGTTCGTCATGTTTTACATTATTTTGAGTATGATTATTAAAAAATGTTTCCAATTTGCTTTCAGTGATTTATTGGATGAGGAAAGGGAAAATACACAAGAAAAACTTATTTTTTTAGGGAAAATATTTATAAATTAATTAAAAAGTATATTTTGACTGGAAGCTTATTCCAGTTTAACTTTATACATCACATAATTTTGTGCGTTCTTTACAAAGATTTTTTGAGGAATTAAAAATAAATCTTAATTTTTGGGAAAGTACTAGCACTCCAAGTTGCGAAAAAAGTTAAATTATCATGAAGAAATAAATGGAGTGATAACTAGATTTTTATAAATTTTAATTTAAAAGAAACTGATTAAAAGTTAACTGTCTATGATATATATCAGTTTGAATAAACATTTGGAGAGAAAGCATTTGTTCTAAATATGGCTCTACTCTTATAAGAAAAATAAACAATATTACTTAGTAGGATTTTTATTTCAAAATATTAATTGCTTTATCTTTGTAATATAGGAAACAGCACATTTTAGAGTGATAAATATGTTTAATATTATATGTGAATTTCGTTATTATTTTGTATATCTGCAGTAATATTTTTTCAATGTAGTCATAGAAGAAAAGTAGTTTCTTCTTTATTAAGTACACATATACAGTTATCTAGAGGAACCCCAAACTGTACCAAAAGATTAACGGGTAATGCTACTCTTACACTAGTAAGGCAGCCATAGCCGTAGTGTAATACGACACAACCAAACCCTGAAAAAATAGATCTGTATATTTTTATTGCACGTTAAATTTAAGAGTTTCCTCTTTTCCTTTCAAACTAAACTGTAAAAATATAAAGGAAAGTATGTAATAAAATTTGGCACAAGGGGACAAGAGCAATAAAAGAGTAAATTTTTCCTTTCGGAAGGGATGAGTGATCTGGAGAAAATTGCAAGGAAAGTATATGTATTATGATATGTTTTATTTGTAAATCTGACCAGTCGGGATTGAGGGGGAAAGATTTCTGACCTATCCCATAGAAGTATAGGAGGAACTACAGAACTTTGCTAAACCAATGGTGTAAAGAGGAGGAGATAAGACGAGAATTATGAAGAGTTAAAAACTGCATTCAAATACAGAGAAGACAGACAAAAGCTCCAGAGAAGCCCTACATAGAAAAGGTGTCCACAGTTGAGGACTGGGCCCTCATTGAGTATAATAAGAAGCTAAGAAGATGTTAGTTGTAAACGGAGTATAACTGCACTGTCCAGTAGGAGCCTTGCCTCGACTTTCCTGAATGGAGCTGCAGTTGTCCGACAAATAGATGAACAGAAAAAGAGACGGTAAAGTCTGAGGAGAGATAGCAGAGAAAAGAGGGAAAGCTCATGAGCAATGAGCAAGCCAAGCGAGATCCTGAGCTGGTAATGCCATAGATGTTAGGGAACACCACACTGCTACTTCTAAAAGTGGTGAGTCTGATCTCTCGTTCCTTGTCCGTCTGGTCACACTCAGTTATGATATATTAATGTGTACTTGTCATAAAACAAATAATAATGTTAGAGTCTCAATTATTTAATCAAGAATGCTTTGATTTTAATTGTAAATTTCTCTTGTAATCAAGTTACTAAAATAAATTATTAAGTTTTATTGTATTTTTGCTTTGAATTTATCTCTTTCATTCAATTATTTAAAAATCGAATCTGGGTGTCCTCGGAAATCTTCTGAAATTTCCGAATCTCACCGCAACAACCATAATCTGATACATTTCTATGAGCTTTTACATATTTAGCAACACCACAAGTAAACTTTATTTATGATGAACAACTTTCACAAATTTACATAAGATACGACTATCGCAGTAATAAATTGTACAAATAATAACATAGTACAACTGTACAGCTCAAAACATATTTGAAAAACAGGAGAATTTCTACAGATGGACAAAGGATCTACAGCAGGCTCTATTCTCACTGCCCAGATAGCACCTAACTTTCACCACAGCACATCTTCAGCTGTCCAACAATGCTGGCCAAGATGTCTTACATCATCATAAAGAATCCTGTTTAGCTTTTTTTACAGATAATGCTGTAGAGATCACTAGGGCTGTCTTCGACGGCTTCGGGGTCATTTAAGTTTTTTGTACTTACTTCATGGACACGACATCATCATCATCATAAACAACATAGTAATGTTTGTTATATAAATGCGCAGGCTTACACAAGTGAAGAGTTAATATAGTAATATGTAAGATAAATTAAGGACAGTAATCTATACAATCAAAACTGTTTATTCTTATTAATTTAGTTCTTTTAAAGAAGATAACAAATGAAGTATAAAAATGAGAAATAATGATGAAGTATATAAAGAGGTCTACCAGTTACTTATTTTTCAAGTTAAATGTTTTATGACCTACATTCATTCACAAGAAAGTTCAGGATGTATTTCTCAATTATTGTAATGGATTCAGACTTTTTATCCATCACTTTCATAAAATGCTGCAGTAAATCCTTTCAAGCATAATTATCAAGCATAAAAATACATTTATGTATGCATATCTAAATTTGTCTTTGCCAAAATTAAATTTAAAAAAAATTAAAATAATCTAATTCATGCTTATATATAACATTTAGGACGATTTTTACTATAAAATATTTTCATTAATTTTTTTATCATAAAATATTTTTATATTTTCATAAAAAGAATGTTCTTGATATCTACTCATTTGCTTGCACTACTTGTATATCTACAATGTCACAAAAAGTGTTTAATAATAATAAGGAGGAAGAAATGATCTTATAAGTGAATCTATTTGATTGCTTAAATAAGTATAAGTTTGAACATCAAAGAAAAATACTATTGATTTGTTTATTAGGTAGAATTGAAAATGATTTTATGTTTACAATTATTCATTATTTGCACAGTTAAAAATGTTGAAATAGTAACCTGAATATTAAATAAATATAAAGTTTCTCTAAAAAGAAATATTAAAATAATGAATTTAATAAAGTGTATTGCTATGAAGTAATAGAAATTCAATGTTTATAAATAATCTGATTAAGAAGAAAATGAAAGACAAAGAAAAGGCAACAGTAAGATGAATATCAAAATCAGAAAAATTAATTTGCTACACATTGATTTTTTTAAACGTAGGCTTAACTCATCCTTACTTAAATAAAAAATATTGAATCGTGATATTCATAGAAATAAAAATAATGATTTTTTGAGGAATATTATTCATCAGATTATTTTCTATAACAATAAAAACATTAAATGTATTCGATTTTATGTAAAATAAATTTAATCTATGTAATAGCTAAGCTATCTAAATATAAAAGTTCAAATTTCTAAAGCATTTCCTCATAGGGTATTTAATAAATTTTTTTCCTGAATATTGCAATCGTGTATTTTAAAATAATAACTAAATAGTTCCATAACTTCTAATAAAATTATGCAAATGATCAATGAAAAATATAAAATACCATTTGACATAAAGGTATAACAATTAAAGTATGAAGGTAAGTAAAATACTATTTTGTTAAAAAACAATTTTTGAAAAATATGACAATCAAAATAAGCTTTATTGATATGAATTCTTATTAAAATAAATAAAAAATGTCAGTTACTAGTTATATATTGTAATTTAATCAAGAAAACATTTATTAATAAATTAAATATGAATTCATATAAAAATTATTTAACATATTTTAATAAAGCATTTTTAATACAAATCATAATATAAAAATATCAAAACACTAATAAAATTGATACTGATTATTGTAAAAAAGAAGGTATCGAAATATATGATAAAGAATTAGTTCACTCACAGACACATAGATTCATTACGTTAAAATAACTTATACTTTTTTAGTTTTATATAAAATTCATTATATTTCTTACAACACAGGGTATGTTAATAAGGATGAAAACTTTTTAATCTAAAATATGAAAATTATTAAAGTTTCAATTCTTAAAACAAAAAATAAAATTACTGAAAGAGTTGATTTTTATTGTATTAAATTCAAAAACAATTCCAATACAATACATAATTAATGAATATTTCAAACATAAATTGCCAAAATTATTTAATTAATTCAAAACGACTTGTATAAAAACTTTCTGTAATTCCTGACAAAAAAATTTTCAAATGATAAAAATTATTAAAAACAAATAAATAAAAATATTAAATTGCGTAGAAAATTCTAAGTTACATTTAAAAGTTTAACATTATAGTAATTTTTAACTATTATATATAACTAATTTATAAGCATTTAACATAAATTCATTTATGTAAACAACACGACAACCAAACTCTTTCTAACGATTACAACTACTGTAAAATTAATAGTTATTCAGAATGCTTAAGGGGGAATATGTTGGTAATATAAAATGGATAGTTTTTGTGGTTTCAAAAAAGCTACTGTTAAAATGTGAAATTTTATATATTATAGCTTTGAAGAAATTTTTTACATATAAATCGCACTCTAATGCACCATATTTTGCGTCAAAAATGGGTTTGATATTTGACACGATATTTTCTTCAATTTATAACCATTCCCTTTATACATGAATATCAGTTTTGAAATTTTCATATTCTATGGGAAGCAAAAATATTTGCTTTTATATATTTTTTAAAAAAATAGTAGTTGTAAGAATTATGAATTTATTTCTCAATGACATAAAATTCATGCCTAATTTATGCTACAGAGAATGAGGAAATTATTTTCCCTTGTTCATATAAATTCTTCAAAGTATTTTTCTTAATATTGAAACTATAGATATGTTATGGTACAAAACCTGTTGTTAGTAACAGTTTTATATAAATTTAAATTTGTGTAATATAACAGTGTTACAATAATTTTATAGGTATTCAAATTTTTAAAAATTGAGAAAAAACTTAAATAGTTTATCTTAACATTAATTTAAACTTTAGTAATCAATGATTATTCATTTTTAGAGCTGTATACTTTTATGTATTTTAAAACTTATTTTAAAAAGAAATTAAAAAGGGGAGTATTGTTTGCTTAACAATATTAATTTTATAAAATAAAAATCTTTTTTTCAGATACATATCTTTCCTTATAATTAGCAACGCTTTAATTTTTAAAACTTTACTTACTTTTTAAAGAATATAAAATGAATAAATACTCTGTTTGTAGCTAAAATTATTTTTGATGAATTTACAATTTACTTTATACATTTTCTCAGAGAATTATATTCTGAATCTTCCCAATTTTTTACATTAATTATCAAAAATCCTTATGAAGATAGAATTCTATTTACAAAACGTAAGATTTTCTTTTAAGTTTTCGTGGCACTGTCTACAATTTCATAAATAGATTGTCTTTATTTATAAAATCATTTTGACTATAATATAACGGAAATGTATAACAATACTGTTGATTTAGTTACAAAATATAATATTTTAATACATAAAATCATTTACCACGAAAGTTATAACTTTCTTCAAAATTTTACCCAATAAAAGAATGCTTATTTAAGATACATATGTGATAAAAATTACCTAATTCTACTTTAAAATAGAAAGCTTGAGTATTATTGTTATATTTAATTGCTGCTGAGGAATCCCACATTCATAAACAAAAGATGAATAATATATATAATATAAATGAAAATGTTATACATGGTATAAAATGCATAATTGCAATGAAACAAAATATTTGTTACTGGAAGCATAAAAAATAAGAATAAGATAATAAAGAATATAATAAATTACTTCGTAAATTGTTACCAATGCAATTTATTATTATATTGTATTTGCATTTTATTATTATATTCGTAAAATTTTACCAATGAATTTAATTACTTAACCGAAAACAAATAAAATCTTTGTTTTGAACTAAAAGTAACTTCTTTTTAAGATCAGTAGTTTAAAAATATCTTATTTGAATTCTTTTAAATGAAAATTATCTTTGGTTATCCTAATATTCAAAGTAAGAATACATGAGTTCATACTTTTTAAACCCGGGTACCATTAATTTTTTCAGATATCATGTTTATTATTTTTTTTAATTAATTAAATTAAATTATATATTTTTTTCGTTATTTGTAAATCTGTAATGTGAAACATTGTTTATAGTAGATGACAAACTATTTTATCAATTTACATTAATATATTTCTTAATATTATTGCCAACTATATTCATAAATAAATTCACTATTTGTTCCCTTTTCGTAAACTTACTCTTTATGATCAAAATATATTCTACATTTTTTTTTTTTACCTTCTCATAAAATGATAATTTTCACCTTGACAGAAGAAAAATTAACTCCGCCAAAGGATATTAACTTGCTTCGATTTTCGAAACATATCAACTTTTATTATGTGTAGAACGGATTAGAATTTTTTCCGACATAGTTCATATGATTTATTGGGTGATAAAATGAAGAAGTTATAAAAATAAATGCAATCTTTTATGCAAAGAATGAAATTAAAATAAATTGCATTGTGAATGTAATTGTAAATCAATGCTTATGTGATTAAAGTTTATATTTTACTCCTGACATTTAAAACATAATATTTATATACTAATTTTTATAGTATATTTAATACAGAGTTTCTGAAAATAAATCTACATCATCACAATTATGTCAAGAAAATTTTCATATATTTTGAATAATTGTACTCATAAGCTTTAAAACATCATATTTTTATTTCATATTTGAAGGAGTACGGAAATCTACTATTTTAAATGAATTACTTACAATAATTTAGATATACATATGATGTACAATTACTTTTTCATGATATCACCGAGAATATATATTATTAGTTATCCATTTTACACTATATGTACCAACAAACGTATATAGTAATTAAAGTTTCGACTAATTTATTTGTAAGATGAAACATATTAAACTTTTTTTATAATGCATTTACTTTACATTTATATAAGTATATATGCAAGTGATAAATTGTAAATCTTCAACTTAACTGAAGATTTACACGTTATCACAAGCATATTTATTTTTGAATATGTTTATTTAGTCCGAAAAAAAAATTATTTTTAGTTTTGAAAAAGGCTTAACTACTTCTGAATAAGCCATGTCTAGACAGTATTTAATAATTTATCACATCTTGTAATCGTTTCACACATAAACTTTGCAATCCATTTTTATATTAAATGTATTTTGAGTTTTAAAATTAGGAAAGAAATTTTCTAAATATCAGAGAAATTATGACAAAATTAAGAGAGATTTATTTCTTAGACAAACAAATATTTGAACAGTAAAAATTAAATTCTCTAATAAAGAATTTATTAATTTTAAATGCTTCTTTCTCTTAACTAAAATTATCAAATGATCTTTAAATTATACCGATTATTTTATAGATTTTTTTTTATATTCTATTGAATATTATTATACTTCTTTCATTGTTTCTTTAAAAAAGAAAGATATGAATTTAAAAACTAGTGTAAATTATGCATGTTCGTAACCCATTTATTTTATTTAATAAAATAATACGCAATCTTATTTATACAGCAATTTTAACTTAAAGCATTAACATATTGTTTAATGTAAAATATATATGAAAACTAGGGGCATGATTTTATAAGGAAACATGTAGTAATCATTATAGAGTGTGCATAACTTTAAATTTTGGTTTCATACACATAATCTTGATACTATTTTCATATATTTACTTGTTATGTTTTAAATTAAAGATAATCCTTTAATTTATTTTTTATTAAATTAAAAGTATAGTGGCAAAGAATTGAAATATTAAATGCAATTAAAAGATTTTTTAAATATATCCTTAAACTTTAGGAGTTTTCCTACCATGGACTAATTTTGTTCCACTTTTCAAGATATACGTACTTTGGTAACTTTTATTAATGATTATTTCTAAGATCAAAACATAAGACTCTATTTGAAAATAGATAACAAGTTGCAGAGTGAATATTCAGCTATATTTTGTAGTAACTCCAGTTTTCCCTATGATCTTCAATAAGCATTTATTCAATAAATGTAACTAATAAGAAGGTTAAATATGATGAATTTAACTATGATGAATAATTGGCAAATTTCTATCAATTATATTTTTCTAAAAGTGTTTCTTAAATCCATCTTGGGAAACAAAATAATTACCAAAAATAGCTTTCGAGTATGTGATTTTTATAGTGAAATCAGCTTTTGAGAGAATAAGTTTAGTTACCACTTTATATGTCTATTTCTTTTAACACCTAATTAAATACAATGGGCAACATTTTATTTAAAATTATATTTTTTCTTGGTATTTAAAAAATTCTCTTCTAAAAAACTCTGTTGATGCAGTTTCAGATAAATTGCATTTGATGTTTGCTTGTTTCATCATGGGAAAGATATTTGCTAAAAGTAAAATAAACATCATTAATATTCATATCAATATTCTTTGTAAAAACTATAATTTATTTAACAAATTTCAAGCATAAATAAATTATGCTGATACTTTAAATTAATATTCATGAATTTTTCATTTACATAATATTCATATTCTTCTTTATTTGAGAGAATTGGTAAAATAGTTTAAAATTTTTGGATCAAAATCATGATTTATAGTTGAACTAAAAATGTAGTGCAAATTGAATTTCGTTTCTTGGTAAGACTTTTTCTTTGATTCATCATTTATTTTTTCCTCTTTAAATTATATTTTTCTCATTAAATATTAATTTCAAGAATAAAGAAAGTTTTATTGAAGACATAAAAAAGTTACCCAATCAAATGTTGCGTATACGGGGTCAAACTGTGGTTAAAATTTTCAAATTTTATTCAGTATAAAGGAAATTTTATTAAATTAAAGATAAATATGACTGCTGTTTTCATTTAAAGGTTACGATATTAAATATAATATCTATCAGGAAAGATAAGTTTAAGCATATAAAAACTAAAACTACCTAAATCGTATAAAAAATATTAGAAATGGAATCGAATGAAAAAATATGTACCTTGAATGGCAATCATAATTACATAAAAAAAGATATAGTATCTATAGAATCTATCTATCTATCTATCTATCTATCTATCTATCTATCTATCTATCTATCTGTATATATATATATATATATATATATATATATATATATATATATATATATATATATATATATATATATATATATATATATATATATATATATATATATATATATATATATATATATATATATATATATATATATATATATATATATATATATACAGTTTATATATATATATATATATATATATATATATATATATGAATATATATCTATATAAATTCTAGGGATAAATAAAAAATATTTTTTGTTATAAAATATTAAATGTTAGGATTCAAATTTAATTTAAATGTTACCATAGATTTTAAGGTTCCTACATATTTCTTAATTTGAATTTTTTATTTTAAACGTAAAATGTAGTATTTATTAACATTTCAGAGAATTTTTAAAAAATCCTTAAAATTCTTAATCCCTAGCTAAACTACAAAAATCTATATTTTTTTGGATTCGTCATATTTAAATCATTCATTTTTCTCTTTTTTGACTAAAAGTTTTTTTAATAACTCGTATTTATATCTTTCCGGAAGCAATTAATTTTCACGTTATTAAGAAAAAATATTACCATTAAGATCAGCTTGCTGCAATTTTTGAAATAAATTATTTTAGATACGTTTGAAAGGCATAGCAAGTTTTCAATAAAGTTTTTGTCATTCGTTATCTAAAATAAGTAATGGACAGGAATTAAATGTTTCGAGATAAAGTGTGTTAAAATGATTTTAATTAAGAATACAAATATTTCATTTAACTATTTAAAGTATATTTCTATGAAATGTGATTTCTTTTATGTAAAACAATAACCCTGAATATTTCACCTGTAATTACAAACTTATTACAAAATTTAAGGAGAAATACAGAGTGAATATGAATTCCTTATCCGAATATTACTTCATTTAATTAATAACTGTGTATGTAGACTTAAATCGCTTCAATTTGAACTTTCTATTTACTTTCTAACGTTATGTATTTTGTGGAATAATACTGTACATATCAAATTATAAATTAAAGTGAAGTAAATAAAATGTTAAATTGTTATCAGTGTCTAATTTCATATGCGAAACAGTTTTAACTTTATAATTAGAATGTCCTCTTTAATTTGAATGTAAATTGGTTTCTGTGTGCCTAAGTGTAATAGAATTCAAAATTAAGAATATTAAGACAAGTCAAAAGTTGTCTTATATTTCATTAGTAAATACAACATTAAATAAATATTCTTAGTTTATTATTTTCCTTTCTCTCTCTCTCTCATCACACACAAGTATATATATATATATATATATATATATATATATATATATATATATATATATATATATATATATATATATATATATATATATATATATATATATATATATATATATATATATATATATATATATATATTCTTAAATTAATTTATATTTTTTAATATTACCTGATAAAACTCAAAGGCTACACATATGCAATATAAAATTAATGGGATTTTGTGGTAATTAATGGGTATCAAATTAATGAGTGTTTGATTGTGACAAAAGCATAATACTAGAATATTAGTTTTAATAATTTAAATTAATAAATTATAAAACAGATTGAAGCAATGCGAAAGTAACATGAAATATAAGACAGAGAACAATTAGAAGTTGTATGTTGCGAAATAGATATCCCTGTTGAATCTGCTGAATTTTTGCAAATTAAAGATATATTTTAGGAACTTATTATAATAAATTCAAGTGTATTATTAACATTAATTTATTAAGTTTACTTCTTCTACTTTATTTACACTGAATTCTCATTATGTACTCAACGATTCATTTTGATTCACATTGTGATTCTATATATATATATATATATATATATATATATATATATATATATATATATGAATCACATATATATATATATGAATCACATATATATATATATATATATATATATATACATATATATATATATATATATATATATATATATATATATATATATATATATATATATATATATATATATATATATATATATATATATATATATATATATATATATATATATATATATATATATATATATATATATATTATATATTGGATGAAAATAAAAATCGAAACAAATAATCATAAATATTCTAAAATCAAAAAAACTCTAGAAAGTCATTAAAATTTTTCAAAACCAATATTTGAGAAAAAAAATCTGTTTGAAATTAATAAAAGGATATTCATTAGCATTCAAAGAATAAAATTTAAACAAGTAAGAAATTTTAGAGTTTAAGATCATTAAATGATTTGTATTTATTTCATTTAGATTTATTGTTTCCAAAATGAATTCAAATAACAGTTTGTAAATTAATATTTTATTAATTAATTATACGTAGTTGTGTTTCTTACCCTCTATGTTACTCGGGTTTTCTTGCAATTTTAAATTCCTAGATTCTCGATAACAACTACTATCAAACAACAAAAGACAAATGTTGCCTTGTCAATAGAGTGTTGTCAATTAAGGCATTATAGAGCTTCTGTCCACACAACATTAATTATTCGTTGACTGTTAGTATATTTTGGTTATTCATTTAACTAAACCCTGAAAAAGTTATAATATCCATTACTTTCAAAGTAGTGTTTGCTTAAAATTGCTTATAAAATTCATAAAAACTTTCAATAAATTAGATTATATTTTCTTTGAGACGTATATTTTTCATTGATAGATATAATGACATAAAATGAGGAATATGTTTTTATTAACTGAAAGTATATTGAAAATAGTATAATATATATTTGAAACTTGTAAAAATAATTTTTAAACAATAAAATTACAATTCAGTAATCTCAATTTTTTTATTATATGATGGTGAAAAACAGTTAATAATTTGATCTTTTTTATTAGTAAGTTGATTTCAAGCATTAATGTTTAAAAAATTTTCAATTTCTAAACTTGTCGGGTTGATGTACATTTTAAAAACAAGATACTCGCCAAATATACTCTCTGCTTTTAAAAGTGTTTTCATACTAATAAAATATCCAATAAAACACTCAACAGATGTCAAAGTATGTCTAAATAGTAAAATATAAATGCAATAGGAAACATGGATTTTTGAATTTTATGATTTTTTATTTAAAGTTGATCTTTTTAATTGATGTACAATATCCTTTAATGCATTTACGGAAAAAAATATGTATAGTGATAATAAATAAATTTTTGCTATTAATTCAAAAAGTGTTCTTAATATTTTTAGGTTTTTATAATTTTACATTGCTTATAGATCAAATGACAGTTAGAATTAGCTTAAAAATAACAAGAAATAAAGTTTGACAAGAAAACCAGGTAATTTAAACGGAAATGAGATATATCCCTTATGTTTAAAAATAGTGTTAACGATCCTTTATTTAAACACCACCACACCCTATTTAATTTTTATTTTTATTTTGGTATATTGCAAACACAAAATATATTATTTATAGGCGTCATTTTGACATACACATAAGTAAAGTGTTCCAAATAACTGTCCTCGTAAATAGATATTTTATAAGTATTTTATAATTTCTTGTGTTATAATGAAATATTGTTGTGTTTTTGTTAAAAAAATTTTTATAGTGAAATGGTGTTTTCATAAAGTTACCACTTTAATAATAAGTTTTTTCAGAACTTTTTTGTATCTAAGAATGCATATAATTAATATTTGGAATATGCTTTCTTGCAAATAAAAAATATACCACTGCATACCTGCTAACTAATGAATAATCGGCTTTTGATACTTCCCTACGTCTGAACTTGGAATATTATATATTTCCATGACAACTCAAACGCAAGGGCTTAAAAATGAGTTTCACGCTTAATATGTGCAGTATGCATGTGGTCTCCGTGGTTTCTGCGTGTAAGCCGTATTTAATGGCGACTTGACAGCAGAAAGCGTTTTGTGTGCTAGATTTTCAAATATTGAATTGTTCATAACTGTTCAGAGAGAACTCTGCTGAGCACACATATGCAAACCTCCAACGAAACAAAGCATTCGGCACTGGTTCAAACGGCTTAAAGAAACCTTTTATTAATGATAAGTTAATGATTTCGGCTTAAGAAGCATAATTGAAGAAACACTGGACACAGTTAGAGAGAGTTCCAAGAAATTAACAAACCTTTCAAGTCGAGAGCTTTTTATTCCACAGCCAACTGTGTGGGAAATTTTGAGAAAAACATTACAATTTGAATCGTGGCATATGCAGATGCTGCAGGCATTAAGATTAGACTATTATGTTAAAAGAAAGACGCAACCAGGCTGAGTTACTACCAGTCTGGTTGAAACAGTGGAGGGAACTAAATTATCGCCTTATTTCTCATCTGCCTTATCTCTCAAGGAGCACATATTGAACATCTATTAGATAATTTCTTTTCATATGTAACTCATCGTTGTATTTCAATTATGTTCCGTAATAAAGGTTTCATTAACCCGTTTATTATTTTGTAATAACCCTGTATTTTAAAAGAAAGATAACTTATTTTGTACTTAAAATTTGTATTCAGTGAGTATAATTAATAACTTAAAAAATTTATTTTCATCTGTGTAGTAGTTTGTGCGTTACAAATATTTAACAAAAAATATAAAACTATTTCAAGTTATAATAATATTTATATTTAATTTAGATCTCATGATTTGAAAACATTAGGAACTGTGCACAAGAATGCAAATAATAATTTTTATCTATTATATATTTGCATTTATCAGTCATGACTTTGTATCAGTAGCGAATAATAATGTTTCTCTTAAACTTTAAGTTAGAATAACTTATGTACAGGTAATGTTGAAATTAAAAATTGTTAGTTTAATTAAATATTATTGAATAGTGTATTTCAATGTTGGCAATAAAAGAATTAAAATGAATTTCATTTTAAATCACAGTTTATTATTTTCCAGCAGTAAACTTGTGCAATGATTCATCGTATTTAATAAATTATATCATATATATATATATATATATATATATATATATATATATATATATATATATATATATATATATATATATATATATATACAGGGTTACAGGGTGTCCCGAAAGGTCGTTGCCAAAATTAACGAGCTGGTCTGTCATATCATGGCAAACAAGATTTACATAGGAACTTGTGTTCTAAAATGCAAATAGCGACCGCTAGAGGGCAATGTTCGCAGGCTCATGGGAAAGTGGGAAGTTTAATTATTTCAGGCGACGACGCTGCAGGAGAACGATGAATCGGTTTTCTAATGAAGAATTTTCCGATATGATTTATGCGTATGGTGCTGCGGATGGACGAGCCGCGGGAAGGATCTACCTTGACCGCTTCCCAAACAGATGTCAGCCATGTCGTGCTTTGTTTGGGCAACTGTTTCGCTGATTGTGCGAGGCAGGAGCTTTACAGACAGGTAGCCACATCGGTCGAGAACGCACTACACGCACACCTGTCGCAGAGGAAGCTGTTTTACGGGAATTTGAAAGGAACCCAGGAACAAGCCTCCGAGATATCGAACGCGTCTTGGGTGTAGCTCATTCCATCATTCAGCGCATACTGCACAAGGACAGGCAACACCCCTACCACATCCAAAGAGTACCTGAACGCCTCGATGGGAATAACTATCATACTTTTCTAGAAAGGGTGTTGCCGGATCTGTTGGTTAACCTTCCAGCAGCTACACGACGAAACGGGTGGTTTCAACATGATGGAGCGCCTGCGCATTTTAGCCACAGTGTACGGGAATATCTCGATAGGACATACACTGAACGCTGGATTAACAGAGGCGGACCAGTCCCATGGCCCCCGTGATCCCCTGACCTGACTCCCCTGGATTTTTACCTGTGGGGATACATGAAATCCTTGATATACGAGATTCCCGTGATTCGTCGCCATGATCGTGGAAGAGGCAGCACGTATCCGTGAAACACCTGCGCATTTTAAACAACTCCGTCAATCCGTGCGTCGACATTGTAAAGCTTGCATTGCTGCGAATGGAAGGAATTTTGAACATTTTCTGTAATTTAACCATATTATTTAATAAAAGACATATTGAAACCTATTTCGGCATCATTTCTTTCTTTCCCTCTACGCCTGCAAACATTGCCCTCTAGCGGTCGCTGTTCACGTTTTCGGACACAAGTTCCTATGTAAATCTTATTTGCCATGGTATGACAGACCACCATGTTAAGTTTGGCAACGACCTTTCGGGACACCCTGTATATATATATATATATATATATATATATATATATATATATATATATATATATATATATATATATATATATATATATATATATATATATATATATATATATATATATATATATATATATATATATATATATATATATATATATATATATAACTTTAAGACATGCATTTATTATTTTATATCTTTAACTAATTTCATACCCTTAAATTTAAATTTTGATACAGCACTCATATATATTCAAATACAGACACCAGACACTTATAATCATTCAAATACGGATAAAAACAAATTCTTATTTTAAAAGATCAGTTTTATTTAATTATTTAAAAATCAATAAAATACTGTCAAACTTCAAATGAAGGATTCAATGGGAGTTTTAAATCTCTCTATCTCAACGTCATTTTTAAAAAATTCTATTCAGCGAGTTTACACGTAATGTCTCTATTTTTAAAATCTATTCTTGGGTTTTCAGGAGAGATTTTTCATAATAAATCAGTTGGTGATAGGTGGTTTTCAAATCAATTGGTGATAGGTGATTCTATTAATATATTCCTAAATATTACAAAACATTAAAGATGCATCCATATTAGTTTATAATAAATTCTTCTGTTGAACAAAACCCTTAGTGGGCCCTATATTTATAAGCATAATCATAGAGTGTTATTTAGTTTTACTCAAATGACATACTGAATTTATCATGTCATTTGATTATACCATCTGTAATTTTTTGACATTTAACTTTCATCTTTAATCTCAATGTTAGGAGCAGCATCACAGTAATATCATTTACAAAGAAATAAATATTAATTTTAAACTGATAAGAATTAAATAAATTTAAAATTTTGAATGCTACAATTACATGGCTATAAAAAGCAAATTAAAGTTACAAAGTTCAAGCAAATACTTATTTTAAAATAAAATATAACTTGAAGTATTTCAAAGAACAAATACTTACTTGTTCTTGCTATTTGTTTTCCATTAATTAAATTTCATAAATTATTTAGTTAGCAACAATTTAGATAGCAAAGTAATTCCTAACTTAATTAATAATAGCATTTACATGTAATAATATAATGCAAATAGAAATGTATTATATAATCCTATATCCTTCTAGAAACATATCCTCCAATAAATTATATTTTAGGACAGAATTTCTCACCATATTTTTAAATGTTTAATTGGAGTATTTTAATGTCTCACTTTTTTGAAAAACGAAAGAAGTTTTGTTCAAAAGGTTTTTTTGTAATAAATTGCTCGGAAAATATCACTAAATATTTATTATTTTATTTGTTTGCTACAAAACAGAAATAACTTCATTGACTTGTAAAAATGATAGCTCTTCTTATATTTGTAAAATTATCATATTTTGAATTTATTGTAAAATATTTTTAATTAATAACTTTAATCTCCATTTACAAATTGCATAAATAACTCAAAAGTTTCATAATAAAATTTTAATGAATCATGAATTTATTTAAAACTTTTATTATTTACAAAAAATTTTGTTCTTTTTTTAAAGTTTTTCGAAGAAGAAACATTATAAAAGACAAATAAATATTTCATTAACTGAATAAATTGTCAGATATAACAATATTTAACTATCCGCATGGCACTTTCATGTTCTATAGATAAATAATTTTAATAAGTAATTAATTAAAATGCAAGATTCAATTGAAAATAGTTAAACTCAAATATTTTTTTAGAAAAAAACAGTATATTGAATTTATTAAATTTTATTAAATTGGGGATACTCACACATGGAGATTATTTTCAATTGTAAATTATTACAAGCTGGAAGTAAACATTGTATTAGTGTAAATATTTTTATTAATAAAATATAAATACTTAAAACATAAGATGTTACATAGGAACATTACTTTAAAGGCAATTTCTTTAAATTTAATTTTTTCTTGATATCATTGGAAGAGAAAAGACGAATATATTTATAATATGCTTTCCATTCTTAATCGAAAGTAAATCTATTTGATTAAAACGATCTTATATTGTACTAATAAAACTTTATTACATTTTCAAACCAGACATGAAGAAACACATAATTCATGGTTTAGAGTTGCTTAAAAACAATAGAGGATTTTTAATCGAAACATTTTTCAACAGTATAAGCACTATAAAACGTATTTCTTACAGAATATCTGGTTTCACTACTGTTGTTATTTGAGAAACAATTTTCAAGAGACACATGTATAATGTCATTATAGATAAGATTTATCTACCGTTTTCTTTTTAAATTAAAAGATGAAAAAGAAATAATGTCCGCCAGTGTTACAAATGAAAATCAATCATTAATTTTGAAGAGAAATTTGAGAAACTTGTTATTTTTCAGTTTAATTTTGATCATAATAATTTCTTTCTTTTTTTTTAAAAACAAAACTTTGTAAAATCCCTCGTATTTTTCTGCTTCTCTAGTAAGGTATAAAGACATTTTTCATTTTCTTTAAATAAAGTGAAAAATCATAAAATAAATGCAAAAATTATTTAATTTCACCAAGATTTTTTAGTTCGAGGAAGAAGATTACTGTTTCCAATTACTCTAAGGAGAGACATGAAATAATAAACATAATTTTTTCAATATATAATGATATTTTAAATTTGTTTACCGAATAAATAAGAAAAATTACATTATAATCTTTATGCATGAGGAAATGAAAATTTTATATATATATATATATATATATATATATATATATATATATATATATATATATATATATATATATATATATATATATATATATATATATATATATATATATATATATATATATATATATATATATATATATATATATATATATATATATATATATATATATATATATGCATATATATATATATATATATATATATATATATGCATATATATATATATATATATATATATATATATATATATAATATAAATAGATATCATATTTAGTTATTTAGTTAACATAAATTATAAGTTTTTTATTTTTTAATATTTATTTATTTTAATTGTATTTTAGAAATTTAGAAAAATATAATTCCCTTCATATGAAATAACGATTTACTTTTGAAGTGTTACGAAATAAAAGCAAATTCGTCACATGAAATTGAACTTTAGAATACAATATTCTTCGGTTTGGTTACATATAGTTATAAGTGATTATTCCTGACTGTTATGTAAATGGATATTGTTAGACGTATTCCTTTTAGGTAACGAAAAATTATATTAAAATAGTTAATTTAAATTTTAAGAATTACTGTTAAATATTTTCACATTTTACTAAATTACATAAAAAAATATATAAATTTCAGTGACTGTCTGCTAAAATAGTTTAATGTGTCTTATGAAATTCGACATTAAAGGTATTTTAGAGTAGAATTGACGATATTAATAAAATAAATAGAAGCTCAGAATACTGTTGAAATTTGAGTTCAATCTTAACATCATTGAGTTTCATTACACTAACTGATTTTTCTATAAAAAACATTTCGTACTAAATGTGCATGTTAATCACTTGATTATTTACCGACAATATTTGTAAGTGTGTGTGATTTCAATACATCTTTAACATAGTATCTTACTTTACTGTACCGGAATACATTTCCATTTCTTTGTTTCATTTGCGAAATTCGTTGAGGGACACCATTTGATTAAACATGTGAAATATATGCCTTGTGTGTGTATTGTAAAAATTAAAAGTGTAAAATTAGTTTAAACTATGTAACTCACGGTTCACCATGAAGTAGTGATAGGAAAGTAGTCAGGGAGTAACAAATTGAGGGTTTGATTCCAGCTTCTGTTGAACAATGTGGAGACGGATGTCTTGTTTATAGTTTTTGCAAGCATGTCCTTCTTGGTAAGTGCTTGGGAATTCCCCAGGTTTTCTCCCTTGCGACACATGAATAAGATGAACAAGATAAATCCCTCAAAAAGGCATTTCACGTTGTGGATACTTTTCTTGTTTACACGGTTGTTAAATATGTGGTAATATTAAACAAACATGTAAGCAACAAAAACATCCACCACATAAGCAACATAAGCATCCTCTACATAGATCAAAATATATATCTTCAGTTTTATCTTTTTTTATATGATTCATAATCAACTCTCCATTTCTTAAAATAACACATGGAATCAAGTGAGAAAAGTAGAGATTGGATAAATTATAATACTTTAATCAAAAAGAGTAAAACGCAATGAAAATAACAGTTAAAAATTCTTTATGAAGTCTTAAGCTTGGCTTGCATTTAAGTAATTTTTTTCTCGAAATATTTTTATTTTTAAATATTTTTGCTTAAATTTGATTTTTATATAATCTTTTATTGTATTTATGCAGAGTAATAAAAGTCACTACCTCATTGGAAAAATAATTTATTTATAAAATAATATAATAAAACTCTACTGTATATTTTGTCCAAAAATATTACTTGTTTGACTTCAAAAAATAGGAAATCGAAAGTGAAAGGAAAAATACCACCAGTAGAAATATCACACGAACAATCAAGTATTACATTAAATTACAGTAAGGATCCCGATGAAATCGAGCGTACTCTACACTCACAAGAATGTAAAAGGGAGCCATAAAAGGACATGTGACAAAGAAAGAAACATGTTCACAATTAGTCAGCACGCCACTCAGTATCACTACCGCATTGTTGTGAATCAGAGGACATATGTGGATGATGTTTTATGTGGTACAGCTATAAGAGCTGCCTGAAATGCTTGCAAACCGCCACTGGGATTTGAACTCTGAATGACACAAAGTATCATCGCTAGGGTGTGATAATGATTCCAAGATCATGGAAATGTCAGTAAAAGTTACAATGCTGATTTCCCCCGAGTTATAATCCTGAATTACTACCTGTATTTGGCAGTAAACGCCTAAAAAACAGACGATATCTACCAGCGGAATTGTTATATCAGTTATCGTCAGCCACGGGTCAACCGTATCGAGGCAAACAGTGTATATACGTTAAGGATAGTATGGTCTATATACTCGATTGCTTGTCAGATGTGTTCCGCTTAAGGGTACTCCCTGTCACCAGAGACCAGCCTGGAATAGTGAACAAACAATATACACAACATCACAATTTACCTGTGAACGCCAGGTACCTAGTATCAGCAAGACCATTTGATTGTACACAAAATTTACTTTGGTGCAGAAGTGCTCATTTGGAAAAAGATTATATTGGTCACCAGAACAGATCTACATGTCAAAATCGAAAATATAAAATTCCAAATGTATCGAGACATTATTATGGTACAACATGTACTTCTGTCTTGCGGTTTTTATTTAAGTTTACAGAGGACAATGACCGTCCTCACAGTTCCAACATCGTCAGCGTTTGCTTTTTATCGGGATATATCACAATATGAAATGGCCAGTATTCTCACCGGACGTTAATCTGATAGAGATCATATATAGGAACACTTGGCTAACGAATCTCTGCCCATCAACTGCATCTTAAATTTTACTGGTACTTTGAAGATCGTTATTTTTTTAAGTGGAGTTCTGTGCCTCGTATCCATTTTGCTCGTCGGACTGTTGAACTGACTATATCCCTAGTTTAATGACATCATACCATCATCACACTCTTCAGATGTTGTGTGGGCGATGTGTGGTGTAAATGCTGCAGGTTGTATGTTCGTGGTGTATATGTTTGGTATCATTCAAACACACTCTCGTTTGTTCACTCATTTGTTTATCACATGGGTCTTATAAATAAGTCATTTGTTTTGTAACAACACTTTCAACTGTTGGTTTGTCATTAAGCATATTGTTATGGGCAAGTGCGTAAATTGATAAGCATCCATGTATTTAAATTTTTTTCCTAGCAGTGCAGATAAATATCGAAATGTTTTATTTGATTAGCATTTCTATTCCATATAGCGTATTTAGTATACCTTCCTTATAATAATGTGTACTTTGAATTCTGATATTATTTTCTATGTCACTAACTTTAAGAAGCAATGCCACTTAAAAAAGCAGATTCAAGCAATGCTTACAAAAATTAGGATGAGTTATTTAGGAATATTTCAACATATTGTTTTCTTAATATGTTTTATAATATTATTACTATTTCTGTAATAATTATACACTTTTTGCTGTATTTTTATTTAATATATTATTATGTGCTTGGGGAGAACAACGACCATCATCACAGTTCAAACAGAATCTACGACTGCTTTTAATTGGAGGAAATAACAGTATGGAATTCGGTATTCTCACTGCATGTAAATTTGATAGAACATGTATGGGACCACTTGACCAGACAATCTCAGCCCGTCAAATACATCCTATATTTATACTTACATTATATTTCAAAAAAATAAAACTTTAATATCTAAAAATATTTTTAAATGTACTATTTTAAATTTAACATCACTGTAATTAAAATATTTTCTTTTGCTTTTTGTTTGCAAAGCTATGCTTACTTGACGTATGTAAAATATATATGAATGTATTGCAGTTTAAGCATTTAGTTTATAATTCAGTATTTGTATTACATGTATTTAAATGCAATTTATACTTCACACACACACACAATGAATAGGAAATAAATACTTAATTAATTACTTGCTTTTTTCTGTTTCCGAAATTCAAATATTATTTGGCAAAAAGCTAAGTGTAGCAAAGTTAATTATTCAAATTGCTGATAGTATGTAAAACACAAATTGTATTACACATTACTTTACTTACTCAGTTTTCAAATCAAGATAGTAGTATATAAAAACATGAATTTCTTTTAATTGACAAAAAAGTTATAAGTCTTTTATATAGACTTTGTAATAGGCATAAATATTGTTCATTATCAGAAATATTTACTTTTGAAACCAAGATATAATTAAATGAGATAATTATAATTGATTTACAACTCTTTAATGAAACTTGAAATGAAAACTGTCTAATCTCTTTCTACTTTAGAGTATAATCTGTTTATATAAATTCACCTAAATTAAAAGAAATAATCTAACCTAAATGATAAATTTAACTGTTGTTGTTTTGCAAGAACAAAAATCAAGGTTAGACTTAGTTGTTATATGATTTGGATATTTTTCACAGCTAATCGCATTATCATATTCTTTACTTTTACAAATGCCTAAAATATGTATCTCAAAATATTGAAATTTTATGTAAATTAATACTCCAAATTTCAATAGTTTCTATTCATCCATGGTAATAAAAATCAAGTTATCATGAAGAAAATTTGATGGGATGAAATTTGTATGTGCTTATATGGTGCTGGTTTTTATAAAATGTTTCAAAGTTTAGACGAAAGATATTTTAATTTTATCTAGAAAACACATAGATGTTAGCACACCGTGTTGGTTTATTACAAATAGCAATGCAAGAATATTCTAATTTGATATACGGAATAAACATTTTACATGCGATACAAACTTGATTACACATTTTGAAGTTCAGTTTCCAATTTTTTCTTACTAATATAATACTGCAATGATCCTTTCAATTAGTTTCACATGGGCTGAATTGCAAAAAAGCCGATAAGTCTGGTAGGCAAGAAATTCCAACATTCCTCAGATAATCTTTAGAGTCTCTTGCCATGTGTCTGGGAATTTCAGGTTGACCTAGATTTTAAATTTATTCTCTTTTTAATAAAAATTTATACATGGATGACATGGAAATCAAGAATTTATTCTCTACAATGAGTGACAACAAATATGTTACATACTTGTATATTAAATACAATTTCAAACTATATAATATACAAATTTTAGTTGTTAAAATCCTTTTCATCACATCTAAGAATGACCTGTTGTCATATGAAGGGGTTTACACTGCAGATTAAGCAAGATTTAGTAAAAGTATACCATATTCAGTGACATTGTTATAAACAGCAGCACAATATAATCATTGTTTCCAAACAGAATAAAAATTTACTACTCATAGCAATACAGTTCGAGTCATTGGTCTTTCAAGTTTGAATTAAGGCGTTCTCGACCTTCAAATGAAGATGGCTATTAGAGATTAGATTCTAAAAGATTTACTGAAGTACAATCCTTTCTTCAAGTAACCATCTGGAAGTAGTCCGAAAAGAAAATTCGGATCAAAAGTACACTAGACTCTGAATCATGATAATATTCCCCGTCAAATATGTCAAGAGCTGCCTATAAAATTAAGTGGTCATTTATTGTATCAGTTGATTTATGTAATCCCGCTATGATAAGCTTTTGTTTTTGTCAAGCACTCAATGAAACAGAAACCTCGAACATTTTATGCAAATACCGTATTAGGAGCTATAATCTGTTATAATTTGCACTCCTCAATCAATTTTACAGCATAAGCAATCTTCCAATGCATCTTAATGACATCATTAAGATTCATCAATAGCATAAAAAAGTAATTCTCTAATAAAACGTCGACATAACAGAACTTAATCTTAATCTGCACTTCATGTCTCAACAAAACTTAGTTTTTTGTACAATAGTAACGTAAATATTGCTTAGTTCTTTCGTTTATACAATCATTTGTATAAATTTATGTGATATATGGGCCTCTAATAAATAGAGATAAAAATATTAATTTTTGTTTATTAGTTTTATTTTTTACTGCTGTACATTAATTAAAACTCCACGCCTCTGCAATTTCTAAGGTTCCAGACTTTTAATGAAAAACCTATAAGAACTCGTGAAGAGTTGCAATTTGGAAAACATTAATATTTATTATTTTTAAATGACATTTACTATTTACTTAGCTTGCCAAAATACTCTTTTCTATCATGGATGTCAATGTTGTCTTTTTCATTTTTTTCTATAGAATATTCGCTTAAAAGCAAAATTAAAACTTTAAGAAATGAAGAATTAAAGCGTGTAATACAAAAAATTATTCTACATTGTTGATAAAAGAAAAATCTACAATTTATTGAACAAAGTGCTGAAATTTTTCCTACATTTCTCAGTTTACTAAAACAATGCTTGTGGAAATAAAAAAATTAAAAACAGAAGTGTATAAATAAAACATGGCTTAAAAATGAGCACTAGTATATAAATATTTTTTTTTAACATTTTTCACAAAAAATGTTTTATAAACTCTCTTAATTTAATTTTTTACTGCATATTTTATTTTTAAATATACAGATAAATTTGTAGTTAAAACACTATCTTTATTCTTAGCAAAAATCGCATTTTAATTAAGTAAAGCAGTTTTTTATCTCTTTTGTTACGGAAATTTAGAGCATAAAAAAATGCGAGAAATTATTGATTGAAATTAGTTTGACTTAAGTTTGTTAACAATGCACATTTTTTATGATGAGATATTCTAGCTGAACGAAGTATGAAATGGATATACTTACTATTGAATATATATATATATATATATGTATATATATATATATATATATATATATATATATATATATATATATATATATATATATATATATATATATATATATATATAAATATATATATATATATATATATATATATATATATATATATATATATATATATATATATATATATATATATATATATATATATATATACAGACAGAGAGAGAGAGAGTTTGCTGATTTAATGCTTACAACTTACAACTTTTAAAGAAAATAATTAAAAAAATAATTAATGAAATTGAATGGCTTGTTTTTAATTATACTTTTCAATTTTCACGTCAGAACACTATCAAATCACAAAAAAAGTAAATTTTATTTGAAATTGTCTGTTTAAAAACAAGTGGTAAAAATAAGAAACTGAATTTTATATTTTAAGAAATGAAATTGTAAATTCGATTTCCTCAGACCTTATTATGATAGTTTTGCAATCTATATTTTAAAAGTTAAAAGAATAAAAATATATTTTTATATAAATATAAAAAAGTGCATAGGTTTAATATTTTCTGTTATTACGCATATAACATTATATTTTATATTTTAAAAAATAAATGATTTTTAAATTAGAAAGAATCTAATTTAGAGTAATAAAATTATTTAGAATAGCAAAAAATGATACAGAAAAGTTAGTTTCATAAATCTTTAAATCGAAGTCAATTTTCTCGTATTAGAATTTTAAAATGATTTTCTATAATGATTTCAATTTCTAAACCGATTTATTTTACTCACTAATGATTTAAATTAATAATTACTTTAATAAAATGTAATATTTGTAAATTATTTTTGTTTACTATTTCTTCAATTGATCAATAAAACCTTATCTATCCTTCAAGTATAATGGATAATATATTGTTTTCAGTGAATCTATGACTGATGTGCCAACTTGATTTTTTGAGTTTGGTCTTCAGTCCAACCGCTTGCTCTCTTAATTTGCAGTTGAAGAGTTTATATTTGTAATGGCTTTAAATAATACCTGTTTATATAACCGTACATATTGCATACAAAAAAATAACCACTGAAGTACAAGATATTAAATCATCTTATCCTCGAATTATAAATAGTCGGGTTTTTTTTATTTCGTAAAGAACAAATGAAAACAAATGTATCAACTTATGTCATGATTGAAAAAAATCTAGACAAATTTAAATAAATAATAATAAATTGAAGAATATTACCATTCATATCAAATAATATTTTCGAATGTATAATTGTATCTCATTCAATACGAATTTGTTTAAATTGGTAAGAAATTTATAATTTCAAGCAATGCAAATATTAGATATATTTGACTTCAATAAAATGAAAATTTGTTGTGCTGGATGATTATGGAGTTTTCAAATTTATTGATGTTTTTGGCATTCTGTAGATCTCAAATACTAATTTCAATAATATTTCGTTAAAATAAAGGTGTGCCACTTTTAAATAAGCTCTAATATTTTGTATTTTATAATATTCTACAAATTTTTTTGTTTTCAAATTATTTCTAGAAGACGTATTCCCTATTTAAAGCAAATATTTATTTAAATTTAAATGAGAGAAATTTGAAAAGTTTATGCAGCAACTGTTAATCATTTGCATGGCCTAAAAAATTGGATATTATAACACTGCAAGCAAACAATCTTTAAATTCACCCTCGATTGTATTATGAATTGTGTCCTGCTTTGAAAAATATCAAATGTTGAGTTTAATCGATGGTAATGATTTAAAGGTTTAGATTACAATTTTCTATTGTAACTCACTAATATCTATAATTGGATGATTTTACAGATTAATAAAAGAAACCAAAATACTTAGTTCTTTTCATTTCATATATTTTATTGCGTTATGTAGTGTAACTATATTTAATAAATTATTACAGACAGTTTGTTTTTGATTGATGAATTTAGAAAGATTCAAAAATGTGCACAATTAGCTCTAAATCTATTAAAGCCATATTTTTAAACAATAATTATATGAAACATTATATCTGATTGTTTTTCGATTAGCCTACTTCTACAAATATTATGCAGAAGTTATTTAAAATATAATAAAAAATGTCAAGATATAAAATTAAAATCTTTTATATTCCATACCTAAAATATTTAAGAGAAATTTGCTTAGTTAACATAAAAATTATAATTTAGAAGCAGGGAAACATATTTATTTAATTTAAAGCATCAAGTTGTTTTATGTTTAATTTCAGGACAGTATTTATAAATCGACTTAGTTAAAGGTTTATAATCTTCAAGGATATCAATTTAAACTCAAGTGATTCAAATTGAAATTATAATGTTGTGACTGAAATCATTTCTTAATGGAATAATATGGAAATCAAGCATAAAATATGACGCAAATAATTCAAATACATTCACGTCAAAATATAATAATAACAAATCTGATCACTATTTAAATTACTATGAAGTTATGCAAATCACTGACAAACCAATGAAACTGATCATTACTTAATATGTCGCTTGGAGAATACCACAGAAATGACAAACGGGTTATTTAAAGCATTATTGTTTTTAGAGAAAGTGTTAAATGCACATTATACAAATTTTTATATCTAAAACTGAGTCACTCTGTAAAGAATAATTCACCCAGAGATAAAGTACAAAGGCAGAATACAGCAGATATACTTTATTGCTAAGGTAAATACTGTAGCCCAATGTTTGGCAACTTTGTTCTTAAAAAAAGTCATATTTAGATTATTTACAATTGAATTTTATTCAATGAACCATTTTTTAACATTAGCTTTGTTTTAGTAAGAGACATTATTACGGAATTAATTCTGTTTAAAAGTACACTCTCAAACTTGCCTTTGACAAATAAATATTTGTTTTACTAACAGAAAATTAAATGAGACTTGGTATCACCTTTATAAAGATAATAATATTTATTCAACTCCACACTATACTACACTAATGTAAGCATTGACTTTGGAGCTACTTGGAAAGTAAGGGTAAGTTAGGCTTGTAAGATTAGTTTTAAATTTTAGGCACTCTAAGTTATCATCGATAATCCGAATGAGCTAGTTTTTTTCTGTTGATTATAAGAGTCAAAAAACACTATTTTAAGTATTTAAAAGCAACATATTGTAGCGAAAATTATTCCTCCCGCTCAAGTCGTGTGGTTCAGTGGCTCAGTCGGTAAAGGAGCGGACTCATGAGCCAGGGGTTGTGAGTTCAAAAGCAAGTGATGCAAGTTGCCTGAACATTTAGTTCTGTTTGCTTTGTTAATTTTAAATTAACAAAAATTGTTAATTTAAGCTATTTATGCAATTTCATGTAAATTTCAGTTCCCAATTTTCTGCGGGCCTTCTAAGTCTGGAAGGTTTTAAAACTGTGTATAAGTAGCAAGTGATTGAGATAATAATAATAATAAAATCTTGATTTAATCTTGAGCGCTTTCGTTTCCATTGGCTTTACTACGTTTGCTTCATCTACGTGACAGATTGGTGAAGGCGCCGGGTGCTACAACGAAAGAATTACGCCAAAGCCGACGTATTCGAGGTCTCGCTCCTGAATTTAGTCTCCTACTGCATTCGGCAAGATAAATAAGGCTGATGGCTGAAGGAGGGGAAAACGATCAGAAGCTCTCAGCTGGAGCCAGCTCTGGTCCGAGTAACATCGCACCAGTTCCAATTTTGACCTACCAACTACCCAGAAGCCCCTGTATATTCTCTGGGGACAACCAAGAAGACGCAAACCGATGGCTCAATGATTTTGATCGAATAGCGAATTATAATCGCTGGGACGACCAAATGTGTCTAATAAATGTCATGTTTCATCTCACCGGAACAGCTCGGCAATGGTTCGATAACAATGAAGACACCTTTACTGACTGGACTGTCTTTCGGAATTCCCTGAAAAACACCTTTTGCCATGCAGCTGATATAAAACGCCAAGCTGAAATACTGTTACTCACCCATGCACAACAAATTGTTCAGACATCTGAATCTTACATTCAATATTTACTTTCCCTGTGCCTAAAAGTTTACCCATCTATGCCTGAGGACGAGAAAGTGGCTCATCTCATGAAGGGTATTGCAGAGGAACTTTACCAGATTTTATCATCTCAGGAATATGAGACGCCCTCGTAAAGCGATGCCGTCCTATAGAGAACCTTCAACGAAGACGTATCGTTCGACCACGATTTCAAAGGCTACCTAATGTCTCCGCAGTGTCGGCCGAAACAGATGCCACTGTTCTCAGGTCATTAGTACGTACAATTGTCAGGGAAGAGCTTCAAAACATCATGCCTGAAATACAGGGCTACACAAGCAATGAAACTGATCCAACATTGCCTCTGTGGTGCAGGAAGAGGTCATGGAGGTTCTAGCACCACTTACAGGTTCAAGGAGAGATAAAACCACTCCTCGACGTTCAGTTCCAGCAAGGCCGCAGCTAAGGCATGAAACCACCAACAGATCCACTCCTCAACGCCGAACAGACTTGTGGAGGACTGACAATAATATGCCCCTCTGCTACCATTGCGGAAGAACAAGACATGTGCTAAGGTATTGTCGGGGGAGACGACGAATATTTGAAAACACACGAGAGAGTAGGAATATCAACCTTCGACGAGATATGTACACCGACTCTTTTGGTAGCTTCGACGATGATTATGCCCAGACGACTTCTTCCAGAATTAGGAGCAGCTAACCTTACCCACGACGTTCCATCAACCACCGAAAGTCACAGTCACCAGTACACCGTACCAGTCTTTCTCCACTCTGACTTAATGCGGAAAACTAACTAGGGTGACCTGTGCAGGAGGTGAGGCCGCAGTGGAAGAAAATCCTCCGACGTACACCACAGACAAGTTAAAAGAGAACACCACCTATATCACCGTGAATGGACACCCTCGTTGATTCTGGTGCCGATTATTCTGTCATATCCGAAGAATTACGGTGACAATTAAATACTCCTATGTTTATTGAAAATGGACCTATATCGAAAACTGTTTGTGTTAAAACTCTAGCCGCCTCTGGACGCTGTGTATTAAAAATGGACTTGAACGAGGCTGTAAAGCCGTTTGAATTTCTCGTTTATCCGCAGTGCAGTCATCAAATGATACTTGGCTGGGACTTTTTCCATGCCACCGATGCATTTATCGATTGTGGAAATCAAGAGCCCCAACTTTCCGAAATCCTTTAAGGCCACTCAGTCTCAAACAAATCAAATTGGTCTTCGAGTGCTGCATCGGATTACTTAATTGAAGCTAACTCAACAAGACAAATATCTGCTTTGAATTTAACAGTGCAAGAAGCAAATGCAGCTATGATTGTTGGTTGTAAAGTTCTGAGGTACGAAAAAGAGTTATCTGTACCAGCTTAAATTGTCGGCATTGAGAATGGCTGTTGTAAAGTGTGGGTAACGAACTTTTCCCGACGAACCCAACTGATACCGAAAGGGATGAATATTGGTTTTTCACGATAATAGCAAATGACGCTATCTGCTCCCTGATTGACAAAGTGCAAGAAACTTCCGACGGACACCAATCCAGAAAAAGGGTAACTCGAGAACAATTAAAAGAAATTCTCGATTCTGATCTAACCAATGCTGAGGAAGATGATCTATTGAGCCTAGAATATTGAACAAGATAACCAGAAAGGATGTATATCCATTACCTCATGTCGATGATGCCCTGGACTGTCTAGCTGGTTCGAAAACTTTCTCTATGATGGATCTAAAGTCACGCTACTAGCAAATAGATGTTGACGACAAAGACAGAGAAAAGACAGCCTTCGTGACATCAGTTGGGCTTTATGAATTTAAAATTATGCCATTCGGATTATGTAATGCCCCTGCTACATTCGAACGGATGATGGACATAGTACAAAGAGGTCTAAAGTGGAATATATGTCTCTATTATCTAGACGATATCATTGTGTACGCACCAAACTTCGCAGAACATCAAATACGCTTGAGGAAAGTTCTAAAATGCATTCAAGAACGGAGTTAACGCTAAATTCTAACAAATGTTCATTCGGCAAAAAGCAGCTAACTATACTGGGATTCTTAGTAGATCAACATGGAATATATCCAGATCCGTAGAAAACAACGGCTGTCATAAAGTTCTCTACCCCGGAAAATATTGCTGATGTCCGAAGTTTTCTGGGCCTATGCTCATACTATCGACGATTCATCAAAAATTTTGCTGAGATCGCAAAACCTTTGCATGACTTATTGAAGAAAGACGCAACCTTTTCTTGGAATCCATCGAAGAAAGATTATTTTTCAAAACTCCAAAAATTATTGCCCACCAGCCCTGTACTACGAGATTTCCTTCCAGACCCGGAAAAAGGTACATACAGATGCTAGCGGCTATGGCCTCGGCGCAATTCTGGTACAGATCCAGGATAATAAGGGAATACCAATAGCATAAGCGTCAAGGTCCCTTATTACAGCTGAAAGAAACTATTCCACAACCGAAAAGGAATGCCTTGCCGTCATCTGGGCTATCAGTAAATTCAGACCGTATCTCTATGAAAAACCTTTCACAGTAGTAACGGAACACCATTCTTTATGTTAGTTGGCGAACGTTATGGATCCATCGGGAAGACTGGCACGATGGGCTCTCAGGATAAAAGAATACAACATAAATATTACCTAAAAGAGCGGTCGTAAACATTCAGATTCGGATTCTCTGTCAAGGAAGTCTCTCATTGAACCAAAAATTGAAAGCAATGACGAAATCCCGTCTCTCGCAACAATCGAAGAATACGGAAAAGAACAACAAAAGGATAAACAGTTGAAGACCATCATAGGAATCCTTAAGCAAGGGGAGTTGTACCAAAGTTATCAAATAAGAATTGGTGTACTTTAAAAAGGAAACTATGATCCTATGGGACAACAGTGGCTCTTGGTGGTACCAAAACAACTTCGTAATGATGTTCTAGGAAGTCTTCACGATGCTCCAACTGCCAGTCATCTTGGTTTCGCGAAAATGTACGACCGGATAAGGAGAAAATACTTTTGGCCAGGGCTGTATAGGAGCATACGTCGATTTGTTTCACACTGTCGAGAATGCCAGAGACGGAAATTACCTCCACAACTTCCACTGGGGCAGCTTCAAACCGATAAAAAACCCTGACACACCTTTTGGCAAAATTAGAGTAGACTTACTTGGACGCTTTCCAGTAACCCGAAATGGCAACCGGTAGATTATTGTTTGCACAGACTATTTGACCAGATTCACAGTCACGAAAGCGATACCAACTGCTGAGGCCACCGAAGTCGCTAGATTTATAGTTGAAGAAATTGTACTGAAGCACGGAGCTCCCAATGAAATGATAAGTAATAGAGGACGTAACTTTCTAGCCAGTATCGTTAAAAATGTCAACCAGTTATGCCAGACGTCACATCTTTTGACGACCGCCTACCATCCACAGACTAATGGATTGACGGAAAGATTCAACAGAACACTGGCAGACATGATGTCAATGTACGTATATGTTGAACAAAGAAATTGTGATATCATACTACCCTTTGTGACTTTTGCGTACAATTCAGCAAAACAAGACCCCATGGGATTTAGTCTATTCTTTCTCGTTTATGGCAGAGATATCCAGACTCCTCTTGGCGTAATTTTCCCATGTGCATCATCTGAATCCTAGCAAAACTCCATATCCGTGAAGCTCAAGCTACTGACAAACGTCGATATAACGAGAGGCATTGACCTGTAAGCTACAATATCAGGGATTGAGTATGGGTCTATACCCCGGTACGGAAAGTGGGAGTATCCGAAAAGCTGCTGAGACGTTACTTCGGACCTTATCGAGTAACACGACGACTGTCTGACGTGACATATGCAGTAGAAAGTGTGGAACGAAACAGAAGGCGTCGAAATTCACAAGACATCGTGCATGCACTAAGATTAAAACCCTATCTTGATCCAAAAAGACAATTCGATGATAAAGGGATTCTTACTTCCAGGAGACCTGTTATAAGGAGCCAAAACAGATTGCAGCGGGACGTTGCTTCCTCCTGAAGAGGGGGAAATGTAGCGAAAATTATTCCTCTCGATCAAGGACTTCGTGGCTCAGTTGGTAAATAAGCGGACTCGTGAGCCAGAGGTAGCGGGTTAAAAAAAAGGGATGAAAGTTGGCTGAAAATTGATTTCTGTTTGCTTTGTTAATTTAAGTTGATCAGGCAAATTTATGTAAATTTCAGTTCCCAATTTTCAGCGGGCCTTTTAAGTTTGGAAGGTTTCAAAACTGTATATAAGTAGCGAGTAATTGAGATAATAATAATAAAAAATCTTTATTTAATCTTGAGCGCTTTCGTTTCCATTAATTTTACTACGTTCGCTTCATCTAAGCGACAATATCTTCCCTCTCCAAATTTTTAAAAGCAGACCACTTGTGTTATAGGCTTAGTTCACACACAAATTTATTAGTTCAAATTATTACTAACATTGGTAAAAGATTGCACCCCGTGATTAAAAAAAAAGAAATACACTGTCCAAAACTGAAAATATAACACGAAGAAGGAAAGGCAAGAAAGTTATGCAAATTTCAGGGTAGAAACTAATTAGTGAGTTTTGCAAATGATGTGAAATTCGCTGCTCTCCAGCTCACTTACGATAAGGCTTAAGGTGAGGAACCGGCAGAGTGTGCAATACTCGCGCTGTTTTTGCTATTTAGAAAATTAAATTTGAGAAATTATTCTTAACACAAAGGATGCCTATAGTTATATGAAATGCCATGATATTATCTAAGGAGTCAGTTACAGCAGACAGACGTGTTTACGAGAGACATTGTGATCGAACTGATAAGAGCAGGTTGGTCTTTATTGCGAATCGCAGCTGACAGACACCTGGATACGTCCACAAGGCAACGGCTGAGGCAAAGATAGTTGGAACAAGGAACTGTAGAAAATTTTTGTTGTGCTGATACAGCCAGCATGTCTGAATCAGACGGAAGGTAGTGGCGCTCAGCAAAACACGTCTACCGAAATTCTGCAGCATGTCCAAGATACCCTTGATGATCCATTGATGATCCCACAGTAATTGTTCTCATTTTTAATGCCTCTTTTTTTAATTATCTTTTCATAGTCAACTAATGCCAAGTGCTCAATTAGACCCTTCAAAATCCTTAATAATTAAGCATCAAATTTATAAATATTTTATATCATGAATTGCAGTTAACACCCATGCACCAAACATATTTTCTGAATTCAGTATTCACAAAAATATAAAATTGATGCGGAATTAAAATTTACCATAGATATGACTAAGGCAATTTAGATTGCATCTTTATCCTCAAATCCAGATTATATATATTTCAATGTTTTTAACGGATGACCCTTTAGATTTAAGTTCTTGAGAGCTCTTTTGGAAGTTTAAATTTTACGATAGCTTTCTCAGAGTATAAAAGAGATAACTTTAAAAAATGCAAACACTCACAATGACAAGTGCTCAGGAAAAACCGAAGTAGAATAATAGACGTCTATTTATTTCATACTCACACAAGACCCCCATTGAAGATAAAATTCTAAACTACTAGGTCAAATGTTTCTTTATCTGTCAATATATGTGAATTATATGGATGATGGTACATTTATTTTCTAGATTAAATCAGTCATTTTTATAGCATAAAGTAGTTTACACAAATTCTTAATAGAAAGAATCTTCTTAAATATTTGAAGTGAATTTGATAAAAACAATTTCAATCTTATGGATTTAATTATGATCATTTTTAGCACTTTTCATTAAAATTATTATATAAATATCTTATCATGTGTTTTCGAAAAAATTTCTTAAGTGAGACGAACAAAGCTCCATTTTAAATTCATGTTTACATGTTATTGAATATTCAAAGCATAATTTAATTAAATATATTTTCTTGAACAAAAAGATATTAAATTCTCAAGATAGTTTTTAGTTATACAATGTCTTATGATAATTCCAAACTTCAAAAACCAATTATGACACTTCTTCCCACACTTTTTGTTTCGTAAGTTACTTATTAAATTATTTTATAAAAAGTTCCGATAAAATATTTTCAAAATATATGTTTGTTAAATTGACTTTTAATATAATAAAATTATGCTTTCAAATTTTAAGTGTGTGAAATTAACAAAAAAGAGAGCTAGATATCTACACTAATATAAAATTTTGTAGGGAAAAAATATTTATTATTATGAAGAATATTTTAAAATTTAATGTAATACTTTTAAGAGAAAATATGTTTTACATGTAAAATTAAATTATTAAATTAATTTACAATTGTATTTAATTTATTAGCTAAAAATTTATCTTTTTAAAAGCATTTTTTTTTCTCTAACGGATTAGTTTCGTAATGTGATTCATAATAAAATTTTGTTTTTTAATAGATACACAGTAGTTGACATTGATAAAAAAGGGAATTTTTTATTTCTTTTCTAGCAAACCTTTAATAAAGGTAATTATATATTAGTTCATATATCTAAATGAAATATGAAAAAAAATTATGTTTAGGAATTAAAGTGCACTGCAAACTTTCTGGAACGTCTATTAATTTTCCTTTACTAAATTAATAAATATGAAAGTATGTAAGAAAGGAAGGAAACATATTTTATTCTACAATTTAAGCAAAATACTCAATAAAATTGCTTTTTCGCTGCAGGAGAAAATTTTAATTAATTTTATACTCACACGAATAATAAAAAAATTATCAAACTTCTAGGATTTAAGCAATTGAATGAAGATAATTGTTTGATATATGCTTGAAATATTTTGTTTTATGATATTAAGTTTACTTTTTATTAAATTGTTGAAAATGAACTAATATTAAAAGTATATATATTTCTTGAAATTAATTTTAGCACTACAATGTACATTATTTGACTTCAATTCAAAGTAAATAAAGCTTTAAATTAATTTTGAGCTAAATGAAGAATTTAATGTAATACTTATTAACATTTATTATTAATCATTACTGTGAAATAATTTATTAATTTTTGAAATTAAAATAATAATAAATAAAATATTAAATACAATTCATAAAGGTTAAATCATAGTAAAATTATACATTATAAAAATATAAATGGTAAAAGTTTTTTTTTCATTTAAATAATTAATTTTATAAATAAGTAACATGCATTTCAATGTTTTAATATTCATTTTAATACACATTAATTCATTCATTAGAAATACAGGGAACACTTTTTCCACTGCTTAAATACAAAAACAAAGTTATTAATATATATTATATTTGCATTATTTAAGATTTTTCCATATATACTGAGTTTTAAGACAGTTTTACGCTGCATTTTAGTACATATTTTTTATGTAATCGTCAATTTCCGATATGAAATCGAATTGTATTTTTCTCACTTTGATGTACTTTCCATTACTACTTAACTAAAAAGAGATCTGCAGGAATTTAGGATTTGAATAATTTGCATCAATCTCTGAGCTTTTCAATTCCATTTAATTTGAAATTCAATTATAAATGCAATGAATTCAATAAAAGATACTTTTTGTGACACGACATCCCATCTTAGCCAAGAATGTCCTGGGTTGCGAAGTATATGTCCCGGTAAGCTAATCACCCTAACGAGAAACAATAGAAAGTTTCAAAATATGGTTGTTCCCCAATTTTATCAAAATATATATATTAGCTAATAATGGTACTGTATATATATATATATATATATATATATATATATATATATATATATATATATATATATATATATATATATATATATATATATATATATATATATATATATATATATATATATATATATATATATATATATATATATATATATATATATATATATATATATATATATATATGTATATATGTATATATATATATATATATATATATATATATATATATATATATATATATATATATATATATATATATATATATATATATATGTATATTATACTGCAGTGGCTCCGTTATTAGAATAAGATGTATAACAAACATAAATTCAGTAAAAATTATAATTTTATAAGTGATTATAGAATTTAGTGATTTATAGAAATACCTTTGTTAATTTAAAAAGTTAATTTTTACGTTTTTTTTTTTCTTTCTTAGATATAAGAATATAAAACCAATCGTGAACTTTTGAATTTGGATCTCTCTTTAAAAATACATAAAAAATATTTTCGTTATTTAATGTCATATTTCACACATGATTTGATTAAAATATATGAGTCAAACACATCTTCTCAAATATCAAAATAAAACAAATTGAAGATATGCAATTTTAGTAATTGGCTGTCAGTTTTGATTGAATGTAATTTTTGAGCAACCACTTGAATGAAACATGACACATTAAAAGTTTCCACTCCATAAGTGAAATATTTATTAAATTTTAATATACATTATAAACGCTTACATTATAAAAGTATATATTGTATTCTTTGCTATATTTTAGGATCCGTTCTTTGCCTCAAATATCAAAGTTTTGATAATTGTATTATTTAAAATAGAAATAAATGAACATATTTCATCAGAACTTTCGTCAGATTAAAAGCATAATAAAATTAGTATAATTTCCGTGAATTAATATTTACAAAATCGATTAATAAGGTATTAAAATTTGATTATTCCCTTTTGAAACCTGAGGCACAACAATCCATTTCAAAGCCAAGTCTTCTTCTTCTTCTTCGAGTTGGGTTTGTATGTCATTGAGCACCTCTGCTTTTATCAGCATTTTGTACTGTTAACTCCAAACCCAATGTTTCTTAGTTCCATTTGCTCGGATCACCCACTTTATTAATAAAGTCTGATAACCCTTTAATGGAATCTAGGTGTAACTCTCTAGTATGGATGATGCCTAAAGAGGTTAATCTAGGGAGGGCAAGAGCCTCGCATTCATAAATGATATGCTTGGCCGTTTCCTCTTGCATATGACATTTCCTGCAGATAGGATCTTGCTGAAACAGTCCCATTTTATGGAGATGTTTTCTGAAATAGTAGTGCCCAGTTATGAAGCCTACGATTAAACGTATCTTCTGCCTAGAGCATCTTAGAATTTCATAGGAAATCCTCGCTGATGATCTACAGATCATACCTTTAGCGTGGGTTTGACCAGGAGATTTGAGCCAAGCTTCATACATCTTCCGTTTTTCCCATCTGAGAACATTGGTTTTTGCGGTCTTCAAATTGATCCCACAAAAAGGTTCTGGACCAATGGGAACAAAAGACGATCCTTGTTTAGCAAGCTCATCAGCCCTTTCATTGCCTTCGATACCTTTATGCCCTGGCACCCATACAAGGATCACCCTGTTTCTAGTTGCCAGTTCTGTAAGAAGGTTTCTACACTCCAGAATCATTTTAGATTTGATTTCGAAGGAATTAAGCGCTTTTAAAGCGGCTTGACTGTCACTGAAAATGAGAATCCGCTTATCGTAGTAGCCCTTCTTCATATTCAGTTGCAGACAGTGGATAATGGCCAAAACTTCTGCCTGGAAGACCGAAGCGTATCGCCCAAGGCTTACAGACAAGCTGATTCTTGGTGACACGCCACAAACTCCCAGACCTGAGAGGCTGTTCTTCAGTGATCCATCTGTGTACCAGATTAGATCTCCTGTTTTAGTTTCAAACATGTTGTTATCCCATTCCTCTCTAGTTGGAAAAACTACATCAAATGTCTTGTCAAACATGTATGTTTTTTCCATGATGTCAGATGGCATCAGAAAAGTAGGGTCTTGAAATTTCCTGGTGATGCCCTTGTGCCCTTTGGCAACAGGCTGGTCATACCAGTGGTTTTGCAGCTTCATTCTGTATGCATTCAATCTTGCAACGCTGCATATGAAGATGTCCAAGGGAGTCAGATCCAACACAACCTCCAATGCTCTGGTTGGCGTGGTGGAGATTGCTCCTGTGATGCAGAGACAGGCTAGTCTTTGTAGACTCCTCAATCTGTCAATCACAGTCTTCTGTTCCACCTTATGCCACCAGATCACACAGGCATATGTGAAAATGGGCCTGACAAAAGCTGTGTACATCCATAGCATCAGTTTTGGATGTAAACCCCAGTTCTTACCAAGCATTCGCCTGCAAATCACAATGCTTTTCTTTGCTCGGTTGATCCTATCATCAATGTGCTTATTCCAGGTGAGTTTCTGGTCTAAATAGATGCCCAGATACTTCACCTCTGAAGCCACATTGATTTCAACATCAAAAAGTCTTGGTATGAAAAAACCTTTCCGTTTCTTTTTGCGTGTAAAAGGTACAAGGTAGGTTTTCTGAGGATTAACCATCAGGTCCCTATCCATGCACCATTGACCTACATAACTTAGAGCATCCTGCATGAGATGACAAGTTATGTCAAAATCTTTACCAAGGATAAGGATGACAATGTCATCAGCATATCCCTGCGTATAATAGCCCTTATCATTTAGATGTTTTATAAGGCTATTTACAACTAGGTTCCAAAGTAATGGTGACAGAACACCTCCTTGAGGACAACCTCTAGTAGTCTTTTTTTCAAATGATTCACCGAAGATGTTCATTTGTATATATCTATCCGAAATTAAGGCCTCAATCCAAGTACACAGGGTCTGATTAATCCCTGCCCCTCTAAGTGCATTGAGGATGGATGGATGGGAAGTATTATCAAAAGCACCCTGGATGTCGAGGAAAGTTGCCAAGGCAATATCCTTTTGATCCAGAGTGGCTTCAATCTTGGAAACTAGCTGATGTAGAGCAGTCTCTGTAGATTTGCCGGGTTGATAGGCAAATTGAAGAGCATGCAAGGGACTATTTCTACCCAAGTAATCTCTAATATGCCGATCAATGATTTTCTCCATAATTTTAAGAAAGAATGAAGAAAGACTGATTGGTCTGTATGACTTGGCCTGGTCATAAGTGTCCTTGCCAGGTTTTGGAATGAAGACAATCCTAGTCTTTTGCCATGTCTTTGGTATATATCCCAGGGCCAAACTAGTTCTATAAATTCTAGTTAGCATTGGTATGACAACCTTCTCTGCCTTCTGGATCATGATGGGCATAACTCCATCAGGCCCAGGGCATTTTAGAGGTTTAAAGGCAAAAATTGCCCATTTAACAATGTTGTAGTTTATGATATTTTTAGCGATGGTCCATTGATTGCTATTGACTCTTTGCAAAGAGCCAATGCAATGTTCCCCTTCGTTGCTATAAATATCTCTAGCTCCCGGGAAGTGGGTCCTGGTCATAATTTCCATAACCCCTTTTCCGGAAGCAGCAAAATTACCCTCCTCGTCTTTTAGGGTACCAACCAAAATAGGTTCATCCCTTTTAAGGAGTTTCTGGAGTCTAGCTCCTTCAGAAATAGAATCTATCTCGTCACAGAACTTCCTCCAGGAGTTAATTTTGCTTTTTCTAACAAGTTTGTTATAAATAGTGAGGGCCCTTTTATAGTTCTCCCATTCACCATTTTTCTTAGCTTTGTTAAAAGTTTTCTAACATTTGCTCTTTCGGCAGCTAGAGAGTCATTCCACCAAGGGCATTGGAGTTTAGCTCTTCTAGTGCGAATGGGGCAATTGTTATGATAAGAATCTAGAATACTTCTCTGTAGGAGATCTGCTGTAACTTCTAGATCGTAGTTGTCTCTAATAGGTCTGTTCCCGAGCTCAATCAACCCAGTCAGTTCTTCTTGGAATTTCTTCCAGTCCGTCCTAACTGGGTCTCTGAATATGCGATCCAGACACACATTAGAGTGAATTTCAAAATGGATGTTTTGATGATCTGAACCAGAAGGTCTGTCATCTACTTTCCAGTATTTGATATTTTTACTAATCAGCGTTGTCGCTATAGTAATGTCAATTACTTCAGATCGATTGGAAGTAATAAAAGTTGGTTTGTTGCCCACATTTAGAATATCTAACCCATAGTTTAGAATAAATTCCAAAAGGTACTCACCTCTTTTATTTGTGTCCGTACTTCCCCAGACAACATGATGAGCATTACAGTCTAGTCCTAGGACTACCTGTAAGTTGTTATTACTGCAAAAGTTCATGAGCTTGTGCAGAGAATGGTCAGGTGGAGCCTTCTCTTCATAGGGCAGGTATCCAGAGCCAAAAACAATTTCCCTGTCCCTACCCTCTATGTTGAGTCTGACTTTCACAGCTGTCAGGTCCCTAAGAATAAATTCAGAGAGGGGAAGAACCTCAATGTTTTTATGTAAGAGTATACAAGTTCTAGCGTTACCATTAGTACAGTAGATAAGCTTACCTTTAGTTCCTTTGAGACCACTGATTCTTCCCCTAACCAACCAGGGTTCTTGAATCAGGGCCAGGTGTATATCCCCAGCAAGAAACTTCTTACTGAGGTTAGTAGTACCACTTCTACTGTGGTGGAGGTTGGCTTGAACTACCTTCACCCCCATCAGCAGGAGCAGGTTTATCAAGTACTTTAGCCTGCACATGGTGAAGTCCAATATGAAACCTATATCCCCTTACACGAAGTGTGGCAGCATCTAATTCAGGCACACTAAGAACGATGGTCCGCCCAGATGGGTCGTTCTTAATGTTAAGAACGTTCCACTCCAATGGAGTGACCCCACCGTTCTGAGCCTCGATTTTTCTCAGGAGCTCTTTAGGTTCCAGTTCATTACAGATTTTTGGCAGTTTTGCAATTATCTTAGTGGTTCTGACAAGTTTCCTTGCCTCACCCACCAAGAGTTTATGTTCTTGCCAAGGGCTTATATCATTGACATTCTGTTCCAGCCACTTTGAGCTCTCCAGATCTGCACAATTGATAATAAGAGCCCCGTTTTCAAGTTTACAGGATAGGAAGGTTGGGGCAAAGCCCTCCTCATTCCTTCCTATTTTCCTGGTTAACAAGAGTTCCAGGTCATAGGCCTGTTTCTCTGTTAACCGTTTTTTCGGATGACCTTCTAAGAGCACGGCCATCTTGATCGCCGTGAGAGCCGCCCTGTAAGTAAATCCCTCAGGTCCTTCTCTCTTGGCAGCCTTTCCGACCTTGCCCTGGTTCATCCGGTTGGCAGGACGCTTCTCGCCTTTGGTTGCCTTGGGTTTTTCAACCCAAGTCCCCTCAGCGATTTTGCGCTCCTTCACCAGCTTCTTTTTCTGTGCACCAGATATTCTCTTTTTAAGCTTGATTCTGGTCAGAGAGTCAGTCATGCTAGAGATAGCTTCCTGACTCTCACCAGAAGAAGATGGTTTGGAGGTCATTTCTACCTCCTGTGAAGGTTTCATTGCTACCCCTTCATTAGATTGTCTCTGAGTTCCCTTGTCTTTTTCAGAAAGGTCTGCTTCAGAAGTTTCTCCTGCAAAAGCAGAAATGTTTGTTATTTTCAATGTCTTTTCAGCCATATAATAACAGTTAATAAGCTCAGGTAATATGACAGTCCACCCAGCATTGCCTGAGTTACTGGGCAAGGCAATTTACTCTAGAAGTTCGCCAGGCAACTAGAGGCTCCGTTAAGACACCAATACCGCGGTGCCAATTAGCCCTAGGCACGGAACGCATAACACCAGGGTTTACGGGAGCTGGTTCGCGGCCTCTTATTCAATATTCAAGGCTATCCTGTCATTCCTACAGGACGTTCAGTTATCTACCAACTACTGACGCGCCTGGTGGCTAGCTCAAGCCCCAGAGGGGTACGCATATCTCCTGGTTCCAGGAAGCCAAGTCTTACTGTGTTTATATATGTTGTCCTGAACGAGGGAACTGGAGTGTAAAACATATCTCCCCGTAAGATGACCAGCTAAACGAGAAACCCCTAGTTTTTAGTTTTCAGAATATACATGATAGTCAGTTCTTTTACCCACTAAAGGGATGAATTGACCGTGCCTAGAGTAAGAATCGAACCTCAAACCTATCCCTTGCAAAAACGAAGCGCTACCAGTAAAAAACAGGGTTTCAGGAAATTTTAAAAAAATTTACTGGAATTTCTTTCATTATGACAAAAATAGATATGAACAATTAAATCAAGTTTTGCCAAGTGTTTTTATCTTTTGTTAATTTAGCATAATATTTCTTAAACATCGTTTCATCTTTCTTTTAGATTAACCATCAATTCTGCATCATTCGGTGATAAATAAACAAGATCTTAAAGAAAAGTATTCTTTATATTATAAAACATTTCTAAGACATTTTTTATTGAGCACATGAAACTTTCATACATCAGGAAAATATACATCCTCCATATATAATTCCCCATTTCTTCTTGATAAGTACACGAATATAGAAAATTATAAAAATTTTAAAATATATTGCAGAAAAGCAACTGAAATGCGCATTTTGAATTTAGCAACAAAAATGACGTTTCAGCGTCAACAAGTGAAGCATAACTTTCAGTTTACAGTAGATATTAATAACAAACATTTAAAAAATGCTTTTATTCAATGAGAATGATATTTCAACCATGTTATTTTACCGAATATGAATACCTTATTGAATATTTTACAACCTCATGATGACTCAAATGTCATGACGAAAAATAAATTAACAGTTGAATAAGCATCACGAAGCTTTTTTTTGTGTGAGATTTTCAAGTATTTCAAATCTTAAATTATTTCTTACATTTTATGGTTTGATTTTAACCATGTCCATCATTATAACTAGGCAGAAATTTATTCCATATAATTTTACAAATTTCCATTTAAGTTTACATAATTTTATATAGAATTTATTTAATATAAAATATTTGATAGGGTTGTATAATCATAAAAGCATATAGTTAAATTTTTAAAAAATATTTAAAAATTAAATTTTTCAGATTATAAAATCATTTAATAATTTTTTGACATTTAATCAGTTAGACATTTAATAAAGTTTATTACACACACTCTCTTTCTCTATCCCAATTCTTGCGTATCTACTAACAGTAAACATTAATTATTTGTATATATATATATATATATATATATATATATATATATATATATATATATATATATATATATATATATATATATATATATATATATATATATATATATGAGTTAAGCTAATAGAATAAGAGTTCTTTGATAATGTAACATATTTAATACACTTTTAAATTTATAAACATTCCCTTATTTTACTCCTATACTGATGTCCTAAAACACAGCTGGCAGTGAATTCCTGACAGATTACTTAAATATTTTCATTCCCGTAGCATCCCCGATATAAACCCCCTTCAATAAGAAACAATTCACGGATGTCTGCTAACCACGGTAAGGGTCATCTTGTGTTACAGATCGACAATTTAACTTTATTTCATCACTTTTTTAAATGAATGGTATTTAAAATGTATATGTGGCTTACATTCACTGCTTTAACACTCTGATGTGAACTGCTTATTAATTATGAATTATTGAATTATTATAATAAAAAAAATCAATTTCTTAAATCTTTTTAAATTGTCTTACTTGCGAAGCATTTTAAGTTAAAACGGTCTTCTGATATAATATCGAAGCAATAATGGATAATCATTATTTATTTCATTATTTATTTCATTCTCGATGTTTAAGTACATGTTCACTGAAAGTACATGAAGACCAGTTTCAAAAATATATTTAAAATATATAACTTAAAACTCTGTTTTAAATATAAAAAAAACAGTAGCAAAATATAACGTTTTTATTATACTTTTGAAAAAAACTGAAAAATCAAATAAAAAAGTACTTCTATTACATTTTCAGCATCTGCTAATAAATTTTTATTTAGTTTTTTGAAACTATCTTATTTACCGTAGAAACTAATAATGAATATTTTTTTTTATAATTTGCTAAATCTTCATTTTCAAACTCAATTGCTATTTTTAAAACGCCCAGAATTATGTGCTGATAATTAATAAAAGCAGTAAATTGTTTCAAGAACATAAATTTACAATTTTTGCTGGACTTTTTATGCAAATATTGTAATAAAATTATAAATTTTATTCAGACGTATTTCCAGAATTTCAAAAATTCAAATTTGCAATTTATTTTAACAAGCTTTGTAGTTTTGAAATCAAGTTCAATTTATCAAATATACCAAAAGTATTAAAATATACATAAACAAATATAACTATAGTTATTCATTTTCTAAAATTAAAATATATATGAATTATTATTTCAAATCTATACAATTTATTTTTATGAATAAATGAATTTTAGTATAATAGATTGATAAACATATCAGTAAATATTTTGAATCTATCTTGAATTCTGTCTTCTTCAATTTTCACAATGTTATTAATCCTATTTCCTCAAAAGTAGTTCATAGAAATGTTATTCCTCCATCAGTCTGCCAAAGCGGATTCATGCAACGTTATTGAAAACATTTCTCCATTTCTGAAAAGCTCTTTTGTTATAGTTCTTGAGTTAAAGCTCTTGAGTTTTAGCTATAGAAATGTTTATAATATGCGCTCTAATAATAATAAAAATTATTTATACATATTTGTTAACCAGCAACAAGTAGAATATTTTTTCAGGATAAGAATTGAGAGAGAATAAATAATATGTGAAACTTCTATAAGAAGTTTCTATTAATAGTTTCCATTTTAATGGATACATTGGGCGGGGGATTATCATGTTAAATTTATTTAATATTAAATTGTTTTAAGATGGATTATGTGTAATCTATAAATAACTCGAGTTAAATTTTAAAATTATATCATCTAAAAGAAATGGTTTTACGAAAATACTTTGCTTGAAAACTACAAAATTTTTTTTAAATATTTTCATAATATTAAATAATTAAATAGTACAGCGTTTCCTAATTCCATTAGAAAGGCAAGACCTTAAATAATAACTTGTATTTGTTAGGTATAATAATTCTAATTGCCCTGACTAGGAGTAATATAATAAAGGAACTTTTCATGTACGATTTCAAAGTTGATTTTTAATTCAAATTGGTTTCAGAGAGAAATGAAAAAGGTCACAAAGTCCATGTTATTTTATTTCTTTTAAAGTTCACATTTCATAATATAATTTGTAAATTTAATTAAAATAATTTTAAAAATGTTGAGCATGGCATACTTTTATATGATATTAATGATAATTTTAGCTTATTATAATTCAATTATTTTTTATATTTGAGAGTCGTCGCGTCAGATAATTGTTCTTAGTATTTTAACTCTGATATTATGGCAGAAAATATTGTGCACGTTATTTATTGATCTCAGATACATCATTGCAATGTCGTAGTGTAATACGACATAACCAAACCCTGAGAATATAGGTGTGTGTATTTTTATTACACTTTAAATTTAAGAGTTTCCTCGTTTCCTTTCAAACTAAGCGGTAATAATATAAAGGAACGGATTTAATAAAAATTGGCACAATGAGACAAGTGCAATAAAAGAATAAGTTTTTCTTTTATGAATGGATGAGTGATCTGGAGGAAATTGCAAGCAAAGTATATGTTTTATGATATGTATTATTTGTAAATCTGACCAGTCGGGATTGAGGGGGAGAGATATCTGACCAATCCCATAGAAGTATAGGAGGAACTACAGAACTTTGGAAAACCAATGGTGTAAAGAGGAGACGGAAATTATGAAGAGTTAAAAACTGTATCCTAACACAGAGCACAGACACAGAAGCCCCAGAGAAGCCCGACATAGTAAAGGAGTCTACAATTGAGGACTGGGTCCTCATTGAGCATAAGAAGCTTAAAAGATGTTAGTTGTAAACGAAGTATAACTGCCCTGTCCAGAAAGAGCCCTGCCTCGACTTTCCAGAATGAAGCTGCAGATGTCCGACTCAGTTATGACAAATAGATGAACTGAAAAGAGACGATAAAGTCTGAGGAGAGATACCAGAGAAAAGAGGGAAAGCTCATGAGCAATGAGCAAGCCAAGGGAGATCCTGAGCCGGTAATGCCATTGACCTTTGGGGATACCACGCTGCTACTTCTAAAAGGGGTGAGTCTGATCTCTCGTTCCTTGTCCTTCTGGTCACACTCAGTTATGATATATTAATGTGTAATTGTCATAAAACAAATAATAATGTTAGAATCTCAATTATTTAATCAAGAATGTTTTGTTTGTAAATGTAAATTTCTCTTGTAATTAAGTTACTAAAATTAATTATTAAGTCTTATTGCATTTTTGTTTTGAATTTATCTTTGTCATTAAATTATTTAAAAAACGTATCTGGGTTTCCTTTAAAATTACCGAGTTCACCACAACATGCAAAATGTTACAATAGATGTAAATATACATTTAAGCGTTATTTTACCATTACAGGCAAGACAATGGTGATCTGGCTGGTCAGGGTGTATTCCTTATTAACGGAAGGTTGTGAGTTTGTGTCCCAGCTTAACCAAAGATCCTTATTGTTCACTAAAGGTAACTGCGGAATCTTAAATAGGTCGTGGTCTGAATGTCCTCCAAGGAAATGGTACCTCTGAAGCTGACAGGTAGAACATTTGGGAGTATTCTGCTTATAAATCTTTATTTTACATTAGAAAAACTCCTATCACGCTGCTGTCATTTAATTGATTGAGCCAAACTCTGGGCTAGGTATTGAAAAACATTCCGGTGCAACAACAGCACATATGATGTAAAAGTTGGACGTTTTTCGTAGTAATGTAAAATTTAAGAGACATGTTTAATTTTTAGCATGCAACTATATTTTACGTAATAATAACAAACTCGTATTAGTCTTATTCTATTAAAGATACTTAATGGTGATCACTTTCTGGTATTGTTTATTCCATTGGTAAATGATAATGATTTTTTTAATTCCTAACATTTACCATCCATATGCGATTCATTTGTTAATGAACTACCCTATCATTTTAATGACAAATTATTTGTTTAAATATAGCTTTTAAAAATAATTTGTAAACTGGAAAATAATGATATTTACTATTTTTAATGTATTTACTATGTACTTACTTTTATTCAAAGCAGACATTTCAAAATGATTTCTGATTTATGTATCAACTAAACATTAATCGAATAAAATTTGGAACTCCAAATTTTTTCTTCTGCGATGAAGTCACTATCTTTCTTCCATGGTGTGAAACACTTTCTTCTGTGATGGTCACTTTTTCTTCTTTCCTGAAGTAAGTATTAATATCAATAATATTTACTATTTGTATGCTGATGAGTTACCTATTTTGTGGTATTAAAGAAAAATATAAACACATACGTTACAATAGGTAGAAACAATATTTTTAAAATGGTAACTATAATTATATTTGAAAAATGCACCATTAGGATTTTTGGTAGAAGTGGTATTTGATTCTTAACATATGATTTCTTTACATCCTACAGTTTTGTATGAATGAGAACTTTAAAATGGTAAAATAATCTGCATCTCTCTTTTCTTAAAAGAATAGAATTTTCGAATAGATCACACTGAATCTTAAAAAATTTTACAATCAGTTCTTACCAAAATGCCTTACTTCCTTAAGTTTAACAGTTATTTTTTATAGCCTACAGTTTTTATGTATGAGTACTTTAAAATGGTAAAATGATCTACATTTCTCTTTTCTTAAAAGAACAGAATTTTGGAATGAAACACATTGAAACAAGCAATTTTACAATCAATTCTTTATCTTCTGCCGGTTCAAGAGTTATAACTGTAAAAAAAAACATTCATTTAGATTATATGGTTCGCTTTATACTTACATAAAATGTAATAAAAATAGTATTTAAAGTTTTGAATGCTTAAATGGAACATTTGAGTTCTGATAATATTATGTAAATTTTAAAAATGATCTGCAACACAGTAATATATTGACTCTACTCATGCAATGTTAATCCTCCGAATGTTTTTTTAAAATTAAATTAATTTTTTTAGAGTTTACATAGACAAACAAACTTATTTATAATAATAAGATGCAAAACAATTTAATTTAATTTATGTACTCAAGAACTGGAATCAGGAACCTCTCTAAAGCAATAACTTCATTGATTTTGCATTTAACAACTAAAACTTGAAATATAACTTTTATAACAAATCATGGAAAGTAATTCAATTTTGGTCATTATTCACAGCAATAAATTGTCTGGAATTTCTATAAAAGTAAGTTATTTCTAGAGGGGAGACATGTCAGCTCAAAATATATTCTCATTTGACTTCTAATTTGTGCTAACGTTTGCTATTAAATCTTACGTCTGTGTCATTTATTTTGATTCGTTTCTTTCCTCTCCACATTTCAATCTGAAGCCTTTCCCTATTAAATTTATCGGAAAGTAAGTTATTTAAATTCTATGAAATCACATTTAGTTTTTGGTAATATGAAGGCGTTTATACTTCAGGAAATATAAAGTTTAATAATCAATAAAACATGTTTTTTTTTCCTGTAATGTAATATAGTATTTCCTCGTTTAGCGAAATCTACCAACATCATTTCCACCAATGTCTATTAAACACTTTTTTCAGATTTATTAGAATATTTAGACGATGTTTTGATTAAAATAATTAATCTTTTGAACGATTTGTGGGTATTGCCATTTGAACGATAGTGGGTATTCATGAAAAAAGTATTGTTATTTAAAAAACAGAACATTTAAGGATCTTATATTTTATTAACAAATATCAATAAACTTCAATAAAAAATTAAAAAACGTTTTTCAGAATTCATTTGCATTTATTAATTTCACATAACTTATACTTGGAAATCATCATTTTAATTGAATATAATATTTCTTTCAAAGCCTATAGTTTCCAATCATTGAAAGTGTATAAAATTAAAAGCATTTATTTGCTTTTTTATATTGTAATATAAGAGAATATAGCTCCATTGATTAAAGCATAATCTATGAATTTAGATTTTTTTAAAAATATCCTATAAAATATTTTTTGTATAAAGAAATACTTTTAAATACTTTAATTAATTTTTTTTCTGATGAATATATTAATTAATTTATATTTATTTTTATAATTTAAACAATTTGTATATTTCACCTAAATTTTTTCAGTGTTAGTACTATCACTGTTTCTTTTTCTAAAATTTCAATATTTAATTAAAATTTTTAAATGAATAGGGGAAATTAATATATTTATATTGCGAATTGATGGGCATCTTTTAAGAAATGTTTGAATACTTTTTTATATGTGAATGCATAAGTTTTATGAAATTTAATAAAATTCTAGGTATTTACTCGTTATTTAAATATACTTAATGAATCCATTGATAATAATAAATATGTGTATGAATCTAAATAAATAATGTATTAATTTAAGATGCATTTAAATTAATGAATCTAAAAATATAAATGTATCTTAAATTTAAAATAATTATTTTCTCACTCAAAAAAATTTAAAGATATAAATCTCCATGAAAATTAATTATTTTCTATAATTATAAAATTTCTAAATGCAGACATAATTGTGAAAGTTGGAAACTTAAATGCTGATTTATCAATTTGAGTTAAATGCAATTTCATTTGAGATTAAATTAATCGTATCTATAGTGAATTTAGGAAATAAATTTAGTGAATATGCAGATGTTGAGAGTTTCTGTAAGGATATTTTGATTAGCTGGAATATACATATTTACAAATATCATTTTACATTGATTATAAGTGATACTCTAACTTAAAAAATATGCAAATAAAAGAATATCTAAAATTTTGCCTCAAACATGCACTTTATGCCGGGAACAGTAAAAAGTAACATCTCATTGGTACCTCTCATTTATTTAATTCTGTTAGATACAAAACTAGGTACATTACACCAGAAAAAAATACTGATACAAATAAAACATTGTAACTAATAAAAATACCATATCAATTGAAGCTTAATGTGGATAATGTTGTCAAGAAGTAATTTGTGTTTGATATCCGGAATTTTTATACATAGCGTGGATAACGTGCTTTATTCTAGAGATAAAAGAGCTCATCCACAAAATTTATAATTTAACAACAAATAATGTTACTTGTATTATTTTCTAAAAGATTTACAAATCAATGTTTAGTATTAATTAGTAAAATCTGCATCATTTACAGGTAAATGATATGAATATTGAGGACAATCTCGTTGCCCTTGACAATCATTACGGGTATTCTGAGAAAAGTATATGCAGAAAATGCATTGCGAAATCTCCTATTTCTCTTGAATAAAACATTTAATAATGGCGGTATAGAATTTTTTCATTAAGTTAGCTTTAATAATTATCAGCTATTTAAGTGACACAAAATTTAATTTTTAAAAGGTTTTTATTTTAAAATGAGAGATTGGACTTGTGATTATTGCAGAATTTCATTGCAAGTCAACCATATACCCATTGTATCTATTATTGTCAATTAAATGGTTAACTAGAAATTAATAAATCCTAAGCTTCTTTTAGATTTTCCATTTGGATAGATTCACTTCTCATGGATATTTTAAGTGAACAGTTATTCTTATAATAGGGAGGGTGCTTTATTTAAAGACAAAATTATAATTTACCATAATATAAAAATGGCAAAACATATTATTTCAAACATACAAAGACACGTATATATTTTTTGATGTAAATAATAAATAATGGTGTAAATAATTTACGTCTATTGGCGTTTAAAATTATGGTTTCCTTAATCTAAAGACTAATACTTGTTGCATGCCTTTTCAATATCATCGTTTTTCTTTTCTTTTCTTTCTTTATTTTTTTTGGAATATTTTAATGGGTGTTTGATTAACATTCACTTGCTAAATATAAGTTAACCAAAAAAGCTTCCGAAACCTGTCATAAAAATGTGTGAGTATTAAATAAAAACATAATATATAATACTGTTATTCAAAAATGGTTACGATCAAACTTAACACATTTTATTATGAAGAAATGTTCTGATTATATTAAGGCTTTGCTAGAGTATTCACATTTCTTCATACCAACAATTTTCTCCTTTGGATTGTATTCCTTCAATAACAACTCCCGGGAATATTTCAACGCACCACTTATGTAGAGGCATAAATTCTACATACTACTCAATTTATAACACATTATTCATATTATTTGATTAATGCAAATTAAAACATCGACAACAAGAAACCAAATTATGATAATTTAGAGAACAAAACGTCAGTAAGCAAACAATCAACATTTCTTGACAACAGTTGAGGTGAGTTGACGCATATATTGTTTATGTTTGGCTACATGATTTTTCACGCAAACAAACGAAAATAGTGGCTGAATTTAAAAGGGCTAAACTCAAAGCAAACATGAAACAAGATAAAGTATCTACAAATAATTTCTCCATTTAGTGGAGAAAGAATAAAAATAACTTTCATTTAAAGATTAATTTTGAAAATAATATTAAAAATTTCAAATAGCAATTTTAAATTTTCACCTCACAAGCATCTGATATCAAACATTTCCAGCACATACTGAGAAAAAAAGAATTTTAATATATATATTATATGTTTGATGAATATGGTGTTATAAACGTAAATCAAATTTTTGCCATGAAAGTGATGGAAATTGTCCGTTGATAGACATTGCAAAACTACACTTTTGACAACAAGTAGTGTTTTGAATAAATTTATCCAATATCTGTGTTTTAAATTTTATCATTTTACGGAATAAATTTCAATAAATAGTAAATATAATAATTAATAAAAGGATGTCATAAAATCATATCGACTGTTAAAATGGTTGATTGCAACCTCTATGTTTGCCAAAATGGAAACCACAAAGAAAAAATATCGTGCCAAGTAAAAACGTTTTCTGAATTTGGTAATTAATACAGTTAGAGAAAATTTAACACACACATATTCTCATAGTAAATATAAAATGATATTTACTTTAAGAAAATATTTTTCCAAGACAAAGAAAAGCAATGATTATTACAGTTTGCGTTTTTTAGTTCTTAAAGTATATTTGATCTTGCCAAATTAAAAAAAAAACTGTTTTTGAATTATTCTTACTTATAAAATTCTTTTGAGATTTTTAGCTCCACGTTTTAAAATTAAAGTGATTTGTAAATCATAGTGCTTCTATATAAAAATTACATATTGCATTCCAAGAGACATTTGTTTAATTATTTTATCCCAAAAAATTAAAAAACATTTCTCATGCATCTCAACAAAAAAAGAATGAGAATTTTTAAAATACTAAACAGAGATAAAAAAATTGCATTGTTACTTTAAGAATTTATTTCCAAAACGTGTGTTTTCCATAATTATTACAATTTGTTTTGAATCTTTCTTACTGAATATCCATAAAATTCTGTTACGTAATATAAAGATGATAACAAATTCAAATTATATTTAACTGCGGTATTCATATGATGGTGAGAGAAATTCTATGCGTGAATTTTAAAGATTTGTAAGCGAAATAATAATTAAAATATGCATTTAAGAATTAAAAAATAAAAAGGGATAAAATGTGTTCTTGTTTCATGCACTATTATGTAAAAAAATTCTATTGTACATTTTATTCACTATGTTGCTTGAGTAATAATATGCATTTTATTGCATGTGACTTATTGAAACGGTATTGAACCGCACAGATTTTAAATATACTGAATTGACTTTGATTTTTGCATTAAATTAAAAAAAATATTGCAACGGAAATATTCTTTGGGTTATTTGTATCTTAAACCTTATTTATTTGTATTGACTCAGATTGATGATGTCAATTGATTCATATTAATGTATATAGATTGCACTAAACTCGACTCTTGAAACATTTTGAATAATATTCTACTATTAAATACATCATTTGGCAACAGGAAGTCCGCACTACACTATAAGTTCACATTTCGGAAAGATTTTATGAAGGAATATTCATAAAACTTCCAATATTATTTCAAAATTTACACTGATAATAAAAAGTCTTGCTTAAACCTCGCTTAGTAATTTTTAAAAAATGTAATTTATCTTGATTAATATACCCAGTCCAATAGTTAATTCTATAAATATTTTTTTATAAATGCAATTATTTATCTGACAATCCAAGTGTACCAAGTGTACATTTTAAAATTCCGTAGTAGCAAATGCAATATTATGATCAAAAATACGATCAATCAAACTAAAATGAAATAATTTATGTTACTTTGGTTATTTTGAATCTTACTAAAAAAATTACTTACTAAAGTAATCTCAAATTTCAGTAAGTAATTCGTACTTCGTTAAATTTATCATCAAAAGAAAAATGTCTGACTTTATTATTCACTTCATTGAATACTTTTCCAAACTAATTCAGCATTTTCTTTCTCTATTAATTAAATATTTCTAGGACTTGGTTTGCACTGCAAATCGTCATTTTCTTAATGAAGTCATAAGTGTTCTGAACTCTCATTTTCCAAGTTTTTATGATACGAAAAACGCAAATGACGTACAGGAAGTTAATATTATTGCTGTAATTACGATTTAAATGGTGACACATCTTATCATAATTGCTAATCCACTCGACTGGAAATTCAAACATTCAGAACCCAATTAATATTCTATTATGATTAATTATTCCAAATTTAAATCTTCTACGTATAGTTGAAAGAATTATCGATTCAATTAGATTTAAATGTCAAAAATATTTTTCTTACGTCATTAGTGCTGCCGTTCATTAATATTTGTTTTGACATTTTAACGGCACATTTACTCTTTTCAGTTGAAGGAATGAAAATATTTCCCGAGGAATTAACATACACAGAACCGTTTCTTTTAAGTAAATGTTAGATTTTACTTGATATTTAAAATTGATTAGATATATTTTATTAAATTTGTATTATTTAAAAAATGTACAAGTAAATATACTTAAAATTATTTAATTGATTAAGATCTTTAATGAATTTTTCCTGATTACATGAGTCATAAATTATCGTTGCTTATAAATTGAGTTTTCCTCGGAAATGTATTAAAATATACATCACACACACCTAAAAAATAGTAAATTACTTGGACAATTTTTATAGAAATATGAACTATTTTAAAAATATTTATATCATTTTTTTCAAATTATCTGATTTGCAATAGTATGTGATTGCTTATATATTTGTGAATTGAATTTATTTTCTCTCATTATTGTGAATTACTAAAAGATGCCAATTTTTACCTTGTCTAGAACTATAGATATACATACAAATTTCATAAAAGACTTTTTATTTGTGATCTTAAGAATTTAGTTGAAAAATACTTTCAAAGTATTTTACAAAACTCACTCAATTGAAACAATTAGAAATACTTTGAATAAAATATATTTAAAAAATATTTTTTTCGTTAATTTCTACATAATTTAACTGAGCAGGAAAAAATGAACCAGTCATAATTAAAAATCAAGCTTTTTATGTGCTGAAAGATGATAGTCATATTTTCATTTCCAATACATTAACTGAGAATGAAATGAACAAGTTCTTCATGGATGCTCCAACATGTCAGGGATCTAAGATATGGGTCTTTAAACTTAAAAAAAAAAATTCGATGAGGAAAAGGTTTTATTCTGAAAAATAATGTATGGCAATTTTTTTAAAGCACAGAATTATTCACATCCATTAAGCTAACAGAACACAAAATAGCAAAAGATAACTAAATCACAACTATGTATTCATAAAATTCTACAGAATTAGAAATATTCATGTTCAACCACTATATCTTTTTATTCAAATTGAGTGGTAATTAACTTTAAAAAAAACGCCAATGGGCTTGTAATGTCTATTATCTTTACTTGATCTGGCATGTATTATTTTTGATTTTTGTTAATTAAAATAAATTTTTAAATGTCTTTTACATTCAAAAAACGAGATGAGATGCATTGATTGATAAATGCAGTTTCTTCACCAGTACCAAGAAACGATAAGCTTGAATAATTTAAAATTTGAAAATTTACTTACAAATGAGCATTACGGCAGGGGAAAATAATTCAGATGCTTATAAGTTTTCTTAATTAAATTTTAAAAATTTAGTTTTTTTTAAAAAATTTCAAAATATGTCTCTTACACCATCACAGTAAAGTTTAAATAATACTTTTAAAAACGAAATCGCATGATCCTTATTGAAAATTTAAAAATAATAATTTGGTTGAAATTGCTTCCCGAAATCTCATCACAGGTCATGGCATTTAAAAGTAACTCGAACTTATATTATGTATTAACTTCTATTACGACATATAGAAAGTGTGTCCCTGTCTAAAAATATTTTCGCTCCAGTGAAATATTTATTTTTTTATGTTACTAAAACACCAGTTGTTATGTTACCAGCATAATAAACTACTTTTAAAAAAGCAGACCTTTTTCTGCCTACATCAAAGCATAATGTAATGACATAGAGTTCGCAATATACAAATTCTGTTTGTATATTGAGAACAAAAAGCTAAAATAATTATTTTTTTAATTCATTGAATAAAAGAAACGACGTTTGTTGTCTTAAAAATGTGAATTGTAATTTTTTTTCTTAGAGATTAGAATATGAAAACAGTATGTATCTTTGAACCTGGATCTAACTTTTTTGACAAAAAACAAAACAATTAATTCATTATTTACTGCCATATTTCAGGCTTTATTCTATAGAAATATATAAGTTACAAGATTTCTCCTCAAAATGTTAGATAAAACAAATTTAAGATGTGTACGCTTAACCACCGGATGTAAAACTTGAAGAACCACTTAATAAAGAAGGGTATATAATTAAAAGTTACAATAACATTTATTGTACTTTAAAAAAACAATAAATATAAATGTTTATTATATATTTTCTGCTATATTTTAATAATTATTCTATGGTTTTGACAGAAATATCAAAGTTATGAAAATTATAATATTTAAAATACTGATAAAATTGATAATATTTTTCCAAACCTTTAAACATGATGGTGGAATTAAAATCGTAGTGAAATTAGTCAAAATTAAATGCATAAATAATTACGAAAGATAAATAATGAATAAAAATTGAACATATTTTTTATTTAGTCCAAATATTATTTTAATTGATTCCCCTGCATTTAAAACAAAATACATCTCCATGTATTTGTTTATCAGTAAGTGAACACAAACAAATTGTTTTCAGAGAAAATATTGTATGGTCTTTAAGAATAAACACATGGGAACAGTTGTTCAGTTGATAGGATTCAAAAAATTGGTCTTTTGTCATGCAAAGTCGTTAGAAGTGGATTTTGTTGTCTGTGTTTCAAATTTATAAGCGAAGTCCGGATTATTGATGAAATGTGTAGAACGAGACATCCATGTAGATGATATCAGAATTTTGCGTGTTCGCACCACGTCCCCGTTACCAGTGAAGGGAATGCAAAATGCTCTTGCTAAGCAATCTGATGTACGTAAGTTGTTCCTAGTGCCCCTAGTTTTAACGACAGTATTTTAGTACTAAATCAAAAAAGGTTGATAAAATTTATATGAATATATCACAAGATCATCGCCCCCTTGTGTGTTAGTTAAATACAAGGAGAAAAAATGTAAAACAGCAGATGAAATAAAATTTTATAGGTGCCGCTACAAGTCAACCATATAAATAAATATGTGTTGGGTAAATAATAAGTCAAAAATATATAATATATATTTTTAAAAATATATAATATATAATATATATTTTTGGTTATAAGTCAAAAATAAAAATAATTCTTATGGCTATTAAATTGCAGTATAAATTACCTAATAGAAATAAAAAGAAGCAAATTATATTACATTAAACCTTACATCGCATCTATATAAAATAAATGTTTTATTTTATTTAAATTAATTATGAATCATTTCTGAAAAAGAAATCATAATATACATTTTACTGCAACTTCTATGAAAAAGTTATTTTAAATATTACTGTAGTTTGAAAATGTTTACTATTAAAATTTTACTTAAATGTTATATATGATAAAATCAAAACATCAAGTCATTATAAAGTCAATGTGGTTCTGTCTCGGCACTACTGCAAACCTATATATATAGATTTCGTTCTTCTAAAACCAATCTTAATCTTTCTAAATGGCTTCATGAATGTTTGTCTTGCGTCTATACTCAATAAATAGTAGACCTGTTCAGAAAGGAGAATCATTACTATTTTGGAGATTCCACAAATTGTCGATGGTTGGCTAATAATTTACTAGTGGAAACCTGCCTACGTGTGAAGATATCGATATGGAAGCTATGGTAATATGCTTTCTGTATTACCAATTTTGTCAGATCCAATGCACAGATGATGTATACAAAGTACTATGATTCAAGAATAAATTAAGTTAATATTCTATGCATGATCACTATGATGTACTCGTCTATCTGCTGGAATACCAACACTCATCCGGGTCCCGAAATTAGCAGTACAGATTGTCACTTGTTGTATCGAAAACCTATTTACAAGAAAATTACTTTAGTCAATATAGCTACACAACAATCATTGATTGTGAAGATCTCATCTGTTCTTGAATGCAATTTAATTCACAACATTTGCATGGATCACAAAAAATTCTAATAAACAATTTACATATTTTCAAGCTTATACATCCATGGTATTGCATTTTCACTCTCATGCAGTGTAAATTTTAAAAGTGTAATGTAGAACACGTAACATATGCATATACGTTCAAGGCTTTGCATTTACTTTTCTATTTTGTTTTCATATATTATATTTTAATTATGATATTTTAAATATTAGTTACTTTTGATATTCTATTATACATGCTTAGCATTAAATATCGAATTTAAATTCTTAAATAAAGAACACAATTATGGTTGTAAAATTATTTAGAAAAATCTCCTGGACCTGATATATTGAGTCAATTATGCCTAACCCTAGGATTGAACCTCGGACCTGTGTTCTTGGGAGCGTGAAACGCTACCACTAAGCCACCGGGCTTCATCAAAGAATGTTTCCAATTGTCTTACTTAGGAATTTAAATTCAATATTTGAAGCTGAGCATATAAAATGTAACTTTGAAAATAAATTATATTCATTATATAATAAAATATTTTTAATAATTTATTTTTAATTTGTTTCATAACATGAATTTGCTACTCAATAATAAACTACTTTTTCGTTTAAATGAATAAAATCCATAATATTTGCTACCTTGTAAGTTATTTACTGTGTTGAAGGATGAAACACAAAACAACTGCGAAAAAATGCAGGATCTAATATATTTTCCAGAAGCTTTGGATCAAGAAAGAACGCTATAGTATGAAATAGATACAATACATGTTACTTTCATTGCTCTTTTCGTGGGGTCTGTTTTCCTTCAGAAATTCGAGTTTTTGGGGTGAGATCATATTATTTAACTTTTTATTTATCATTTCATCAATGTGTCATGTTTAATAGCTTATTTCATAGAAGTTTTTTTTTTTACTTAGTAGCAGAAACTATTATCTATTTAAATTTAATTGTAATTTAAAAATACTTTTTATTAAAATTTAATAATGTTTAATTATTTATATATTTCGTTATTTGTTCAAAGAAAATTTCTAAATTACTGAGATCTATTTGTAAAACTAATATGTATAAATTGAAATACAAATTAAAAAATTTAAGAATCAGTAAGATAAATCTAAATACACATTACGACATTTATAACAGAATTCGCATGTTGGAAAAGAAGATAACACCAGCAGATTTATTACTTGCTAACACTTTCCTTTTATTAGAAAATTGTACTTCAGATTCATTTGTACACAATGAGAGAAATTAAATTCCTTAAACTTACATAGTCATACTTATATGCATAATAAAATGTTACATCAACCATCTCTTTTTTCATTACCAAATATCACTGAACCAAGAAAGTTTCTTATGAAGAGCCTGTCATAATACTGTGAAAAAGTTAAGAAGATATAGTGATGACTGGGATCTGTTCGATTCGTATGACTGATTTTTAAGACCGGTATTTGTTTGAATGGAATCTGTTCAATATTTATAAAATTCCTTCTTTTTATGACAATTTTTGAAACATCATCATTCATATTTTTCGGTTCAAACGTCGGTAAAAATTTATTTAAATAAAGGCTATTGAATGACTATTCTTATTTTTATCAAGGAGACATTTCAATTCCACCAAAAAATCTATTTCAAATTAATTTTAATGATTTTTTTTCTAAAAATAGTATTCATAAAAATGTATGTTCATTATACTTTAATATCTAGTGATTATAAATTTTTCCCGTCCAACAAAATTATTGTATGAGGAAAAAATATTTTCTTCTATGAGGCTAAATTACTTACTGTTTTATTATTAGAATAAAATTGCAGTTCATGCTTGTGAATATTAATCTAATTTTGATAAATAAGTCAGACAATTATGATACAGGTCCATTAATAATTTCTATCAAAAATTTAATATTCTATTTTTATTGTATTTTATTTGAATTTACAAATTCAGCTAATTATTTTTAAAAAACAATTATTTTATTGGAGCTTCATTAAAAACTTCATTGAAATATTAGATTCATTATAAAAATACATATAAACTGTCTAACACTACTTTTTTACACAATCTACAAATTTTAAGGTATAGATGCATATGTATGTATATATATATATATATATATATATATATATATATATATATATATATATATATATATATATATATATATATATATATATATATATATATATATATATATATATATATATATATATATATATATATATATATATATATATATATATATATATATATATATATATATATATATATATATATATATATATTATATATATATATATATATATATATATATATATATATATATATATATATATATATATATATATATATATATATATATATATATATATATATATATATATATATATATATATACACTTCAAATAAGTGTCATTATTTTTCCTTCATTAATGATGCACAGATTTTTTTATAATCCATGGATCAGTAAATAATTTTCCTAAAAATGTAAAATAATTTATTTTAAATAAATTAATACATTACTAGTGTTATCCAAGGTATTTTTGGTATAAATTCCTCAGATTGAATAAAATGCATTTAAAAAATATAAAAGGGAAATTTTTTTCCCATTTATTTGTTTAAAAATGTGTATTACATGTCAGTGTATGAAAGACAAAAATTATTAAAACAAATTAAACTTATTTTTTAAATATGTATTTTTTGAAAGTGTGTTGTCTTTCTTATCAACTATATACATTTATTTTATAAGATTAACCATACCAATATTTTCAATTCTGATAGTTTTCGATATGTATTCTTTCATTTACACCATACGTAAAAATGAATCTATTTTTTAAAATAAAAGGAAAGCACACATTTGCATTCAAAAATCGTTATTAAGTTTTCTGCCTGATGTATTATTCTAGAAATGTTTTCCGTGGTAGCAAATTGTTATATCTAACTGTAAATATTAAAGCGGACATCCATATAACCTTACCGATATTAGCCTTAGTATTTTCTTTTTGATCTTCGTACAAATGGATAAGAATTCTCATACACATGTCATTCTTGATAAATGTTAGTATTTGAAAGAGGGTTATTCAATAAAATATTCGATTCTTTCTTTCGGTCGCATGAAATATTGAAATAAAAGTAATTCTCTTTCTCTTTCACTATATTGGATTTTCTGTCCAAATAAAACAATATTGTTGTATGAAAATTTATGTTCAAAATTTCTACACAGTTTTATAAAAAAAGTCTATAATGTTATGTAAATTTCAAATAAATTGGAACTGTTCAATCTATTTCAATTCTTAAAACAATTTTGAATACAGGTATTGCAAAATACTCATTGTTAATTTCCATATTGTAATAATTTTAAGATTATTTATTGGTAATAAGAAAAATTTCAGGAAAGAAACAATATATCCGTATATATTAATATTAACTATCCAATATATTAATATGAACAATATATATTAATTAATTTTTATATTTAAAAAACTATAAAATTTCTATGAAAGTTTTACAGAATTAATATTCACCTAAGCTGAAGCTTGCAAAATATTAAAGTTAACAACAAAATAACAACTAAATTGCAGTCTTCTGCTTGCTTCAAACTATCGAAAATTTTTTTATGAAAATCCAATATATAAATGATTTTTATTAAAAAAAACATATATTAAAATTTATTTTTTTTGTAAAACTATTAAATGAAGTCAAAATTTAGGAACATTTTTAAAGAGTATGAAATTCACAAATGTTTGAAATGTTATTGATGTAAACAAAATGAAAAAGTAATGGTAGAAGAAGTATCTTAATTTAGTAATAACCCTAATTTTATATTAATTTACTAAACTATTATTTCTTATGAAGTTAGACTTTTACATAAAGTTATTAACACTTAAGAAATATCAAATAAAAATGCTTATTTTTTTTGAAATTTTTTTAAAATGAAAAAAAATTTGCTTAAATGTTTGACATTGTTAAGCAAATATTTACATCTGATTACGTATAATAAAAGTTATTTTAATTAAAAATTCAGCCTCGTAAGATTTAAAATTTATGTAATGCATATTTTATTAAGTGACTTTTCAACAATTTTGTTTTAAGAGCGAAAATTACCATTTGAAATTTAAACTTAGATTTGACTAGAGGTTTTATACAATATAGTGACTTCTTACATGGTTTAAAGTGATCTTATTTCTGTAAAATATTACGAGTTTATATACAATAAACTTAATATAAGTTAAATAAATATCCCAAAACTATAAGTTTCAAACAGTCATACCAAATATAAAAGAAGAGTATCAAAAAAGGAATTGTGAATTTTACTATCAAATTCTAATTAAAAAATTTGGTACACACACACAGTGTGACAAAAACTAAAATTCAATTTTTATTTTATCGTTGGTAATTAAATGTCCAGTAATATGTGTGTGTGCGTGTGTAAAACATCTCTTACTATCCTAATTTTTAACTCTAAATTCTGAAAAACAATAAGTTACAATTAAAAAAAACTGGAATGATTTATATTTAGATATTTGAGTTGATTTATATTTACGGTACAGTTACATCGATTTAAATTTAGTTTATCGAAAGTTTCTATTATATTACTAATTTTGTATTAATTTGGATAAGTGCAAGATTACAATAACTATTTATCAACAATAAAACTTTTCATTTTTTATGGGCACACTCTATTAAAATATTAATACAAACTTATCAAATGTCACAATTTATCTCTTTAAGACAGTTCTCACAAGTCTTGTATGATTGTTTGGAGTAAAATAAAAGGCAAATAAGAACTTCTTTAATAACAAAAAATAAGAATTGATCATATGGTGACAAGTTTAAGCTTCAAATAGGCTTAATTTTTTAAAGGACACTTTACATTTATCCCTCATTTATAGATGTAATATACATGGTGTTTCACAATATCGCCTAAATTATAAACCGTAGTTTTAGATACAAGTGAATTTTGAAGTCTAATTGTTACCTTTTCGTAAAAAATCATAGTTCATAGCTTTAATGAAGATACACATGTTTGGTTATGTCAACCTTGACTGATATAAGATTTAGCTTCAGACAAAGAGATTTCATAAGAATATAGAATCAAGTACTAATAGGAGGTATTTTTTTTATTGTAATCTTTCACACATCTTTATTTTTATTTTATGAAAAAAATCTTATCAAAAGGTACGATTTTTGATAATCATGCTTATATTTCATTAGAAGATGTCCTAATATATTTCGCATTATTTTCTGGAAATCTGATGCTAATTACCTATTTAGAAGGAAATATTTCATCAATTATTGTCCTTGAAGACAAGTTACATTACATGGCAACAACGGTTGTACACTAAACTAATAAAGAACTCTTAATAAATCAAAGTTGTGTTAATTTGTTTAATAAATATCTGTGCATATTCATCATGTCTGATATTGTAATGATTGAGTTTTGAAATATTTTAGCAAAGTTTAACTGTAAATAAAATTATTTAAATTGTTAGCTACATTATTTTAATCATATAATATAAGTGGACTTATAAGAATTACATCATTTTACATCAAAGAAAAATTGCATTATAAATTCTTTTGAAATTTTCTAAATTATTCTGATTGCTAGAGAAATATTAGATTCAATTTTTAATGTTTCTTTATATTTTTATTAGATTTCAAAATCATAAATTATGATGATGCTAAAAAGAATTACGAGAACAAGAGATAAATGTTTAAATGAGTTAGAAACTAGTACTACATTAAAAATATTTTTTCAGTACCTTCTATGTAAATTCAAATAAAATATTTAAATAGGTAGAGTTAAAATTTGGTATTCCTTATTTTAAAGAAAAATAAGTGTTTTGTTCTTATAACATATTTATTCTGTAATACATTATAGTTTAAATTATCAGTAATAGGGAAATATTAATATTTTTATAGAAATATTTTTAATTTATTCTGTCAATTGAAAATAAATCTTAAACATAAGAACTCTAAACAATTGATGGAATTGTAACTTATTTTAAGTTACGCATAATATTTTAAACATTAAGTAATGTGAATATTAAATTTTAAATTTTAATGTTGTTCTTAATATATTAATCTTGTACAAACGCAGAAAGTTAGCATTCAGTTTGAACAATTTTAATTTAAAAGAAGAGGGCAACAGAGTTCTTGTTACATATGACTGATTATGTTAACACTGTCAGATATGTTTAACACAGATTATCTCTGTTCGAAAAGTAATAAGCAATCTGTGATAAAGTTTGAAATGGACTGTTCTCTTTCCTTTCGGCGCAAATTTTAAAACTAGAAATATTTATCTAAGTTGAACAATAGTTCTACTAAATGGAATGATGCTTTAAAACTCATTTTCTTGAAAGCTTTTGAAATCTTACTTTGTATTAAATCCTTAAGCTTCACTTGCACGTCCCCTTCATTCATTTCTGTTTCCATACTACATGAAATGTGAAATTTAACTTATACGAAACATTACAAGACAATGAAAGTAAAAGTGTTCCTTTTGCCCTGTGTTAGGAAAACAATTTTCTCTAAAATCGTTCCCCCATTAGTTTACGAACGAATTTGGCGACGAAATCGTCTCTCATTTTCTTTCCCAATTCACTTCTGTATGAGAAACGCATTTTAATACTGTTCCGTTTCCAGTCCTCTTTGTCTAAGAGAAACTTCTCTTCGATCATTCATTTTCCCTGCAAGGATTGAGAAAACTTTTACTATCAATCACTTAGGAATAATACTGCTTCTTATCACGAGTTTCAATTTGAATTATTTTACTTGGAGTTTGCAATCGCTTTGTGTGAATATTTAATGAATTTAATAATATGAAATAATTCATTCGATGTTTATACAATTCACATTTGATGTTAAATATATTTAAATGTTACTTTCATTAAACATATCTTAGCATATATTCTGTTTTATTACATATTGTATGTAAAAATTAAATTAATATTCTATAATAATTGGTATTAAATTGTTCCTGAATTATTGTAAAACATTTATTTGAATATTATGTAAAATCTATTTATTTTTATGTTCAATTATGTATCTTAGTACAAGTGTCTTGCGGAATGGAAAATTAAAAAAAAATTTATTTTAGAAAACCATTTTATTTTACAAAATGCAATATCAATATTGTTTCAAAAGGTTTACTTGAATTACCGTATCTGATAAAAATTTTAAAATTTTAAACAAAATGCATTTGAATAACAAGATTTCATTAAAATAGCCTTTTTAAAGGATTTTTCGGAAAATTACCATTTTTGTAATTTATATATATATTAATTTCTTTTGTAATAAATAAATTAATAACAAAAAATAAACAAACAAATTTATTTCTTTTGTATTAAAATTTGAGGATACCCTTAACTTTTACTAATTAATAATACATTCCAATAATCCCTATAATCACAAAATTTACTCAATTTACCTTTAGTAATTATATATATATATATATATATATATATATATATATATATATATATATATATATATGTGTGTGTGTGTGTGTGTGTGTGTGTGTGTGTGTGTGTGTGTGTGTGTGTGTGTGTGTGTGTGTGTGTGTGTGTGTGTGTGTGTGTGTGTGTGTGTGTGTGTGTGTGTGTGTGTGTGTGTGTGTGTGTGTGTGTGTGTGTGTGAATATTTTAATTTTATTCTCAGATGGTATTTAACTGCTTATAATTATGATGCATTATATCAAATTAATAATATTTTTTTCATTAATATAATAATATTTATCAATATTACATTCCTTTGTTTAAAAATTTCAATATTTATAAAGGAAAATATATGTTTTTTGTTTCGGAGAATAAAACAATTTTTGGTATCAAAACGTGCTGTTATTGTATGTATTAATATTATTTGAAAATCATATACATTAAAACATGTTGATTGTTATTTAAATTATTAATTCAATCATTTCAAATTGATGAATATCTGAATTCTTGCAAAAATGATTCCATGTTTTAAATTTCTTACTCATATTCAGTGAAAAATATTAAAATTGAATGCATAAAAGAGCCTTGTTGATTGGCAAAACATTTTAATATAAAGAAATAATGTAAATTATTTTATAATTTCTTTTAAACTAAAAATATAACATAATATTAAATGTGTTATTCTATAGAATATCTCTTGCAGACAAATAATAAAGTTTTTCTATTGTTTAGAGACAGGGTGCTTAGCAAACTGATAATATTTACAAACCTTAAGAGGATAATTTTCCTATTTTTTATCTGTTCATATTTATATTTTAATAAGCACAGTTTTCAGAATAAAGAATAAAGCTTATACCAATTTTATAACTCCACAATTTATTTTCAACTCTCAGGTCACTTTTTTAAAACTTCAAATGAACAAATAATTTTGTTGCTTTTGAAACTTTAAATTTTGGGAATTATAAAATTATTAATACATAATGTATGAAAACAAATAAAAAGATGAATTAATATTCAAAGTTAAGCGAAATGAATTAAAATGTATTTTACTTATATATATATAACTTAAAACAAAAGATCCAGTATTAATATTTTTAAATTCTTGAATAATATTGAAATATTGCACTTAATATATTTATTTCCAAATCGTCAGTAAAATAATTTGATATACCATATTTGAAAACCCTCTTATTTGGAGAATTTTAATTCTATTCTTTGTTTTAAATTAAATACAATCCTTAAAATTTTGTAGCCCGTAAAATCAAATTAATTGCTAAAATATGTCAAAGGATCTAAATCAAAACAAGGAAGGGGGAACTTGATAATTTTCTTTGAATTGAATTTCAGTAGCTTCATTAGTTTCGTATAACATTTTGAGCTATCTACATTTGAATTAAATATTTTAATGAATTCAATTTATCTTACCAACAATTGAAAATAGTTCAATTCAAAACTTTCAGTTTTAAATTACTTGTTTAATTTAAAAGAAAAACGCATTTTATACTGGTGATAAACTGAAATAAAATTATTTTATCACCATTAATGTTTGATTATCAGATGCTAAATTCTAGGAAAGTTTGTATTAAAAATGACCGAAATGTGACACGCTTTATATGCAAAAAAGTGCTCGAGCAGTTAATACATACATCTATAAATTTCAATTATTTTTAAATATAATATTGATTGGATATAATTTATTTTTTCTAAATTTACAGTAATCAACATAAATCCATATTTGATGCAATTAATATTTATAATATTTATATAGTCATAAATTTTATTTCAAATACTTTGTCTTTATAATATTAAAATAAAACAGTTTGCACTTTAATTACCATTAATCAAACAAACTCCTTTATCCAAATCTGTTTTATTTTTTTTTCCATTTTTAAGAAAAATAATGTGTATTAAATATTTTAATCACACAGTACATTTAATTTAATTTCTGCATATAAAATTTAAAATGTACAGATATCAGTAAGTCCAATACACAAAAGTTTGGCTGAGAACAAAGGAATAAAATAAATAATTCTTACTTTGAAACTCGTATACAGTACTTTGAAACTTTATTCCGACTCACAGATTGCTGTATCATTTGATTGACAATTAGTGCTTAAGAAAAAGAGTTAAAATTATTAATATCAATGCCAAATTTATCGTAAATACCATTATACTAAGGAGTTGCAAACGTGTCGCAAACTATGCAGTTAACACAGCTCCAAATAGATTAATATCTGATATATTCAACGAGTGCTTCACAAATTTCCGTCATGATATTTTGCAGATGAAATAGGGAGTGGAAATAAGTGCTTCGATTAAGACTCAGAATGCGTATCTCTCATGCTTGGAGACCATGAAAACCATTTACGGAGGCATCTGCTCGTAATACAGAACTGCACAAACTAGGAACATTCATATATTAGTAACCTGAGCGCTCAAACACAGATATTCTGCATATGTCAAAGACAACTCAGTCTTTCTGATCTTACAACACAAGTTACTTATACTACATAAAAGTATGCATATACTGCCAAAGAAACATATAGTATATTTTTGTTCATTTAAAATTGCTGCTTTACAATGGCTTCCAATTTTTCAATAATAGTAAATGATGCATTTACTAATGTGTGAAATAGAATCATATCGTCGTATATGTAATAATCATTATATATATATATATATATATATATATATATATATATATATATATATATATATATATATATATAAACCACAGTCTGTTTTGTTTTATCGTATACTATATATTTATTACTCTGAAAGGGCAAAATTGGGGAATGTTGACACTCACTAGTGAATTTAACACATATAAAATATGATAGTGAAATATCAAATGTTTGATAATATTCCCGCACATTCAGACAATCAATAGTGTATATCAATAATCCTCAAAATGCTTAGGTTGAGTTCAAAGAGAAAAAACATCACGTAATCTGAGATAACAGTGTTTTGTTGGATAAGAATAATGACGCTGAAATTAGGTTGTATGTATTTTTTTCACTAGAATATTACTGTAAACAAGGAGAAAAATTTTCAGCTATATTATTAAAAATCATTATGCTTTGTATCTTAAAATCTAATAGGCTTAAGAAAAAGAGCACATTTATTATGTATGAACTGGTAAAGAATATTATGATTATTATGTGTATTATGTATGAACACATTTATTATGTATGAGCTGGTACAAAATATTATGATAATTATGTGAACAGGTATATTATGTATGAACCTATATTATATATGTATGAACACTAATATTAGGTATGGAATTTATGTAAGCAATGTCAGTTGAAACAAAGTGCACCTAAGATAAATTGGGTTATGAAACCAATGGTTAGTTCTGTGTTAAACTCAAAACTTTATCTATTAGACCTATGATCACATTGAAACCGACGATGTGCTCTCATAATAACGTATAAAGTTAATTTAACTAATGTGAATGATAAAGGAATGTTTAAATATTATTTCAGAAATTTACTTTAAAAAGAAGTGAGATATTTGGGAAATTGACATTAATAATTAAGTATAATTTTGATAGTTTAATAATAACATATATAAAAACGTATTTTATTCTACAAAAAAACAATCCAGGGTTTCCCATTCAGTTTATTATTTAGTTAAATTTGTCAATAATATCGTCGCATTGGGGACTCTACTGCGGAACTACGATCCACTTTCATTGGTCATTCATTTAAGGACGAGAGGCGGAAAAAATATGTATCTATTGTAATGTTTCATCATGCTTCGAGAAAGGAAGAAGACTTCAACGTTCAACATTTTTGCATGGTGAATGTCAATATTTACCGGTGAAAGTTATAAATGAAAATACGTAGTAAATATTTTAGACAAACACCAGACAACTTGTTGATTGTTGACACATTTACCGAATAATGTCAGCATTCTTCAGATTCTGATCATTCACAAATTCGCAATAAGATATATCTATATATATGTATGTATACATATATGATATGTATATATATATATATATATATATATATATATATATATATATATATATATATATATATATATATATATATATATATATATATATATATATATATATATATATATATATATATATATATATATATATATATATATATATATATATATATATATATATATATATATATATATATATATATATATATATATATATATATATATATATATATATATATGTATGTATGTATGTATTTATTTATTTATTTATTTATATATATATGACGAAAATGAAAATAGTAAATTAGTACTTTATGTTATTCCTTACATTTATTATTTTGACTTTAATAATAGTTTTATTGACAAGCGGTATTAAATTTGTATTTAAGGTATTCACATTACATTTCGATCTTTGAACTCTATATACTTATTATTTTACTGATAGTAAACTTTCTATGAAATTATTCAGTTACATTATATGAAAAATAATTAATTTTTAAAAAATTTACAAAATTATTGCAAATAAACTTTGTTTTCTTATAAATATTTTAATATGATTTAATAATTAATTTTGAAATTATATGATTCCTATTGGTATTCTTTTCAGTATAGTAAAGTATATTGTCGCTGTGAGACTAAAGCTTAATCTTTTTTTTAATTTAGAATATTTATGCAGCATTCTTTTAAAATGCCTTTTTAGAATTATAAAGATTTTCATACTACTGTATTTTAAAGCAATTTTTTGACAGGAAATAAAAAATTAGAATTATTTTATTGTAAAATATTAATAGTAATCGATATTCAGAGTTTGTAATAATAAAAATTAGATATAAAAAAATAAGAAAATAATTTAAAATTACAATTAAAGCTACATATAAATTTTTTATGCTTAAAATAGTTTAATTTTAGTTAAAGTACACATAAATATTTAACATGCCTGTCAATTTAAAAAATATCGAAAAAAATTCACATAGATTCGATATTTAATAAAGTTATTTAACCTGAACATTTGATTTAGAAATCATTTTTTAATAACAGACCTAAAATCCAGAAAATCATTTGACAAGCATATGCAAATAATGAAGGACATTTTTAAATATCCAGCACTCTAAGAAATTTAGTCAACAGTTTTGTAAACACTGTTATTTTTCACATGTAATAAAATTTTAATTAAAATAAAACATTAGAAAACTTGATTTTTTTATTTAAAATAAAATACGATGTATAAAAAATTTATAGAAATTATCTTCATTATCTTTTTATTCGAGGAAATACACATAGAGACTTTCAAAACAGTATTTTTTGTATTACATTACAAAAAGACATCAGTATAAGTAGTGGTTTCGTGTTAAATTAATAACTTAACTTAGACATATGCTTCGCACAGTAGGGCCTTTGGTCAAGAAATCAAATATGGTCACTCTAGGCAATATATGGGGTGATGTGCTACTGGTTAAGTTGCTTCAGTACTTTTATTGTCTTTTAAAATAGTTTATCTTCCTTTACTCCTATTTCCAATAAAATTTTCATGGCATCAGCAAATCGAAATAATTTAAATCTTTCATTATTTTGAAGTCTCATTAACTAAAATTAAGTGTGATTTGGTAATATTTTAACATTTAAATTAAAGTTAATGTGATCTAACATTATTTTGAAAAATGATACAATGCATTGTCTTTTTATTTTTGATTATTAAAAATAATAATCATTTTACCTAAGCATTTGCATACATAATTTTTGTATTTCATTCAAAACGAATTATTATAGCATTTACATTTTTATTTTAATAACAAAATCTCATTTTATTTTCGTACCATGTACAGGTGACTTATATTTCTCAATTCTATAGTAAGATTAAAATTATACCATTGTTTGGAAGAAAAGGGATAACGAAATTATGACAGCTATACTTTTTTAACCTTTTGAAATAGGAAAATTAGAAATGCAAGTGAACAACTTTTCTTTACTGCAGAAAATATAAATTTTGCATACCTTTCATTCTATTAATTCTTAAATATATACTGACACTTAAAAAATATACAAAATATTATATGACATATTTGTTCACAACAGATACCAAAGTCTGAGTCTATATATGCTTATACATCCATTATGCTTTAAATATAGACATAAAACTTCGTATAAATGATTTTAGATTCAACGCAATAAGCAAAAAAATTACCTTTAATCATAATATTTATCTCTTAATTTTTAACAATGTATTTTGACCTTAATTTCTTTATTTTTCATATAAGTATAAAAATGTTCCTTCGATATAAGGAAATGCAGATGCTTATTTTTATTTATTTTATATACTTTTTTTTCTTAGAATGGAGGAAAATTGTTATTACTTTAGGAGTTTTCATCTAATATTTATTTATCAAAAATATCTAATTACAATATTTTATTATAAAAAATATTCATTAAGTTATTCAATTATATTTTGTGATTGAATTGCTTTAACATTCTGCTGATAGCTATATATTTTATTAATTTTTGTTGAAAAAATGCATTATTTGTAGAAAATATCGAAAATATCGATTGTAATTTATCGATATAAATTACAATCGATACTTTCGATATTTTCTACAAATAGTCGATTGTAATTATCGATATAAAATATCGATTGTATTTTGTCATAAGTTTCGTTAATAGCTCAAAATAGTATTTTTTATCTCATGTTCTAATGAATTATATAAACTATATTTGTGTTTCTAATAAACCAAAGTATTGAAAAATTTAGCAAAAAGTTACTTTGGTCAAATTTAATATAAAATGTATTGCTGTTCATGAAAGAGGACCGATGTTATCAAGAAAAATTATTCTACTCAAATTTTAAAAAAAAATTAAAAATAATGTTTTCTTGTGACATAATTTACTTTCCTTCAAACGTAAAATTAATTACAAAAAATAAAACACTTTATAGTGTTTTAATTTCTGTTTATAATTTTAAATATGCTTCTGTTTTATGACAGAAATATATTGTAAATTTAATTTTAAAAGTGTATAATTCTATGAACTCAATCTGGTTTGCAAAATTTGCATTAATGTTTTCCTTTTTGTTTATATTTTTCAATAGAAAATTTTAATTGCATTAAAATGTTTAAATTATCAGTAGCTGTAACTTTAAATTGACTATAAAACCCAATGACTGGTTGTCATTAAATGTAACGATTTAAATTGAAAAAAAACATTTGTGAACTTTGAATTTAATGTAGACATATTATCCAAATAATTTGTATTTCATGCCTACAAATCGATTAAACATATAGCTCACAAGCCTCAAATGATGAATAAAGAGTGCAAATTATAAATATGTTCATTTGAGAAATAATATTTTTAACGAAGTCTAAAGGATATTAAAGCACATCAAAATGATAAATATAGTGAATGAACACATTAAGTGAAGCCTAGCTTTTAAAATTATTTTTCAGAAAAAACCAGATATAAAATAAATATTCTATAGAAAAAATTGTTTTATTGATTAACAAAATAATGAATTATTAATATTTTTGTTAAAAATAATATTAACACATCAATAACACTTTCCTTTCCTGAAATCAATTTAATAAAAATTATTAAATGAATTTATTATTTCAAGAAATTTTCAATGTAATTTGAATTAATTGATTGAATGGTTAAATTAACACTTCATGGTTATTTTTTTATTCACAAGTGCTAATTAGCAAGAATTCTACTGTTTAATGTTTTGATTCCGACCGAACCATGACCATCTTTGTCCGAGTTGCATTCACGAACTGTTGACCGAAAGAGAGAACATCAACGCATATTCATTGTTTGGAAAAATGTATTTTCTATTTAAAGTGTCTTACAAAATCTACATCAAATTGAATACCTTAAAAATTGAATTATTATTTGTAATTATTTTTTATTAATTCATAATTTTTTGTTTAATTTAATAGTGCATTGCATTCATTTTAGGAAACTATGCTTTTTAAATATCATGATATAGAAAATTGTATAGGTATACATTTTTTCAGTGTCTCGATAAGAAAATTTAAAAAAAGATAAATATAAATTTAAATTTATGCAGTTATGAATGATTATATTCATTCAAAAAAACACTTTATTTAATTATTCTGTTTGTCATATGATAATAAAATATGGTAATAAATAAAATTTATTTAAAAAATGCCTTTCATTTATGGAAAAAAATGTAACTTCAATTATACATGTTAGATATTTTGCATTCAATTTGAATTTTCTTTTACATAGAATGCAATCATAGGCAAATCGAAATAATGACAATCGTGAAAAATAGCAATATAAACCATTCTTGGTGATGATATTTTTATAAAATTTACATTCATTAACTTATCTATTTATATTTTGTTACATTATTTTTTATTTCAATCCAAAATTTTCTTCACACCGTTTGATAAATATTAGTTGATTGGAATCTGACACATTTAGAGACAAGATCATTATTTGACATTATTTTCTCCTTAAGATTTGCAGAGTATATAAAAACGCATCATCTTTACTGAAATTATATTAAATATTATAACATTTTTATAGTTATGCTAAATTAATTAATTTCGATAAAACAGATTCCAATATATCATGGACAATAGATAATTATTGATTCAATATCTTAAAAGTTAAATGCTATACATATTCTGCTAAAATTTCGTTATTTGGCACCAGGGGGTGATTGTGTACATAAATGTTCTTAAAAAAATTGTGGACGAAATCTTCCCTTACGTAAATAATTACAATTACAAAAAGTAAAGAAGATATTATTAATTTTGTCAATATTCTAATGTATGGTGATAGGAACAACTTAAAAATGTCAGCAAGAAATAAAATGTCTTTAATTTGAATGACAAAATTAATCATATTTTTAATTAAAAATTTAAAATTAAAAATATTTCACGAGAGAAGTTGTTAAAAATGTTTAAAATTATAGGCTGGTACGAAAAAAATCATATTGGTAAACAGGGAACATTTTGGAACTTTATGTAAAATGCTTTGCAAAATAGGACACACTTGAAATTTCATAATGATTTTTGTAGAAAAAAATAATACAGCTTTGTTCATATTTTTGCCACAAATACTGGTGGTTTATTTTATTTATGATATGATGCCAGTAAATTGATTTATATGAAACAAAGTAACATTATAGTTTCAATATTGAAACTTCAGTATTAGTTTCAATACTAAGATGAAATAAGTTTTAATATGCACTTGGTAATAAAACAAAAATGGTAATAAAACATATAATTTACAAATAAATCACTTAAAATACATTAAAATACTGAAACATTTTACAAAGTTTTAAAAATTAGTTTGAGGAAATCAAAAAAGCACTAATAGTTTAACTTTTTGCATTAAACCAATGCTTAAAACATGTATCAAAAATAAAGAAGAACATCCATCCTAAATATTTAATTATTCAAATAATTGAAAATTATATTGAACTATTATTGAAATTTAAGATTAATGTGGCTTCAATTTTCTATTAAGTTGTATATGTCTGTAAATAAAAGTGCATTTATAAACAGATAACTTTTTCGTATTTTCAGAGATTTTACATTTTAATATAATACTAATTTTTTACTATTTAATGTCATCTAGAATAAAATGAAAGATAAAAATGAGGTTCAACTGCAGGTTTCTGACAGTAGAAAACATTATGAAATTTAAAATATAATTTGAAAAAGCATCTATAAACATATTAAAATTAGGGTATGTTGTGTGATATTTTTGAAAGCATTTTGATAACCATACTCTCCAATAACGACGACCAAAAAACCTTGGTGCTAAAAAAATAAGTCAACAAATCGAAATATGTAAAAGAAATATTTTCAAAAGTTAAAATAGCTTCTGATATATTTTCATACCAGAAGACTATGCCGATATGATAAAAAGGATAATGGAAAATGTCTCAGAGTCTCTTTTAGCATAATATCTGACAGACAGAAAATTACAGCAGAAATGACAGAAGAAAAACAGAAGGATATCAGAATAAAATAATGGAAAATACTCCAAAGGTAATTCATATTTCCAGATTCTTTTGTCAATGACTTGCAAAATCTGTTCGATTTATATGAAAAAACTACCACATGTTTTTCTTGTCAATAAGAAAGAAACTTTTACATTCTATATTTCTTCACATCAAGCAAAGCCCAGCTATATGAAATATGATTTTTAAATTTGCTTAGAAAATATTAAATTATCCTGTTCATATTTTTTCAAATTTATTTTTGTATTTTTGTTATGTAAAGATAGAAAATACATCTTATATTGTGAATATTAAAATTCACGTGCATACATAGCTATTTCTATCATATTTTTAAAAAGGATAGAATTTGCTACATCAATGGGAGATATCTTCGTATCATATTAAAAATGTTCTTCGCGTATAATCTTAAAGAATGGTTCCCATTTTTCTGCATATAGAGTTCCTTGGGATTTGAATAAATATTTCTCAAAAATTCTTTTCCTTTTTATTAAAAATATTAAAGAGAAAATGGTCCTTTTTATGATTCCGGGGTAAAAATAACAATATACAATGTGTTTGGATGAATAGAAATAAAAATAGCCCAAATAGATACTATACTCATGCAAAATAATATGAAAATATTATACTGCGTGAGAATAATATCTGATAGAAAATGGTCAATCATAGTTTTGCTTTAAAAATACACACACAGATCTATAAAGCAAACTTAAGGAGATAAAAGAAACACACACACAGAAAATCATATGAAAATAGCAAAATTATAAGAATATTAAGTTATATGATATCTATTTAATTATTTATAAACTACTGGAAAAAATTGTATATAGTTATAGATGAAATTGCATTTATTTCTATGAGTAAAAATATGTTTCAACAATTTAATCCAAAGCATTGCTTAAATACAATAGTAAAATGTCAACACCCCAAGAATGAGTCATCTGAATGCTTTGAAATTTCATATGCATAAATATTTTGATCAAATATATGGTTTCCAATGAAGGAATCGTGCTGTCTCCAGCTCATCAATACTGCGCCTCCTTCAGGCACAAAAGTAAGATAAAGAACTATTTTTGATTTGTTAAAAATTTCTTTTACATTGCTAAATTGATACTGAAAAAAATGACTCCCCGCAGAATTCAACTTCATTACGAGTAACTGTCAGAGTTTGAAAGAGGTTACATAGTTGGATTTAAAGAAGCAACTTTAGCGAATCGGAGACTCACTAGACTTATAGTCGAAGTGGTATAATGATTTGGATATACTAATAAGAATAGGTGGAGAATGACGGATTTCAACATTATGAGAGTAGCGTCCGACATAGGTCCACAATAGATCAAATCCACAGTAGACAGATAGTTAGTTAGAACAGCTGTCATAGCATCTGATTCATCGCTATCAATCATCGCATATGCGAATTACATACTAATGTCCAACATCACAAACGGATGGCAGAACAAAATCTAAACTCGTACCGAGTGCTTTATCACCTTCCACTCACACCTGCACACTATTCAGATAAATTACAATGGTTTTTGACTCGATCAGATTGGAATTATGATGACATATAATTTTATGAACGAATCATGCTTCCAGTTGTGTACTGACGATCACTAAAGACGTGTCTGTAGTGACCAAGCTCTGTGTGCTGATCTTGTTTTCCCTTTTGCATGCCACACAGGCCCTCAACCAAGAGTTATAGTCTGAGGTGTCATTTAACTTTGACCGGAACCTTTTGGTAGTCATTAGAGTAACACTTCTAATACAACACTACGTGGACGATGTGGAAGCAGTGTTTTATTCATTTGCGTGAACTAAAATTGGCATGATTTCCACTGTATAAATATTGACATTTTAATAATAAATATTTTGTTTTATAACAATTAGTCGTACTTTTCAATGAATTACGAAAACTTTTCTTCATCAAAACTCTAAACTAGGTTTACTCGTTTTGCTACCTTTTCTTTCAAAGTAACATGACCTTATTTTTCAATAAACTATTGCGTACGACCGGTGTTACAATGAATTGTCTTTCAGCGTGTAAAGATTTATCAGTCTATTAAACACATTGTTGCAGCTTGCATCCAGACTAGAATTGGGTCAACAACATGTTAAACTCGTTAATAATGGCTTATGTAAATTTGTATTAAAAAATCCTGTTGATACTTAACTTTTGGAGGTGAAAGGTATTTACATAGAATGCAAACTAGTCCGCATGATTTTAATATATCAACTGATGACACTTTTTCAATGAATTTTGAGAGCATATTAAGTGTGATGTGCAATGAGTGGAGGGACTTAGAGTTAAACAGGAAATATTTGTTTAAAGCAGTAGTAATTATTCAGAAACCGAGAAATAACATTCTGCTAAATTTATCTATATGAATGTACTGAATCAGTTCTTGTCATCGAAAGATTTTTATGATTTAAATAATATAAAATATAAACTGTGACGGGGAGATCAAATAGTTCAAATGACAAAGACGCAATAGTCGTCAATGATATAAGATGATTTCCTGTTACTAAAGATTTTTGCTATATCAAAATTTTCACGTGGATATTGTTATCTTATATTCCTAATATTATAAAAATGTTGCAACTTTTTGTCAGAAGAAAACAAATGGGGAAAACAATTTCAGAAGAAAAAATATCCAAGCAATTCCCAAAATAACATCTAAATATGGTTTATATAATTACAAGTTTAATTTTATAACTTGGATTTACTTAGCTCAAATTATTAGTCATATTTCAATGTGTTAACAATTAATTTCAAAGACTTCTATAATTAAAATTATCTGGGTTTTTTTTATTTTTACGCATAAAAAGAAATTAACACTCAAAAATGGCAGCATGTACACCATTTTTCAATTCCTAAACAAACTAAAAAAATTTTTTTAGTGATTTTAATATTTATTAAAGATTTTTGAAGTCTAAAGATATACCACAGATATAAAATGCTACCATCATTACAAGTACAGTAGTAAATATGAAATTTATTTTATCAGTAAAATTAAGTAAATTAATTTGCAAAATACAATATCTTTGAGATTATAAGAATAAATTTGCTTTCAGCATTCCATGTGGTCTCTTTTTAAATACAATATTATATTGATTGAAAAACTCAATTTTAAATTATTTATATTTTTAACATTTTTCTTTTGAGAATTTATAATTATATATTAGATTATAATAGAAAATAAAAGTTTTTTTAACTTTATAAATTTGTCTCATTTACTAATGAATAGACTGTATTTAAATATATGTGTAGAATCTTCAGAGTACAAGAGAAAATTGTAAAAAATTTTACTTTAGGGTTTACTCAAAATACAAACGAAAGAGCAAAAGCCTCATTATTTATGTAGCATTTTCAGAAAACGAAACGAAATGAAACCGTTTTCATTAATGCAAAAGTACTCTATTCATTTCATTAAATTTGAAAGAATAAAAATTCTTACAATTTTAAATTCTTTAATACTTAAATTGCAGTAATTTTAACTATTGTATATCTGAGGATTTGAGTTTTTCTTAAATAGTTTAATACTCTTATAATTTTTTTAATAACGGCAGGCACTTGGGTGACTAACTGTTCGCCACAACAAAGCCGGAAACTGCTACTCATTTGTCGTTACCCAGCGGGCACTTGTGAACCAAGTCACGGAGGCGAATAGCATTACCCGCGTCATACCACCACAGACCCCTTTATAGGCGGGCCATATTCATACATCAACACACATGAAAGGACAGAGAAACACAGAGAGATAGTAACATCCATGCCCGAACCGGGAATCGAACCCGGGACCCACAGCTCAAGAGTCAGGAACGCTAAGCACTCAGCCATTGGTCGGCAATACTCTTATAATATATTGGCTAAAACGAGTTTAATGAATCTAATTACAAAATTGAATTGTATATATTACATATTTATATGAAATAAAAGTTTCTAATAATGCATACTGCAGTTAATAATAACCTTTATAATAAAAGCAGAATTTTATTATTATTATCTGTGAAAGAAAATTATAAAATATTGCACTTCGTAATTTTATTCTGTTTCTAATTAAAAGTAAAAGAAAATTAAATTTGACACGAATTGGAAAATGAAAGTTTAAAACTTAAAGTATATTTTTTACAAGGTATAAATATGATTTTATATTCAACTATCATGTAATTCAACTATCATGTATATTCAACTATCATGAAATTCACATGTAAATACTAGCGCAGCAATACAATTTTTACATTTATAAAATTTAAAATTGAAAAAAATGTTTTTTTAAATTTTAAAATTTAGAAATGTTATTGCTAAAACAGTCTAAAATTGATTTTTTTTATCATTTGTTTTGTTTTTAAGGAATATTTTTTAAAATAGCAATTAAAATTAATTTTTTAAATTCTATCCTTTTTTAAAAAATCAATTACATTTTGCAATAAATGAATGTCCTTGAATGTAAACTGCTAGATTAACTACGCTCCTTTAAGCGGGGATGCATAACAAAGATTAATTGAAATTTAAGAGAGTAATAAAATCAAATTGCCTTAAAATGACCGGTAATCAATAATTCTAATAGTTTTCAAAAGTGTTAGGTAGGGCTATTATTCCTTTTTAATGATTGCTTTCTCAATTTAATGATGCGTTAAGCAATTTTTAAGGAAACTTTAAACTGTATATTTGTTAGTCTATTGCAAATTTTATTATCATTATTTTAAATTTTATTTTATATATTAAAGTTTTTGCTGTAATTAATAAATATTTATATTAACATTTACAAGTATAATTTAATTACTGTAATGCAAATAATAAATATTTAAATTTGAGAAATACGAAAAAGATTACCTAATCCAGCACCATTAAGTATTGTAAAATGTTGTACCTTGAGAAAAACCTAATTTGAGCAATTCTCTTTTAATTAATTCTTAAAGTTATGTTGTTTCCTCTCAAGATATATTATTACGATTTATCTGGTGCACTGTTGTTATTAGACGATTACGCGTAATCAAAATGTTTTGAAATGTAATAAAAACCTGAAAGCAACTATACGTTTTCTGTTAGTGATTTAAAATTAAAAAATATAATTGTAAATCAAATTGCTTAAAGCACTTTATAGATTTAAATTTTAACTTTAAATTTGTAAAATAAGGTATCCTTGCAATGGAATTTACAAAACGTGAAAATAGTTACTTTATCATAAGTAAGTAAGAAATGTAAACCAATATTTTGAGTATGTAACTTATATTTATACAACTTATAACTCTAATGAATGAAATAAAATCAATATTTAAAGGAATCCCTATCAAATTATTAATAAAAGAACTCAAGGAAATTAAATCCCCTATGGACAAACTTTTCAAAATAACTCAGTACTTTCAAGATAGTGAATAAACCAACTCCTTAACTTATGTAATTAAATTAAACTCTCTATCACTAGCAAATAATCTATTAAATTAAATAAAATTATCAATAACCACAAAATATTCAAAAATACTACAATAATTTAAAGTAAATTTATAAAAAATTAAAAGAAATAAAATCTCAACTCCTAAGATTTCTCTAAGCTCCTCCCACTTAAGGTTTTAAACCAATGATATGCCATTTCATTTACAGTTATAGCTACTCATTCCATTCCAGCTCCAGACGAGGGTGAGGTCCTACGGACCTAGGTACCTCGAGAAGACGGCACAGTCCAGCAGAAATTGTTCTTATATTTATAGACTACTACCATTATGAATATTATTTTATAAATTTTAAAAATTTCAAAATGAATTTTTCCGAAATTAATATTGATCCTAAATTTCAAATATTCAGTAATAATAATTTTTTAAAACTGAGCACTTTTGTATTTTTAAGAGTTACTTTAGTATCGAGCAAGTGTAAAGGACATTTATACAGCAACTTATATAAAGCATATGAATTCATGATTCAGTCAAAATTTAAATTTCCAAATAAAATCAAATGTGACAATAAATCATAAGTGTGTGTGCGTGTGCGCGCGCGTGCTAAATTACCGAGATTATGAAGGTAACACTGTAAATCAAATAAAATGCAAAATCAGCATTTCGTAAACGATATGAAATCATTTAACGCATTTATTTTGAATACAAAATCCTGCAAAATGAGCAAAATTCATTATTCTTTTATAAAAAAAAATTGTTAGAACAATATAATTTTAAAAAACGATCTAAAAATAAGAACACTTTAATGGAGAAAGAAATTTTTTTGAATAACGAAAGTTTTTTATTAAGGCAAAAATGAAAATTTCTTCTAGGAGCGATTTTTTCGTAAAATAAGATATCAAATGTCAATTTTCCTTGCAATGAAACCAATGAAAAAATGGTTTCCAAACCTTGATTGATGATAGCTTCTATCCTTAAGGGATTCACAATTTGAAAGCTCTTCCTCAATGGATTATTCAAAACAAAACTTTATCAACAAGACACTTTTTACGCAACTCGAAGAAAATGAAATATATTTTTTTTTAAAAATGTATATTTAGAGGTAATTTTCTTCTTTGTTAGCAAGTTCAACAATAAAAAATTTATTTAGATTTAAATTCCTTTTCTTAACTACATTGTTTAATCCTTACTTACTTAAATACTTATATGAATAACAACTAAATGAGAAGAAATTTATTTGTTAAAATTCAATAAAAATATGTATAATGTATGTAATTTATTATATTCTTATTATATTTTTAATAAACTGTGTTAAAGTCATATTAATGCCCTTGATTATTAAAATCATACTCAGCAATAAAATTGTTGTTTTTATAATATTATCCTTATTTCTTTCTATATTTCAAAGACATTCTGTAAAACAAATTGTATTTCTGATTTTATTGTTAATTAATCAAAGTTGAGCACATCATATATAAAATGTTTTAAGCAGACTCTTTTTCATGAATATTTGGAACATTTGGTTTTGGATTCAGATATGATGTTCAAGATATTAGATATTATTATTTTTAATATTTTCCTGTAGGAAATTTATTATATCTTTATTTGAGAGATAATTTCTAACATTTACATAGTTTTTCATGCGTGATAAATATTTTATATTATGGCAAATCGTTTCGTAGTTTAAACTATAAAAACATTACTAAGAAGTGTATTGGATATAACTAATTTAATTAATGCTTTGCGTTTATATTTTATGAAAAAAAGTAAAACATTACAGTTAACGAACGAGAATTTATTTTAAATAAATTTTTACAAATTCTACACTGAAAATTTAGAAAGTAAATATCATTTCAAATATAAAATTGCACTAAAGTAACATTTCAGCTCAATAAATTTTTAAAACAATGAATTATGAGAAAATTTCTTTTGACATTTACAAAATTATAAGAATGTATAACAATAATCACTAATGAAAGAAACAAAAATTTTCAAAATCTCGTAAGCATGTCAAACATTATTTAAAAACTCTATGCAAGTTTAAATGTTTCACTGTGCGTGGAAAAATAAAACTTTCTATCAGCATTTTTTAATATGTAGTAAAATAATGTGTTTGTAATATTACCAAATTATTTACAGTTTTACTATATTCATATAAATAATTTTAAAAAAGTTTTCAAAATCAAAAATATATACCTTTAAGTATACAAATTTTTTTAACTGTAGTATGTTATTTATAGTTCATGAAGAATTTCTTAAATTTAAAAATTTCTAAGATCCAAGAATTTCAAAGAAAATTTAAATTTTTTTATTTCAGTACTACGAAAGGCCTAGTATGATTATTTTCCCACAGCAGTAGATTTACTAAGCAATTATTCCTAAAAGATAATCGTTCGTACATAATAATATTGAGTAATATATGAAAAATTAGTTTGTTTGTCGATTTAAATTAATTTTTCTTTTAAAAATTATAGCACATTTATGAACAATTTTGAAATTATATCATATTTTATTCTAAGCTAATTTGTGGCATTTAATGCCCCTAATAAAACACTAGAATTTTAATACATAGTTAATATTCTTAATTTTAGAAAACTTTATAGCTGTTTCTTTATGATTATACAATACATGCGTGTATTTTAGACTTTTGTAAATGTTTTAAAATATTTATTTCATATTAAATAAATATTAACCTCAAAATAAAATAACATTTTATTAATATAAAGAAACGTATAAAAATTTTAAGGTAAACTTGGATTCGCTCATGAGTAAGATAACTTTAAATTGTGAATTTTTTGAAAGAAATATAACTATGTGTAAATTTAATCAACCATATTGATTGGCATTGTATAAAAAAATACACATTTGCAAAATATATTATTTTTAACTGCATCAACAAATAAAATGTAAGGATATATGTTAATTTATATTTTAATGCTACATTAATTTATTGATAAGCATAATTTTACAGAACTGGAATATTTTTAATTAGAAGAGCATTTTTATCCTTTATTGAAAGGTAATTCGATTTCATTATCTGTTAAAATTTCTTGCAACAAAATGTAGAGGAATTTCAAGAGCTGTATCATGATTTGCATATTATTTTTCTCAAACCATAAAATTATTTCATCTGATATACCATTTTTTAATGTATTAATTCATCAAATATGTTCCCGGCAATAGTTTCATATGAAAACTGTGTTCGTGGAAAATTATGTTTCGGAAAAATAATCATACTCACATGTTTTGAGGATATTTTCATTAAATTAACTTTGCTTATAAAATGTTGTTTTGCACTATGAGATGTAGTTGCTTGCCTGCATTACGAATAATAAACTGATTTTTATGTAGAAAGAACAAATATTTAATTTAGTAACGTAGTTTTTCAAAAAATGATGCCGGGGTTTCATCTCTTCCAAGATTCATTGAATTACCAATCAGGGAAGTAATAAGAAAACAAAAAAAAATCTCATTACCAAGAAAAATCGAAAAAATGGTAGATATCGCTTTTTTATAATATTACATTTTCTGAATGCAGAAAAAAGAAATAAACATATTTTTTCTTAGTCACATGCTAATACATAAATATGACTATTAAAAAATAGGTGAAAGAAGAACTAAAAGTTTCCACGCTTGAAGCAAGAAGAGTTAATGAAAGAGATTACATATTTAAGTTTATTATGTCATTAGAACTTCTTAGTAAAGCAAAAGCTTCAAAGCAGCAATTTTTAATAATTTAATCCTTATTAACTTAGTAATAATTATATTAACTAAATACAATATATTAATCAATAGCAGTTATTAAAATATCGAAATGAGACAAAATCGATAATTTAAGATTTTTAAATTTATTAATATCCCAATTGAGCTGGTAATTACAATTATTTCATTTATATAGATTACTCTATAATTACAATATTATTTTGTCATTTACACTATTATAACGAAAACTCTTTTCGCATTATTAGTTTTTTTTATAAAAAAGTTTGAGTGTGAAAATGATAATTTTTTAAAATTATTTATGAAATTTATCACCATAAAATCCATACAATAGATGTAAAATCAATGTTTCGAGTTATTATATGAAAAAAAGTCACCACTTTCTGGAAAAGAAATTAATTATATCATTATAAATAATAGTATTTGTGTTTTTTTTAATCTCATGCTGAATTATATTAATTATCTCATGCAAGTAGTAGAATTTGTTTAATAAATAAGAATTGTGAATTTGTGCTATATAATCTCTTACTTAATTAAGAGATAAAAGTATTATTTATGGGTTAACAATTGATTGCTTCCTCACGATATCTATCAGCAAACTGAAGAAAAAAAAACTTCAGTTTTGAATTACATGATGTGGACAAGATTGTGTTAATAAAATCAAGCCTCAACTTAATTTAATTATTCTTTACATTAAATGATAACACATTTTAGAAAAGAAAAATTTGAATTTATGAAAAAAAATATAGAAATAAATTTTAAATATTCTACATAGTAAGGTACTCAATAATTAATGCAAATTAGTTCACACAATCATGAGAAGTTCCCTGTCATTCTTATAATTTTTCGATTTAAATAATAACTAATATTATTTAAATCGATAATATTAGTTATAATAATAACACTTTTATTTTACTTATCAAAATTCACCAAATTATTTATTAAGTCAGGAGCATTGGTAATTATTAATTACCTTACTGTAATGTTTCTAAAGTAATATTGCTCAATTTTTATCTTTGTACAAAAATTTATATTATATCAAAAGTAAATTAAGAAGTGAAATTATAACAAACCACATTAATTATTTTAATAGAGTACAGTGGCATAGTACTGAAAATTAAATAATTTTACAAACAATATAAACAAGTTCATGTATACATATCACTATTTTCTAAATACTTTTCTAAAAAACAATTTTTTTAATTTCGTATAAATGATAAATATTTACTAAATATTCTTAAATTGTGATGAAATGTATCTAGATTTGTAAGTTTTAATAACATGTAATAATAATCATAAAAATGTATGAAATTTCAAAAATAATTCTGCTTTCACTAAAGTTCTTTTATAGCTAAAAGCATCTGAAACCAAAATGGGTTTCACACACACAAACAATTTTTTTCTTTTTAAATAATACTCTTAAATGTGTGACATAAACTATTCCGAAATTAAAATTCCTTATTTTATGAAATTATGTATTTTTTGTAATTTCAATGTTGTTCTTTCAATGTTAATTTTCCATAAATTGCTTTAAATGTAAGCAATGTAATCTGATTTTAATAAAAATATGTTTCTAAGAGAGGAAATATTTTTAAATATGAATTTTAATTATAGGGGTCTGTATTTTAACAAATAACGTAAAATAGTTTTCTAAATTATTTAAATGTATAAACCCTAAAACGAACCAAAATATTCAATGATTCTAAATAAAAAATATAATACTATTTTAAAAGCATTCTAGTAAAATACTTTAGTACAGGTACCTTTATTCAGTAATTGAGTCCTGTATGTAATATATTATATGACGCAGATAAAAAAATTAGTGACAGCTAAACAATGTGTAAGGATGATACATGATGATTAAAATAATAAATCACGTATACATCGGCAAGTTCACATCAGTTGAAATTACTTAATTTTTTTATTTAACTTCAAATGACAAGGAACTGAAATACAGCGGTCAAGAAATCAAAATATTTGTAGGATTATTTACACACAAATTAAATAATTCTTAATTTGTGTGTTAGTTTAACTAACACAGTTATGTAAGAGATTGGAGAATAAGTTCATTCTCATTTTTATATCAAATACTTTTATTTAAACAAATATCAATAATATTAACAATAAATTAATCAATTATGTGTTTACCGTTGCTATTTATAGTCTTCTCAAACTTCTAGACCAATTTGTCGATGAGGCTCTGCCAAATAGCATGGTCTGGTATCGAAGGAATTGTTGAACCAGTTTTTAATGTCTTCTTCACTGTAGAAAATAACGCCATTCATATGGTTCTACAAAGAGCGGCAATGATGGAAATCCGTTTGTTCAAGTTCCGAAGAATACGGCGGATGCTGCAGGACCTCCCGTTTGAGCTCTCTGAGTGCGACTTGTGCAACATGAGGCCCGGTGTTGTCGTTAGGGAGTATGGTTTGCCTTGTCGATGGAGCCTATGTCACAGCTATGTACTGTATAGCTATCTTCTGTGTAATTCCCCCATATGAAAAAGTCCTTGTCGGATTTAAATAAAAGTCTCTGTCTTTAGCCATGCCATGATGGAAGTACCAGTTCGACCCGCACCAAATTTCCCCGATCCCATATCCCATAATTAAATTAAATATAAGCAACATATTATGACAAACACCTTAACCCCTTTCTTAGAGTAAATAAATAAATTGGAGGTGCGTGCCTGGGGCACTGGGAATTCCGTCACGTAAAAGTGACATCCAACGTCCCTTGTCGATGGGGCATTTACAACCGAAATGCCGCTTTCATGTTATGTTGCTAAGCTATATAAATCTCTTTGTGTACAATGGTATTTCTCTTGAAATTTGTAGGTGCAACATGAAACCTTGCCTGACCAAATGCCATTTTTTTGTCATTTTTCCCATTTTTGGACATTGCAAATTACTTCATATTCATAAATTCGCCGGTGATATCTTCTCAGTATAAGTTAAAATCATCCTCTTTGCTTCAGCTGTTTTTTGTCCTAGATTTAAAGCAAAGAAGCGCTGGAGTCAAAAATGTTGCATTTTACCTCCTGGATATAATATTTCTATAACTTAAAATTAATAAACAATGTCATTACTCAAGTGCAGTTTAGAACAGCAGAAAGTGGTCTATCGAAGGAATATTATGAACTTTGTAAACAGCAAAAAAATTGTTGTAAAACAAAATAGAATATGAAACTGCAGTGAACTTATTCCCTAACCTAATATTTTTTAAAAATCAATTTGCTTGTTTCAAATAAAATAAAGTCTCGAAAATATAAAAAAGTATATTTTCACTTATATAATATTAATAGAAAAAGATTAGAAATAGAAATGATAAATATATAAATATAGTATGTATATATATATATATATATATATATATATATATATATATATATATATATATATATATATATATATATATATATATATATATATATATATATATATATATATATATATATATATATATATATATATATATATACGTATAAATATATACAGAGCATTTCGCTTTTATTAAACTAATTATCATGTATGAACGAATTAGTTGAAATGTGAATATATTGAAGTAAATTATATTTTTTAACTAATGTTGACTTCGATTTCTTTCTCTTGCATTTTCTTGATAAACTAGATTTTATCATACATATTTCTTTCATAGTTATTAGGAATAATTTCTATTTTTTCAAAAATATATGAAGTACATTTTTGTTTTGCATTCAATGTAAATATAATGTGAAGCACATTTTTGTTTTGCATTCAATTTTCAGTTTTATCAATTATTATTTATATTTATTTCATTACTCAACTTACTTTTAAATTTATTCATTCTACAGAATATTATATTTTATAAAATATTTTTATTATATTTAATTTTTTTTAAATTAACATTGTCTTTTTATGTAAAAATGTAATCTTTTTTTCTCATTTATTAATGTATCTAAATACATATCATCTTATTTCTAGGTGATGTTTTTATAAAAATAAACAACATTTTAAATTAAAAAGGAAGAAAATTAAATAAAAAAGTGTATTTGATAAGAACAACAATATTAAAAGTTTTTCATCAAATTTCGTTTGCTTTGAAGAAAAATAAATACGAATCCGAAAATAAAACACAAATTCCAATTCTCGAGATAAAATATTCCAATATTCAACAATATTTCTAGATAAAGGAATATCATTTTTCAATTTATGAATTTGTTTTCTTTTAGAATATTCTATACAACATCAGAGTGTATTAGATTTCCTTGTGGAAATTAAAATGAAACAAATGTTATCTAATGAGATGAAAAAATTTAAAAAGAAGAACTGAACTTTTTTGTTTTCATTTTTAAATTTTTTATTCTAATTAAGTTAATAATGCTTTCAATTAAAAATTTCTTTTGTATAAATTTTGTTCTTTTTTTCATACTTGAAAAAAAATTTTTTAAGTGAACAATACTAAGGAACATGAAAATTTATGCACATACTATCTAATTATAGCAAGTTTACTTTTTTCTAATTTAGTTACTTATAACTGAAAAATAAATAATCAAATGTTAACAAATTAATATTAGTAAAAGTGTTGGTTTAGTGAGCTCTTTACTATTAAACAATCAATAGATTCTTCGTGAAATTAAGTAGGGATGAAATTGAAAAAAAAGTTTGTTTTTCAGTTATTTTTTACACATCTAAATCAGTAATTATTAACATTTTTTATCGCATCACATTGTTAACAATTTCGAAATTTGGTGACGTAGAAATAAAACGTTAATTTTAAAAGTTGTTTATTTACCAAAAAGACATTTTCTAAAACAGTTTATGATAAAAATTCTGAATGTAAAATGAAATAATGTAATATGTACCACAGGAACAATAGTACGTTTGATAAACGGTTAATTATGAGGTAGAATAATTTTAATGAAAAAATTGTGTATTTTGATATTTTCATTAATATGTGTTCGTAAAAATGACAATACTAGCCTCATTTCATCTCCTACATTTACTCGTCTCAATTTTGTTTTGTTTTTATATAGGTTAATATTGTAAATCTGAATTCACACAAATAAGATGTAGAAAATTGGAATTTTAGATATTGAGAACACTTGAAATTTCTTCTTTTGGTGCTATTAGAAAAAGTTATAGCTATAGATGATAAAACATTTTAACTAGCAAAAATATGATATTAACTGTAAAAGCAAGTTTTACTTTACAGAGTAGTTCCTTTTAACTTCATGAAATTTAATCATTTTAATAAAAAAGCATTATAACTTTTGCTATAAATATTTCTAAAATTTAGCAGCATACTTTAAAAAATTGACTCCACACAAAATTGTTATGGTGCAGTGATTGGGAATAATTGATCTAAATAGAATGTATAAAAAACATTGCAATGAAATAGTTTCAACATAAAGGAATTCCAAATTGCACATTTCAGTACGCTAATTTTGGTATTATTTTTAGAATATTTTTGTATCAGAAATAAACATATTTTAATGTGTTGCTTGTATCATAAATTAATATTCAGTTTTAAGAATCACTTAACATTTTACCGCCATTCCATTTGTATATTGAAAAAATTAAATATTTTTAAAATGAGAGAATTCCTTAAACAAATGACAGTAATTTTAGTGCTCATATTAATAATGTTTATCTTACAAAAATATTTGGTTTTTTTATTATACTATGAGTAAACTTAAAATTCAATTAAAATTGGTATTTAATTATACTATATATTTTCTTGTGATTGAATCACGTATTTTTTAAATAAAGAGCACCATAATAAAATTCATTTTATGCCATAACGTATTATATGGAACCATAAGATTTTTAGAAATGAATATAAATTTCTCTTAAATAAAACTTTCTATAACAAATTTGTATTAATTTTGCTAAGACTCTCTCAATTTTTTCCAACCGTGTTCATTGTTCATTCTATAAACATAGCTGTAATGTGTTTATGTTTGTTTGTCGCTCAACGGTCATTTTTTGCACACGAGGGCTAATTAGACCAACATAGCTGTAATATTTAATACGAAATTGTCCTTTCATAGTAAAAAATAATCGAGTTTTTTATCCCTGTAGGATAAGACATTAGTCTTAATAACAGAAGTGTGATTTATCTCCGATGATTGCATCTTTAGTATTTCATTAGCAGTAAATTCGATGCATTTCTGAAGCAACATAATTCAGCTCATCCATTGTTAGAAACACTTTTCATGATGAGAAATCTGTTTTTATATCGGCAAATATATCCAAGAAAACGAAATCATTATTAATTGCTAGTGTTTCCATATAAAACAAAATACCACTCCAAGATATTTTTAGAGCATCCCAGTTACATTCTGATTTAAAGATCAAGAAATGTCATGTTGCATTCTAGACATAAAAATAGCAATTTTATGAATATAGTGTTGCAGAAGGTTAATTTCCTTGAGCATTTTGATACTTTTCAAAAATTCGATTAACTAATCAGCTTTTATGAAACCATGCTCATTACTTTTATAATACATTCTGTATGTGTATATGCATAAGCACATTGACTTTAAAAAGTTAAGAATAGTAAATTTCATCTCATAACCAGTTTGAAATTTTCTCTAAAGTATAACATTTTTTAACAAATTAGCTACCTTTATTAATATATTTTGTTAATTTTAATTTTCAAATATACCAGCATAATAATTATCATTTGTTTATAATACTCACGCTATTTGAATATTATATTTAATGTAATAATAATTTCTTGTCTGGTATTCTACATTTCTGATAAAGTTGATGATAAATTGAAGTTATTTTATCATCTTGGTAAAATCATATTAAGTTTCAAAATAAAATTTTATTTTATTTTTTATTCCATTCCTTTGTAATGCTTTGGTTTAAATTTAAATTGCTTTCACTTATTCTTATATAAAAGAAATATAGTTGTAAATGATAAACCTTAAAAACATTATACTAAAGATTCATTTTATCTAAGAAATCTGTTTTATCTCTATTAATCGAGTTGTAAAATTCGTCACAAATGGAAAAAATTGTTGGTATGTAATAGTGTGAAGAAAACAGAAATTTTGGGACTTTTATTCTGAAATAAATGTTATACTATATAATTTTTCCACTATACACTAACTAAAATAATTCATACCATTTGCATTCCAAAGTATCAAAAACGGGATTCCGTAAAAACATATTTGTTTTGAATATATTACAGTTTAAATATAAATTATGCTTGACTGTTTCAAACAGTATTGTATAGTTACTAATCAAATGTATTTAAAATTATTTATAAAAGAACAATAGTTTATTCGTAAGCTAATATTTAAGAATTTATATACTTAAGTTAATTTTTAATTATTAAAGTAAAAAATATATGAGAATCTAATAAACAATGTAAATCGTTATAATGTCACTAAAATGTAAGGAAAATTAAGTCTACAGAGCAAATTAAAGTCTGTTTTCTCCCATTAATGTATAAATATTATCGGTTTAAGAGTTTGTAAAAGATAAAATTATTTTGAAGTATAAATTTCACATATACATTTTATTCGCTTCAATGGTTAAAAATAAACAAATGCTAAAAAATAACTTCATATTTCTGGATAATATTTTTCTGGAAATAAGAGATTCCTTTAAAATTAATTGAGATATTACATATCTTAAAATATAAAATGCAGAATATGAAAAATCTCAGAAATCAAACAAAATCTTATTTTGGTGTCCTTATCTTTCAGTTCTGTTGTTGAATAATAAATTCAATGCTAATAATATTTGAAATTTCTTGACTGTGCAAAAATAATCCAAACCGTCATATTAATAAAATATTCATAGATGCAAAACACTTTTGCTCTAATAACTTTACATATTTTACTTCGGAAAATGCATTTTTTTCTATTTATTTCCTGAAACATTTCTTTAGACGTTACTTAAAGTCTTTAAGCATTGTCAATTAGATATTAAATATAATGCAACATGGAAGAATATTATACATTTAGAGAGCGACTTTATAATAACAGGAATCTCTTATATACATAAAAGATGTTTGTGTTTGACGTGCGTTATTTATATATATATATATATATATATATATATATATATATATATATATATATATATATATATATATATATATATATATATATATATATATATATATATATATATATATATATATATATATATATATATATATATGTGTGTGTGTATGTATGTATATATATATATATGGGGTGTGTGGGTGTAATTTGCTTTTAAGTTTTTATACGAAAAAACACCGAGATACTCACTTTATTCAAATGTTATTTTGATATTTTAAGTTTCTATACTAAATTTTTTTGCTTTCATATTTCATTCACACACATTTATTTTTAATATGTCAAAAAATTTAAAAAAAAATTATTTTGTTTTATTGACTGACTTACATGCTTACGATCCTTATGAATTAACCGTAAAATATATAGCTATTTTATGCATTCAAATATCTTTAATTTCATATTTACCGCTGAAATATGTTATTTTTATCATTTCTTTTTTACATAATATATATTTCATTTTTATTTGAATTTTGCAGGTCCACGGAGGTCACTGTCTTCACTGTTTTCTTCAGGGGATGCACTTTGGTAAATGGTGGACAGAGAATAGAGAGCCATTCCTCAGGATGCCATCCGTACTTTCATTGATTCTGTGCCTAGACATGTTATTCCGTGTATCGCTGTCCACGGTGGTCCTATAACCTACTTATCTGACTCTGTTCCCACTCTGTATTCTGCATATTATTTCCAAATACAGATCTATGTATCAAAATGTATTTTTCCTTGATGTCTCGCTCTGTTTGTAATGTTTCGTCACTTGCTGACAACTCTTTCTTCATATTGCATTTTCAATATCTTGCAGAGTATTTATAACTGGCATACAGGATACAAATTATGGTTACAATTGTTATAAATTATTTGAATAAAATTGTATGTTTATAAAATGGTAAATCTGTATCTATAATGTTTATATTAATCTTATTAATACTTATTTTTGATTTATATATAAAATATTTAGGTTGAAAAATGTTCTTGTAATAATTTAAGAATTCACATAAAAATCGTGAAGTTAACACTTTATATTCATTGGTTATGAAAAATCATATTATCTTTGAAACAACTCTGGTGTAAACTAAATTTTATTGCAATTAAATAGTTTTAAGTCTTACATCAATTTAGATAGCTAATTGTTTTTGTAAATTATAAAAATAATTTTTACAAATATGCTTAAAACTTCACTTAATAGAAATATAAAGTAAAACATTATTTGGAAATATATAATGTTCTTAGCTCATATTTTTCATTAATGTAATATTTTTAAAAGTATGCTTTAAATAATTCAGCTACTTTATAAGTTATATATCTGTTAGAAATGTTTTTAGATTAAATGTGTGACTTCATTATCCTTTGGTAATACAACTGCATTTGTCCGCTGATAAGAGTATAATATTATTTGCAATATCAATTTTATTAAATATCTTAAATGGTTGCAGCATTTATTTGTTATATCTCGAAAAATTTATTCGTCATATTACCTCTTCTGAATCGAAAAATTATTATAGAAGTACAACTATACATAATTAAAAGTATACCACTTCCTATTTATAAACAGAGCTTCTTTTTTATAACTGAAAATAAAACCATGAATAAATAAAGGAAAAAGTAATTAACTTATTTTTAATTCGCCTAATAAATATTAATTAAATTTTGGAGCAAATCTTTAAAATTTAATTAAATTCATAGTTCTTAATTTAAAAATATTTTCCTTTCTTAATTATTTTGCATAGAGTATAAAATAACGAAATATCTTTAGTTTAATAAATAATCTCTTAGATTTTTCATATTCATACACTGTGTGTTTGGATATTGTCATAATTAAATTTAATTAATTATCGTAGAAAATAAATATTATATCATATTCTTGAAAATATTTAAGAAACTAATTAAATCAAAATTCGTTCACTTAAGCAGTAATGGATAATTTTTGCATATTGCATATTTGATTTGAATTCATAACAAAAATATTTCTTAGAAGTCAAATGTATAAATTAATATTTTTTTACCTGGGCAAAAGGTAAATTGCAGAACAAATTATTGTTTACTTTAGATATTTAAAAAAAATTTTTAATTTAATTTTACTTAATTGCTAATGATAATCCTATTTTTTCATGTTTATTAAACACAAAGCTTTAAAATATATGAACAAAAAATCCTATTTCTTGGCAAGTAACTATTTTCTCATCATTGTTTTTTTAAAGCATTACGAATGAATTGCATTGCTCTTGATTAATAGGCAAATTAAACAAACTGAAAATGCTTATGTATAAGCATATTTTATTGTGGGTATCAATTGGCCTTTATAACACGTTAAAAATTTCAAATATTTTTTCTCTGAGGAGACCACATACTAATGCATAATAATGCACCGTAGATGATGGGTAGCAATGACAAACCACTTCTAAATCTAGAGTACCAAAATCAACAACAGTGCATGAGAATAACAACAAGGCAAAATGCTTCCATCACTCCTTGACCAAGATCAAGGTGGGACTAACATATTTCTTCCTGAAGATATATCTAATCTTGAGGCCACGGCTTGACAAGTTTATTGATTGATGTCATAAAACTGAGAGATGAAAAGATAATGAGTATTGAGCAGTTATCCTGACACGTGCATACTACAAAAAGAAAAGAAATTCCTGCATTCCAATCTTTAGTGTTTGGCTTAAAATTAAAGAATAAAAATAAGGAAAAAGCTGCCACAATGCAGGGATTTATTGAGCAGCAATATGAGAATGGGCATTATCCTGTTGAAGTATAGCGCCTGGCAAGCCTTGAAGGAAGGGAACAGCTAAGGGCTGTAGATCTTCATTGATGTACCGGTTGCTGCTCAGATTACCCACAATTCTTAGCAATTGAGATTGTCCATGATATGCTATAGTACCCCAGACTATAATTTCGGCTATTCGTCCACTGTGGCGTTCGATAATGTACTCTGAAAGGTGGCGCTCAGCAGCATGTCTTCTGACATGAAAGCGGCCATCATGTTGTCACAAATTAAACCGGAATTAGTCAAAAAACATGCTACCAACGAGCACGCCAGTCCCTATGCTGATAAGCCAATTGTAGTCGAAGGCGGCGATGGTTTAGAGTGAAGGGCATCTTGTGTAAAAGAGTCCTTACGCGCAGCCCATGCTGCAGCAGACGTCTACGAATTGATGAAGCACACAATGAAACACCTGCAGCAATTGACCACTGTGCTGCCAATTGTCTGGATGAAGCTGTACGGTCCGTCAACGCCATAAGGAACAGGTGTCTAATAACACACATTGATGTCACATTTCGACCGTCCTTTTTCTGAGTTGTCCGACACTCATCCGTCCACTGCTTTCAAACACGTATCGTTTTGCTGCTGTTACACAGCACACAAGTGGCTACTGCACGTTAATTCTATCGAGCTTCATGAAGGCCAATGGTTTTTCCCCCGTTCAAACTCCATAAGTAGTTGAAATCTTCCTCTCTTTCGTCAAAGGAGGCATAATTAAAGACTGAGCTAACGTTTATCATAATCAGATAACCACTGATAACCAGAAACGCCTTGCTTGCAGTTTCAGATCATATGAATGTATTTTGATAACTGTACAAAAATATTTTAATCCTTAGTTTGCATGCAAGTGGGAGAGAATTGTAAATTATTTTAACTGTCTAATTTGTTAAAAAAATGCTATTACTTTTTATAAAAAGTATGAACTTGCAATAGAATATGGTTTTCAAACTTCTATTGAAATTAACATGCATGCAGAAAACTATAGACTCGAATCAAGTATTCTTTTAAATTGAATCTGAAACTTTTGAGGAATTGTTTCATTGAAGTAAGGAAATATCTTATATGATGAAAACCTAATTTTGTTTGCATAATAGTCAGCACATTTTTATAAAAATATTTGTAAATTTTTGTATACTTTATAATAAAATCAAAAGCAATTTTTTCATAAAAAAATATTTTCTTTCTCTTTCAGTCAAAGGTAGTTTTTTGCACACGAGGTCTAAATGGCCTGAGACCTTCATTTTAAAAAGGATTCAGAACATTTATAACCGTTTAAAATTCTGGTGGGAATGGAAATAATACATAGATAATTCAACATTTTGTGCTTCTTATTGATTTGTGACTGGCATAAAAAATATTTTAATACCATATATTTTATTTCAATATTTTCATATTACGTAATATTCATGTATTTATAATAATTTCTTTTTGATTTTAGAATTTAGATATCTATTTTATATAATCTTAGTAATATGTTTGAATAATTGTCTCACTTTCATGAAATTAATTTTTTAATAAAGATTCATTTAATACATATATTTAATCAATGGTTTTATGATGCAGGAAAATAACGTCAAAAACTTGTTTGATAAATAAATATACATTTAGAAAATCAGATAATCATGCAATTTAAAATTCCTTCAATTACTAATGCACTATCAATATTTCATTCTGAAATTATGCTATTCATTTTTGTGTAAAATTGTAATAATTACTTCTGTTTCATTATAACCTATGATAGAATAATTTTGAAGATTTTTCGTGTTAATTTTCAGGATCTAAGTTGTCCTCTTTTCATAAAATATCACCAGAAGTAATTCATATAAGTGTGACTTTTAATTTTGTGTGATTAAAATATAAACATCAATTATAATATACTGACCTTTTCACTAAAAACAGGATTTTAAAAGAAGTAAATATTTTTCGGATTTGTACATATGTGAACTCATTTAACTTAAAAAATGAAGTTTTAACTTGGTTACTGGTTATTTACAAAACTGCTCCTTACTAAATTATTTAATTGTAATAATAAAAGAAATAAAATATGAGCTGAGAATGTAGTTTAACCCTTATTAAAATAATGAAATACAGCTTTTTTTGTGGATAAATTTATATCATATCTTTTAATGTTTAAAATCTATATTTATTATGAAGTTTGTTAAAACATAAAAAGCTCCAAATAAGTAATTTTGTTATCCCTTGACAAATGCAAAATGATTTTATTTTAATATAATTATGCATGTTACAATATTGTTTTAGTTTTTTTAAGTTTATATCATGCTAATTTAAGATTACTTACTTATACAGAAATTAATTCCTTATTATTTTAGTTACACGAGATTCTTTCCAGTTCAGTTGGAATTGATTTATATTGCAAGAGAGAAATAATACTGTCTTTCCTAGAATATGAAATATATAATTCAACGTATTATATAATAAAGATTTTCTATTTACAAGAAAATAAATTGAAATACTTGTATCGAATTCATTAAAGGTTTTCTTTTATATATTGGATCTTTGCACATTTTTGGAACGAGAAATTATCTCGTACTCCTTACGAGTAACTCAAATTAATCAAATCATTTAATGTTCCGATGTCTTGTATAAGAAATAAAATAAATAAATAAAAGATAAATTCGCATAAAAATTGAATAAAAAGACGATTAGTTGTAGTTTATGTTATTGTGTCTTCGAATTTTATACTTTCTAATGGTGAATTCTCTAATCAATGAATAATTCTCTTTCTTATTTAGTTTCGTATTGAAAAATCCTAAATTTTAACTTAAATGCATTTTAATAATATAGAATATAATATTGAAATAGAAATTAAGTTATAAATTAAAAATTAGTTAAACTAATTATTTATGATTAATGAAATCAAATTTTATAACTAAAAAATATAGTTCAGCTACATTAAAATGTAATAACAACAGAATAAATTCTCTTGTTGTCATAAAGATTACTGTTTACAATGTCTTAGTACAAAAAGATACTTTTAAAAATCCTTATCACAAACATAAAAATATAATCTTTTCTCTCTTCCTGTAAAAAAAGAAGAAATATCTGTACACAGTACAGATTCCTCGGAAATATCAAGTTGCATAGATTTCTTTGTAACAACTCGACAACTCTTAAATCCCAACTGTCCTTTTGATTACAAGCGGATTTACTTCATCACTCTTGAAGTTTGAACATTTATCAAGTTATCTCAGGGGAGCATACAGTTTCTTTTCCTTTAACGCAAAAGTATTTCGATCTTGTTAAAATAGTAACATTAATCTATTCATCCGAATAGGTTTTAAATTTTTATCCACCACCAGATAAAGGTATAGCTGAAAGTAGTCCAGTAAATAAATTGTAAAGCACGTTTTGTAAAATGTTAATCAGAATATTCTTTCAATTATATTATCTATTACAAATAGAAATTCAATTTATATACAAATAAAAATGTTTCTATTTCTAGGTTCTTGTAATATGATTCAATTTGTTGATGATTTTTGGGCTCCGAATAATTTACAAATTATACTTCAGAAGAGGAAAATTTCTTGAATAAAGGATGCTTAAAAATTGAACAATAATTTAAACATTGAAATGTTTATTAGAATAGATAAATTAAATATATAAATATAACTTCAAATATATATTTAATGTTCTTACGAATATTTACAGTTGAAATATAGTTAAATCTTAACTTTAACATTTAAAAAAATCAAATAATTGTTTAAAATGTTAAAGTTAATCAATACTTTGTTTATAATAAAGTATGTGTAAAGGTTAGGTAAATTACACTAATATTTCAGAATAAATACGGAATGATAAACTTTTTGTATAAATTTCAACCGTATTTGTTTTAACAAAAACGTATCTACAGCTTGTTGTTAGAACTATTTTGTTGCATAAATTAACAACAGTTCATTGAAACATGATAATTCTTCACAAACTTTATAGTTTCATAACATGAAGAATAATTCATAAAAATTTACAAATTTAATGAAGAGTACTTAATTATATTCATCGTCTTGTACGATCGTTATAATCTATGTAAAATTACAGATTCTACTTAATAGATAAGCAAAATGTAAATTTTTGATAACTTAATGTACAGTAAAAATAATACCTATTTTCTTAGATAAATTGTAAGATAAAATGATTCTATTTATAAAAGCTCAATTCTCAGAAATTTATATGAAAGCATTTTTTACAAATAATTAAATTTGTGGTATATATCACGATATTAAAATATTTCATATAATACTTTTAATCTTCCTATCAAAATATATCAAGTGTCTTATTATCTAGTAAAATATTTTAAAAAATAGAATATAAAATAAAGTATTATTTTCATCAAAATATGATTATTACTTACTGAATCTCTCAGTTCGTAAAATTGAACCATTTTCGTCATAAATGTAAAACAAAACTGTAAAGCATAATTTTGAATATGTATTTATAAATAAAAAAATGTAATTCTTTGTTTTATATTTTATTATGTTCTTAATATTATTTTCATAATATTCAAGCAGAAATGTCGTTTATATAAACAGTAGAAATGCATATAAGCAATAATATATATAAACTAAACCTTCTGGTGAGAAATATATGCCTTGTTATTAGGCCAGTCTTAAGCGAAACATCTATTGCTTAGCTCCCAAGCATGCTTGATATCCAATTTTAATGAAATATTTACTCTCTGGATTGATAATTATTTTTTATTTAACCATTTATCTTTAAAGAGCTCATTTAAATGATTTTTACAATGGGAGATTTAAAAAAGGAGAGGAATATTATAATATATATTTCCTTAAAAAATATTAAATTTCTATTATACATTTGATGATACTTATATATTTAGCATTGAGATATTAGTAAAATGTTATGCAGTGTCAATCTGGCTTTTACAGGTAGACAATGATGAGTACGACAAGCTGTTTCTAAATATATACATTCTAAATAAGCATATCATCGTATACATTGTGTTTATGATTATTTTTCAATATTATTTAACCTAGATATGATTATTTTAGTAATTAAGAAATAATGTAATTATATTATTCTATTCTTATAAGTTGTTCTAATATTTTCTATACTTTCTAAAATTATTTCAAAATTTCACGAATACTAACATTTGTTAAATGTAAAAAAGGAAAAAAAATCTAAGAGAGCAAAATAATAAAAATTTGTGTCAGAAATTTTGAAAAAAAAATTAAATTTCTAACAGAAATTAAATTATTAAAATATTGGTAAATGAATTGAAAAAAATATTACTAAATAACACAATCAAACTTTTGTGGAAAGCAATACTTATTATATTTTTCTCATTATTGTTAGAGAGTTAGACAGCAATTTTTTTAACAGTAAGCCAAAAGTGCTCACGGCAAAATTATGTTCAATCTAATTTATAGAGCTAATGGGCTAAGCTAACATAACACATTTAATTATCTTAAAATATATTCTGAATGCAAGTATTTCCTCTCATTTGAATAATATATATATATATAATTTATATATATATATATATATACATATACATATATATATATATATATATATATATATATATATATATATATATATATATATATATATATATATATATATATATATATATATATATATATATATATATATATATATATATATATATATATATATATATATATATATATATATATATATATATATATATATATATATATATATATATATATATATATATATATATATATATATATATATATATATATATATATATATATATATATATTTTAAAATTGAATAGTTTTTCTGTGACTTTAAATTTTCAATTACGTCTAAGGTAACGAAATATTTTATAGATAAAAAATATAAAAATTAATTATCCACTAATTAAGTCATCTTCTTCAAGATAAACATCAATATCTCAATTTGTCTTTCTAAAATTTCTGAAACTCATCTCATGTAGAATGTATAAGTCACTTTGATATACCATACGTATTCATATGATCTATAATATAGCACAATTAAACAACTGAAGAATATATTTTAATTAAGGTCTCATAAATTTTTGCTTCCTAATTATTTGTCAACATTTTTTAATAATATATATATGTATGTATATATATATATGTATATATATATATATATATATATATATATATATATATATATATATATATATATATATATATATATATATATATATATATATATATATATATATATATATATATATGTATATATATATCTATATATATATATATATATATATATATATATATATATATATATATATATATATATATATATATATATATATATATATATATATATATATATATATATATATATATATATATATATATCTATATCTATCTATCTATATATATATATATATATATATATATATATATATATATATATATATATATATATATATATATATATATATATATATATATATATATATATATATATCACTTAGTAAATTAATTAAAATAAAACTGTACAATATATAATTTATTTAAAAAGCATTTTTGCAATACTGTAATTCTTTATAAAATAATAGTTATTTACTTAAATTATTATAATTATAGTAAGGATTATTAGAAATAGTTATACTTTAACTAAAATTTAATTAATAATTATTTGTAGAAATAAAATAATACTTTATCATCTTAAATTATTCAAATTACTAAAATGTTTTTCTTAAAATCTTAGATTTTTTTTCAAAAAGACTCAAATGATATTCCTTTGTATTTGCGAAAGTTTCAGCTATAATCCGGTATTCAAACTACAATTTTATTAAAAAGTTCAACAGAATTTTCTTACAAAGCTTATAGAACTATTTTTGAATTAAATTTCCACATAAGCGCTTTACATTATTATATTTCCCGGAAGGAATTTTTATTTGACTAGGGATATTTAAATATAAAAATGCTTTGTAGAAACATGGCATTAGCATTGAATATTTTAAATAAAACATTTATTTTTATTATTCATTATTATCTAATTATTTCATTATTATCTAACTACTTTTCATGTATTCATTAATTACATACTAATGAATATATTAAAAACTATACGTTATGATATTTTTATAATTAATTCAGAAAAGGATTATTATAATTTACATTCATATTTTTTAAGAATTAAGTTTGTGGGATCAAAAAATATATTAATCTCATACAAATTTTAAAAAAAGTCTCTGGGCAAAAAATATATCGAAATTTATTACATTTTTATGTAACATTGCTTCAAAATTAATAGGAAATTGTTTTTTCATAAAAATAAAATGTGGTACATTTTTTACTTAAATTACAAACCGTTTTTTTTTTTTTTCATTTTTTTCTAGAAAACTAGAATTTATATTTACATAAACACTAGAAATTAATAGGGAAAAATTCTTCATAAAAATGTTATGTAGTACATTATTTTTTCTTTTGAATTAAAAATCATTTCTTCATTTTTTCATAAAGTTATTTAAGTCCAAAGTAGTAAGCTTAAAGTTACTTAAGTCAAAAATACTTTTTTCAAAATTAAATGGGATCTTTATTTCATCTAAAATGATAAATATTTAAAATTTTAGGAAATGAATTTAAAAATAATTTGACATTTTATTTTCAAATACAAAAGTTACGCAATTTAAAAAATAGCATGAATAAGAGCTACATATTTTTAGATACAAAAATATTTTAAATATATTATACATTTGTTTATGAGATTGAAAACTACTTAAATGAATAACAAAGTAGGTATGCAAATTAAAAAACACCACGATGTAAATAAATATATTATCAGTTATAGCAAATGAAAATGTAAAGTAATAAGGAAAGTTTCAGGAATAAGTTTAATGAAATTTCTTTTGTAATGTTCACTATTATTCGTTATTGTTCAGATTAGTTAAATTAAGACAAATAAATTTAATTATGATTTGTTATATTATCTGTTTTCTAAACGCTTGCTTATAGCATATAAAAATACATGCTATTAATCAGATATTATGTCCTAAATAAAGTTTTCACTGTAGTTTCATAAGAGTTACATAAATAAACATGAGGGAAATACGTGAAACAATAATTGCTATTGCTGTAAAAATGTATTTTGAGCACTAATTGAATAAAATATTTCAGTTGAAACTTATATTTCCACATCTGTATGAATTTCTTTACATTTTATAATGCGTAATGCATAATACTGTTGTATTTCCTATAGTTTTATAAATGTAAAATTCAGCACCCAATGAATATTAAAATATACAAAATATTATTACTGTGAAATATTGTAATATAGGCAAAAAGAAGAAAGACATTTTTGTACATCACTTATTTTACAATCGACAATAGTTAATAAATTAAGACATTATCATATTTAGTTGAGAAATATGAAGAAATGATTGAAAATGCATATTCCTATTTTCTTATAGTTAGTAATATCCTTCAATGTTTCATAAGAACATTATTTTACAATTTTAATGTATCATAAATAAAAAAATTTTTATAACGAAAGCAGTTGGCTATGCCATCAGATTATAGTTATTATTTCAATGTAACAAGGCAGAAATCTGAAAATTATTATTATACACCTCAAATTATTAGAAAATAAATACAATCTGAAATGTTACATTCTTCAGATAATCGTAATTAAACATTTTAGGTGCCTTAGAATAGGTAAGAATGTCTGATGTTGATTTATTTTGTAAACATAAAATAATGATTTAATATTCAAGTTATCAAATAATTTCTTCAATAGTTTATATTTAATATTTTTCATATGAGGCTACATTTCATTAACTATATGATTATACAACATATGGATGATTGTAATAATGAATGATGTTTTAAACAAATATGTTATAAAATTAACAATATAACTATGCGGAAATATTTTGTTAAAGTGTTATAAAATGATATAATTAAATATTTTTATAACATTGTATAACTATATTATACAGATATTAAATAAATTTAAATTAATAAATGTTATGAAAAAATATTTTGAAATGATATAAATTTTAAGGTAGTAAAAACAAAGTATTGTATTAAAAGAAAAAAATAAGTACAAAATTAATTAGTAAATCAAAAGAAATTTACAAAATTCAGTCTATTTAAAGTTAATATGATTAATATTTTAAACTGGAATGTTGAAAAATATAAAATGTAAGGAATTTTATATTTTATTTTACAGATAATTTAAAAAGTGAAAAAAACGAGCAATAGGTATTTGGAACATGATGACTGATTTCTATGTTTGATGCTGCTGAAAATAGTACCTATGATAAATTGGGAGCAATTTCATTTATAAGAATTCATCGATCATACAACATACTTTATGCAAGTAGTCGTAACTGTTCTGAGAGCTGAAAATGAATAAGTTTTTCATGCCTCATATTTCAATAGATGTAGGAGTTTTCAATATATTGTGTTTTTTTTCAGTCGCTCACCGCAATGGTATACAAAAGTAGCATTTGAAAATATTACGTTTCCAAATTTTCAATTTTTGAAAATTGAGCATTTCTGCATTTTAAGATTTACTTTAGTATTGGGCTATTGTAAAGGGCTCTTATATAGAGACTTCAATAAAGCTATGAATTCAGGATTCAATCAAAATTTAAATTTTCAAATAAAAACAAATGAGACAGTAAATCATACCTGTGTGTGTGTTGTGTACACGTACGTGTGTGTGTCTGTACACATACCTTTGTGTGTATTGTGTACATTTACGTGTGTGTGTATTGTGTTCACATACTTGTGTGTGTTTTGTGTAAATCTTAATCGCCTTTTATATTTATCAAATGATAATGATTTATACATAGAATATCAATTATTTATTATTAAGAATTTATCAAGTGACAATGAATAATAATTTATATATAGTTCGAATAACTTATAATAATTCGAATAAAATACAAGATTTAACAACATTTAATTTCTAATAAATAATTGAATGTTTCTAAGGAAATTTTTCTACTAAGTTGCTTGCGTTAAAAAGTTTGATTTTCCGATTTCTTATTTATTTAAAGTTTTATAAAGGAAATGTTTAATTTCATTATGTTTACACCAATTAACATAAATTTTTTTCATTTGCATTACTTGCTATAATTCAAAAATGTGCATTTAAACTTCTGAAATATTTTTAATATATTAAATATTTTTAATATATTTTTTATAAATATAAAACTCTAAAATATATCTTTGACTTCTACTACACTTAATACTTTCAATATTGATGCTGTTTTAGAATACATTATAACGGCATATTTTTTTGATTCCATTTATACTTAACCATCTGTTTTAATTACGTAAGTTAATACAACTGATCAAATGTATAGTCGAATATTTTTGCATTTTTATCAATTTGCTGTGAAAGACAATGTTATAATAAATATTTTAGAAGACGAACAGTAAATGAAGACCTTAAAATGATTATAAACAATGAATTTTAATATAAATGAAAGTTGTCAGTGAATATTTTAATTTAATTCATACTTGTCCATAAATTCTGGATAATCAATAAACATGCAAAAATCGAACTCGTCCGAAAAATGATGTATCTCACAGGGTAAAGCAATAAATGCAAATTGCATAATGGCATCTGATGACTTCGAGAGTATGCTTATATGGCGCAAACACCACTTATAAAATTTAGAAAAATGAAACCATAAGCGTAATAGAGAGGTATATAAGAACATGTGACAAAGTAAGAAAGATATTCACAATTGTACATTAAACTCAGTCCCACGACAGAATAGCTATGACGAAGAGGGCGCTTGTAAATAATGTCTTATGTAGTAGAATTATTGGCGGCCTGGAATGTGGCTTAAGCTGTTAGCAGTAGCCGATGAATTGGGAATAGCCATAAGTGTCATCTCTCGGTTGTGTCAACGATTTCAGGATAATGGAAATATTGATAAACGTTTCAATACAGGTCGCCTTTGTGTAACAATTCCGAACGACATCTAGTATTTGCCAGTATCTGTCAAAAGAAATATACTGAGTACAACAGCAGATTGGTCGCATTAGCTATCGTTATCCACGTTTCAAGGTAAATCATGTATAGACATTTTGGACAGTATGGTTTACATGCTCGCAGCCCTTTGAAATGTGTTTCACTCACGGTGACTCAAAGTCAGCAGTAGTTAACCTGGAGTTCTTAGCATGTAATGTAAACACAGTCACAGTGGGCTTGGCTTGTGTTATGTTTCCTGACGATTCGAGATTTAGCTTGCAGTCCGATTCGAATCAGATCTTCATGTGGAGAACACCTAAAACCAGTGCCTGTAGGACAACATCACTGAACGCCAACTATACAGTGGAGCAGGTGTGCTTGATTGAATCACCAGAACAGATCTACATTGGATGAAATGTTCAAATAAGATCGATTTTATGCCAAATGTATAGGGACATCATTCTGGAACAATGTGTCTTTTTGTTTAGGAGCTAAAGTTTGCTTATAGATGACAACGGCCATCCTCACGGTTCGAACATCGTCAATGACTGTTTTTAATCAGAGGATATTACCATTATTGATATGGAATGGCCTGCAATCGCACCGGACTTAAAAACCAATATAGAGTGTGTGAGACATTATTGACATTGTGAGTGGAATTGTGTTCCCAAGTACAGCTTGATAATATGAACATCAGCATACTTCAGCGTTGCACGAACTCTTGTTCCTCGTATTTGAAACATACGATATATTAACCATCACACAAACAGAATATTAAGTTGCTTTTCGGGTGATATGTGGTAAACTGCTGATAGGAAGCTGTAATCTTGGTTTGTGTATAACTAAAATTACACATACGCCATCGTTTAGATTCTTTCTCCCTTGTTTAATACATTTGCGTTATAAATAAATCATCTTTTTACCTTTAGCTCCTGGCTCCAGTATCATCTTTAATTTATGGACATGTGTTTATTTTAATATTAATCAATTATGAAAACTATGCCAGAAAATTGAAATAAAATTATAATTAAGTATGTCTTAATAACGTAGCCATTTGGACAGTATAAAGATAAGTAAACCTATTAGTTTTAGCATATTTTAAAAAAATTGCTCAAAATTATATGTTATGACACGAGTTTTAAAATTTAGAAAATAAAATCTGATCATTTTTTTTTCTGTTTAACCATGTTTTCCAACATTTTTTGAAGTTACAGGCGTTATCTAAATTAAATTCTTTATTGTTATCTTTATTATAAATTGATTTTGTGTTTCATTTCTTTCTTTCTAATTAAATTTTGCTCTTTTAAGCCCGAAAAAGGATTTCGTTTACAATAAAAAGTAAGTGACACATTTATTCCTTTAAATAAATGCAAATTTTTCCTTAAATATCTGCATTCAAGAATATTTTCTTTTAATGCTTAAGTCTCAAATTATTTTATGCAAACAATCCTATAAAATACTGTCTCGAGCAATTGATTAAAAATATATACTTTCATTTTTGTTTGTCTAAGAAGTTCCTATACAAACTTGCTTAAAAATTCAAAGGGCATTTTAAAAATAAAATACCATTTGCCATAATATCTATGTAAAAATGGGGAAAAAAATGTCTTACATATTAAAAGCTACCTATAGAAACTAAAAGTTATATTTTAAATAAACTTTCATATTTCTTAACTTTTTTAGACACTGTTTTCCAACTTTCTGTAAAATATCATTTATAAATTAGTTAAATCACAAGTCCAATGAGTTATTGAGCAGTTGAAATTATTAATTTATGAAAATGTAAGCTAGACGGTCAATTACAAATAAACTTTAATGATTTTATTTAGGTTAAATGCTAATTTACGCCACTAAGTAAAATACAAACTAATTAAAAGAAATCTAATGATACGTTTTTTAATTGTTAAAAATACCTCATTATATATGAATTTTTAATAATTGAAGTCAGGCTCTTTTCATAATCTTATGCCATGAACATGTGTAAAAAGCAGAGGAATATTTCAAAACTCACTTTATTAAATACAAATACAAATTCGCATATAATATATATATATATATATATATATATATATATATATATATATATACATATATATATATATATATATGTTGAATAGTTAAAAAATCTCCATTGCATGAGAATTTTTAATTATTGAAGGCAGGATCCTTTCATAATCTTTAATATTTATCATTGGAGGTCTATTGTAAGAAATATATTTGCAAATAATCAAAACGATGATTCATAAAAAACGAAAAAAATAATTATCATTATTTTTTTAAAAATAATTATCATTACAATTTTTTAAAAAATATCATTATATTTTTAAGAAATAATAATTATTTTTTTAACAAAAATATCCCTGGATCTAGAGGAAAAGATAAAGTACATACGTTAAATATATTTCTTATAATTCCAGTAGTTAAACAGAGTTGCGAAAATTCAAAAGGGAAATATTCAAAAGGGTGTTTTCGTTATTGAAGTGGGTACAGTTCCAGAATGTTATATAGAATAATTTAACTTATTAGTCTGAGGCATAAACAACTTAACAGGAATATCTATTCAATATTAATTTCTGTTTAATTACATTAGAAATACTGTAATTTATGCTTCAAAATAAATCATAACTTTTTATTTCTAGTTATCTAGACACAACACACAAACAGCTTGATAAAAGTCTCATTTGATTCTAAGAATCTGATCTCAATTAAACCCTGAGCAAATATTCATTGGACAAACAGATTGAATATTTTATTTACACAGGTTCACCTACATAGATTAGATATTCTTAACTGAAGTATTATGATATTAGCAGACCATTTTGTGGTATCATACATGTGCTATGAGCATTGTGTAAAAATGGGAAGAATTTCAAAATTAATTATATCAAAGATAAATTAATATATAGAATTAGAAATAAAATAAATTTTCTTTAATAATATTTTTAAAATATGAAATATTAACAGATTCACTTTCTAACAGTTATTTTAATAATCTTGTATAAATAAGTACTGAAAGTACTTAATTACAATCTCAAGAATAAGATTTTTAAAAAGTTTTAGTATGATAGATAAAAGATAAAAATGCTTACATAAAATAATCCAATGTTATTTATTTTTTTAGTTTTCTTTTTCAAAACTAAATCATTTTCTTAATTGAACTATTAGCTATTATAGTACGTAATTTATGCTGCATGCTCATTTCTAATAAAAAATTTGTTTTATGATATATTTTTTTCTATTTTTGATTATTGCAATTTATTTTTGTAACCATTACTTTTGAATAAAAACAATTTTATTATTTATTAATTACACATTTCACATTTTATGAAGTACACTGTTATTACATTACATATTTTTACATTTTTTTAAATGCTTTTTAAAGCTTTTTTTTACATTTTTAACAACTTTCATTAAATACATTTTTGCATTTATTTACAATAATTTGTTAATTATTATTAATTTTACAATTAAATTTTTTAATAATTAACTATTGCATAATTTTTCGAAATTAAATAAAAAAGAACAATTTTTGAAAATACTTTTTTGTTAATACCTGAATTAAAGTTGCATAATTAGCTCGTAAAATGGGAGCAACTTTATTCATTTCAGTATTGTTGATAAAATCTAAACTTTAAAAATTAGAATATATAATAAGAATATTCTTTTAATGTATTTTTTAATGATTTACTGCAACTGATTTTTTTTTACTGAATTTGCAAATGCTTTTGTTTTCAGCAACATTTGATAGCAATTAAGTAATAACTAAATTAAATGCATTCATTTATTTGACATACACAAATTTAAATACTTTTTCAGTTTACATAGTTATATATAAGCTCGAAAGAAAGGATGCCTTTCAAATATTTCCCGTTTGCATTATTTAAATATAGATTAATCATAATTAATTTTGATACTCTTAATTTCTTTATCAAGTGATATAATTATTAAAAACTGCTGAATATTTATAATTGTTAAGTATTTAAAAAATATATGGATGCAGACTTTGTAGCTACATTATTTATATTTTAAAGATGTAAAATTTAAACATATTTTTAATTTGCGTGTATTTTACAAGATAAAATCGTATGAAACATTCAAATGCTAAACATAAATTCCATAACAATAAATTTGCATTTAACATTATTTTCTTAAAATTTATAAATGTTTATATGTTGTATTTATTTTATATTCAATATGGTAATTTAATTAACCCTTTTGGAATACAATATATCTACAAATGATAAATAATATTCTACTCCCTTCTGAACAAAGGAACTTGTTTTGTAAAAAATGCACATATTCTGATTTCCGACGTTATATTATTATGCAAATTTTCGATTGCTTGGCATGCTTATTTTTTACATTATTTTATTGAGTGATTGAGCATTATTTATTTAGGTAATTAGTTCATTATTCAAATGTTTTATTGTTGAAACCCTTTACAATAATTCTACATTACCTACACTTCTTTTTGCAATGTTCTAACATGAATTTTAATTTTTGTTATAAATCATTTCTTTTTTTCTAATTCTCCACCATAATTTTGCTGCAGTTCCTATAATTAATTACATTAAAGAAAATTTATTTTTTATGAGATGTTATTAAAAACAAACTGTAGCAAATAATGATATAGAGTTCTCAAAACACTTATGGAGTCATCATATAAATTATATGTATCGAGAAATTTGATGTAGTAAAAGATAATTTTTTCTACAAAATCACATATTTGACTACGTCTCTAATTTCGCTTTTAATCTCTCTTAATTAAATGGGTTAATAGATATAATTTTATTGCCCTTTAAAGGAAAAGTCTGTGCTTTAATTGAGTAACCCAATGTAATATATCATTTCTTTCTATTCACTCAAACAATTACAATTCGCAATTTTATTATGTCAAAGACTGTTGTGAATTATTTTTTAATATTAATATTTTCAGCTGCTAAATAACATTCGGTGTATCCAATATGGAGAACTATATATAAATTAATCGTGAAATATTGCTTGAAATCCAATATATATTTTATTTAAAACCTTGCTTAGAGCATTAATTCCTATGTTTCATCATGTAAATTTCAACAATCAAAGATAACTAGAGACATTAAGTAATAAAATTGAATTTAAATGATTTAATAAAAATCGAATGTATTTGATTTATTACCAATCAATTCATTAAAAAATTACAATATTTTATGTAATTCATAGCTTCAGTGAGCTCTACTCATAAAACAATAACTATATAGATAAGTAAAAGTTTAAAAAATTGTTATACGCTTTAGTTTATTTAGTTTTTGAGTTTATTAATCATCCATATTAACCTGTATCAAAACAAAACTGTGAAATGTGTTATACAATTTATAAACTTTTTACGCAACTGGTTAACAAAAGCTAAGTAACTAAATAATTGCTTATACAACTTCAATTTGCTATTGCATTTATTTGATAATTACTGTAATTAATTTAAACATGCATTTAAACAAGGTAACAACTGAAATATTTTGGAAATGTTATCACTATAATAAAATGCTCATTATAATATAAAAACGTGGGCAGTTATAAGAAACAAAATTCACTTAAATTGAAATAATAATAATAATTTAAATAATAATAAAAACAACGAAATTATTTTATCTTTCAGACAAATCAGTCAAATCTTGGTCAGTTAAACTTTTCAGCACCTTTACATACGACATATACCGATCTGCATAACAGATAATGATCATAAGTATTCAGCTTTAATACATGGCCATAACTGCTTACTAATATCCAATGTACTGATACTTATTAATGTGAGGTTTTTGGATGAAACTTTGACTTTTATGCTATAATTGCAGATTTATCTCTATAATCTTAATGTTTTAATGAATGTAACGGAAAACAATACCACATTGTCATTTTCAATAACTTTTTTGCAATAAAAATTTAGGCTTAAGGATCTTACGCTGTTGATTATAAAGTGCAAAATAAAATATACTTATGATTACGTCCAACAATTTTCCTTCCTTTTTATAAAGAAAATTTGTTTCCTTAAATTATTATGTTTCTTATACGTACTTTTGCAGTACTGTATTATTCAAATTTATCTTATTTTGCATTATTATTTTAACCCTGAAGCAACTGAACACACATAATAAATTAAAGAAAGCCATTTGGGGAGCTGCAAATTTGCTTCATTTTGAATATAATTATGAGAGAATTTATATAAAACAAAAATAAGAGATTAATGCTTTTAAATAAATAAGAAAAAAATTCTACATTACTCAAATTAACCTTAAGCAAAAGCTAAATTACTTTGAACAGGCATAAATTATTTTTATTCAACAAAAACATGTCTATTGTTCTATTCATTTGTTTTCCCTAAACAGAGATATACTTCAAGATGTGAAATAGTTTTATTTTCTAAACTGAAATGCTTATAATTCAAGACGTACAAGTTATTTGCACTTCTTGTTCTAAAGATTGAACCTTTTTTTTATCATTTTAAATTTTTAACAGTTAATCACATTGAATTATAAAATTCTTTAAATATTTTTTTGTTTTAATGCTTATTTTGTGAAACATTTTATGTAGAATTTTATTCAGTTGAAATATCATTAATATTACAATCAAAGCTTATGTGTAAATTAAATTTCAAGTAGACACACTTTACATAAATCCAAATTAAAATTTGATTCAATAATATCAATGAAACATTAATATTTTATAGTTTATTTATAGTTAATGAAAGATTTCATAATTATTTTTCAATATTAGTAAATTAACTGCCAATTAGACAATTCTTATGTATCTAAATCAATGTTCTACTTCTATAGCACCAAGGACAATATTTACATTTTATTGTTAAGGTCAAAATGATTTTCAACATTTTCCCACGAAATAATATTTATAATATTTTGTACTTTGCATTTTCTGCTTTTGCTTTTTTTTTTGCTTAAAATCAAATTAAAAATAAAATTATATTAAACTTAAACTTTTGTTAAAACCTAATACACGCTTACTATTTAAAAATATTATTTTGTTGCAAATTTCTATAAATACAATAATAGAAATCTAAAATATTTTGAAAAAAATAAATATCATAATGAATGTACCTTTTATCATGTTAGTATAATATTTAAATTATATTTTACATTATTAAATTTTCCATTAATAAATAAACTTATTAAATCTAATTTATTTTCGTTTATTTTATTTATGTTATACTTAATTGAATTATTAATTTTTTTTCTGATTTTTAGAGGTTAGGGTATTATATATGCCTCTACTAATAAAAATATCATGATTAGTATTGTTAATGAATGAAGCATTTTTGTGTTTATTATGAGAAGTGATGAAAAAGATACATTTGACAACAACTCAATCTGTTATGGATTCGGAAATTCTGTATTTATGAAAAAGTTGTCAACTTCTTGCAAGAGGAACTTGACTTTTAATCATTGCGTTAATGTAATGATTTAATCAGGAGATCATCTCAAATTACAGATCTAACCTTTTTCATATAGTCTCATTTTAAAAATCTGAAATTTCATTAAAATTTATATTTTAAAAATGAAACGATATAAATAAGAGACAAGGTGACAATGTTTCATTATAAAGAAGGATTGTTGATTCATGCACAAATTTTTCGTAAAATGTTTCAAAAATACGATGTCAATTTGTTTTTATTGTTTTTTTAAATGAAAAAAATAAGAAACAATTAGCATATATTTTACATTAAGTTGAAAACTTAATGTAAAATAAGTCCAGAAATAAAATATTAAATCAATTGTGAATGAGTATATAAAATCTTAAAAATCATTGCCAACATTTTAACTAAGAATATATTATTTATTGATTTGAAAACTGTGTAAACAGTTAAACGAAACGACGTTTTCCATCGTAGCAAACCATTCCATTACTTTTTCCATCTTAATTTAGTACGCAAAGACATTTACTACAGTTATTTTAAAAATACTTTATCAGGGTTAAATAAATATTATAAGAATCTATTTTGCTCTCATCATACATTTATTTTTCATGCATCCAGTTTCATAAAAGTATTTGTGTAACTGTATTTATTTTGTAAAGTTTTTTTTTAATTTAGTTCAGCAATATATTACGGTTTTGATGGCCATTTACATATTATATTTGTCTGAATTGTTGTTTTCTGTGGTTTTCAGCAAAAGAAAATGTATCTCAACTAAACAATGCTGTATGCAAATTTAAAACATGTTAATAATAATGTAACTGAAACATTCAAAATAAAGAATTAAAATATAGAAACTTCATATTTTTTATTTCAATTTAATTAATCAACAATCAAAAGTAATAAGGTAATTTTTGTACACAATTTAACACTAAATACAGCAAGAAAAAAATACTGAAAAATTTTCAAAACTCTAAATATTGCTGTTTTTTTTAATATGTAATTTGGATGAATGAAGATTATTTAAAAATCCCAATTTAGGGCATTTTTAAACATTTTGTTTAAATTATCAATTTTCTGATGTTAATTTATTTTATATACCTCATGAAAAAGTTTTTAAAAGATGAAAAACTATTAATCTTTAGTGGAATATGAAAATATTCTTTAAACTGTTTTGAGATTATGTAAATTAAATTTCACAGGAAGTTTTAATTTTCTCAACATTTTAAGCATTTTGTTCAAATAAAGTTCTAATAATAAGCACATCTTTTGGTTAACAAGTCCTTACATTAACGCAATATTTTAAAGGAGAAGAAAAATTTTATAAATGTTTTGGAATTTTAAAGAATATATGAAACATTTGCTAACATTTGAGCTAAGAAATTATTTCTATTATATATGAATTAGAAGCTTATTAATATAATCTGTTGATGAAAACAATATTCATAGTATATTGACTTTAATACTTTGATTTCATTTCAATTATTTATATTAAAGATAAACTTCAGTTAAAACTTTCAAAACTTCACTTTTGGATTTCGACTTAACGTATCTTTGGAATAAATCTTTGGAAAATTAAGATAGAAAAAATATTTAAGCAAAATATGGTGAAAAAATATTTGTGATTTCCTTAAAGAATGCATATATATATATATATATATATATATATATATATATATATATATATATATATATATATATATATATATATATATATATATATATATATATATATATATATATATATATATATATATATATATATATATATATATATATATATATATATATATATATATATATATATATATATATATATATATATATATATATATATATATATATATATATATATATATATATATATATATATGTATATATCTGTTGTAAGAAATGGAAAATGCACAAAAAATGCAAAACCATATATATTTTCATACTTACATATTATTAGAATTTTGTTGTTTCAATTAAATTATATATTTATTTTCCTAATTAATTTTAAGACTACTGCTCAATCTTTTTAAAGAAAAATTACGATTTAAAAGAGTTTATAAAACCATTAATTATTATGTGAAACATGAATAAAGTGAATATTTATTTTAGAATATGATAATGTATTTTAAATGTATAAGTTACAGTAATATTTATTAAGTAACAGTAATATGTATTAAATTGCAAAAATAATTGATGATGTAAAATGAGAAAAAAACGGATCAAACTATAAAGTTCTACATTAGAAAGAAGTGCTATAAATTTCCTGTTTGAAAAAGTATGATAAAACTTTCATTTTAAGAACTAAGTGTACAAACAGTTAAATATTCTTGCGGTAGCTTTATTTAAAATTTGTCACGTTACAAGTATTGCTATCTTTAGCAAAACTAGTTTATTTTATTTCGATGTTAACCAATAGTAATGGTGTTCTCATTTTAACATGCATGAGCGCTGACATTTTTCTCTATGACATAAACTAAGGAATTCAATTTTTGTGCAAGTTACTTGTTCTAAATGTATAATTATGAATATTCAGATTGCTTTCATCACATGTTTATATCAATTTCTTATAGAATGGTACACTTTAAACATATAATGTACAATGTTTTAATTATTGACGGATTCATTTTCAAAATTCCATATAATGTATTGTACGTCAAACTTACATACGTATAAATATTTTATAAGCCTTATGAAAAATTTATACTGAAACTGACACTCTATAATAAGTCTACTGTTTGTTTGAAATAAATAAGGACATTTCTGTGCTTTTCATTTGAGGAAAATATGTAAATTCTCTACATGTTTTATAACGCATATTATTCTTATAATTACTTAAAAAATAAAATAAATAACGTAAAATTTGTCAAAATTAATGACATTTTGTACAAAGTTATAATTTTTAAAAAATATTGGATAATCATAATCTTTACTATATGAAGCAATATCCATGTTGTTAAAAATTATTTTGCATTGGATAAACTGTAGGAAGTTTGACAAATATTTTGTGCTAACTTATTGCAAACAATTCATTCCTTTTTATGAACACTTATGGACTGGTAAATAAGTTCTTAAAATTGAAACTTCATAAAATATTAAAATTAGAGTTTGATCACTAATTTTTATTACAAAACTGTCCTCTCTTTAAAATTAAATTCATGTAAGAAAAATTACTAATCATACAAAATATGAGAAAAGTATGTAAGATAATGTTTATTCTTAAGCAATTCTTAATTTTATTTTATTTATAAAAAATAAGACAATGCATTCAATTTATCTGCTTCAATACTACATATAAAATGAAAAAACACAAATTTTGATTTGTTTTTCTGTGGGAAACTATCTTACAGATATTTTTCTCAAAAAAAGTATCACACTCTGTCCAGTTATGCATCTATATGTAGTGCAGGTAGTCGCATCATCACGACATTTCCTTTTTGCTTTTTATCTGAAAATATTTTACCTCACTTGATTCTACTCTCAATCCTTAATCACTTAATAATTCTTAAGCAAAAATTACATAAATGAATTAACATTTAATTATGGGATTTAAAATTAATTTTAAGGCATCATTGGGTCTTTTTGGAAGTTCAAAATAAAGATTCTTCATCATTCAAATCATCTGGTTAATTATGTTTGGTTTTCTTCTGTTATGATAGTTTTATTAATAAATACAGCTTGCACAAAAATAACTTAGACTATATATTTACCGCATTATCATTCGAAATATAGATTAACACGTGAGTTGTGAATATGATGCAAACATAAATAGATAATTCCAATACAATATCTTAGAAAACAAAAGTTAGATTGTGTTAAAAAAAATTTTTCAGGAATCGTTTAAAATCAGAATTTCAATGTCAGCAGTGTAAAACGTTATCAACAATTTGAAGGTTTTAAGAGTTTCCAATGAAACATTAATCCAAATTTCTCAAGTGTAAAATAAAAAATGAAACACATTTTAAAAAATGAATGATAAAAAAATAAACACAAACGAAAGAAGCGGGAGAAGAAGTACGTAATAAGCAAATACTTCAAAATGTTTAATTCATAAATGAGAAGTAAAGTAATCATATCATCAAAGGTATGTTACTTACCATTCTCTAGTTCGTAAAATCGTCAATGTACGCAGATTACATGTTCGTAAAAACAAGTATCAGGAATACCTTAAATATGAAAGTATAATTTTTTCTTATAGGTTTTGAATTTTTTTTAAATATCGTGCTATATAATTATATTTGCTTTTGCATATTTTATATACATGTACCCTCTCTGCTGTTCACAATATGTATACCTAAGCTGATTACTATTCTTCAGTTGCATTTTTCAAAATATACACTTTTCAATGGAGCATGATACTTTAAGAATAAGATATAAACTCTCAATAATCTAGAGAAAAAAATAAAATGACTACACTCTATAGAAAATTATACTTAAATTTTAGAATTGAAAATGAGAAGTGTATAATTACAATAAAAAATAAGGAGAAATAATTCCTATATGTACATTATTGTAAGTATAATCTATAGAATCTTATATACTATTCACGCTTAAATAATTTAATTTTATTCCTTTTATATCTCTTTAATGACCATACATAAATGGATCGTTTAAAATTGTTTTAAAATATTTAATATTTTAAAATGTTTTAAAGTAAATTAACGAAAATTCCAAAGCTATAAAAAGTGTAAATTACTTTGCAAAATTCAATAACTACTTTAGGATTTTAATAAAAATATTAAAAAGTAGATTATTTATTTTTATGATTTCAAATCACTTATTTTTAAGTTTTCAAAATAAATAAATTGAAATGAATATGATAAGCTTAAAGAAATGCATAGACTTACCATTTTAGCTTTTCCATGAAAATAAATATTTCAATGTTTGAGGATATTTAGTTTTTAAGTTTAAGATTATCTTTTTTTATTTTAGGTAGGATAAGAAAGAAGAAATTTTACTAGGAAAATAGAAGAGATTTTAGTTAAATATTTTTAATAATAAGCGTGCTGGCAAACATTCAGGAAAATATTTTTAATGGTTACACTAGCTAATGTGTACGTTCACTAACTAATTACATACTATCTACTATGCAAAATTATCAAATCTTATAGGATAATATTGTGTCTACTACCTTAATTAAATACGTAGCACATTTATACAATGCTCGGGCTCTAAAATTCTGATATTAGTATAAAATGATGAAAAAAATAGGAGATCAATATGGAAAATATATTATTTCTCAATATCTTTTTCAAAAAGAAATTAAAGAATCTTACTCAGAAAATAATCCATTGATTCAAGCATTATGTTTTGATTGAGCAGAGTTAGCTTTCATATTCCTTTGAAAGTTATTGAAATCTTAGCTTTTTAGACCATATTGTAGGCTTAGGGGACAAAATACCATCAGAATTTAAAATAAATGTCATTTTAGACTTCTAAGTTCCCATAACAAAAACAAACATATGTTCATTCTTTAAAATATTTAATTATGTTCATCGATGTGTATATTGAATTTGCTTTACTATATTTTAATACTCAATAGCAGCTTATGATATTATTAATGAGCTTCTTAGTTCCTTGCAAGGCAAGAAAAGAAAAAATTACCAGATCTAAAAAGTGTCTAAAATCATTTCGTACTTCATATCTCCATACATTTCGCGTTTCTGTCATACTTATATTGTTATTAATTTTAAAATAATTTTTGAAAACATAATGTGATACTAATGTACATTTAAGTAAATTATATTAATAAATATTATATTTCTTGAACTAAATACCATAATTTTATATTAGTGTTTACATGTAAATTATGTTGATGACTATACAAAGTACAAATTCATTTTATATCTATCAATAATTCTCAAGAAAAAAACCGATTAATTAGTAAACATTGACATTATTTACAAAAATGCATTAATTTTTAATTGAAATATGAATAATCTTGTATTTTTTATTCAAAATCCCTTTTTTCTTAAATATTTTCAATAACTATTTTTATTTATAGCATTTTACATTTGATAAACAATGAAGTAAAACTTTGATATTTTCATAATCCTCCTATATTTATGCTTATAATATAAATGTGTTTCTTATATTTCTTAAATCAACAGGTTTTCAAGGAAGACATTGGAAACATAAGCAGATTCATCGAATTATTTATACAACTAAATTCTATGTACAATAAATATTTTAGGAACAAACAAAATAAATTTACATCTCTTTCCCTCTATCGAATGTCAAACAAAATTAATTACTTATTTGGGGCAAATATAATTAATTTTTATCACGAAATTATTTATATAACTGCAGTAAAAACTCTGCAAGAGAAAACATTAATTAATAAAAGAGATTTTTTATGCATAGAATCATTTAAAATAACCAATTTTCATATTTGAATTTAAAGTTTAAAGCAGCTAAACGTTATAATTCAAAATTTGTTTTAAATAAACACTTTATTCCTCTTTAACCACAAAAAAATTACTGAGAAATATTTCCAGATAAAGAAAAGATAAATACATAATACTTCAAGAATATTTGCATTTTCTTTAACAATATTTATCATTTGAATTATAAACAAAACTTGCTAATTTTCCACATTAATTAATATTCCAGAATTAATATTATTTGATATTAAAAAGAAAATGGTTTCATGCAAAATATTTTAAATGGAATATGTAAATATGTTTGTTTTTTAACTTTTACATGAGATACATAAAAAAATTCATATCTTTCAACTTTAAAATATTTGTATATCTAATTACGTATGAATTAAAAATCTAATAATTTCTCATAATTCATATATTTTTCATTTGTAAAAAATAAATTTTTATTCTAAAATTAAATTCCAAAGGTATAATGATATATGAATGTATTCTGATTTAAATATATAATGAGATTATTTTTTTCTGATATTTTCTCGCAATTTATTTAATTTTCTTTTTTGTTACTATTGGATTTTTAAACTAAAATGGTAATCCAACACTGTGTAAAAAGTGTCATTTTCGAGTTATATGAAATGATGAAAGAAATATTAATATCATACTTAAAATTGTATTCAAATACTAAATTACAAATACATTTAATTAGTGAAAAAGAAGATTTAAAACTTTTATTATAATCATTCTTAAATAATTATACACGACACTCACATTAAAAATTAAAATAAATGTCATCTGCCTCTAAGTAATATTCTCAGATTTAAATTCATTGAAGTTTTAAATATTTTTTACTTAAACCAGATTAAATTACACCAAATAAAATAAAAAGACATATTTGTTTTAATTCAAAATGAATAAATAAAATTTTCTTTAAGTTTAGAAGTTCATTAAAACATGTTACAGTGTCTTATATGTATATATATATATATATATATATATATATATATATATATATATATATATATATATATATATATATATATATATATATATATATATATATATATATATATATATATATATATATATATATATATATATATATATATATATATAATATATATATATATATATATATATATATATATATATATATATATATATATATATATATATATATATATATATATATATATATATATATGCATTCTACAAAATATAAATAAGACATGATATGAAATCGTAAGTTATTTGGAGAAATTGTAAATCAAATAAAAATATTTGAATAAAATAATAATAAATTTAAAAGTGTAATGTCCACGTCTTGATACAGAGAGTGTTGTTCAGTTATGCTCGATTTTGAACTACGTGAAAGACATTATTTTCAAATTCTTCGTGCATTCACTTTTCCCCAAAATGTGTGAAATATAAATGAAGGATTCACTGTAATATCAAAAATTATATTAAGACAGCACCAAAATAATTCAGAAGATATTATATTATAACAAAAGATTTGATACTGTTCTTATTATATTTTGGATTTAATATATTGTTTACTACATTACTTACTTATCAAAATTGTTAATTTATAGATTCAGTTCATAGTTAATTTATTAATTTCTGCAATAATTAACATGATTATTATAGAATATCTTAAATTGTTAGTAGTCTATTCTTAAACTCATGTCTTTATCATCCCAAAGTTATAAATATCATTTCCCCATTGAATCACATTCCTATAGTAAACATTTTAGTTAATTTAAATTTTATATTCTAAAACAATATCACACAAAAACGCATTCTATATAGTATAGAGCTTAAAATTTATTCATCCTTAAATTTTAAAAGAAATTATTAATAAGCAAAATTGTAACAATATGTCTTATAAAATATATAATCAGTTTAAAATGAAATTATTATAAACAAGAAGTGAAAAATATTTCACCTCATAGATTCCATACGAACACATTATATAGAAACGCTTACAAAGACATTACAAAATATTATTTTAAGAAAATGAAATACAATACATTACATCACCAGAACCCCAATTGAATTAATATAGAGGTATAATAGTTTAATTTAGAGGAATTCAGAAACAAAAAATTCCCAATAACAAAAAAAATCATATCAATTAATTACTACTTAAATCAAACAAGTTAATGAAGGATAATGGTGGATACATGAGATTTAAAAATTTCATATACTTTTTCAATGTATTTCTTGTAAAATTATTACAGGATGCGTTTAAGTGACTTTTTAGGTAAATGATATTTCTTACTGAGATAGATACTAAAACTGTAGCGTTATCTGCTTAGCAATAAAAAATTCATTCCATATGTCATGATACTTATCTACAGATAAAAAATTTATCTGAAGTTAACAAGTGTGTTTATTTAACAAATCACATAGAGTACATTTTCTCTTATTTTTATTATAATTCTTTGATGTTAGCTTTTATAGAATTAAAAAAAATAAATGAATATTTTTTGTGTAAGTGGAAGAGGCTTAGGTCGTACTGTAAAGTGACATAACCACAAACCCTGAGAAAATAGATGTGTATATTTTTATTGGCACTTTAAATTTAAGAGTTTACTCTTTTCCTTTCAAACAATGCTGTTAGAAAATAAAGGAAAGTATGTAATAAAAATTGGCACAATGAGTCAAGTGTAATAAAAGAATAAATTTTTCTTTTTGGAATGGATGGGTGGCTTTGAGAAAATTTCAAGAACATTTGTGTTTTATATGTAAATCTGACCAGTCGGGATTGAAGGGGAGAGAATTCTGATCTATCCCATATGAGTATAGGGGGTACTAAAGAACTTTAGAAAACCAATGGTGTAAAGAGGAGGAGCCATGACGATAATTATGAAGAATTAAAAACTGCATCTAAAAAAAGGAGAAGACACTCAAAGAGAAAAGGTCTGGATCCTCAATTGAGCAGAATGAGAAGCTAAAAGGATCTAAGAGGTAAGCGGAATACAACTGCCCTGTCCAGTAGGAGCCCTGCTTGATTTTCCAGAATGGAGCCCAAGATGTCCAACAAATCCTAATGAGAGATAGCAGAGAAAAAAGAGAAAGCTCATGAAGAATGAATAAGACAAGAGAGATGCTGAGCAGTAAGCCAATGGTGATGTTGAAATATCAGCGGATGGTAATGGAAAGCTCAGATGCCGAGTAGAGGACGGGAAGTGGATGAGAAAAGAGAATCGTCTACACCGGAGACCAGCGAAGCCATTGACGATAGGAGACATTTCAGTACTACTTCTAAAAGGGGTGAGTCCGATCTCTCATTTCAATTTCCATCTGGTCAAAGTTAGTTATGATGTATTATTGTGTAAAAGTCACAGAAGAAATTTAGGTTAGAATTTTATCAATTATTTTATCGAGAATAATTTAATTGTAACTGTAAAATTCTCATGTATTAAGTTGTTAAAATAAATCATTAAGTTATATTATACTTGTTTTGAATCATTATCTCCGTCATTCAATTATTAAAAACGAATCTGAGTTTCCACGGAATCTTTCTGAAATTTCCGAATATCACCACAACATCACATAAGAATTAAATGTCCTTTCGGAGCAGTATATCTCTTCTATATAATTTTTTCTAATTACATGGTTTCCTTTTTCGTCTAATTACATGATGTATTCAATTAATTGTAATCAAAATTATTCTCTGTTGTATTAAGAAAAGTATAAGCAGTTTTTCTTTGCCTTATTCTATACATTAGGAAGTTAACAGCTGTATTGAAATTTCAATAAAAGAAAAGTATAAGCAGTTTTTCTTTGCCTTATTCTATACATTAGGAAGTTAGCAGCTGTATTGAAATTTCAATATCAGCAAAAAATGAACACTTTATGATGTAAAAATTCAAGTGAGATATTCAAAGTGTCAACTTGGGAACAATTATGTTTGGAATCTGTATTCAATGACAGTTTGTAGCGATTCTCTAGATTGAGGGAAAATGTAAAATATGTGCTGAATTATTCTTCATTTAATTAAACATAATGTTGATCACCATGAAGGTATGTAAAGAAACAATGTTTCGGTTAAAAAGACGACATGATGACCTATAAAAATGATTTTGTCTTTAATGAAAATTTCTTCAAGATAATAAGTGGTACTACACTTACATTATTTGATTGGGAAAACACTTTTCAACAGGTATATGTTGATGAAAGTTTCTATCCAAATATAGTTACTTTAGTCAACATGTGTCAGTTGACATATAGATTATGCAGGAGTATATAAGAGTGTTATGCAAATAATTGTTTGTCTTAGAATTGGACAATGAGCTATATACTCATTCTCGAGTTTTTATACAGCTGAATATAGTACCTTCATGCCATATAGATAAATTATATGACTTCTCGGTCGTTTGCTATTGCCGTCAACTGGATACTTTATATCGTATTCCTTTATCCATTCAATACATTGCTGGCAGTCTTCATGTAAATTGTGCATTTGTAATTAAATGTAGTTATGGTAAACTTAATCATCAATTATCTTTTATATATATATATATATATATATATATATATATATATATATATATATATATATATATATATATATATATATATATATATATATATATATATATATATATATATATATATATATATATATATATATATATATATATGCAAAAAAATAAAAAAAATTGTCTTTATAAAATGTGATATAACCAACTACTGTATCAGGAATGAAATCTACAATTTACTCTTTTACATATTTTATACGTCACATTATCTCATAACTTCCATAAATGCATTCATAACGAAAGTATTTGCTAATCCCAATATAGCTTACCTGTCACCTAAACCTGTAACATTTTCGGAATAGAATAACTGTTCAACTTTGCATACACTTTAGTTTTAAACTGGTAGCAATAGGAGAATTGTAGTGTTTCGTATATTTCCTAGTAATTTAAATAATAAATTTCCTATACACGTTTCTGGTAGTAGCACACTAATGAAATAAATTACTTTTTTAGCCTTAAAAATTGCAGAAAATTTTACAACATAAATACCATAATATTTTCTAAATTACTGTCACTAGCATAATATTATTTCTTTTTATAAACCAAATTTATGACCCCCCCAATAAATCATAAAATATAAATTTAGTTTGAAAGAGGAAAGAGGTCAAGTGTTTTGTTGATATTGTTTGGTGATTGTAGAGAAAAAATGTTTAAGGAAGTATAAAACTGCACTTTTCAAATAAAACATATTATATAATAATTCCTAAAAAATCTTATATAAATATTATGTTGAGACAGGCTTATAGGCAAAGTGAAGATTCAACTTAAATTCAAAAGCAGTCAAAATATAATAAATACAAATATGTAAAATTGAAGAAAATGTTACCAATATATTTCAGATATAACCTTACTATAAATTAAAATACTAAAGCTATTTTAATTATTATTATTTTATGTAACTTTTTGCTATTTTTAAGGCATTTTTGTAAATATTTTAAAGCTCCAAAAGTAAAACTAACTCACAAACGTGAGCAATCAATACATAATTACGTATGATATATTTATTTAAAGGAACTTAAATAAAAAAAATATATAAGAACTGCCATCTAAAAAACTTTTAAAAAAATAGATCACTATTACTCTTTTTCAGCTTTAAAAGAAAAATGTTTTCTCAGTAAATTTCCCCTTTTATATTAAATACAACTTAAAAAGAGCTGGAATGAATAATGAATAGTAACTTAAATTAATCAATCTCATAAGTAAATGAGTTTATATTTCTTAACATATTTAATTTTTTTAGAAAGTAAAAATTTATACAATTTGCTTTTATAACAAAATATAATGTGATTTAATGAATTTAAAATAATAATAAAAATAAACTAACAACAAATGAATGCTTTAAATATTGACAAAAATACACTATTATTTAAATCTTAGATGTTTTCTATTTCCTTTATTACAGAAGGACAAGAAATTTAGCATAAAATTTTATTCATTTGGTTTCTACTTGATTTTTAGAACATTTCCTCATATAGTTTTCAGAGGATAAAAAACCATTTACTTTTTCATGTATAATTTTTTTCATACTAAGTTATGTCAACTGTTACAAGAATTATGAATAATTAATTATAAGCTATGAAGTATACAAAGTTTGCTTATCACTAATTGAATGCTATTCAGTTATAATTATGTGTATTCTTAGAAGAAAAGTAAATACACTTTTATAATCTTATTATACACTGCTTGTTTCTTTTATAAAGAATAAAAGTAAATTATAAAATGAATAAGCAAGCTTTCATCATCTCATTAAATTCCTAGTACAATAAGATCTATATACAGGGGTTTACCAAAATAATAAGAAATACCTAACCTAAAATCAGTCAATAAAGTGTTTCCTTAAATCAGTTATTTCCATATATGTGACTGAATTCGACTATATAATATAATATAATATACTGCAAACCATTTCTTCGTACTTCATTCTCACTTTTATACCGGAGGAGTTATATTAATGAATTGTAATCATTTTAGTTAATCTCGTTTCGCTAAAAACTAAATTGAGAGACATGTCACAGTTCAAAAAATGGCAGATAGTGGAAGACCATCTAGTTGGAACATGGGACCCACAATGCCCAATCTGTGGGGATTATCAGTGAGTACTGTGTTAAAGATATTGACTGTACACAATGCTCTTGGTAAAACAGCATTTTTTGACATAGAAGAATAAAAAAAAGCTCATGAAAAGGACAGATGAAATATTACAGGCACAAAGTCAAGCGAAGGTGTAAGGAATATTGAAACCACCCGAAAGTGTTTCAATAAATTTTCTCTATTTTATATTAAATATAAAGCAAAAAAGAAAGGAACAGGAAAAAATCAGTAAAATGACTTAATATAAGTCATTTATTGCATGTAACTTTTTTTTATATTATTTATTACATGTAGCTTTTATTATATATTATAATAATGAACTTACTGTTAAATGAAATTATATTTTCTTAATATGTTCAACAAATTGTATTAAACTTGTTTTGAAAATTTACAAACTGTTTTAATGCTGAAAGTTAATACCATTTAAGAGCTTAAAATGTTATCAACGGAAACGAAAGGCAGCAAAAGTGACTACTGATATAAATGAACATTTTCAATACTCCATCCATTTCAAAAGAACATTGGTCTCTTGGAATGTTGAGAAATCCTAAATGGAGAGAGTACATGTACAAGAAACTTAAAATCTAGGCATGAATCAAAGTAAACATATATTGTTTTCCTATGAATTAAATACTTCTTGTTCGACAGAATGTGACAGGTTTACATGGTAAGCGTTTGCAGATTCTCACAGTCAAGACAGATGTTTTGCTAGATTCAAAGATGGGGTTGGTGCCACAATGATTTAGGACTTCATACCATGATTTTAATTTGATATTTCACTTACCATAAGATAATTCTTCAATAAAACTATTCCTGCATAGTTTTAATTCCAATAAGATTCATTTGCCATCATTGAATGGATTGATATTCACTGAACTTAAAAATTATAGCGCCCTTGTAATATGTTTAAAAAAATAAAATAGATCCAATTATTTTCTCCATTTTTATTCTAGGGTGTTAGGGTGTTTTTTGCTTAAAAAATAGTATAGCACCCTACTTACATACTTAAGTTTTATTTCTGAATTTAAAGGATGAGTCTACCAATTTTAATTTTCGGATGTGATCCCAGTACGTAATAAATAAAAGTACTTTTTTATGAATTTCCAATATTTTTTTACAATCTTTGTATGTCCAGTTGCATGTTATATTAGACCAGATTGTTTTGAGTAAGTATCACAATTAAATAATCTTGAAAATAAAAAAGAATGATATCATTACTAAACGAAAAATAAAACAATTTTCTCTTGGAACACATATTAATATTCATGAATACCAACACTGAAAGATGAAGGTTTTTAATTATGAAAAAATATTGTGAATTTATAGAAATTAAAATAAGGAAACTATGAAATAAAATCTAAATTTTGGAAATTATTCCCAAAGTATAAGGGCAGTAGTTAGCGAAGCATTTCTTTGCAAAAAAATTAGACTTTATTTTTTTAAATCTGTCATAGGTAAAAATGAATAAACTTTTTAAATACTTGCATTATATTATCTTGCGATCAAATATTAAAAACAATTCTCAAATGGGTTCCATTTCTGTTCTACACATCTGACAGTAGTAAAAATAGATTCCAAACATGTATTATTGTTAATCAGAAATATCAGAATAATTTTTAAAAGCGTAGAATTGTATACACAAGAATATTCCATTAAAAGTAACTGACTAAAAACAACTCAAATGTTGTAGAAAGCTGTAGAATGAAGTTCTAGATCATTTTTATTTATCTTAGATAATTTTTAAAACACAAATTGAAAATAACATCATGCTTGATATTATAAATGCATTTATTTGACGTATTTGAAATTCAAATAAATCATATCTCAATATCAATTGAGTTAATCACAATACCATCAATCAATCAATGTCAATTGAAATGAAATATAAAAATGTTTTCTAATTTCTTAATACTTATTGACATTGAAAAATATGAAGTATTTGCTAACATTTTAGCTTAAATATTTAAGAATTTTAAAAAAACAATTTTATTTTTTCTAATAATTTTAACGTAAGAAACAGCTTCATTTCTACCACAGAATCACAATTCATTTATATGTTCATCCCGTTAAATAATAACAAAGTCCTTATTACCTAATGTAATAATTACAATGTAAAAAATGCAAAATTTATAAAAATAAATTCAACCATTTATATATAGAAAGCTCCTTTTGAAAACAAAGATATAATTATTTTTAAATAATTCCAATAGTTATTCAACAACTCTAATATTTTAATGCGATAAATAAAATTAAATGCCATTCTAAATTTACTGAGAGCATTTCCTTATTTTTTTGTTTAAGTCTTGAATTTACTTTATTAATTAAGTCTTTTAAGCAATTTAATTACAGTATGCTCTTGGAAAATATAATTTGTTCATTTTCCTTGACTCTATTCAATTAAGAATTTAATGTAACTTTACATTCTAAGCTGGAATAACAAGCTTACCCACTGAAGTTATGCTTTAGAAAGAAATTATCTTTTTTTTTCCTAACTTAAAGAAACAAAAATAATTGACTTTAGAAGTGTATTTATTTTTCTTTGTATTTAAACGCTTTCTATTTTAAAAAGAGGAGCACTTTTTGATAAATCACCAATTGTTAAGTACATTTTTAATATATTATAAATTTAAATTAATTCATTATGTAAGTAAAATAAAATATCATAATATATCAATTCAGTAGAAATGAATTATTTCTAATAAATTTTAATGTATATTTAGAGAATGAAACTAATAAATTATACAATCGCACAGGAAAAAAAAGGAAAATTATTATTTATGTTTTGTTAATTTTGATTATTTATACAAAATGTTTTCAGAATATATAATTGATTAAATTCTTAAATACAATATTTTAAACCAAGTACGTTACCTGACACCAAACCCTTTCTCTCTCTTTGGGCATTATTTATTATGTGAAAACTTGTACATGCTTTGTAATAGAAACAGGGACTGACAGATATAAAGTGAACTATATAATATCCGTTAAAATTGCAGCATCTTATATATTGCCAAAATTTCATGAAAAATATTAAACTTAAATAGTTTGATAACACATCGATGCACTGATCAGGAACTGCAGTTTGTTATATTGACTAGCTTTTATCAAGAGTGAAGTACTGTTTATTACTCATTTATATCTTGACAACATGCAGAGCCATTATTCGAGTTCTTTTGTTCCCTTTCTCAGGAATTGGGAATGCGGTAGCCATGCTAAGGAAGAATGGAAATTGATCTGAAGAATTCTTCATGACATTTTTCTTATTCTATTTGATGTTTTGCTTCAGAGTGTTACTTTAAGACAGATTTAAATATGCTCAACAAGAACAAGTGTATATCAAATATAGCAATAAAAATCGAGCATAAATATATATGTTTTAAATTTAAAAAAAGTTTTTATTAAATTGGTCCAGAAATATTACAGCATTAATAATTTTAAGAACATTTCATTCAGTGGAATTTGTAAAAAAAATTACAAATATTTATAAGTTTCAATGCAGATGTGCTTTGATTATTATACATTTGTAAATTTGCAACTATTTGTTATCATTTTATGTGCGTCGAGAGCTTAATTTCCACTTCAGTATACTTCACAATAATAGTTACATATATACTCTTAATTATCCTAATTAATCTAAGTCTTTTAATTTTGAGTACAATATATTTAAATCATAAGTATTTAAGTATTTTAATCATTTTTTACACTTCATTTAATTTTGCTACTAAATATATTATGTTATGTATTCATTGAAGTCTAAATTGGAACGAAGTTCATTTTACCCATACTTTAAGTGTATGTAAAAAATATCATAAGAATATTATAACTCAAATCTGCTGAAAAATTTATAACTAAATTGAGCTATCACCGTTAATTTTATGAGCATAGAAATGAGTCAATGAAAATTTTCAATGATATAATTTTTTCTTCATTGCAAACAATTTAATATATTATTTGTTGTTAAAGATTAATTATCATAATGAAAGAAAGAATTCGAAATATTTATTTGCTGAAAATAATTGTAATTTATTAACAACAATGCGGGATGTTTAAATACTTCTTTTAAATCATTTCATTACTCTAATATTAACACAAATTGAATATAATGCATATAAGTAAGATTTATGAAACTTAATTAAAATTGAGAGAAAAAATAAGCTTGATTCAATAACATTAGCGTCTTACATAAAATCATAAAATATTAACGTGTTTCAAACAATTAAGTTTACTAACATAGTTTTTCTATGTAAATAAATATAAATATATATATATACATATATATATATATATATATATATATATATATATATATATATATATATATATATATATATATATATATATATATATATATATATATATATATATATATATATATATATATATATATATATATATATATATATATATATATATGTGTATATATATATATATATATATATATATATATATATATATATATATATATATATATATATATATATATATATATATATATATATATATATATATTTATTTATTTATTTATTTATTTATTTATTTATTTTTGACAGAAAAAATTCATAAAAATACATACTATTACATGAAGAGCTAAGTTTCAGCCATATTAAAAGGATCTTTTAAAAATTTTCTAAAATATTTATCATTTAACATAGATGGAAAATTCTTGCAATGAAGTAATACGATACAAGCTCTATTCAGAAAATGGACAATAAATGTTTTCAGAAGTTGTAAAATAAATTAAAAATTTAAAAAAATGAATATACGAGTAGAAAAGGAACAATAAAACGTGACTTTCTCGAGAGATCCTCTGTTCACGTGTTTAATAAATTCCTCCAAAAACTTTAATGGGTGCTAAGTTTTGGTTTTATTTATTGATTTATCATAATTTCTTAAATAAAAAATTTACTATTTAAATTTATGTTATAAAACTGTTTTAATTACAGACATTAGAAAGAGTGATAAATTATTTGTAATGTTAAAATGTTTTAAGGGCATAAAAATCCAATTTGTTGTTAACACTATCTATTTCCATATTGACAAAATATAAAAAGATTATTACGTATTAGGTTAAATTAATCAAGCAAATTATATATTTAATATATACATTGCTTGAATTAAATTAACCAATATTATATAGAATGTATTAAAAAAATATCTTTGAGATACATTGAAACACAGATGGAGGACTTCAATTGTTATAAAACACAACTATATAAAAATATTGAAACAAATATATGTTAATAGGATTAATGAATAAAATACAAAACTTATATTTTAATTTAATTCATCAAATCACGTTCATTCCAGCAGATAAATAATTTCCATTCTTGTACTAGAATAAATATGATATTTGTTAAATATGATATGTAAAATGTAATACGGATTAATATATTTTAAGTACTTTTGAACATTGTTTATAATAAATTAACATAGATTTTTAGAAAAAAAACATTAAGTTGTTTAAAATTGAATATCAATAAGGTATAAGAATCGGAATAGAAATCTTCACTAATTATTTCACACAATTGCTCATAAACACTAAAATAAGCATGAGTTGAAAATATTGATAATGTGAATAAAATTATTTTAGGTTTTCAAAAGCATTTCAGTGTTTTTATCTATCATTTTGCTTAAATGTCAGGATAAAATTTTCAAAATTGGCAAAAATCAGAGATTTTATGTAATTTAAAATGCTGTGTGAGCTTTGAAATTATCATCAATAAAACTGTATTACATGCAGTAATATTCGACAAATAACTCAACTATGTAATATATAATACGTTGCTTCATTGTAGATTTGCATACAAGTGAGTGTTGTTTATTATACTTGATTTCGTACCAACGCTCACAGAAATGTAATATGTGTACGATTCCTGAATTTAACCGATCATGATAATTCTTGTTAGAAAAATATTTTAGATGTAGCTTATTCAAGCAGTAATTTTTTGTATATTAAGTCAAATACTAAAAAACTTTAAATAAAATGAGGCTTTATTTAAATAAATATTAATTGAAATCTAGATATATAAAAATTCTAAAGTTATTTTTTTATTTTTTAAGGTAATTTTAAATTAAAACAATTTCAGTATATGTATTAGCAGTAATTACATAATAAACCAAAATTTTCTTCAAAAAATTAAAAATATCACTACGTTAGCTATATTTATAAGATTAAATGACATAAAAAATTAGTATAAAAGTTATTTTTCTCTTCATTCATGCTTAGCAACAAATTATATCAATTATTAAACAGTGCTAACAATGTTATGATACATAGTAAATATTAATTTATTTTTAATATGGTATAGTTTATTTAAACTGATATGTAAGATCTAATATAAAATAAAATGTGAACCAAGATTATATTAAGAAAAGTCTTGTACAAGTTTATGTAAATACATGAGTGCTATTTGATGAGTAATTTTTATTATGTATTTATAAAAACAGTCAATTATTGGTTGATTCTAAATTTTTGTACTCATGTTTATTATTTTTGTTGATATTAAGAAGTCACAATCAAAATTATTTAATTATCAAATAAAATATTCTTCCAAAAATTATTCATTCAATTTGCAGCTTCATAAATTCATCTCATGGTATATTACACTTTTGGCGTGAAATTAGTAGTTAATAACATCTGATGTTAAACTAAAAGTTATTGCAATTAATTGTTTAAAACAAAATTTTAATATCTTTAAAATAAGATAACTTACATTCCTTAGGAGAACTTCCTACATTATTTTCTCCCGCAGCTGTCATGATTTTTAATCTCATTTCCTTTCTTATCAAATATATTCAGAACTACTAAGAAAAGTTTATTAATGGAGCTTACTTGACGTTCCGCTTCATATGTGTTACACACGCGACATTCTGTTCATAATGACAACACAGTCTACTTCTGGTATCTCATCACTCCCATGTCATCCATATGAATAGAGAGGAATTGCAAATTTCAAGAATTTTTTTCCTACTCGAGTTCTCTCCCAAGTCTCATGATACATAATATGAGAAGATGAAAGTTGCGTGATCTTTGCTGCTTCATTCCGATGAGATCATTAGCAACGTACTGGCAAATAAGTTCAAGGTGGATAAAAATTGCTTCTAAGGCTGTATTACATTACTTTATTATAGAGATCATGAAAATCAATATTATAAAAAGAGAATAACTTTAAAAATGAGAGACAGTGAATTCTTTTTGAAATATGATTTTTAACTAATTTTGATGTATTTCGAGTAAAATTTGAGGAAAATCATTTCATTTGCGAATTTAAAATTTGTATTTTGATAAATATTTTTTGTGTTACTAATATTTTAAGGTTTAAGTATTTTTACATAAATGGCAGGAAAGATAAAGAAGCTATGTAATACAATGTAATACTTTCAGTTGTAATATATTCATTGCAATATGTATAAATTTGAAACTCACAGAATTGTTTGAAACCATAAAATTGAACTGAATATTTCTCAATAGTAATATACGTGCTTCACCTCAACAATGTGAAATGTTTCTGTTAATCATCTTTGATACTCGTATAAACAAACTGTGAAATGTTTATATTCCCATGATATAACATTTTTCGATTAAACAGAAAAAACTAATATTTTTTCACAAAGATCTTATTTGCTTATATCTAAGTATATAATGCATTTAATATTATGTTAATTAAAAATAATATTGTTATAGTAAAGAATAAAATGAGAGAAAATAGATTAAAATATATTATGTATGATTTACTATTATCTTAAATTTGTATTTTTTTGTTATTGTAACATAAGAATTAAAATATCTGTTCAAAATGTTTCACAGAATTTATTCAGATGCTGCATACATTTTTATACTATTTATTATATATAATTCTTTTAAAATGGAAATAGTTTAGAAAAATGTTTTAGCATATATTTACTGTAGGATTTTGAGTTAGAGTTAGAGTTTTGTGTACAAGCAATAAATTTCGAATAACCAATTACTATCTAGATTTTTAATAACAGCAAATTTTTTATGCAAATAAAAACAAATTCCCACTATCAAAAATAATATTTTACATTTTAAAATTTAAGCAAACTGAATAAGAGACGTTAATTGTTTAAAAATTTATTAACAGTGATTGTTTAGTAAAAGATTTCTTGAATTTAAATTTAATCCTTAGTTAAATATCCTGCTTGAAATATGCTAAAAAATATTTTTAATCAAAGATAATGAAAGTACGTTAGTTTGGCTTTAAGATATTTCATTTTAGAGAGAGTAATTAAAAACACAGTAGTAAAAAAGTTACTAAAACCAGTATATCAAAATTAAAACAAAAAAAACAGAATATTCGTAAAATCTTTTAAGGAATGTCACTGAAATTATTGGTAATGAAGAAAAGAATATTAAAGAATCGTATTGGATTGTGTTGTATTGCTTTAATCTACTATTAATATGAATCTATTAACTTGCAACTTGATTAAAAGATATGAGTACATCAGTCACTGAATTTTATCAAAAAAATCCCAAACTTTTAACACTGAAGCATATAGACGTACCAATGTTAAGAATCATTATTATATATTTGAGATGTAAAATCATTTATACTGTATTCTGAAGGACTTATAAAATATAAATACGTATTTAATAGCAAATTCTTTAATAAACATAAATTTAAATATTAAAAATATTTTACGTAAAAATATATTAACTATTTCATTTTTTAACATTATTTAGTATAAACAATATACAAATAAACCAATACAAGAATTAGAAAATCAAGTTTTATTTTATGGTAAAAACCCTGATTTCGTATTCACTTCTAATTCCTTAACGATAATTTGTGAGACTTCTCTTGAGATATCTTAAGTAAGAATATTAAATAAAAGATAATTGAATTATGTTAATTATAATGTCCTTGAGTTTTCTTTTAATTAGGATACAGGGTAGCAAACTAATGAATGTGATTTTGTAAGCTAAAATGAAGTTGTGTAAAAAAAGTGGTAAGAAAGAATATAACGCATATCCTTACTTCCATTAGATAAAATTTTCAATAACATGTCCAATATAGTTATTGTGTGTGGGTGTGTGAAATTTTATTTCTGTATATAGTTTTTAAAACAGAATTTGATTATCAATATGATAAAAAAATTTCTGCTAGATATCTTAGACTCACACATGTATAGATATATGCAGTTTATGGTGAGTTGAGTAGAATTCTTAAAGAGAACTAATCATTAAAAATAAGATTCTTACTATACTTTCCTATTTTATTTCATTTCCTTATATCTAATGGAATATAAATATTTTTTACTTTAATAGAGAGTGGTTTAAGCGATAGAAATATGTTTAATTGGTTAATATAAAAAATTAGATTAAAATCGTTGTTGAAAATGCACACTTAAAAGGAGTTTAAGCAAAAGAGGCTAATAAAAGATTATGCTGCGTGCAATGTATAGTCCGCGGCTTTTAGAAGACAATACTGTTAAGCTTGGACTTAAAAGATAATTTTGTTTATTTAATAATATTGAAAAATGATTACCGAGAAATGAGCATTTGAGGAAAATTGTAGTTGCAAAGCAAATAATTTTACCAAATTGAGTTTTTTCACATTGAAAGAAAATGTGTAAAATGCACAAAAAGTTCAATCATTACATGTTATTAGTTTAATGATTGTTGGGTATTACTTTTTGTGACATAAGTTTTTACTTAAAACAGATATAATTTGATTGTTTTTTTAATTGTAATTGCAGTTTTGTTTAAATTTCTTTGTATAATTTCGATTACTTAATATAAAGTAATACTTCCCTATAGTAAAATTTTAAATGAATTAAATGTTGTACGATGATAGATTAATAATATACATGTTTCGTAATATTATTGTTAATTTGTGTGTTTATTTTTGTATTAAAAATTTCTTAAGTTTTATATTAATATTAAGTTAATTTTTAAGTTTTTATTGATAATTCATATTCAGTATATTAAGCCTTTACAAAAATATTCATTTGAATAACGTTTTCACTAAATCTTAAATTAAACTAAAATTTTTGTTTCCTTTATTTTTACTCTTATGTCACTATAGAATCTTAAATTCTGAAATATTTTTTAAACTAGAAAAAACAATTTAAATGCAGTTTTTGAAAAATTTTATCTATTTTTAATACACACCATTTTTTATATGCATATCTGTACCAGTAATATGGACAGAGACCTTACTATTATAACAATAAGTGAAGCATTTAATGGAAATTACTTATTAATAAGTACTATTATTTTGATACTTTAGTTAAACACTTTTTGTGTAAAGAAGTTATAAAGAAAAGTTTTTCAAGGAAATTATATAATTTTTAAGAAATACTTTGCTGACTGTTTTATATAAATGGTTTTAAGCAAGGCAAAAGTGCTAACTATTAAATTATTTTTATATATTCTTCGAATAATAAAATTCTAAAGTAATAAAATATAAGTATTCTAAATTAAGATTTATTGAATTTCCGATCCTTATTTATTTAACATTGCATTTTTTGTAACTTATTATTTTACTTATAGAGTTCAAGGCAAGGCACCCATTGTATGTTTTATTATTTATTCTAAAATTATGTCACATTCAGCGGCTTTATACATTAGCTATAAATTCTATTTTTCAACCAGTCGTCAAAAACAGCTAATTTCTTTCTTTTATTATAATTCGAAATAAAATAAAGCAGTGAAGGGTTTTTCGCTGACAAATTTTCTTTAAAAAAAACCACATTTTTTCAGCAATTTTTTTTAGATTCTTGAAAAAAGTTAAACAAAAATACAATTTTGTAGCTTACTGAGGAAAATCATTGACTTCGGATTTCGTCTTTTCTCTTCCTCCCTTATTCTTTAAGAATAGCACACATGCGCAGAAACTTACTACGTCATAGGTTGGTAGCGCCCCATCTATTGCTAAGAGCGAAAATTCGAACTTTACATCCGAGCATTCAGTCATGCTTCAATCGTCACCAGCGAGTGGTCGATGAATTCTTGCTCTCTTAACAGATGAGGATTACGGTGAAGCAAACTTTCGGAGTCAGCTTTTAAGAATGGAATATGAAAACCTGTTCCTGCCTTTAAGAATTTTATTCAATAAAATCTCGTGTAATGCTTTAAACTGATAAATATTTATTAAAATAATAGGACCAGCTCCGTATATTTAATATCATGTATCAAACTTCTTTTTTCCAAATGATTGCATAATTCTTGCAATTTTATTTAGTGTTTCTTAACTTAGAAAATTTATTCACAAAAATTGACATTTCTGATTATAAGTAAATTAATTAAGCAATCGAGCAAATTATTATTTTAAATATGAAGAAACTTTAAGGAAAGTAAAAATTACTGTAATAATTATAAGCGAAGATTTTGGTTGTTAGAAGTACACACCTAATGTCCAAGACTATTCTTCAAGTACTACGAAGTAATGAAAAGGTGTGTTGCTTCTTGATATTGCCTAGACATCAATAACATAAAAAACTCAAGTGTATTCACTTGTTTTAAAATCTATGATTATTGCTCAAGCAACTGTCAACGATAAAAATACGAACATTTGAAAATGCATGCTGTGACAATATCCTATGCTTTGATCGTGAATACTTGCTTCTTAATTGCTGATGGTAAGTAACTTTTGAAAATAAGTTTTAAAAGAAAATAACTTTATTCACTTATTTTTTTCAGAAAATAAAAATAAATTATTGGATAAAAGAATAATTTACTTAAAAATTAAGCATTATTTTCAAAATTAAAAGGGATATTTCTGTTCTTAAAGAAACCATGCAGCTGTTATATATGTAGTTTTCATTCAGGGCTAGATTAGATATTCCCATATCTGGACATATTTTGGAATTTTAAATCTGAAAAAAAATATTTAGTAATATATCACTTTAAAAAAGTAATGGTTTACTTTGTTAAAAGAATCAAATTCTCTCTCTATGTAATATATTTCTTTAATTTAAGACAAAAGTTAAACTGTTTACCATTAGACGAAACACAATGAAGCACATTTTCAATAGGCGTATATATCATAGTTTAAGTAACACATTAAGTGCTACACACAAATGATATATTATTATTATTATTATTATTATTTTATTATTATTATTTATGCTGTTTTATAGAGGCATAAATATTATTTTTATCAAAGCATTTTAGCTAAATGATTAGCTACAAAAATTGAGAATATTTTGTAAAAGCATACTGAAAGGGATAGTTAATAACATATTTCTTAAACTTGCTGGATATCGAAGAACAATATCCCATTTGGATACGTAAATAAAATATTTTAATGTTTTCTGTACATATTTAGTGGATTATATTCAGAGAAGTAAATGAAATAGTATTAAAGTTCATTTAATGATGTTTCTCTTATGTACATCCTTTCTGTCCAGTATTATAAATTTGCTAATCTAAACATTATTTTAAAATAAAAAAATATAGTTACAACAAAGACGCTTAAAAATTTTAATACCTTGATTTTTTCAATCAAAATACAAAATCATTTCATATTTAAACGTTAAGTGAAACTTTATTTTAAAATATGCTTTCCTACAAAATAAAATACTTACATTTTCAAAAATAACTTTGGATAACAGCTAATATAATAACTCTCCTGAATATTCCTATATGCTATATAGATATACCTACCATAAAAATGTATTTATTCAAACAATAATAAATATTCAGACTTATTTATTCAAAGAAAAATTTTATTGAAAAAGTAAAACGGTAACTGTTCGAAGGAATGTTCAAAATTTAGAAATAAGTGTTTTACCATTTATATCATCTCTTATAAAGAAAAGAAATTGCATTATCAATGTTAACGCAATAAGTAATAAATATCTATATGCATTTATAGATTGATAATATCTTTATATCGATAATATAATGCATTGATTATGCTTTTATGATCATATATATTAAAAGAAAAAAAAGTGTACTGTTAAATCCATTTTTGTATTATATCTTACATATTTCCAAGGAAGTTAAGATTCAGACTCTACAGGGAAAATGTTAAATTCCCATTAACGCTTAGAGAAGCAATTTCAAATATTTCTGGAACAGTATTACATTATATTCTCTAAAATAACTGTCTCTATAATAGTAAAAACGCTATTAAATTGCAATGCTGTTTTTACTTACACTCATATAAAATCTAAAACATTTAAAGTTTGAATCATTAAAAACTTAATATTTCACCTAAAAAATGATAAAGCTTTTTTTCCATAGTTTTATTTTCTTTTACTTTAGTTTCAAATGGATATATATTGAATAATAATTTGTATAAAATGTTTATATTATCATTTTAAATAAGTTAATAATTTTAAATTTAACAATTATTTAAATGTTTATAAGTACTCCTGTAATACAAATACCAGTAAATTTTATCATAAAGTTAAAAGTTTTTAATAGGGTAACAATTAAATTCTATTTTTGTATTTAAATTATTTTATACATTTTAAAATGCATAGGCAATTAAAAATGTTTTTCGATTTTTTATGACTAAATTTGTTTCTTTAAATTGCATTTAAAAGGATAAGGTGATTAATAAGAAAATTTATTTTATCACACTTCGTTAAATTCAAGCATTAAAATTCCACAAAAATAATAAGGAAGGACGAAACTTAATTCTGAAAAATGTAAAATAAATTCTTTTTTAAAATATAATTTAATATATTTCCAATATTTTCTTACGTATGAAACTTTTGTGCTCCTTTTTTCCTAATAAACATATGTAGACATTTTAGTTATATCATGTATATGAAATTTTATTAAAAGCATTCTTAAGTCTTGAATTTACAAGTAAAAAATAAAGAAATTTAAAGAATAATTAATTCAGGAAATTCATAGGGTTAATATAATAAAAAAGGAAAAATAATTAATAAAATTAATGAACATTTCTGAAATTTTAATTATAATAAAATTATTTATTTATAACTGATAAAATTGCAAATGATGAATTGATAACAAAATTTTAGCATGTATCTAATTAAAAAAAGTTTTTAAAACATTACTAACCATTTAATAAATTTTTGGATCGCAAATATTTGAATCAATTCAAGAAAAAAATTCGAGTATGAAACTTAACCTTTCGATAATAATACTTTTTCGGACTATGATAATATTAATTTACTAAGCATGTGCTTAAATACTAACAATATGAATTCACTATGAATACCATTTAAAAAAAATTTTCCAACAAAAATTTAATCCATTATATCACACAAATGTAGTAGTTATTTTTGTCATGTAGAATTTTTCTTAGTTTTAAATTACATTTATTTTTCTAACTGATTTATAAGAAAAAGTTTTAAATATTTATTGCAGCATACAAGAAAATATTTTTCTACCAGAAGCATGCCTATTCATGAAATAGCTTACTAATATGGTCAAAATTTTACTTTCATATTTCTCACTTGCTTACACCTTAAAAATTGTTATTCATTAAGCAATAATCATCTCTTTCATGATATCTAGAGAATTTCAAATTATCTACCATATATTAAGCAAATACTAAAACGTTCTTGTAAGGTACCAATTCTTTTACACTCTTAGGTGAAGGAATTGAATTCTCATGAATAAATATGACACGTTAAATTTGCTTTAAAATATTTAACTGCATAAATATGTAAACAAAATTAGCATCACTGGGCAAATGATGTTTTATAACTAAATGCAAAAATGTGCTTACATCGTTTTATAAAAAATCTATTTTCACATCAGGGTAATCTATTTTCGCATCAGGTCAGCAAAATGGTATGCTTAATGTTGGACTCTATCTGATTTGTATCAAGAGGATGGTCTTTAGTTCAAACATGGCGCACTTTTGCTTTGATTTCCATCATCAAGGGAGGAGCATTTTTGTGAATAAGACTGAATATCGGAAGCTTTATGTTATCTTATCACGAATTCCGTGCTTCTACGAATCGATAAATTACTGTCACTAAAAGGAAGAATTGTTCAAAAAATACTGACTCATAAATAGTTCCAAAGAATTCTGATACTGAATATTGAAAAACGTATATTTTAAAAGATAAATCCTATTCCTATCATATTTACTTTCAGTTTTTTCGCAGAAATCTGAATAAAAACTTTATGTAATTAAATGTAAAAAATATTTTGTTCATGATTTAAATAAAAGGTATTAATAGATAAAATTAAAAAATCTGTTCTTTTGATTTAAAAATAAATCATACAAAAATTTGAATTTTATATTATCCAGAAATGTTCAAAACGAAGAACGTTTTATGATTATAACTATTTAAGTACAAAAATTTGCAAACACATTATGACTTAATATAAATGTAGAACCTGCTCCAAAAAATTGAGATTTTTTCTAAATTTCTGATATGTTTTCCTTAATGAATATCCTCGCATTACGAAAATTGAATATAACTTTCATGTGTGTGTGATTGTGTTGTTAAAATTATGAAATTTTCCTAAATATAGTAAAAATTCTGGTATTAAACATTCGAATAAATTTTAAAGTATTATTAAAACAAATTTACTATAGAAACGTATTATAAAAGAATGTAATAATTTATAAACTTTATCCAAGGTAGTTTAGAGATAATTTCATAAATTCAAATAATTATGGCAATCAAATATTAAATGTTTTTAACAGAATTTGTTTTCTTAAATAACAGAGCTTAATTTTTCAAAACATGACATTTTTCATTGTAAATAAAGGTACTTTTAGACTAGAATGCACAGAATTAATTAAATAGACAAATCTATATTCAAAGTAACATAAAAAGTAACAATGAAAATTAGTATTCATTACTCAAATTATTAAATTATTGAACTATTAAAACATGATTATTAATTTAAATTATAGCTGTGCTAACATAATTACGAAATTAAAATAATATTACTGGATACTAATTTTTTCTTATATTTGTTTACTATTTTTAATATATTTCAAATACTCAATGCAATTGTTCATCATATTTTAAAATAGTTTTAGAATAATAATATTCAAGGTAATATTGACTAAGAAAAGCAATAGTTTATGAACATATTTTTAAGAAAACAAATACTAAAATACATACAATAAAATGTTTTCATAAAGAAATAAACTATGCACATTACGTATGTAAACTAAATTCGCAGCAATTCATCGAAATTCACGTAAAATTTTTATAAAAATTATTTTATTTCATGATGTTTAACATTTTATAATTATTATATTTTAATTCTTAAAGTATTTACGATGAGTAATTAAATAATATATTTTAATAATTGAAGCAGATAAGAAATCTCATAAATTAAAGTAAAATCTCATGTTTGAGAAAATTGCAACACCATGAAGTAATCGTCATAATTGAATGAAATTTAATGCATATTTTAGGGTTTACGGTAAAAATAAATGATTTAACTTTCAAAGCAAACAAACATTAACAAAAGATCTAAATCAGTATTTTGTATACCCACCAAGCGTTGCAATAAATGTTGCTACACGACGTGGCATGGAGTCAAACAAATTTTGAATGTCTGTTTGGGAAAGAACATTCTATATTGATTATATGGGTACCCAAAGTTCATCTGTAAAAGCAACAGGACGAGGATCACGAACAATACGCTGACCAAAGCAATCCCACACATGTTCTGTCGGTGACATATCCGACAAGTACATAGGCCGAGGAAGAAGCTGTTCCAGCCGTAATGCAAGGAAGGATTGAACAGTTCTAGCAACATGAGAGTGGGCCTTGTCCTGTTGAAATATAGTGTCTGGCAAGCCTTGAAGAAAGGGACTTGCTTGGGACTGTAGAAATTCACTAATGTACAGGTTGCTGCTCAAATTACTCACATTTCGTAGCAATAGAGATCGCCCATGATATGCTATGACATTTTAGACCATAACTCTGGGTGTTTGTCAACTGTGGTGTTCGATAATGCACTCCGGATAGTAGCGTTCATCAGCATATCATCTGACACGAATGAGGCCATAATGGTACCACAAGTTAAAGCGGTATTCATCAGGAAACACGACATACTGCCAAGCTGTACGCCCGTTTTTATGCTGATAGGCCCATTGTAGCCGCAGGTGGCGATTGTTTTGCGTAAGGGGATCTTGTATAAAGGAGTCCTTACGCACAGCCCATGCGGCAGCAGACGTCTACGAATTGATTACCCAATCAAATACCTCTAGCTATTGACCACTGTGTAGCCAATTGTCTATAGTAAGCTGTACTGTCCGTCAATGCCATGAGGATCAGGTGTCTATCATCACGCTCTGACACATTTCGGGATTCACTACCGAATTTCCGAGTTGTCCGACACTCGTCCGTCAACTGCTTCTAAGCACGCATCACTGTGTTGCTGTTACGCTGCTTCACGAAGGCCGCTGATTCTCCCCCGTTCAAACTCCTTAAGTTGTTGAAACCTCGTTCTTTTTCGTAGAAGAGGTAAGTAACGATTTTGTTAAGTAACGACTGAGCTATCGTTTACCACTATCAGATAACCACCGATAACCATACACGCCTCGCTAGAGCTGTCTTTTTATTCGATCCATCCGCCCTTCAGAGGGCACTGCTCAGTATACGCATGCTCTACGAGTCTAAAATTCCAATCATTTGCATGTCATTCTCTACTTTGCATTTCTTGAAAATTTCAACTCACTCGCTCTGTTTCTTCATGGTGTTGCAATTTTCACAAATATGAGTTTGTGAAAATTGCAAAAACCGTTTATTCTATAAAAACATATATTTTATGCTTTATAGTGTTTCTGAAAGTTTGAAGCTAACATCAACAATATACACTTTAAAAAAGAATTCTTCGAAATAAAGTAAGGCATATATCAAAAAACCAAAAATGATGAATATTATTAGCACATTTTGAACTAAAATTAAATGTAAAATTAAACGGAAGCAATGATTCTGTTCCGTTCCCATAGAAACCACTTTTTGTATCAAGGATTAAGGTTCAACATTTATGTAATAGTCTGAGTTACCAAAAATAGCTAGCCATGAATAAGAAATAAGAAGAAAAATTTCAAAACCACCCACATGACTTTCAGTATTTTATGTCTTTTGTTAAATCCAGTTGAAATATTTTATTACCTCGGAGATACATTTTCAAGTAAATTCAAAGGTTTGAAGAATCGCCTTAATTCTTGAAACGCAAGCTACTTTGCAAAAATTACTCAAGTTCGTTTTTTGTATGTCTCCTACGTATAGTTTACATTTTAAAAATGCTTTAATGTATGCATACATAGTGATATATTGAAATGGGAGTTGAAAGAAATGGTTTATTGCATGGTTATCAAAGTAATGAGAGCACGTTGTATTTTGATGTGCAGATATATGAAATGGAATTGAAATCTACATTGAGCAATGAATTTTATATGAAGAAAAACTAAATTGAAAGATATTTTATTTATCATATGCATTATACTCAGAAAAAACATGTATAAAATTGTTAGATGCCTGTACAGAATTTAATTCACGTATCTCTCGACAAATTGAATTTCATAAAAAGAGAAATTTGAAGTTTGAAACTAATAACAACCCAGACACATACAAACACATATACAACATATTCAGATATAATCATATTTTTATTTTAGTGACAGATATTGCTCAGAAATATATATACATATATATATATATATATATATATATATATATATATATATATATATATATATATATATATATATATATATATATATATATATATATATATATATATATATATATATATATATATATATATATATATATATATATATATGTATATACATATATTTATATATATATATATATATATATATATATATATATATATATATATATATATATATATATATATATATATATATATATATATATATATATATATATATATATATATATATATATATATATATATATATATATATATATATATATATATATATATATATATATATTATATATATATATACTATATATATATATATATATATATATATATATATATATATATATATATATATATATATATATATATATATATATATATATATATATATATATATATATATATATATATATATATATATATATATATATAAATTTCATTTAAAAATTAAGCAGAAAAAGAGCATGTTATACAATAAAAATGAGACATTTTTCAAAACTTGTAAACTATTTAGTAAAAATCCGTGATGATAAAAACGATGAGCTCATTCTAACTACACAGTATGTTCCTTTTAGCTTTAAATAATTGATGCTAATGGTAATTAGTACTACATTTTAATGCAATAAAAATTTTAAGAATAAAGCATAATAAGTTTTATCACTGGAAACGGAAATGTTAAACCTTAGGAAAATTATTCAGCATTATTTAACTAAGCAAAATCTTTCAGAAGCATAAATTCCCTAGCATTATGAAAAGCAATAATTCTTCATAAGTCCAACAGCTATAAACCTCAATCAAGGAAGGGTGCAGGACAAATCAGCTAGAAATATAGCGACATTTACGAAAAAGCCATAAAAGTCTGAAACTACTGCAAGTGTATGAAATTTAGTTCTGAAAAGAAATTCGATACGTTAGCTTATCTTCCTCAGTATTTTGTACTAAATGCTGTAAAAAAACTGTTACAAGCAGGAAAACAAATATCTCACGAAATTGGACATTTTCTTAAAAAATATATTTAGCTTTACCTAGATTTCTAAATAATGTGTTTCCAAAAAAAAATGTCTCAATGTATAGTTATTTTATGTTTACGATTATATAATGGAGTGAAACAAATATCTTAGAAAGTCGTAAAATGTATTAAAATTATATTTTGCTATATTTGTATCTTTAAAATTGAAATAAAGATTTACGTAAACATTTATGATAATACACTGCAAAATGTCATGATAAAATACATGTAAAATAATCCATTTAAATTTAATTTTATTTTCATTTTGGGTCAATGTATAAATGTAATTTTTTTAGATTGATAAATTTATCTGAAGAAAATAGAGAAATAATTTTTGATTAAATAAAAGTATACCTAAATAAGCAGTATTTAGATATATAAAGACTTCTTAAAATGTGACTAAACTAGAAATTTATTTTTTGATTTCTAGACTAAATAGGGTATTGTTTGCTTTATATTTATCAAAAATAAGATAATTTTGTTCATTATTCTCCCATAAATTTTATCATAAGTTGTTAAACTTCATATAATAAATTCATAAAAATTAAAGATTGATTAAATTTATAAAAGAATATTATTTCTTATTATTGGATTTTATCAAAATAACAGATTTAAGGAGTAGACAGAACTACTATAGGACAAAAGTTATTTGCATCCTCATGAAAAAATATTTTTTAAATCATAAAATATTCACATATGCTTGTGCTATAACATATTAAAAAATAAAAGTATATTTTATTTATTTTTTTATTCTTAACACAATAAATCCAAATTCACTGGCACAATAATTGTAATTGCTTAAAGTGACTCTCAAATTGATTGCCCTTACTATATATTAAATATATACATCAATGGTGTGTACATTAATAGAACATTGTTTTTTCAAAAAATATTATAAACATCAAATTTTAAATTATTGAAAAGATGATTGAGAAAAATTTAAATACATTTAATATTATTAAATAGATTTCAAAGGTTAATCAATTTTTGATTTGAATACACTTTTTCTTGAATATTTTGATATGATGATAAAACTGTCATTTTGGTAAACATTTAATTTCTTTTTCCAAAATAGACATTTTATAATTATTATCAAGTCAAAAGCTAGTGAGGTACTTTCTGTAACCTAAATTATTATATACTTGAATAAAAGTATCTATAAGGCGTTAAACAAATATATGTAAAAGGTAAGGTAAATTTAAAATACATAATTTTAATATAATATAGAAATTACACAATGTGTGTCAAATACGGTTTTTTTTTAAATTTTAATGTGTACACAAAATATTTAAAAATACATAATCAATGACATTTTTGATTTTTAACAACAAGTAATTAATCAAAGTTGTAAATTTCCTTCATAAATACATTGTATTTTATTCCATTATAAATGAACGAAACTAATTTTGAAATTTTAAATTAATTTTCAAAAACTTGCAAACAATGAATTATTATATTTTAACTAAAATTTTCTTCCTCTGGACTTAATTGAAATTATGTTAAATGCAGATATAGTTTCTATTATTAATTTTAAATTAAAGTGATGTTTCTGAATCTAATTTTTAATTTTCTCATTTATACACGTTAGAAAATAAAGTGTCTATATGTAAAGTTATAATTTTAATTTTTGGTAATCAAATTAAATATTCATTTATAAAATTTTTAATAAACTAATAAATTCAAGAGGTAAGATATCTTGAGTTTAAAATTATGACTTTTCAAAATATCTTAAAACTGATCCCTGTTGTAATGATTTTAACTCATGTTGGAGTAAATATTATTACCGAAATTGAGAGAGAGAATAAGTTTTAAGCATATGATTTATATAATATTTATTAGTGTTTTATATTTAAGATTTGGTTATTTTATTTAACATCTGCGTGATTTTATAATTTCTAAACTTTTTAAGTGCAGCTCTAATGGTCTTCTAAAATAATGTTCGTTTTGTGTTTAACTTTTAATTTTAATTTTTAATGATAATTTTTATTCCTATTTTAAGTATGCATATCTAATATTTCCAACATTAAGTATTTTTTAGTAGAATTTGCATCTATTATGAACACGCATCAATATAATTTAAATTGTATTGTTCACTAAAAATCGATTCAGAGAAAATTTATCTTTAAGTGAATTGTCCTTTAATTTATTGAGTGTGCATGAATTATTTTTAAACTTAAAAAATATTTTTTTATTCAAAATAATATTTAAATAATTTTCAATAAATACCTAAAACTCAATAAAAAATTGAAGATTTACAGTGTATTTTTATACATTTATGATGCAATTTATGCTAAAATAAAAATATTTGTTACTAATCTATTTACATTTTATAATTTAGAGCCTAGTCGGATAAATTGCATGTTTACTTAAATGGTATAAAAGGAAAATAACTTAAACTTTTAAGGGGACTCCTTCCGCGCCATATTGAAAACGAGCGCTAATGTTAAGTCTAGGAAAAATTGAAATACATATTTCTCAAATTCTATTATAGTATACATAAATTTGAAGTTTGGTTTTTCGCAGTTCAATGAGATAATTTGTGTGTTCCCTTCCCTCATCCCCAGCAAACGCTGCGGGTGTTCCTAGTATCCGGTATCTTCCTGTAAAAATATGCTTCTAAATTGGCGCGAGAAGGGACATTTCTTTCCCCTTTACTACATACGAGGGGCTCTGATGATTTCCCTGTGACGAATCTTCATCTTTCCAGAGCGGTCCTGCAATAATTTTCACGAAAAATGATGGGCTTATGGACATTATATATATTGACTTTTTAAACAGCTAAATCTATTGAAAAAATATCAAATTTTAGGAAGAATATCCCACTTATTAGTTATTTTGAAACTTGTAAAGTGTAGAAAATTGGGATACACTCTTGGACAAATGTGTTATAGAACATTCTCAGAGTATAGTAAATGTCACTTTTATTAATTCAAATATGACATCAATGCACCAAAATTAAATCATTCAAAATATATTCTAGCATTTAAAGAATGCATGTTGTGAGCCATGGCATGCAGTTTACAAAATAAATTCATTTGCTTATTCCCAAAGTGAAGATTATTTCAGTCTTTAAAGGTTCCATTTTTCTTGAAGTGAATTCAATTCCTCAGATACGAATGATGATATCACCATATTTGAACTAAAAAGTGCGGATTATGTAATAGGTTATATTGCTTTTAAAGTTTGCTTAGAAATATATCAAGAAACAATATCGAGATGCTTGATCAATCCAAATAGAGAGTATACTTTCCATTCCTACAAAAATCATTGATAGAAATTATAAGCGAAATATACGGAATTTTCCGTAAATTTTATATCGAAATATTTTATAAAGCTAGAAAAGGTATTCCAAAGTTAATAAATAAACTACATTATTATTTTAAGAGCTAAGAAATTCAACATTTTTGTCTATTTGAAAATATTTATACAAGTGAAGTACTTAGAGAGAAACGCAACTGTTTTGCTTTCTCATAATGCCCATTAAAAAAGAATCAACTCTCATAAAATCAATGGAAATTGAAATTATATATCAAGAAAAATAAAAGTATATTTGATATTTTTATTTTGATTTGAACATTGATATTAAGTTTTGATCATTTAATGAATAATAATAACAAAATTGTTCAATTTTTTTATGCATCTGTATACTTTTCTGCTGAACAGTAAATATAATATTTCTTCCCAAAATCTCCGAGCAGGGCTTTTTCTCTCTCATTGCTTGGCTAAGCTCACAACGGATATTTCCGGTGTCAAATTTGAGAAGCATTTGAGCCAGCCCTACTCTTTCCTCACCCATGAGATTTACAGACATACAGTTCCCGGAAGGAATACCCTGAGGCTGTGTTGAGAGCAGTCGAGAGGGGACCAACAGTCTTCAAGACAAACTGACCATATATGCGGGGAACATCTGTGTCGAACATGCTGAAGGAAATTAGGATGCGGGGGTTATATTGTCCACTTTACCCTTATTGCGGTTAAGTGGTCAACTCATTTCCCACTTAAAATTCGCCCCCCATTGAAGTAGGAACTATTTTTTCTTTGTAAACAGGTGCTTTGGCGTGGCTTATGAGTTTAAATTCACCAATCAGTTCTTTCAATCTTTATAAAAGGGACTGCCCCCAAAACAGCTGCGCTAGATGGCGCTGAAGCTCATTTCTAGATTTATTTTGAGGAAGGATTCCCCTTAAATAAAAATGTTATGGTAGCATAACATTATGTATTATATATTGAATATTTCTTAGAATACGTGGCTAGAGGTATTATATATTAAATAATTACAAATTTGAACAAACATGACCAAGATTATTTAAGCACATCTGAATTTATATTAAAAAGTAATCCCATTTCACACACAATATTGAAAAGCCTTAATATTATGTATGCATAATATTTATCTTTATCTCAATTATTAATCTAACGAATAAATGATACTTTATACTCTAAATCTCTTACAGTCCGTGATAAAATATTTTGTCTCAAACAATTCATACATATTACATCAATATTAAGGACAAAATCATTAAAGAATTACAAATTAATAGAACTGAATCATATTATTACAATTATAAATTTAACTGTCAAGAAAATATTATCTTAAAAAAATTTAGATAAACAATAAATATATTTCTGTGGTAAATACTTCTACATGACATAATTACATTTTATTATCTTTCAATTATTAAAATATATTTCATGTATAAATATATTTTATTTAATATTATATTACTTTAGAAAGTATAGTCAAAATTTAATTGTATGGTTATAATCTTAATATTTTGTGTTTCTACAATAATTACACTAGAGCAAAAATTTAAGTAAAGCTCGTCTTAAACACCTAAATTAATAATTTCATTTCAAACATTCTACATCAAATATGGAATTAAGCTCTGAATTATATTCCCTCTCATCATTTGGATCAGATTATTCTCATTGTCGTCGTCAGAATTGGAACAAGATCTTACTCGAAATGAACATGAAATTTATGGAAGGAAGCTTGTTTAATTTTATCGAAAGCCTTTCGTCCTTTTGAGACGTAAATGATTTTGTGGCTGGCTAGAAATGAAAGGGACTTACGTGAAACGGCACTAATTACCCTGAATACAGAAACAGGCTAATGGATAAAGACCATCAACCAGAATCAAAGCAAAACTTTGCGAGAATGACCGTTTACTTTCCCCAAATGCTTTTCCCGGGAAAGCTTGTGATAGAGTTGAGATTTAACTCCTATTAATTATGAAAACTAAAGATACTTGTTATATTTCATTCAAGTAATATTAGTCATTACTTATCATGAATATGTTTTCCGACTGAAGAGTACAAAAGCTCTTTTATATTCTGCTGTAAAAATGTCTTCTTTATATTTACCTATATATATATATATATATATATGTATATATATATATATATATATATATATATATATATATATATATATATATATAATGATTAAGTAAAATGTCTTTTTTATATGTATTTTGTTTTGCATTAGAAATCTTAGTTAAGTTAAATAATATAAAACTCAAATTTTCTGACATTTAATTCAAGATATGAGTAATTATGAAAACCGTATTTGATTAGAATTAAAAGAATGCAAATTTCAACTATATTAAAAATAATAGGGTTTTAAAGGTATTATTTTTATCTACTAATATGAAAAAATATATAAATTTAAATATACATGGTAATCGAAAAATAGTTGGATAGCAGCTTAACACTTCATCAACGACGTTTATAAATTGTTGTAAATAATATAATACAAGTAATCGCAAAGAAACACAAAGTCAGTCTTATTTCGCCTGTAAAGTTGCAGTCTCCTAAGACGTCCGCAAATTTTACACCAATCATCTGCAGCGCTGCCTTTTGATTGGTGGTTTTGTACAAGCCTTCTGAAAAATATAAATACACCATGTTCTGTTCTCTTAGTTTAGGATATGTGTAATTTCTTTCTTTGTAACTTGCTTCATTAAGTATTTTTTTTTTTTTTTTTTTTTTTGCGATTCATGGACGCTTGTTTGTTTAACGAATTTCAACATAAATCCAATATAGAGGCCACACAATACTTTTTAAAATCATATACTATTTCTTAACATGTCAAATACTTGACTGCGAGTAAGATTTATCCTTTCAGCACAGCAAGAGCTGGTAGTGAAGGCAACTAATATAATGGAGCACTTAGAGTTTGTGCCGTCGCTGGCCAGAAGTGATTGACTCTTTAATAAAATATACGACATCAGTCCCCGAGACTTAGCCTGCCAGCCCCAGAAGCATCATTCCACATGGTAGACATTGAGAGTGTAAAATCCTTAACATGCCCTAGCTTCCATAATTGAATGCGATAGATCTTTAGTTGGGTCGGGATTCAAATTCACTACGTTCCGATCAACCATGTCACCATTACCTACAACCTATACATTATACATAAAATATTATACATTTTACTACACAGTAGCTGTTTTTAAATGTATGTATATACAAAGTATATATATATATATATATATATATATATATATATATATATATATATATATATATATATATATATATATATATATATATATATATATATATATGTATATGTATGTATATATATGTATATATATATATATGTATATATATATATATATATATATGTATATATATATATATATATATATATATATATATATATATATATATATATATATATATATATATATATATATATATATATATATATATATATATATATATATATATATATATATATATATATATATATATATATATATATATATATATATATATATATATATATATATATATATATATATATATGTTTATATAATCAACAGGAATATTAATAAATATCGTAATATTTTCCATCATAAGTTAATGTCACTAAATGATTTTGTATTTAAATAATAAATCTGTAGAAAATAATTGTTTCATCTATTTTGCTTCGTCTATATATCTTAAATATAAAGGGGAATAATAAATCAATTCATTTCTTCATCATTAAATGAAAGTACTAAAATGAGGAATGCAATTGAAATCAAATTTAAACACTATTTTTCAAAAATATTATTTTTTTTAATTAACTAATATCGTAATTGCACCATTAAATAACATTTTAGAGCAGAAAATGAAGGACAGGTAAGCTTCTTTTAAATTACTCATGAATCAAGACTCATTTAATAGGCTTAGATTGTTTCATAATATTATCATTATTTTTCATTATTATTTTTTCAAGTAAATACTTGAAAACTGTGAAATAAGTCTACTCAAACTGATCTCTAACTGTCTGCTCTAAGCTGATATAAACTGTGAAATACCAAAAGTATCAATCAAGCATTTATTCTTCTTTAATAAAACAGCATTTTTAATCATTCTGTTATTGTAAATGGAAAAGAATTTTTTCATTTTCCATTACGTACCTTCTTGTAGTCGTATATAACAGCCTGTTTAAGAGTGCACAAGATTTCTTCAACGAGCTTCTCATTTAAGGATTATCAATATATATTTTCGCACTCAATATCTAAATTTTCTTCAAATGTTGTTTTTGATTGGTTACATTTTACCTCTGTCAAACCGTAGGACGAGTGTAGTATTCTCCGCAATGCTCACAGATTATCCATAAGCCATTTATATTTTCAAATACTTTTCAACTTATATTGAGATAATTTAATTTTAATTCCGTTTAAGCAATAATCATGAAAATTAAATTTCATGACTTAATGTTTTAAAACAAATCACACGGAATCACTGCTAAAATATTTTTTAGTATATTATAAATTTTTACTGATTTATTATTTATTACTAATATTATAAATTTCGCAATATTCAGTACAAAGATGTGATGTACACTGGATTTTATTTATGCCTTCATTGCGGATGCCTTGAGTAACTAGCATTTTCTGTGCGATTCTTTAATTTATCACAAATAATCTCAAAAAAGCTGAATTTAAAAAAAAATAAAATATGAAATATTTGGAATGTTCTTGAAATGTTTGCTTTTAAATATTAATATCTTATAATACTAAAATGCAGAAATCTCACTTGAGATAATACTCTAAGAAATGGAAAAAATAAAATTATAAACTCTGATAGCTACAATTGTATTATGAAAAACTAGAGATTTCTCATTCATTTTTATATTTTTTAAAATTAACTATACGTTTAAATAATCAGATGTTGCATATTTTGACTAAAAAAAATTATTTATGAATTGATCCTGGGAAACTGAATTTTATATGAATATAAGTCATGTGAATAGTTACAAATTGTTTTTATTGACTACAAGTTTATTGCGGCATGCTGATAATAAATTTTTGAAAACGAAGTACGAAATATGAAAGCAATAAAGTAAATATTGGGATCCATTGGATATTTATATACCTTTCTTATACATGTTGGAAAAATAAAGGCAAATGTTTGCGCATGGATTTTTCATTTATTTGTAAATGTAACTTCTGCATACATCAACAAATATTTTACGACCACAGTTAGTTTTCTGCTAAGGGAAGATATATAAATAGGTATTCTTTGACTAAAATCTGCACTTGCGTAATCAAGTGTTAATTTTTATGCACATTCCATGATGCTTATATCAAATATGATTCATATGGTACAGTATACCAATTGAAGAAGAAATAATCATTATATACGTATTTTAATTTATTTCACTAAAATAGTATTATATTTTTAAATGCCTTATATATTCAAATTTTTCTTTGAATAAAACCTTTAAAGACGAGTATAAGACTTTTATAAGAGAAAACAATAAACATCAAGGACACAAATCCAATATAGTTGCCAAATATTCCAATATGTTTATTTTATTTCTCCTCCTTTCAAATGGATATTTGGAATTTTGTATATCACACTCTTTTCTAAACCCTATGAAAATATGATTCTGAATCAAACAACTATCTCGGAAATTGTTTCGGAAAGTATAATGGACTGGAAAACATTAACTTCAACTATTGCGAAGAGAATGTATTTTCGTAGAAAACACTCACTTGGTTAGGGATCGGAAGTGTTCTAGGAAGCAATTTCTAAGGGTAAACAGAATTGCCTTTAGCTTTATCTGAAACGCTGCAAAGTGTTTCGCGGCTATATTTTTCAAAGATAGAAATCGAATCACTAGCATATTTGACACTCTTTTCAATTTTGTTGTTGCAGCTAACACAAATGTCGAAACGAATTGGTTATTTTTTTTTTCAAAATAGGAATTGACTGTCGAACACTCAGGAATACATGTTCCATATTCTTAGAAGAATATTTTCTAAGAACAACAATTTTTAGAAACTATTTTCATGCATCGTTTATTAAATAATTTATGCCTAATAATGAAGGAATATATATATATATATATATATATATATATATATATATATATATATATATATATATATATATATATATATATATATATATATATATATATATATATATATATATATATATATATATATATATATATATATATATATATATTAGTAAATAATGTTTCATCGAAATTTAATTTCTTTAAAACAGGACACTATTCATTAAAGATGTATCAGAGGAAGACATGTAAAATAATTTTTTTTAAAAAAAGAGCTCAAGGGGCAAATGTAAATCATTATTTTATTCATGGCTACATATTTTGACATTTGCTAATAAACGCAAAAATTTTAACACGTTTTTTTAATTCGTTACAATGCATAAATCATGTAAAATAAACAAAATAATAATGTTTTTTGGCATTATAAAAATTATAAAATTTTGTACAGAATATAATGAGAAAAACTTTTTACCGCAAATCTATGGCTGCAAATTTCCCAATAGTAATGCTTAAAAAATGTATTGTAAATGTTCTTAGTTTTCAGGTAAAATGAAATTCTTAGTTCCACATTAAATGTATCACAAAGAAATAAACTATTCTTAATCTTAAAAAGTTATAATTTATGAAATCGTATAGTGATAATCTATATAAATATTATAGTGGTATACACATTAATATCTGTATTTTATTAAACATATTTGTTTAAAAGTTTATTGGAGAAAACTATATTAATTTTAGAAAGAAGAAGAAACCATTGGAACCTTTTATATTCACATGCAATTTCTGAAAGCTATGGAAAATTTTGTAATCTTCATTTTATCTTCAAATCACTAGCATAATTTTGCGGTTTGATGTTTTCTAATAAATGTTAAAAGATTCACTTTGAGATTTTAGGTGGTAATTCACATGACACGAATGGTCATCAGTTAATAGGTAAATTTAAAACTGCGGAAATTGGTAAAATTGAAAGCAAATGATTCCTTCCTAAAATTAACTAAAATATTTGAAGCATAAAATTTCATTTTGTAATATTTTTTCCATTTATATTTTCACTAAAAACATATTGTGATGCCTGGCACTAATTTATTATGACACTGATTTTCATTGATTAAATGTTTAAAATAAAATGTTAAAAAATAAGTACATGATAAGCAAATTGAATTTTATTAATATAGCTTGTTTTAATATAGCTACAAGAAATGTCTAAATCAATATGTTATCAGAAGGGCAGCACTACTTCAATATCATGGGTACAATTTCTTGGGTTCAATCTCTTGGGTACTAAAACTTAAGTTATCCTAGACAAATAAGCTTTGGATTACAAAAAAGAAATATGTTTAAAAAGAACTGAATAAATGAAAAATGTTTAGATAAGAATTTGAAATAAAAAATGCAAATCCAAAATATTATTTACTTTAAAACTTACAGTTGATTATATGCATTCTTTCTGATTTAGACTGAGTTTGATCATTGCTTCAATTTTAAGTATTTGAGCTTATTTCGTCAGCTAAATATAAGCTGCAGTTTTAAACAGAATTAAGTTTCCAGCTCCACATTATGTACCTCTGTAATGATATTGAAGAAAAAAGTGTTGAAAACGGAGGAGTTAACGAAAAACAAAATTATCTAAGAAAAATTTGCCCTGATTGTTTTCAAACTTTTTTGTAGAATATAATACTGCCAATATTTTTTTACGAATTTATGATTATCTTATAAACTAGGAAATAAAATTGCCTTCTATATGGAAGACTTAAAAGGAATGAAAATTTTTCAGTAAAATTTTAATATTTTATGACTCAACAGTAAATGTGGATCTCTCTTGAAGTTGGAATTCATTTACATAGAAATAATGCGTATTGAAAATTTCTTGCCATTAAATATGATACAGTTTTCGTTTAATTTCTCCTTACTTTATTAAATACGTCGCGCAGCTAAATTGTTCTCATCTTGTTTGGGATTCTTTTTAATTCCAACTTTGTAACTAATAGGACTAAGAATATCATTTAGAATATTTAAAAAATATCAAGCCATTTTGTCCTCACAGACTGCAACTTCATTGCGAAAACAATCAAGAATTACTGTTTTAGAGATCGTAAAAAAGCTTAAAGCTTTTTCTGAAGATGTTAATATTGCAGCATATGACAATCTCATATTCAAACTAGGAAAAAATACAAATATAAATAAAGTAAAATCATCGATTTATCAAATCATTATATGTATGATTTTACCTTAATTTTACATTCAAGTAGTAAGTAAAATAATAAATATTTTGCTTCAGAATTATATTTAAATGACTATTTATTTATTAACTAAATTATGATTTTGTAGGCACAAAATTCTAAAATCATAATTTTTTTAACTTTAAATGTTGTGCTACAAGTTGTACAGAGAGCGGTCAAATTAACAATTTTTTCTAAAATAAACATCAAAACATTGTTTCCTACTGTGGCTTTGTTATTTGAAATTTATACAAAAGCTAAATATTTTACTATACAATACGACGGTTTCCATTTAAAAAAACTGTATTAACCATTTTTTAACAAGTAAAAGAAAAGGTTTTATCGTAAATTAAAACCTAATTTGTTTAAATAATAATCTTATTTTCATATTGTAAAGTTAATATTTTCTCCATTTCGTTACATTTTTTTTTTCCATTTAATGAGAAAAATATGAAAAATATTTTTCTTTTACGAAATATTTCATAAAAATCAATTGAAATCAAGTAAAAATAATATATTTTACTATATTTCCTTGACTCTGGTAATGTTACTAATATTAGTTAATTACAAACTACTAGAATAAGTTAATAATAAAAAATTTTGCAATACATATGCCCATACATGAGGTAGATTTTTTTTCGCGTATATTTGTAATATATAAATCATAATCTATATAAAAAATACCACATTATGTTTTGACACAACAAATGGAGGCAATACCATTGTATAATTAATAGCACACGATTAGGGCATATTACGGGATTTTTAAAATGAAGAGTATGTGCATCTAAATTTTTATGAATATAGGTTTGAGTTAAGAATTGAATATAAATATAATGTTTGCTTTATTTTATAAATATTTAAATGATTAGATTTGAATGGAGCTTAAGTAATCGAAAGTTTCACGAAAAAAAACATGAAATTGTTGCTGTTAACACAATTAAGTATTCCATATAAATACCAAGTATTCGCTCTAAATCTGCCTAAAGTCAGTTTGATTTGCGCTATTTATCATGAAGGAACGTATGTCTGTTCTATAATAAATAGAAAATTTAACCTTGGAGGTGTGTATTCTATGTCTGATTCGCCTGCATTAGTAATTACTTCAAAGGAAAACATGCAATTTAGGTTAATGCAAAGTAAGCACAGGAATTAATCATTAATTACAGATATGTTGGATGGAAATAACCCATCAATTTTAGACGAGTTGTTCCACTAAGTAATGAGAATGACAGTTTATTAATGACTCAACTGCGCGTTAATGATTGTTTGAGAGATATTTTTAGCTCGATTCGAATTCTTCCAAATCTTTGACACATTCTGTAATGCGTTGCCAATTAAGAATCTGCCAAGCAAAACTTTGTAAGTACTTTCGAATCTAAGGCATGGGACGAAAGTTAGATTTTCACTAACAGTTATTCAAAAATGCATAATTCGCTCTTAATTAGAATAATAATTTAATTTGAAAATTTTAAGCGTCTAATTGAATACAATAACTTTGTGGAAATGATTAAGTTTGTTTTAAATTAAAATTTTAATAAGCACCAATGTGTAAATTTGCTAAATGTTTCTTAGTGTAATAAATTCTATAATTATGTTACTCATAATTTTGCATTTAGAAAATATCTTCACGTAATTTTCTTATATAAAGTGACAAGTTATTAATAATTAAAACATGATATTTAATGATAAAAACAAAGTATATTAAATAATATGTCACACATAGATTATTGAAATCTGAATATAAAAGAAAGAAATTTAAATGTAATAAATTTGTGATCTTCATTATTAAAACATTTTCCTAATTAAAAATCAAAGAAAAAATTCTATATATTACTTCATACCAATTTTTAAAAATAAATTTTAACATAGACTATGTACTTAAAATAGCATAATTTTTAATTAATATTTACTATTTATGAAAAACTTAACAACATGAAAAAACTTACTAACATGAAAAACTTATGAAAATACATGCTAAACCTTATTTTATGAAATTCATAAAAATATTCTAACAATTTTTTTTTCAAAAATGTAGAAATAAAAAATTGCTTGGTGAAAAAAGAATAAAAGTAAAGCTAAGTAAAACAATGTATAAAACAAAATTCTGAAAAAATTAAACAATAATCTTTCATGCTTATTTAATAATTTAGGAACAATAAGGCTTTTGAACTTGAAAATAAGAAAACTGAATGACATAAAATATATATTTTTATAATTTTTTTCACAAAAAATGGTAAAACTAATGAGTACAGCCATAAAAAAATCAAAAAAATATCATATCGTCCTTTAACTGACGGATCTTTCCTTTACACTGAACTAAATAAAAAAATTATTTTAAGGATTATTTTTGAGAATTGCTGGACATCAATATATTGGTTTTAGAGATCAATACTATATTTCCAGCCCAGAAGCATCGACTTTTACTAAAATATTTAGCGGCAGATTTATTGCAAGGTAAACAAATTGTATTATGAGGATTGCCGAAAATTGTTTCCATTAAAACATTACATTATTTTAAGTTAATTTTTAATATATGTGTGTGATAATAAATATATGTGTGTGTGTGCGTGTGTAATTACCCATGTTGTGATTTCACATCATATTATTCCATATGTTAAAAACCAAAATGTATAAAAAATATGAAAAATGTTATTTTATTTTTCAATTTCTCAAAATTACAAAGTTTTGAATTGCACACTGAGTTTTCTTTTCAAAAATAGATTTCAAAGTAGAATAATTTGAAAAATAGTAAAATTGGGGATTAAGAAATAAGACTTATCAAATAATTGCAAAACATTAAATATTTTTAAAATTTTACGTATATATTTTTAAAATTTCTAATTCCACTTCACATTTTAAAATCCTATTTTTGTTTATCTCTCAAATAATACTTAAATAGTAAAATTACTAGTAAAACTTATTTTTTTAATTGTAAAAATGTTTGCACAGTTTAAATGGCCTAAGCCCAACCAGGATATTAAATTTTAGACTTTCTTGTTTAAACAGTAATTCCAGAGAGATTTAATTCATAAATCCTTCGCTTAAGTACTTTGATAAACAAAAAAATACACCTACATTGTCAAAGTTAAGAGATTTGCAAAATTGATGGTTAAATAATTTTAAGAATGACACATTTGTATGTCAATATAATTTTACCGAAAACTGATGTTTCTTTGGACATTATAATCAGAAATTCGATTATTCATTAGAGCAAGATGACATTTGGTTCAGAGTGCATAAATTATTTATTCAATGCTTGTGTATATGATAGAACATTACATATTTATGAGAAGACTGTCATCTGATTGATAAGGAGAGTTCAGCAGGGGTGGACGGAAAATCATTGTGGAATTCTATATGATAGTTGATTGCATGATAGGTCAGAATTTACATTAATATCAATTTAGTGTGATAGGTTAGGTCATTATTTTAATATCGAGAAAACAAGGTTATCGAAAATCAATAAAAAGAACTTTAACGTATTATATTTTTGTTTTACTACCTCTTTACTTAAATGTTTTCTTTATAGTTTTGAGGCAATACAATATATGATTATTTATGTGTAAATATTGCATATATATATGTGTATGTATGTGTACATACATATATATAGATATCTATACAATGTGTATAAGTATATGAAATGTATTTATATAAAAATATAAATACCATTGTCTGCAGTAAAATATTTTTATTATTAATTTTTTTATTAAATAAACTTTGATTTACATAAACATTTGCTTAATGTACTTATCGAAATGAAACGTTTCTTAAGATTGTGTTTTTAATTAAACAAACATATTTAAACAAGTTTTTTAATTTAATAAACTATTCTATAGGCATATAAAATTATTTAATAAAAATATTCAAACGTGGACATAATTACGAAAGTACGACAAAGACATATCTTCAAAAGGAAATAATGATCTAAATAAAAATTTAATGTTAAAAGAATTCCCTAAATATTCATTGGATTTTTTCCCACATTCATAAAATTTATTGCCTCATCAAGTATATTTTTTCAAAGAAGGTATCGTGTTTAAAAGAATTTCGACATCACATAATATATAACCTAATACCTTAAACATGTTCTAAGGCTTTTTGATATCCATTGTGGCAATTGT